>JAQPPZ010000442.1:1942500-3192500 GCA_028583015.1 Wollemia nobilis
ATACCCCTAATATTCCATGATATCATTTTCATCATCATCACTTTTTTATTTTTATTAGTGAGCTTAGCCTCACTTCTTGTTAACACTTGTGATATTTTTATTTAGCTCCCAAATCGATATCCCTTTGAGTTTATTTTTCTCTTTTTTCATGTTTTAATGGCCTTCCTCTCCTTTTTCCATTCCTACCACCACTCAACTTCATTTGTATCTTCTATTTTTTTATATTGTTCATGATGAGACTTATCTTCTAAAGATTTATGTTGCCCTAAAAAATCTGAAATGCAAAGTATAGCCTCATAAACACTTTCTTATTTATATTGCTTTGAAAACCCTTCAATACATAGATGATCCTCCATAGTCATTACTTTCTTATAATGCCCTAAAAATCCTAAATATCCTTGGATATCCTCCATATGCTTTTCTTTATTGTGTTGCTCTTGAAACCCTAAAGTGCAATTAATACATACTATTTTAATTTTTATTGCAATATAGGGTTATGTTTAATTGGTTGGCCTCAAAATGTATTTATAAAAATGGGGCAAATCAGTTTCAAAATCGAGGTGAATAGTGTCCAAACTCATGTAGAAGACATGGTGAATTACCTTTTTTTCACCAAAAAATATAAAAATGTGGTGAATTTATAATAATATTTGAAATAGTATAATGGGTGGCATAATTGGGGTCACATTCCTAGGACATAGCAATAAAAATCCTCCTTCCCCATGATTTGAATTGAGGTCATGGAGATGAAACAACAACGACATATCATTGGAGTTTCCCTACAAAGACACCGATGTTGGAAATATGAGCAGGTTTTGTTGTCATTGATGTCAAGAGTTAGTTTCAGTGAGCAAGAAAAAGGAAGGATGTCAAGAGTTATTTTTAGTAATTAGTGCAATAGAAAGATTGCTTCTAGGCCTAAGAAAAAATAATATTATTGTTGGGCACTAAATTGCACCAAGTTTTCACTTGATACTGCGGTTGTCTATCTTCCTATTTTCTGTCCAGGCTTGCACCCGATAGCTGCAGCTCAGCACTCAACATTGGATGGACCAAAATAGGGGTTTTTGATCCAACCTCCAGAGTAGGTTGGTTCCTTGTCAACTTAGCAGGTTGTTGACACAATTATGCTCACTTAGGGTTTGGAGTTTAGGGTAAGAGAAGGTTAGGGTTAGAGAGATGTAGATAACAATGGATGGATAGGTTAACAACATTGCACCATCATAAAAAGCTCCCAAAAAACCAGATTAAGGACATACACTCAGATCAACATTTATCTCATAATAGATCATTTCATATATTTAAAGCATAACAAAGAAATGTTATAGCAAGCAATTTCAATACCCAGGGAATGATAATCCAAATAACAGAATTCACCAAACACTTAGATTTTATAGAAATGTACTTTCAAATAACATAGAATGAATTCAAAGTAGATTTCAATTACTCACAATAGCTAGTAATCCAAAACAGGCACAAACTAACCATCTAAGTATTTACAGAAATGCAACTATGAAATCCGAACCTCTGACATCAAGCAAGAGAACGTGAACTTGAGGTGAAGATCAATGTATTGCTCCTTTCATTCAGCTCTTCAGGAATATTTACAATAGCACAGGCAAACACGCTAGAGCCGACCCTTCAAAATGAGGGTTCGACCTCTACTTATAGTTTTTCATATTACAAATCAAGAAACAATACACCAAATCTTGTTACAACAGCTCAACAAAGAGCTTAGCTGGCATTAGCTCATTGGTTCATCCTCTGGGAATTCCGTTGGAAGGGAGTCCGCCATGATAGCACGGGGTCTCTACAACTTGCTTGGTCGCTCAGTAGAACTATAGTTTAGAACATTCCAGATCATACATTTTTGTCGATCCTTCTTGGGAATAGATTGCCACCATCGATCTATAACTGCCTCTAGTCTGATCTTCTTGGAAACCTTTGATGCTTCATATTCTAGCCGACTATTATAGTTCTGATGCAGAAACATCTTTTAAACAACCAAAACTTAGAAGACTAACCTCCACCATCGATCTTCTTCATCGCACGGTTTATATTCAATCCGACACAAGCTAAATGCCATTCCGCTTATGACATCATCTTTCTTAGTAGCAGAATCTCCAATCTGGATCCGAAGTATCTGAACCTTGAATCCACTCTAGGATTTTATCTTCCACCTCATCATTATTTAGTCATTCCGCTTTATCTTCATTCCAGAAAGAAAATACTTGTCCATTCCTCGGATCGCCATTCCACACTTTTTCACCACTGACGTCATCATTTCCTTGAGACTTTTGTGGATTTGAAGATAGCACCAATCCAAAGTGGGAAACAAAAGACTTTTCTAGAATCGGATATATGCAAGGAGGCTATTCCACACTTTTTTACTGCTGACATCATCATCTCTCAAGAACTTTTGCGGATTTGAGATCTGTCATCATTTCGGACCCAGAATGCAGTTACCCGAAATCGCTTCAAACATTTCAAAATTGAATAACTATCGAGCGGACTCATATTATCAACCCGATTCTAGAGCGGAATGATAGCTTTATGACTTAGTCAAAATTATACAAAATTTTACTAAGTATGTGGCCATTTCGGGCCTACATTCTGGCGCCTCCCGGGTGGATTTGCTTGCAAAGCCAATCAAATCCAGAGTCTTATCCATTGGGCCTTAGGAGTCAAAATAATACTTATTCTTGAATATATGTTTTAAGGAATGATTTCCATACAAATCCTACCCTCTGAAAACTTAATTCTTCCTAGAGGGTAGAGGTTCATATCGAAACTATGCCAAAAACATCATAGAACTCATTTGTTCAACTAGAGACTGTGTCTATAATATCAGTATTACTACTGCCTTCAAAAAATATACACAACTCTCCTCCTTTATAAGGCTTCCTTTCAAAAATGCCTTCACACAAAAATGTTGCATTGTAGGCCTCATGCCTTTATTGCTTATTTCTGACAACTGTTAGAGTAAAAACAGAAATACAAAACTGATGTATAGGAATACAAAACTTATGCATATATACAAACAAAAAAATAATGGTTCAAGCATGAGCCCCTCCTGGGCCTGTAATTGCTCAATATTACTCTTATTCTTCTACAACCTCTTCCTCTTCATCTTCTCCAGGAGTCTGTACTCCTTGCTCATCTTTACCAGAAGTATCCCCGAACACTTGAACCATTGATTCCAAATATTGAAGAGCCTATTTCCAGGCTTGCTCAGAGGGATTTGATGTCTCTTTAAGCTGCTTATAAACGTATTGTAATTCTCCAACATCTTCATAATTAGCAGCATTCCCTCTAATCACCATATCTTCCATGAGATCTCTCAGGTGGGTGTAACCCATAATTAGCTTAGCAGTTTGTTCTTGGGATAGTGGCTCTTCTAATGAATCAATTTCAGCTTCATCCTGTAGATTCTCCTTGATGCTTTGTTGGGCTTCTTCCATAGATAACAAGTTGTGATCCTCCTTCTAGAGCCCTTTGAAACCAACATGAACCATCTCCTCATTTATTTCAATAATATCTTTAATTCCCCTATCCATCCTATCAAACAACAACCAGGCTCTCTGAACTACCCTATGCTTTTTCACCACTATCTTGGAGGCTACCCCGACTAGATTCCATTCTTTATTAGAAATTGGTTTAGCAGCATCACTGAGCCTACTACCAACCAACCTGTACATTTGTTCTACCGGAATCACCATAGGCTGTAACTCTCCAATGATTTGATCTAAATCCTTCTGAATGGTAGATAATAATTGGTTGGCATCCTTCAAGTAGTCAATTATGAGTTGAAGACCTGAACATTTTTCTTGAACTTCAAAAAACAACTCCTGCTTTATCTTCTTCAAATTATCTTTGGAAAATCCTGAGGACTTGGCCTTCTCAATCTGAAGCTGATGTTTCAAACTTTGAATCTCTTTTTCCTGATCCTCATTCAACTTCTTTTGATCCTCTAGCTGGTCTTTCAACTCATTAGCCTTCTGAAATATTTCCTGCCAACTCTTAGCCTCCTTCCTCAGAACCTTCTCTACTTATTTTTTATCATGGAGGCTCTTCTTAAGCTTTTCAACCTGTTGTTTCAACTTTTCTACCTTATATTTTGCTATATCAGTCTTCACATAAAAGGTATCCAAGTGAGCCTTGGCCATCCCTAACTCATCTTCAGCAGGAAGCTTGTCAATATCTTCTATGATTTCTTTCGCTCTATAATCCTGAGCAGTCATCTCATTTTTAGGCTTGCTCACCTACGGAATCAAAGACCTTGAAACCCTTTGCCTAGTGATGGGATTAACATACATACTTTTTCTTGTCACAACCATCCGGCTAGAAGGCTTGGTAAGCTTCTCTGCCCAATAATAATTTATGCTCTGAGCAGTTGCCTGCTCTTTGGATACAACAATAGACTTTGAAATATCAGCAGCCAAAGGAGATAATGGCATCAAAAACATGAGGGTGGACTGACTTGTTGTTGGTGGGGGTGGAGACACATTGACAGCAACCTCTATTACAATGGTAGATTCTGTGACTATTGTTGTTGTTGATACAGGTAAATTTAGGGAAACAGGGACAAAACTAATAGTAGAGGGGATGGATGAACTTGGAACGCATTGTCCCATGGATGGTGGTAAAAGAGATGAGGGCGCAATGATGGTGGATACTGAAGTGGATGCCTCAAAAGTGGAAGGTGGGTTTGAAGGAGGCTGTGATATAGCAGAACTGACTGATGCCTCCATAGCTACTGATGGGATGAGGGGAGGACTGTGAGGTGAAGGAGGCAAATTCACCACATTTTCTTGACCAGAAAGGGAGGGAAATCCTTTTGGGGATTCATGGAGATGAGAAGGAGAAGAGGGATTAGAAACCATACCTTCACCTACAGATGTAGGGTCTTCTTGCTCAACTTCTTTTTCAAGTTGTTGTTCTTGTTCAACTAACCCTTATGTATTAAAAGTAGCTACCTCTTCCACAATTTCCTCCATACTCATCTTCTACCTTTTGGAAAGCTCTCTCCCTTCTGTATCCAGGGTTCTCTTAGCCCTTTTACGAACTAATCAAAAAGCATCCATCTCATCTCTAGAATATTCTTCTGATAATTCTCCTTGCACTCCTCCGAAAGGTAAAGATTGCTCAGTAATGGATTGTGGCTTTGTTGATGCCGCAGGAGTAAAAGAAAGTGGCTTGAGCCCAATGCTCTTACCCTTCCTTTTTTGATCAACAAATTTATCCCGAGGCTATCCTCCTAGAGCTAAACGTTTAGGCCTAGATTTTGCTTCAATAATCGGGGTACTAACAACCTTTTCTTTAGAACATCTCATTTTGCTCATCATCCTAGCTCCTTTAGGGAATATCTCCACCTGCTCAAAAGTAGGACTGAAAGTCCTCAATGCTTCAATGTTTGTTAAAGAAGTCTTTTGATCTGTAGAAGGTTGGAGAGATTCAGAATCACCCTGGGGCTTTTCAACCATCAATACAATGTGCCTCACATCCTTTAGTTACCAAGTATCAATATTTTCATCATATCTTTTTGAAAACTCTTTATCAAATTTTATTCCAAATTTAGATTCAGCTTTCCCAATTTCAACTCTCATACACCACCAATCCATGATCTTGGCATCCTCCCATGGTCCCTTGAAATCCTCCTCTTCTACTTCTTCTGAAACTTCCTTTTTAGATGACATGTCTTTTTCTTTGCCGACTTTGACTTGGAGGAGGGCCTGCTTTTCTTTGTAGTTTTGGCTTTAATCTTGTCAATCATCTCTTTAGTAATCTGATGACTGGGCTAGTGGTCGGGATCAAAATCTTCAATCTGCTCATAAAAATCCAACCATGGAGGTAACTGATCCATCTTGGAAACATTCCACTCTAATAGAGTAGTCTCATCATTGTTTCTTCCCTATTCAAAATGAGCCCTGGGCCTTTTCTCAAATTTGTAGGCCTTATCTCCATTTAGGGTTTTATTTTTTGTAGTGAAAATACCATCAGGATCATAACTCCACTTCTACGGGATATAAAATAGACCTAACCCATCTAGGTATCGGTCAATTTGCTGACTTTACCCCTTTTTAGTAATGGTGATATCACTCAAAGTGTGGTGGGAAAGCAAAGACTTCCTTTTTCTCCCTGAACCATATTTTGAGTCAATGTACTCTGCCTGCCTCAAATATTCTAAGGCAAAGAGTCTCTCCATGACAAAGTGGGGCAAAAGAAAAGGTTTACCCATGAAACCATATAATCTGATGATTGTTCCCTCAGTTAATAGATACCAGTCCCCTTCCTCTGCATCTTTATTCCTCATAATCTCTTTGGCCAGGGGTGGCAATCTAGGGAAATTTCCATACATTATTTTGAGGGCCGGTCCAAGAAATTCCAAATTGAACCTATAGTGAGACTCACTACTTCTTAAATGATTTTTCCAATAGTAGACTGGCATAGGTTCTCCTTTATCGGTCTTATCCTTGACTGGAATCCATGACATTCTATCTTTCACAGTGACATAAAACATCCATACCAAGCTTGAGCAATGCCTAAAACTAGGAGCACCGGAGCCCCTCTTCAAGCTTACTAACTATTCATGTATTCTTTGGGTGAGAAACATTGGCCAGTCGAAATAAATCACCCTTATCCCTCTCTTTGCCGCCTCCTTTTCGTACATCCTTTCATTAGAGATACAGTATGCAATGGCAATTTGCCAACCATGAACCTCTTCATCAGAGTCCAAACCCTCCATGCAGGCCAACATAGAGAACAGAACGGGGGTTACAAATTTCTTGATAGAAATGGGGACCTCAGGCAACTCTTCCTGGGGTTTGGTATTCAGTTGTTTATAAACCCAATTCCTAAATGACTCACCGTCATTTTCCCATTTCTTAGTGGAATAAAACCCAGTTTGTTCAACAATTCTAAAGGGTTTTGGTGGTACTGGTGGGTCAGACCCTAAGGCAAAAATCTCATGATAGAAAGAGGTAGTGATGCTAAAAAGGGTCTCACCCTCATCGATTTTAACTGCCTTGGCTAGCGGGTCATAGAATTTGACTATTGCAGCTATCAACTCAGGACATGGGTGGACGGAATCACAAATGTAAAAGGATAAATAAGAAAGGATGGAGCATCTACCTTCCACCGATAGAGCAGCATTATTTTTGTATCTATCATTCACACTCCTTCTTAGTCTCGTCCTTTCAGTGATGGTCATCACCATGTCCGCCACAACCTCGACTTTATCAAGGTACGACACCGACATCCTGTCGTCCAGAGTTTCAAATTCTAGAACATCTTTTGAAGTCTCTATGGGTGATTTCTTAGGAGCCATCTTGTAGCAGTAGGACTTTGCACACTGGAATAAGTGAGGAGAAATTCAGAACACTGCTAAGCTTCTCTACAGTCTCGTGATTGCGAAATGAATCCCATGCATAACTTCATCACTTTTATCTTCTGGAACTCACGTATCATCAGCCATAAATGCAATTGTTGCACGATATCTTGTTGGCACACTTCACCACCCTTTCCATTATTTCTTTGGTGGCTCAAAAGTGACGTCCTATCTCCTTATTGGTCAAATTTTGAAATTGTGCTGCCAGCTCATCGCATCCCTTTGGCTACTCTTTGGCTCATGCACGAGTTCATTAGAATTGAATGCACGAGCAATATTTAGCCTCCACGTGTCAAATTGAAACTTGTTGTTTGGCTTTGGCCTGATTCCACTCCGACATTTTTAAGAACTTTTTGAGTCCGCTAAGCTTACATGTGTGTCACTTTACCCTGATTCTGCTCTGACTATCTCCAGCTTTGAGAGGTTCCCGGATTGGTGCCATTCTTGTCCTTCCTTATGCGGGATAGAAAAATATAGACCACTCTGTGGAATTGCCAATCCGGATTTAACCATGCGGTCTTGAGGGCGGAATGCCACTCGGGGAGTTTTGCACAAGCACAATGTGCGGAATGGAACATTGCCATGAATTTGGCCAACACTTAGTCATTTCTTGCAAAATTTCTTCTCTCTCTCTTTTTTTAGCATTTCTTCAAAAAAGAACTAATTACAAAGTGCAGAAAGAAAATGAAATAGAAAGTGCAGAAAGGAGGGGGAAATATTTGTACAATGTATATACATATGTTACAATGAGCTTATTTCTTACATATAGTAAAGCTTAAGGTGGAAACCATTCACCAGAATTGGTTGTATGTTTCCCTCTGGATCCTTCAACTGAAATACATTAGACTCTTTAGCTTCCACTATTTTGAAAGGACCATCCCAAAAGGAATCAAATTTTTCATGTTTACCTGGTTTTGCCCTGTCAACATTCCACCTGAGAACTGAATCTCCAACTTGAAGTTTCCTGAACCTGGCCTTTTTATCAAACCATGCTTTAATGTCCGATGAGTGCTTTTGAAAATGATCATATGCCTGAGTCCTGCTCTCTTCCAACCGCAGCAAGTGTGTCAACCTGGTTTTAATTGGATCATCCTCTAATTCTTCTTCTGTACTAACAAGCTTAAGTGTTGGGATCTCTAAGTGAATCGGCAATACCACCTCTTTTCCGTATACCAATGCATAAGGCGAAGTTTTGATGGAATTTTTAATAGTAATCATGTCTACCCATAGAGCATGGTTGAGCAACAGGTGCCAACTCCTTTTGTTACCTTCCAAATATTTTCTCAAAATCCTTAATAGGTTTTTATTGGTAGATTATGCAAGTCCATTACCTTGTGGATAATAGTTTGAAGTATTTTTAAGAGTGATGCCATACTTGCTGAAAACTCAATGTACTTAGCTCCTATGAAAGCAGGGCCATTATCACTCACCAAAGCTTTCAAAACTCCAAATCTGGAAATCAAACTCTCCATAAAGTTGATCACAACTTCCTGGTCTGCCTTCTTTGTAGGAATGGCCTCTACCCATATGGTAAGATAATCTGTAGCTGTCAAGATAAACTTGTGCTCTACTGAAGAATTAGGATTTATAACTCCTATAAAATCTAATCCCCATTGTTGGAAAGGCTCTTCGACTTGAATAGGCTTTAGGGGAGAGGCAACATTTCTTGTTCTTCCAACGTACCTTTGACACTTATCACAAGCCTGGGTAATTTTAAAAGCATCATTGAACATGGTAGGCCAATAATAACCTACTCTTATTATCTTCAAAGTTGTAGTTCTACCAGAGCTATGACCTCCTGCTGAGCCTCCATGAAATTCTTCAATGACTCTTTTTTGTTGGTCCTCCTTCAAACATTTCAGGAGAATACCATCCAAGTTTCTTTTGAACAACCCTTCAAGTAGTAATACATATTTTAGAGCATGAATTCTATACCTCCTTCTTTGAGAAGAATTCATATTAGGTGGGCAAATTCTAATTTGGAAATATCTGATAATTTGCTCAATCCAATCAGAATTCGGAGTGTGAACAATCTCTATATGATCCTCTTCTGTCATCTGACAAGCTATTATTTTGGCCAATGTTGAAGCATCTGTCAATCCCTGGCACAAGGCTCTACCTCTTACCAATTTGGTGGGACATATCTCTACATCATATTCCTGGATCTTAGTAATCCAACCAACCCTTTTATCTCCCAAGTCACCTTGTAAAATAAAACTCCTTACATCTAGATGAACCACATATACCAGGGTTTTGCTCCGTACCAGATATTTTCTAAACTTCTTTAGTGACTTCATTAAAGCAAACACTTGTCTCTCAATAAAGTTGTATTTTACCTGATAATCATGTAGATTCTGACTCCAAAAGAACACAGGATGCTCATCCCCTTGACTATCTTTCTGGGTGAGTACCGAGGCATAATTTTCTTTAGCTCTATAAGCATAGAGGATAAAATCCTTAGTGAAATCAAGATTTATCAAGACTAGGGTTTTTGCAATGGCGTATAGAGGATAGTGATCCTTGATATATTCTTGATTCAGATTTCTAAAATCTACACATAGGCATATATCTCCATTTTTCTTTCTTACGGGTACCAAATTGGCTACCCAAGTGGAATGTTTTATTGGATATATTATCCTAGCCTTCAGTATCTTTAAGAGTTCTTCCCTCATAATGGCTTATATCCTTGGATTAACAGGCCTCTATTTTTGCCAAAATGGTTTAGCATCGGGTTCTAACTCGATAGTATGCTAGATAATCCTTTTGTCATACACCTTAAGGTCTTCATATGACCAAGCCACAGTGTCTTGGTATTTTAAGCATAAAGCTTTAATCTCTTCTACTTCTTCAGGTGAACATTGGATCCCAACATTGAGCTTCTTTCCTATTGACCTCTACTTCTTCGTAGATATTTTTACCAACTTTCACAGTTCCAACCTTCTTTCTATCTTCATTATCAAATAGACTTTCAAGGTTGACCAATCCCCTTGGGATATGATTGTTTCTTAGTTGGATAAAGTCTTTTTGATCTATTTCTTCTAAGTATTCCTTTTGGATAGTCGAGAAGCATGCTTCTTTTATCATAAATTCTAGAATCTGTTCATCACTTTCGAAAACCTACCAGAATATTTGCTTATCCGACACTACAGGTTTGAAAACTATTTTATTTTCCTTGGTCTTCTTAGTTCCAAAATATATAGGAGGATTGAAATTAGCTCCCTTTGTTTCCAATGCATCTGCCAGGTGATTCTCTTCTCTAGGCACAAAATTTAGGTTCAGGGCATCAAATGAATCCATTAGGTCCCATACATTGTTCCTATAATCCTTTAAGTGACGGTGCTTACTGCTACACTTATTCGTTACCTGATGTACTATTAACTCAGAATCACCATATATGTTCAAAATCTTGATGCCCATGCTTTCAACTTGCATTAATCCAAGGCACAAAGCCTTATATTTTGTAGCATTGTTGGTACATGACCATGTCATTCTATAAGAAAAATTCTTCATTCCTTCAGACTATGATTGTAGAACCACACCAACCCCTACACCATTTCTACATTTAGCACCGTCAAAGTGGATAACCCATGTTTCATTTTTTCTTAGGGATTGATTAGAAATAGCAGGGAGTTTCTTTTCCAATTCATTTGTGATGTTGTATGTACCCATACCAGTTCCAAATTGACTATAGTCTTCTTTGAAATGCAACTCATCTTCAATTACTAGCTCTTCAATATTTTCCACTAGCTCAAATTCTTCCACAGGATTAAGATTGCAGAGATCCTCTTCAATTTTTTCAATATGATAAGCAATTGGCTTCTCTGGTGTTATCCTTATTCTTTTTCCTTTGAAAGGGATTACCATGCTAGAATAATCCATGTACATACATCCTCCTAATTTTATAGTAAATTCTCTTGAGAGGCATAACCCGAAATAAGGTTCCAGATCCACTACCACTATTTCCTACACCACTGTTACTTTGGGAACTTTGTGCAACCTCATCAGTACATATTTAATAACCCAACTATTTTGACAGGTGTTCCATCCAATTGCAACACTATGATACAAGACCGGGTATATTCCATACCCATATCTTCACAGACTGCTTTAGGCATAACTGTGGTTGATGCTCCTAAATCAATCATACAATTTTGTGCTACCCATCCTTCCATTATTAAGGATATGTAGAAAGGGGGGGTTGTTTTTTAGAATAACAAGTGTCATTTCTTTATTTTTTGGTGGTATACTGAGGATGGTGGTGGTTGAAATATTATGGTGACTTTTACTGAGGGAAGATTTAAGTAGGTCAATCTAGCCTGGAATGAAAAGAGTATCATATAGACTAGCTTTTGATGGAATCATTTTCATCTCCTCAATAATGTTATACTTAGGCTTGGTTAGGGATAGTCTTTCTAGGCCTCTGTCTGGCTCACCATATTTCCTTTTGTATTTTTGGGTTGCCTCTAATATTTGTCTTTTGGTGATAGAGGGGAACCTGAGCCTTTCTTGATCCTCACCCTTGGATCTCATTTTGTCTCCTTTTATTTCTCTTTCGATATTTTTAGGGATACTATCTTTCTTCTCCTTTTCTTTAGCTTGAGGAATAGGAATAGTGTCATTCCTTTGAGGGGGGAAGTCAACTTTCTTTTGAGAAGGGACCTGGAATTATTCCATCTTCTAGGGGTCTACTTGTAAATCTTTCTTTCCAAATCTTGTCATCACAGCAATTGGGCTTTCTTCATCTAACTCTTTTTCGGCCATGATCTGATCAAGGTGCCCTAACATATTAACCTTACCTTTCTGATTTCTTTTAGCTTGATCCATAGCTTGCTGAACATGGTGTTGATACATCACACAATATTATGAGTCATGGGGGTCATTACATACCAAACACCAAACATTTGCAAGAGTGGTATATGCAGAACATTCCGGCTCCTCATATGTTGCATTCACCCTAACCCCAATACTATTGCTAGGACCAGGCCTTTGATCTTTATTCACATATGGGAATATCCTCTGTTGTGACCTTTCTTGATCTCTTTTTTCCATTGAATTCATTCGGTTACTCAAATTTTTCATGGTATTTTGTATATCCATAATAGCAGACAATTCTTGAGAGGGTTGGGAAGGAAAGGGAGGAAAGAAGGTGTAGAGGCTACTGGTTTAGACCAAGGAATTAGATCCATTTGCGGATACGGGGATGGTAAAGCAAGGGGGTCCATTTATGAGGACTTTGTGGATTCTTCATGGCCAATATTGGTTTTTGAGTTATAGGGTAACACGATTTTGGGGGGAATCCTTCCTATATTGATTAGGATAATTTTAGCATGGACGACTGCATTATAAACTTGGGAAAAGTTTTCTACTCCAGACTATTGTGTCTGCAAACCTAGTTCTGATTCCAGGGAACATATATAATACATATAAGCCAAACATGTAGCTGGTCTAGCACTAGGGGGAATTCTCTTCCATGTTCTGCTAAATCTCAAATTGAAGTCTAAGACAATTTCTTGCTGGGTTTTTTGCATGGCTGTAGACTGATTCAGCAGGGAAAAAGGATCAGCAGATTCATTAAATTTTTCTATGAATGGCTCAGCCAAATATTACCATGAAGTGATAGAATTATCTTCCAAAGTTCTGAAACAATGTAATATCTTTCCACGAAAGGACAAGGCTAGAATTTTGACAATAATATTTTCTTCTTTTATGTTGTGGATTGCTGCCAGATTAAGGATATATTGGCAGTGCTCGTAAGCTATTTTTCCAAATCCATCATATATAGGGGTTGCCTTAGATACAGCCGAGGAATGGCATCCATTTGTGCTAATCAAAGGGGCCCAGTCGAATTCCAGTTTGGGTACTTCTGAAGTGGCTGATTAGGAACCATATTATGTGCCATGTTTCTGGTTGTAGGTATTCTTGGGGGAACTGTTGAGTTTTCTTCTAGAAGCTCTTCTTCTTCAATAAAATATTTATCTAAACTTTTGATAATAGCAGTCCCTCTCTGAGTTAACTCACAATGAAAGAAATAATCAGGGTTGTTCCTCTTATAAGACCTGGTATACATGAAAGGGTAATGGTCTATAATAATTTTTTAGGGTCTTCTGACTAGGGAGTCACCAGGTGAATTTTCTTTTCTTTGCTTACAAGGTCAAGACAATTCACCCAATCTTGATTTTTTCAAATTGAGATATTAATAACTCTTTTGATGGGTTTCGTGTTCCTTGTGAACTTATCCCACCGAGTGTGCTAAAAACTATTGGGCACTGAATTGCACCAAGTTTTACTTGATACTACGGTTGTCTATATTCCTACTTTTTTTTTAGGCTTGCCCCTGATAGCTGCAGATCAACACTCAACATTGGAAGGACCAAAATAGGGATTTCCAATCCAACCTCCAGAGTAGGTTGGTTCCTTGTCAACTTAGCAAATTGTTGACACAATTATGCTCAATTAGGGCTTGGATTTTAGGGAAAGAGAAGGTTAGGGTTAGAGAGATGTAGATATCAGTGGATGGATAGGTTAACAACATTGTATCACCATAAAAAGCTTCCAAAAAACCATATTAAAGACATACATTCAGATCAACCCTTATCCCAAGATAGCTCATTTCAGATATTAAATCATAACAGAGAAATGCTATAGCAAGCAATTTCAATATCCAGGAAATGATAATCCATATAGCAGAATTCACCAAAAACTAGATTTAACAGAAATGTACTTGTTAATAACACAAAACAAACTTCAAAGAAGATTTCAATTACTCATAACAGCTAGTAATCCAAGATAGGCACAAACTAACCATCTAAGTATTCACAGAAATACAACTATGAAATCCAAACCTCTGACATCAAGCATGGAAATGCATCCTTGAGACGAAGATCAATGTATTGCTCCTTTCATTCAGATCTTCAAAAATATTTATAATGGTACAGGCAAACACGCTAGAGCCGACCCTTCAAAACAAGGGTTCGACCTCTACTTATATTTTTTCATATTACAAATCAAGAAACAATACATCAAATATTGTTACAATAGCTCAGCAAAGAGCTTAGCTCGCATTAGCTCATTAGTTCATTCTCTAAGAATCATGCTGGGAGGGTGTCTGCCATGACATCACGGGGCCTTTGCAACTTGCTTGGTCGCTCAGTAGAACTACAGTTCAAAAAATTCCAGATCATATTTTTCTGTCGATCCTTCTTGGCAATAGATTTCCACCGTCGATCTCTAACCGCATCTAGTCCGATCCTCCTAGAAGTCTTCAATGCTTCATCTTTCGGTCAACTATTATAGTTCTGATGCAAAAATGTCTTTTAAACAACCCAAACCTAGAATACTAACATCCACCATCGATATTCTTAATTGCACAGTTCATATTCAATCCAGTACAAGCTAAATTCCATTCCGCTTATGATATCGTCTTTCTTGGTAGCAGAATCTCCTATCTGGATCTGGAGTATCTGAACCTTGAATCTACTTAGGGATTTTATTTTCCACCTAATTATTATTCAGTCGTTCTGCTTTATCTTCATTCTAGAAATAAAATACTTGTCCATTCTCCGAATCGCCATTTCGCACTTTTCTATCGCTGATGTCATCATTTTCTTGAGACTTTTGTGGATTTGAAGATAGCACCACTCCAGAGTGGGAAACAAAAGACTTTTTTGAAATCGGATACGCAAGGAGGCTATTCTGCACTTTTTTATTACTGACATCATCATCTCTCCAAGAATTTTGTGGATTTGAGACCTATTGTCATTTTGGACCCGGAATGCGGTTATCCGAAATCGCCTTAAACATTTCAAAATTGAATAACTGCGAGCGGACTCATATTATCAACCCGATTCCGGAGCGGAATGACAGCTTTATGACTTAGTCAAAATTATACAAAATTTTACTAAGTATGTGGTCATTTCGGGCCTACAATTATAATATTCCTATTATAATATTCAAGGTGGTCAGATGAGGTCTAAAGAGCAATAGGAAGGCCCAAGAAAAATAATATTATAATCTTGTATTATAATATTAAAGGTCTAAGGTTAAGACCTAAAGATTTAAATTAATTATAAATTAATTATAATAATTTCATTATAAATTAATTTATAACTTAATTTAATTAACTTTAAAGTTATTAAATTAATTATAATAAATTATAAATTAGTTTATGATTTAATTTAATTAAATAACCCTAAGGTTAGGGTTACAAGGGCAAGCGACTAAGTTAAATGGCATCGACGTCGACTAATATTCTCATCCACCGACGTGCCAAGAAGGACAGCACATTGGTATAAATACCATGTGCTTTGGAAAACCCAAAGTCACCTTCGATCGAATCTTTGAGAGTGCATGCAAAAATTTGCGAACTGCGTGGAAGAAGAGGACAAGGTTTTTGCTTACGTGGCGGTCATCGAAGGCATAAGAGGGAGGAGGCTTGGAGCCTCATAGCCAACCATGGTGGTTGGGCCAATGGTAGGCGGTTGTGTGCTTAGGGTGCTAATAGGTGGGAGGTCCCACGATCAAACCCGATGGCTGCACTTTTGGTGGAAGATTCACATTTTGGTTTTGGTGCCAAGGCAAAGCAATAAAGCGCACGAGGTGCTTCTTGCTTCTAAGGTGAGCGCCTAGCTCACGTGGCATGTGGGCCATGGCTAGGGCATTATGGAGGCGCAAGCGGGGAGTTCGAATCCCACCGAAGGCAAAGGTATTTAATTTTTGAAAAATTAAATTGCTTCTAAGGTTTAAGGTGGCATGATTAATTTTTGTTAAAGGGGAGTTATAAGGTTTTAAGGAATAATTATTTTATTGTGATTTTTGATAAATTAAAGTGAGATAGGAGTTATAAGGTTGAAATGAAAATTATATTTTAATTATTGGGATAAGCTATGATGTATTAAATATTTTGAGAAAAGACATAGAGTGTTTTAAAGAAGATTATTGTGACTCTTTTCTTTAAACAAATTGTTGGCTTATATTTTGAAGTGTGGAGATTATAAGGTGTGATTGAGATTTAATGCTATGTAATGGTGAAATATTTTGAGGGATCATTTGAGTGAATTTTTGAGAAGATATTGCTACCTAACCTTTGAGATTGGCAAAGAGTTGATTGTGATTGAGACAGGTGTTTGAGGTCAAATCTTCTTCAAACAAAAGGTAAGGGCACATTATCCTTGAGAGTGATTGTTGGATGTTGTGAATGCTAAGTTGGAGTGAAAAGGATTGTTTGATAAGCATTGTTGAGTTTGGTTTTCTAGAATGAAAGTTGATACTAGAAACCTTGTTTGATAAGCATTGTTGGAAATATTGAGTAAGCTTTCATATGCTTGACTAGGGTTTGTGAAAGATCATGAGTATCATTGTTATGTGAAGTTGAGAACTATCTTGAACTAGGGTTTGTGAAAGATCATGAGTATCATTGTTATGTGAGGTTTGTTTGATAAGCATTGTTGACTAAGCTTTCATTGAGTGATTGGTTGAGTGGAGTTGATTGAGCTTAGTTGATTGGAAGTGTTGGAGTGATAGTTCAAGTTCTGTGAAACAAATTGTTCTATATTCTAATTTGATTTGAAAGAGATTGAAAGTGATTGAGTGGTTGTGAGTGTGAAACATATTGAGTCTCTAACCATTCTCTATATGTTTTTATGGTTGAACAAGAGAGATTAAAAGTGATTGAGCATTGTTGTGAGTGTGAAGCATATTGAGTCTCTAACCATTCTCTATATGTTTCTGTAAGTTAAACAAGATTTTATGTGAAGCTTGTTTGTGTGATTGAAGAGGTTTTCTATGATAGATTGAGTTGAGTGGAGTAAGATTTTATGGAAGCTTACAATCATATTTAAGATAAGTCTTGTGAGACTTTTGGAATAAAAAACAATTGAGGTAAGTCTGTGAAGACTTGTTGAGATTGACAAGTTCTAGTGAGGACTTGTTGAGAATTTGAGGTAAGTCTTGGTGAAGACTTGTTGAGCAGATTGGACAAGTTCTAGTGAGGACTTGTTGAGCAGATTTGAGGTAAGTCTTGGTGAAGACTTGTTGAGCAGATTGGACAAGTTCTAGGGAGGACTTGTTGGACAGATTTGAGATAAGTCTTTGAGAAGACTTGTGAGCAGAGTTGATTGATTGATTTGTTCAAACCTTGAGTTAAGGTTTGGGGTAGATCTAGCAGAGTTGATTTATGATTGAGTCAAGATTTGTGTTAAGGCTTGAGGATAGATTTGAGGATAGAGTTTGGTGCATATTTGAGGATAGGTTTATGCTAGACTAGAGACAAATATTGAGAATATTTGTGCTAGATCAAAGGACTATGTTTAGTGTAGATCAGAGATAGATATTGAGCAGATTTGTGCTAGACTAAAGGACTATGTTTAGTACAGATTTGAGATAGAGCTAAGAGTAAGCTTTGGAGGTGATAGAGTAGAGGATAGTAGTCTCCAGTGGATAGAGATCCATTAGCCAGGGTAGTGAGGACAGAGATATTCTGAGTGAGGATAGAGTCTTCAGTGGAGAGAGATCCACAAGCCAGTGTAGTGGAGGTAGTAGTCTTCTAGAGGATCACCAACCAGAGCAGAGGAGAAGGAGTTCTCCTATGGATAGAGATCCATGAACCAACTGAGGGGATTGGTGTCTCCTATGGATAGAGATCCATGAACTTGATTAGGGGATTGGTGTCTCCTTTGGATAGAGGTCCATAAACATTGTAATAGGGAAAGGATTCCCAAGAGATTTGTTGAGAAAATTTTAGTGAAATATTTTCTCCGTGGAGTAGCCCACATTGGGTGAACCATGTTAAATTGGTGTCTCTATTGTGTGTGGTGATTTGTGCATTGCTTTGATTACTATTGTTGATATTGCCATTGATATATTGCATAATATTGTTTGGGAAAGAAAAGTAAAAAGTGGTCTTATACTATTCACCCCCCTCTCAGTATAAGCTTGTGTTCTTCAATTGGTATCAGAGCGGGTTCCTTCGAAAGAGTTTAACAGCTTGAAGGAAAATCTTACAAGAACACAGATGGATTCTCAGAATGGATCATCAGGGAATTCAACACCATTGTTCGATGGGAACAATTATGCACTATGGAGCACAAGGATGAAGTTTCATCTAATGGCACTTGGAAATGAAATATGGGAAGCAGTTGAGAATGGATACATACCACCAGCAACTCCACCTACAGATAAATATGGTAAGCTTCTACATCATTACAATTCAAAGGCAATGAATGGAATTTTGAGAGGTTTGCATGAAACAGAGTTTATAAAGGTTATGCATTGCACATCAGCAAAGGAAATTTGGGATAAGTTGCAAGGCATATATGAAGGAGATAAAAAGGTCAAAAGGGTAAAGTTGCAAAATTTCAAGAGAGCATTTGAAGACCTAAAGATGAAGGATGAGGAAAACATTGTTGCATATCTACTTCATGTGGATGAGGTTGTTAACTCCATGCAAGGACTTGGGCTTAAGGTTGAGGAAACAGATGTTTGTGATAAGATTTTAAGGTCACTTCCAAAAAGGTTTAGTGAAAATATTTCAGCTATAGAAGAGGCAAAAGATATTGAACTTTTGACAAGGGATGAATTACATGGCATTCTCACAACTTTTGAGATGAGAATAAAAGAGGAACCTATTCCCCAGAAGGAAGCAACCTTCAAAGTTACTAAGAAGACAAAGGGTAAGAAGTCAGATTCAAGCAATGAGTCATCTAGTGATGAAGAAGCAAATTATGGTAGAAGGAACAAGGACTCAAGAAAATATAAAGGTACAAAATCAGTTAGATGTTTCAATTATGGAAAATATGGTCACTATGCATCTGATTTTCCAGAGGCTGGAAATAGCAATGATGAAGAAAAATAGGATCATAAGAACAAGGAAACAGGAAAACACAGGTACCAAAAGAAAAGTAGGGATGGACAAGGCAAGCAAGGAAAGAAGTTTTTCCAAAGGCATAAGAAGAGTTTCTATGCAGACAAGGCAGGTAAGAGCTCAAGTGATAGTGATGAAAGTTCCTCAGATAATGATAAATATGAAGTACTATTTCTAGCAAAAGAAAAAGATGATGTTAGAAAAAGGGCACCAATGATTCTCAAGTGTTTTAGATGTGGTAACTTTGGTCATCTTGAAGATAGTTGTACAAGGAATGGATTCAGTTTCAATGAAGATGAATATGAAGATACACTTGAAGGACCAGAAGAAAGTCTTCTTATGGCAATAGAAGAAGAAGGAGGTGATCCTATTGAAGATAAATCAGAAAGGAATGAAGATGATCCCAAAGGCAAACAAATAGAGGAAGAATCAGAGAAAGGAGAAGTTGATCTTGAGGGTGAGCTTATTCATGCCCTTGATGCATTAAGGGAGGTAAGAAAGCAAAACTCAAAACTCAAGCTTAAATTTCAAGAATGTGATGAAGAGAAAGGAAAGCTTATAGAGGATCTAACCAACTCAATAGCTAAGACAAGGAGATTCAAAGAGAAGTTAGAAGCAAAGGTTTTAGAATGTGAAAGGTTAGAGCATGAGGTAGCTTCACTAAGGAAGGAAGTAAAAGAGTCTAAGGACAAGTTACACAGGTTTGGGAGAAGCTCAAAGAAATTGGATAAGATTATCAAGGTACAAAGATCTTCATCAAACAAGATAGGTCTTGGTTTTGAACAAGTACAAAGAAAACAAGGAGAGGAGTCAATATCAAGCTCCGAAGAAGAAGAAGCTTTAGAAGAAGAGAGTGTAAGAGAGAGTGAGACTTATGAGGATGAGTTGGACAATAGAAAGTTCAACAAGGAAAGGAACAATGCACAAATGAGGAACAGATGGAACAGGAACCAACACAAGGTAAAAGAGACTAAGAGACCAATGGGGTCAAGGCAAGGTAGTTTCAATGGAAGATGCTTCTCATGTCATAGGTTTGGGCACAAGGCTACACAGTGTAGGACACATGAAAGATAAGAATATGGAAATTTCAGAAACAGGCAACTTTTTCAAGGGTATTGCTACTCTTGTAATCAGTTTGGTCACAAGGCAGTGAATTGTAGGGTTCATGATAGGAATAGATATGGCTTCACCAAGAGAAATCCCAAGATATTTGCACCTCCAAGGAATAACAACATTAAGTGTTATAAGTGCAATAATGATGGGCATACAACAAAGTGGTGTAGAGCAAAAATTCTAGAGACAAGCAGGAACAGGAATAGTCAGAGGAATCAGAAGGATCAGTTGAGGAAGAAAGTGGACAAAGGTAAAGATCAGTGCATGTTGGGAGTAGAGATACTCCCACCCCAGAATTAACCACCTCAAGAGGAGGTGGGGGAGGGGCTAAGCTAAGAGTCTCATTCTTAGCCCCGAGCCCCAAAGGTGACCCTTTGCCATTGATGTCAAAGGGGGAGAGATTTGAGTTAGGGGGAGAGCATTCAGTAAGGGGAGCAGTTTCTAGGGGAGTAGAATAGAAAGAGGTAAAGGAAATGGTAAAAGGTAAATGGGTTGCCATCAATGACAAAGGGGGAGATTGTTGGAAATATGAGCAAGATTTGTTGTCATTGATGTCAAGAGTCAGTTTCAGTGAGCAGTGCAAAAGGAAGGATGTCAAGAGTCAGTTTCAATAATCAGTGCAAGAGAAAGATTGCTTCTAGGCCTAAGGAAAAATAATATTATAATATTCCTATTATAATATTCAAGGTGGTCAGATGAGGTCTAAAGAGCAATAGGAAGGCCCAAGAAAAATAATATTATAATCTTGTATTATAATATTAAAGGTCTAAGGTTAAGACCTAAAGATTTAAATTAATTATAATAATTTCATTATAAATTAATTTATAACTTAATTTAATTAACTTTAAAGTTATTAAATTAATTATAATAAATTATAAATTAGTTTATGATTTAATTTAATTAAATAACCCTAAGGTTAGGGTTACAAGGGCAAGCGACTAAGTTAAATGGCATCGACGTCGACTAAAATTCTCATCCATCGACATGCCAAGGAGGAAAACACATTGGTATAAATACCATGTGCTTTGGAAAACCCAAAGTCACCTTCAATCGAATCTTTGAGAGTGCATGCAAAAATTTATGAACTACGTGGAAGAAGAGGACAAGGTTTTTGTTTACGTGGCGATCATCGAAGGCATAAGAGGGAGGAGGCTTGGAGCCTCATAGCCAACCATGGTGGTTGGGCTAATGGTAAGTGGTTGTGTGCTTAGGGTGCTAACAGGTGGGAGGTCCCACGATCAAAACCCGATGGCTATGTTTTGGTAGAGATTCATGTTTTGGTTTTGGTGCCAAGGCAAAGCAATAAAGTGCATGAGGTACTTCTTGCTTCTAAGGTGAGCGCCTAGCTCACGTGGCATGTGGGCCATGGCTAGGGCATTATGGAGGTGCAAGCGGGAGTTCAAATCCCATCGAAGGCAAAGGTATTTAATTTTTGGAAAATTAAATTGCTTCTAAGGTTTAAGGTGGCATGATTAATTTTTGTTAAAGGGGAGTTATAAGGTTTTAAGGAATAATTATTTTATTGTGATTTTTGATAAAGTGAATTGAGATAGGAGTTATAAGGTAGAAAAAGGAAATTATATTTTTATTGGGATAAGCTATGATGTATTAAATATTTTGAGAAAAGAGTTAGAGGGTTCATAAAGAAGATTATTGTGATTATTTTCTTTAAACAAATTGTTGGCTTATATTTTGAAGTGTGGAGATTATAAGGTGTAATAGAGATTTATTGCTATGTATGGTGAAATATTTTGAGGGATCATTTGAGTGAATTTTTGAGAAGATATTGCTACCTAACCTTTGAGATTGGCAAAGAGTTGATTGTGATTGAGATAGGTGTTTGAGGTCAAATCTTCTTCAAACAAAAAGGTAAGGGCACATTATCCTTGTGAGTGATTGTTGGATGTTGTGAATGCTAAGTTGGAGTGAAAAGGATTGTTTGATAAGCATTGTTGAGTTTGGTTTTCTTGAATGAAAGTTGATACTAGAAACCTTGTTTGATAAGCATTGTTGGAAATATTGAGTAAGCTTTCATATGCTTGACTAGGGTTTGTGAAAGATCATGAGTATCATTGTTATGTGAAGTTGAGAACTATATTGAACTAGGGTTTGTGAAATATCATGAGTATCATTGTTATGTGAGGTTTGTTTGATAAGCATTGTTGACTAAGCTTTCATTGAGTGATTGGTTGAGTGGAGTTGATTGAGCTTAGTTGATTGGAAGTGTTGGAGTGATAGTTTGTTGGCAATTTTGGGTACCTTGAGTACATTGCCTTTGCTCAAGTGTAGTTGTTGTCATTGATGTCAAGAGTCAATTTCAGTGAGCAGTGCAAAAGAAAGGATGTCAAGAGTCAGTTTCAGTAATTAATGCAAGAGAAATATTGCTTCTAGGCCTAAGGAAAAATAATATTATAATATTCCTATTATAATATTCAAGGTGGTCAGATGAGGTCTAAAGAGCAAAAGGAAGGCCCAAGAAAAATAATATTATTAATCTTGTATTATAATATTAAAGTTCTAAGGTTAAGACCTAAAGATTTAAATTAATTATAATAATTTTATTATAAATTAATTTATAACTTAATTTAATGAACTTCAAAGTTATTAAATTAATTATAATAAATTATAAATTATTTTATGATTTAATTTAATTAAATAACCCTAATTTTAGGGTTACAAGGGCAAGCGACTATGTTAAATGGCATCGACGTCGACTAAAATTCTCATCCGCCGACGTGCCAATGAGGATAGCACATTGGTATAAATACCATGTGCTTTGGAAAACCCAAAGTCACCTTCGATCGAATCTTTGAGAGTGCATGTGAAAATTTATGAACTGCGTGGAAGAAAATGACAACATTTTTGTTTGTGGCAGTCATCGAATGCATAAGAGGGAGGAGGCTTGGAGCCTCATAGCCAACCGTGGTGATTGATCCAACAGCAAGCGGTTGTGTGCTTAGGGCGCTAACAGGTGGGGAGTCTCGCGATCAAAACCTGATGGCTATGTTTTGGTAGAGGTTTGTGTTTTGGTTTTGGCGCCAAGGCAAAGCAATAAAGTGCATGAGGTCCTTCTTGCTTCTAATATGAGTGCCTAGCTCACGTGGCATGTGGGCCATGGCTAGGGCGTTGTGGAGGCCCAAGCGGGCAAGTTCGAATCCCGCCGAAGGCAAAGGCATTTAATTTTTTGAAAATTAAATTGCTTCTAAGGTTTAAGGTGGCATGATTAATTTTTGTTAAAGGGGAGTTATAAGGTTTTAAGGAATAATTATTTTATTGTGATTTTTGATAAAGTGATTTGAGATAGGAGTTATAAGGTAGAAAAAGAAACTTCTATTTTTGTTGGGATAAATTATGATGTGTTAAATACTTTGAAAAAAGAGTTAAGGGTTCATAAAGAAAATTATTGTGATTATTTTATTTAAACAAATTGTTGCCTTATATTTTGAAGTGTGGAGATTATAAGGTGTAATAGAGATTTATTGCTATGTATTGTTGGAATATTTTCAACATTGCCTCCTTAGTCCTAAGTATTAAGTCCTAGTATTTAGTTTTAGTTTAATGTTTTGATTTACATATTTCTAGTTAATTTGATTAGCATACATTGAGGTTTTGGCTTGGTTAATTAATGTTTGACCATAGTCCAAGATTAGCATGTTGTTAGGATAAGAGCTATCTTTAAGTTAGTTTGTTGTAATAAGTTTAAGAGGATTTCTCTCAACCACCATGTCTATTTTTAGTTCTTTCAAGAACTATAAAACTATGTAATGCATTGTTGATCAATAGAACAATTTCACCATTGTTTCTCATTTGGTATCAGAGCAGGTTTGCTCAAATGGATCAAAACCTGTGGAGAGTGGTGTGAAGAGATCTGAAACACACACTTTGTCAGAGAAACTCAAGTGGCCAGCACTCAGCAGATTTGCAAGGAAGAGCTCGAGTAAATCATTAATATCTCATGAATCCTGAGGTATTTGATTATGAAATTTTGAGGGTTGTTAGGTAATTGTATCAAGAGGATGCAGTAAAAATTTCAGGTGATTTGGAGCTAATTTTCTGATTTTATTAGCATTTTTAGTTTTTCAATAAAATGGTTGTATAAGGTGGAATACAGGGTATTTGCTTCTCAAATTTTGGGAGAAATATTATTTCGATAAAATCATAATTCAGACAAAATTTCAGATCATTGGGATCTGTATTGATTGATTTATGTGAATATTTATTTTTCCTTCAACAATCCTAGATCCGGAATTGTGATAAAAAGGGAAAAAGTAAATGATCACATATTTTTCACCTTTGTGATTTTTCTTCTGAAATTTAGAGGGTTTTCAGATTATTGTCTCAAGAATACAGAGTTTAATTTTCAAAAATTTTGGGGTTGTATGGATTTATTTATGTGAAGAACATTGAGGTTGTCTCAAAAACACTCTAAGATCTAGAAAGGGCAAAAGTAAATTGATCACATATTTCTCATTTGTGTGAATTTGGATCTGAAATTTAGTGGATTTTCAGATAAGTATATCAGAAGTCTACAGGAAAGGAGTGGCTGAGAGCTAGGTGGAAGATTGATGAATGGTGGATTGCGGAATGGCCACCATGTATAAAGAATTGGAAGTACCCAAATTCAATGGAGATAATTATGCTATTTGGAGCATAATGATGAAGACCTTCTTGAAGGCTCAAGACTTATGGGATATAGTTCAAGAAGGCTATGAGGAACCCTCTTGGAATAAGCTACAAGGTGAGGAGAGAAAAGAGAAGAAGGAGCAGCAATATGCAAATTGCTTAGCTCTTATGGATTTGAGGAGAGGAATGGAAAAGAATGTTTTTCCTCTCATAGCCAATTGTAGATCAGCTACAATGGCATGGCAAGTGTTAAAGGATGTTTATGGGTTTGATGAGGATACCCATAAAGCCATGAGTGACAATCATGAAGATTGTTTAAGCAAGGAGGAACCTTGCTTTCTTGAAGCAGTTTCTGAATTAGATCCTTTTGAAGAGTCTTGTAAAGACTCATATGAAGTCATGCTTTGTAATGGAGAATTATTTCTTGCAGAGGAAGGCCTGTATGTAGAAAACCAACAAGATGAAGAATGCTTCATGGAGGAAGCATATGTTGCTGAATTTTGTGATGAAAATATAAGAAGAGGTGTGTATTCCTCTAGAGGACGAGGAGGAAGAAGAGGATTTGTTGTTGATAGAAGAAAAAGTGATAAAAAATATCTCATGGAGGAGATAAATGAAGAGTGTATTATGGATAATGCACCTAAAATTCTCATGGGAGAGAATAAAGATGATAATAGGATCAACCAAAATTGTTGGCATGTTGATGGAGAAGCAATGTTTATGGAAGACCATTGTCTTGAAGACCATTCACTTGGAATGGATGTATGCTCTCTTGACAGAGAAAATGAAGATCTCCTACAAGGAGAAGATAAAATTGTTAGAGTTCCTCTAAAAGGGGAGAAGAATGTGAAAAATGAGATAGAAACAGAAAATGGAAATGAGATTGCTGATTTTCTTATCGTAATGGCAAAGGAAACTTCACTCATGGATGAAGATCACTCACTTGGAGTGACTACATTGCAGAAAGAGAGTTGTCTTGAAAAGGCAACTATGTATGATTGCTTGAATGAATGGTGTTTCAACACACCAACATGGATTGAACAAAGGAGGAGAACTATTAGTGAAGAGTTGATGGTTGATCTTGAAGCACCATACAATGAAGGAGAACTGCTACAAAATAGCTTTATGGGAAGCACCAAATATACTCATACTAAAGGTAATGTTTTTATGATTAATGATTTGTTTTTTGTGAACAGGCATGAAAAGAAAGGAGAATGTCTTCCAAAGGCATTATTGAGAGGTTATTATCTCATTGAGACAACTTTGATGAAGAGTCTTCTTGAAGAGAAGACAGTGATGGAGAACTTGGGTCACATGGATCAAAATGATGTGTTCAAAATTCCTTGGAAGAAGGATTATTGTAAAGTCATTGTTTTGAGAGAATATTTGTGTGAGGAGCAAATTTATGTTGCATATGTAGTTGGTCATTATATGGCCATATTTGTTGTGATATTTTGTGTGAAAATATGTGAAAGAGTTGTATGGTATAATCATCTATGTGAGATGATTAATTGTAAATACTCATGTGGAGTATTGTTTAGTGTTGAAGATGTAAAAGAAGATCAAAATGTGAGAGCATGGTTTAAAGACCATAATGATAAATATGTAAGAGAGTGGTTGTTGAAAACCACAAGAGGAGATACTTTTGTTGAAGGGGGAGCTAATCAACAAAAGAAGGCACTCAAGCATTTGCAGGAAATCCCACATAAAGAGTGGAAGGAGTGCCACCATAAGTATTTTGTAAATTCTGATTTCTTGATTCAAGATTGGAGGAAACGTAAGAGAAAAATTTTCTTCCAACTCTGTGATGCTTAAAGAACTCTTGCATGAGTATCTTTAGCATCAAGGGGGAGAATGTTGGAATATTTTCAACATTGCCTCCTTAGTCCTAAGTATTAAGTCCTAGTATTTAGTTTTAGTTTAATGTTTTGATTTACATATTTCTAGTTAATTTGATTAGCATACATTGAGGTTTTGGCTTGGTTAATTAATGTTTGACCATAGTCCAAGATTAGCATGTTGTTAGGATAAGAGCTATCTTTAAGTTAGTTTGTTGTAATAAGTTTAAGAGGATTTCTCTCAACCACCATGTCTATTTTTAGTTCTTTCAAGAACTATAAAACTATGTAATGCATTGTTGATCAATAGAACAATTTCACCATTGTTTCTCATGTATGGTCAAATATTGTGAGAGATCAATTGAGTGAATTTTTTAGAAGATATTGCTACCTAACCTTTGAGATTGGCAAAGAGTTGATTGTGATTGAGACAGGTGTTTGAGGTCAAATATTCTTCAAACAAAAAGGTAAGGGCACATTATCCTTGAGAGTGATTGTTGGATGTTGTGAATGCTAAGTTGGAGTGAAAAGGATTGTTTGATAAGCATTGTTGAGTTTGATTTTCTGGAATGAAAGTTGATACTAGAAACCTTGTTTGATAAGCATTGTTGGAAATATTGAGTAAGCTTTCATATGCTTGACTACGGTTTGTGAAATAACATGAGTATCATTGTTATTTTAAGTTGTAAACTATATTGAACTAGGGTTTGTGAAATATCATGAGTATCATTGTTATGTGAGGTTTGTTTTATAAGCATTTTTGACTAAGCTTTCATTGAGTGATTGGTTGAGTGGATTTGATTGAGCTTAGTTGGTTGGAAGTGTTGGAGTGATAGTTTGTTGGCAATTTTGGGTACCTTGAGTACATTGCCTTTGCTCAAGTGTAGTTGTTGTCATTGATGTCAAGGAGTTCTTGAAGCAATTTGTTTTTATGTCAAAGAATGTGTTTTGATGAAGGTTTCAGCATGGTCAGTAAGTTTCCAAGAAAATCAGAGTAGCCCAGTTGCAAAAGATCAAGAAAAAGATAAGTTAGAAAAAGTATGCAGGCGGCTGGAAAAACTATCGTGATTTCGCGACATGTTTTAGGAGAGAGAAAGTGTTGGCAAAACTATCATGATTTCGTGACATGTTTGAGGAGAGAGAAAGTTTGGCAAAACTATCATGATTTTGTGACATGCTGGAAGGTAGAGACGAAGCAGGCAAAACTATCACGATTTCATGACATGTTGGCAGAGAAGCAGAGCAAAATAGAAAGTGTCACGATTTCGTGACATGTCGCATTTTCATGACTCGAAAAGTGCAGGAAGGCAGAGAAAGAAAAGTGTCACGATTTCATGACACATTGCCAAGAAAGTTGTTCGGACGAGAAAGTGTCACGATTTCGTGACATGTTGCAGGAGAGAGAGTCCGAAAGGAAAAGTGTCACGATTTCGTGACATGCAGCAAAAGGAAGAGTCTGAAACAAGAAGCGTCACGATTTCACGACAGGCTACAAAGAAGTTGTACGGATGAAGAAAGTGTCACGATTTCGACAGGTTGAGATGGTAGTGATGTTGAAGTGTCACGATAGTTGAAGAGAAAGCTTGCGAATGCAGAAAGTGTCACGATTTCGTGACAGGTTGAGTTGGCAGCGTTCAGTTGGAGAAAGTGTCACGATTTCATGACAAAAATTGGAAGCAGGTTTTCTATAGGAGAAGTGTCATGATTTCATGACAGAAGTAGAGAGGAAGGCTTTGTAGACAAAAGCGTCATGATTTCGTGACATGTTCCATTTTCACTGGTGCAAGCCGAGAAAAGGTTGAAGAAGCAAGAAGGGTCACGATTTCATGACAGAGTTGCAGTTGACGTCAGCAGAAGCAGATGTGTCATGATTTCATGACAAAAGTGGAGAAGAAGGCTTTGAAGTCTAAAGCGTCATGATTTCATGACAGGAGTGAAGATGACATCAGCAAAAGTTAGAAGTGTCACGATTTTATGACAAGCACGTTGTCAAGGCAGACAAAGGCAAAAAGTGTCACGATTTCATGACAGCAAGCAATAGAAGGTGTACGACAGGCAAAGGTGTCGCGATATCATGACATGTTGAAGTTTCGTGCCAGAAGCTACAGGGAGGCAGTGAAGCCGACAGAGTTAAATCTGGGCCGACGTAGCGTAGGGTTTTGCAACCGACATGGTTGAAGGGTAAACAGCCGACTAAGACCAAGATTTCAATCTTGAGATTGTGAGTATAAAAGGAGGGCTGCTTGAAGAGTTTGGCATCGATCAAGTGTGCGTTCGAAGTGCGATTTGCGCAGATAGAGTGCGGGGAGAAGTTCGATCGCAGAGGTGCATAAGTGGAAGTCTGATCGAATACTGTGTTTGCGCAGAGTGTGCAAAAACTGTGCTACTATGTTTGAGCAGAGAGTGCGAAGACTGTGCTGCTGTATTTGCGAAGAGTGTGCGAAGACTGTGTTGTTGTGTTTTCGTAGAAGTGCATAAGTTGATCGAGTGCTGCTGTGTATGCGCAGACAGTGAAAAGTTGGTTTCAACCAAGTGCGGCTGTAACAAAAAAGAATAGAGGAAGAGGACAGATTTGTGCTAGACCGAAGGACTGTGTTTGGTGCAAATTTGAGGAATGGCTTTGCAGTGATAGAGTTGAGGACAGAGATCTCCAGCCAGAGCAGGGAAGACAGGTGTCTTCTGTGGATAGAGTTCCACTTGCTAAGGGCAGAGGAGGTAGAGGTCTTCTAGAGGATCACCACTAAGAGCAGAGCTAGGGGAAGGTGTCTCCTTTGGGTTGGTGCCCATAAACTTTGTAATTGGGAAGGTTTCCCAAAGAACTATGATATAACTTTTAGAGAAAAGTTTTATCCGTGGAGTAGCCCACATTGGGTGAACCACGTAAATTGTTGTGTCACTTTGTGGATGGTGTGTTGTGCATTGCTTTGATTACTTCTGTTATTACTGCTATCTATACACTGCATTATACTATTTTGAAAGTTGATTTTAAAGCAAATTAAAAAGTGGTCTTATACTGTTCACCCCCCTCTCAGTATAAGCTTGTGTTCTTCAATTGGTATCAGAGCGGGTTCCTTCGAAAAGGTTTAACAGCTTGGAGGAAGAACTGGTTAAGAACACAATGGATTATTCAAGTGGCAATGCAGCACCTATTCTTGATGGATCAGATTTCGGTCTGTGGAGTGCAAGAATGAAGGTTTATCTAATGGCTCTTGGTAATGAGGTTTGGGAAGTGATTGAAGACGGGTACACTATTCCTGTAAATGGTCCTTATACTAAAGAAGACAGGCTCCTACATCACAGCAATTCAAAAGCAATGAATGCAATCTTAAAAGGTTTACAGAAGGCAGATCTTACCAAGGTGATTCACTGCAAGACAACTAGTGAAATGTGGAAACAGCTGCAAGTGGTTCACACAGGTGATGTAAATGTCCGAAAGGCCAAGTTGAGACACTTCAAAGGTATGTTTGAACAACTCAAGATGAATGATGATGAAAATATTAGTGACTACATGCTCCGTATGGATGAAGTTGTTAATTCTATGAAAGACTTAGGTCTTGAACTTGCTGAAAATGATGTGTGTGATAAGATTTTAAGATCTCTTCCTAATAGATTTAGTGAAAATATTTTTGCTATTGAGGAAGCTAAAGATTTAGATAAGTTGAAAAAGGATGAGCTCCATAGTATTCTTGCAACATTTGAGCTGAGAACTCAAGTGAAAGTTGATGTAAAGAAAGAGGCAGACTTTCAAAGCTACCAAGAAATCAAAGGGCAAACAGATTCAAGAGAGTGATGAGTCTTCTAGTGAGGAAGAGGCATATTACAGCAAGAAAGGCAAGTTCTCTAGAAAGCACAAAAGCAAGAAAAATATAAGATGTTTCAACTGTGGAAAGTTTGGTCATTATGCTACTGACTGTACTGTTTCCAAGAATGAAAGTGATGAAGATATACAGGATGTTAAGAGCAAGGATTCTGAAAAGCACAGGTATTACAGAAAGAACAAAGATGAGCACAACAATCAAGGAAAGAGGTATTCACACAAGAACAAGAAGAGCTTCTATCTGGACAAAGCAAGTAAGTGTTCTAGCAGTGATAGTGAAAGCTCTTCTAGTGATAATGAAAATGAGATGTTGTTCATTTCAGAAAAGGAGGAAGAACCGAAACATAAATTCACCGTCATGAAATGTTTTAGATGTGGAAATTTTGGGCACCTTGAGGATGATTGCACAAATAATGAATTGGTTGCTAGTATGTATGAGGATGCTTCAGAAAATGATAAGGAAGATGCATGTATGGTTTTTGAAAAGGGTAGCACCTCTAGTGATAAGAAATCTGAAAAAGGCCTTGATAATTCAAAGTGCAATCAAATAGAGGATCTTGAATGTGAACTCAATAATGCTCTTAGTGTTTTGAAAAAGGAAAGAAAGAAGAATGATAGACTCAAGATTAAGTTAGATGAATGTTGTATGGAGAGAGACGATCTTATAGAAAGTCTTGACTTCTCTATAGCTAAAACACAGGAACTCAAGGATGAGTTAGAGTCTAAGATTCTTGAGTATAATAAGTTGGAACAAAAAATGGCCTCTCTGGAAGTGGAAATTAAAGAGTACAAGGATAAGCTGTACAGGTTTCAAGATAGCTCCAAAAGGGTTAAGTCTCTCATCAAAGGTCAAAGAAATCCAACAGATAAAACAGGTCTTGGCTTTGTTAAACCGCTCAAAGAACAGGTCGGGGAATCTAGCAAGAGATTCCAAAAGGAAGAGAGTTCTGATGAAGAAAGTACTTCAGAACATGAGTCCGTGAGTGATCGATGCGCAGAAATAGAAAACAAAATTTAGAATGCGAAGAAAAAGTTTTCAAGACCCAAGAGGTCGTATAAAGGAAAATTTCACGGTAGATGTTTTGCGTGTTACAGGTTTGGTCACATGGCTGCACATTGCATGTCTCAAATGAAGAAGGTTAACAATAATTTCAGAAGTGGTAATTTCTTCCAAGGGTATTGTTACTCTTGCAATCAGTTTGGGCATAAAGCAATTTTTTGCAAGGCAAATATCAGGAACTGGGTTAGTCAGAACAGGCGGATTCAAAGAACAACTATGCCTGAAAGAAATAATATTGTTACTTGCTATAAGTGCAACAATGCAGGTCACACAGCCAGACAATGCAGAGCTGATCTTCCAAGGTACAGGAACAGGAACAGTGGTATAAACAGGTCCAAGGATCAAGGTGTGGACAAGAAAAGAGATGAGAACAAGAACAAGAAAAGTGCCAAGAACAGAAACATTGACAAAGAGTTCAAGAGAAGGCCCGACAAAGAAATTGTAGACACTGATGATGATGAGTGCCTAATGGGAGTTTTACTCCCACCCTTGTTTTAAATCACCTTAATAGGAGGTGGGGGAGGGACTAAGCTAAGAGGCTCTTTCTTAGTCCCGAGCCCCAAAGGTGACCCTTTGCCATTGATGACAAAGGGGGAGAGATTTGAGTAAGGGGGAGAGATATGAGTAAGGGGGAGAGCTTCAAGTGAAGAGGAAAGCTTCAAGTCAGGGGGAGCAAAACTTCAAAGAAATATTCTCAGTTGTCAGCTCAGATTGATTTCAGTTTTGGCTCTTGAAGATGTGCTTTTAGTAAAGGTTTGCCATCAATGACAAAGGGGGAGATTGTTGGCAATTTTGGGTACCTTGAGTACATTGCCTTTGCTCAAGTGTAGTTGTTGTCATTGATGTCAAGGAGTTCTTGAAGCAATTTGTTTTTATGTCAAAGAATGTGTTTTGATGAAGGTTTCAGCATGGTCAGTAAGTTTCCAAGAAAATCAGAGTAGCCCAGTTGCAAAAGATCAAGAAAAAGATAAGTTAGAAAAAGTATGCAGGCGGTTGGAAAAACTGTCACGATTTCGTGACATGTTTTAGGAGAGAGAAAGTGCTGGCAAAACTGTCATGATTTCATGACATGTTTGAGGAGAGAGAAAGTTTTGGCAAAACTGTCATGATTTCGCGACATGTTGGAAGGCAGAGACGAAGCAGGCAAAACTATCATGATTTCGTGACATGTTGGCAGAGAAGCAGAGCAAAATAGAAAGTGTCACGATTTCATGACATGTCGCATTTTCGTGACTCGAAAAGTGCAGGAAGGCAGAGAAAGAAAAGTGTCACGATTTCATGACACATTGCCAGGAAAGTTGTTCGGACGAGAAAGTGTCACGATTTCGCGACATGTTGGTTGCAGAGAGAGAGTCTGAAAGGAAAAGTGTCACTTTCGCACAAAAAAAGGAAGAGTCTGAAACAAGAAGCGTCACGATTTCACGACAGGCTACAAAGAAGTTGTACGGATGAAGAAAGTGTCACGATTTCACGACAGGTGAGATGGGAGATTAGGAAGTGTCACGATTTCCGAGTTGAAGAGAAAGCTTGAATCAAAGTGTCACGATTTCATGACAGGTTGAGTTGGTAGCGTTCAGTTGGAGAAAGTGTCACGATTTCACGATAGAATGGAAGGAGTCTTCTATAGGAGAAGTGTCATGATTTCATGACAGAAGAAGAGAGGAAGGCTTTGTAGACAAAAGCATCATGATTTCGTGACATGTTCCATTTTCACTGGTGCAAGCCGAGAAAAGGTTGAAGAAGCAAGAAGGGTCACGATTTCATGACAGAGTTGCAGTTGACGTCAGAAGCAGATGTGTCATGATTTCATGACAAAAGCGGAGAAGAAGGCTTTGAAGTCTAAAGCGTCATGATTTCACGACAGGAGTGAAGATGACATCAACAAAAGTCAAAAGTGTCACGATTTCGTGACAAGCACGTTGTCAAGGCAGACAAAGGCAAAAAGTGTCATGATTTTATGACAACAAGCAATAGAAGGTGTACGACAGGCAAAGGTGTCGCGATATCGTGACATGTTGAAGTTTCGCGCCAGAAGCTACAGGGAGGCAGTGAAGCCGATAGAGTTAAATCTGGGCCGACGCAGCGTAGGGTTTTGCAGCCGACGTGGTTGAAGGGTAAACAGCCGACTAAGACCAAGATTTCAATCTTGAGATTGTGAGTATAAAAGGAGGGCTGCTTGAAGAGTTTGGCATCGATCAAGTGTGCGTTCGAAGTGTGATTTGCGTAGATAGAGTGCGGGGAGAAGTTCGATCGTAGAGGTGCATAAGTGGAAGTCTGATCGAATACTGTGTTTGCGTAGAGTGTGCAAAAACTATGCTACTATGTTTGAGCAGAGAGTGCGAAGACTGTGCTGCTGTATTTGCGAAGAGTGTGCGAAGACTGTGTTGCTGTGTTTTCGTAGAAGTGCATAAGTTGATCGAGTGCTGCTGTGTATGCGTAGACAGTGAAAAGTTGGTTTCAACCAAGTGCGGCTGTAACAGAAAAGAACAGAGGAAGAGGACAGATTTGTGCTAGACCGAAGGACTGTGTTTGGTGCGAATTTGAGGAATGGCTTTGCAGTGATAGAGTTGAGGACAGAGATCTCCAGCCAGAGCAGGGAAGACAGGTGTCTTCTATGGATAGAGTTCCACTTGCTAAGGGCAGAGGAGGTAGAGGTCTTCTAGAGGATCACCACTAAGAGCAGAGCTAGGGGAAGGTGTCTCCTTTGGGTTGGTGCCCATAAACTTTGTAATTGGGAAGGTTTCCCAAAGAACTGTGATATAACTTTTAGAGAAAAGTTTTATCCGTGGAGTAGCCCACATTGGGTGAACCACGTAAATTGTTGTGTCACTTTGTGGATGGTGTGTTGTGCATTGCTTTGATTATTGTTGTTATTACTGCTATCTATACACTGCATTATACTATTTTGAAAGTTGATTTTAAAGCAAATTAAAAAGTGGTCTTATACTGTTCACCCCCCTCTCAGTATAAGCTTGTGTTCTTCATAGTTCAAGTTCTGTGAAACAAATTGTTCTATATTCTGATTTGATTTGGAAGAGATATTGAAAGTGATTGAGTGGTTGTGAGTGTGAAACATATTGAGTCTCTAACCATTCTCCATATGTTTTTGTGGTTGAACAAGAGAGATTAAAAGTGATTGAGCATTGTTGTGAGTGTGAAGCATATTGAGTCTCTAACCATTCTCTATATGTTTCTATAAGTTAAACAAGATTCTGTGTGAAGCTTGTTTGTGTGATTGAAGAGGTTTTCTATGATAGAGTGAGTTGAGTGGAGTAAGCTTTTGTAGAAGCTTACAATGCAGATTTAAGGTAAGTCTTGGTGAATACTTGTTGAGAATACTAGACAAGTTCTAGTGAGGACTTGTTGAGAATACTAGACAAGTTCTAGTGAGGACTTGTTGAGCAGATTTGAGGCAAGTCTTGGTGAAGACTTGTGGAGCAGATTGGACAAGTTCTAGTGAGGACTTTTTGGACAGATTTTAGACAAGTCTTTGAGAATACTTTTGAGCAGAGTTGATTGATTGATTTGTTTCAAACCTTGAGTTAAGGTTTGGAGTAGATCTAGCAGAGTTGATTTGTGATTGAGTCAAGTTTTATGTTAAGGCTTGAGGACATAATTTTGTGTAGATTTGAGGACATAATTTTGTGTAGATTTGAGGACATATTTGTGCCAGACTAGAGACAGATATTAAGAATATTTGTGCTATATTGAAGGACTGTGTTTAGTGCAGATCAAAGATAGAGATTGAGAATATTTGTGCTAGATCGAAGGACTATGTTTAGTACATATTTGAGATAAAGCTGAGAGCAAGCTTTGGAGGTGACAGAGTAGAGAATAGTAGTCTCCAATGGATAGAGATCCATTAGCCAAGGAAGTGAGGATAGAAATCTTTTAAGTGAGGATAGAGTCTTTAGTGGAGAGATATCCACAAGCTAGAGCAGTGGAGGCAGTAGTCTTCTAGATGATCACCAGCCAGAGTAGAGGAGGAGTTATCCTATGGATAGAGATCCACAAAACAGCTAAGGAGATTGGTGTCTCCTGTGGACAGAGATCCACAAACTTGATTAGGGTATTGGTGTCTCCTTTGTACAGAGGTCCATAAACATTGTAATAGGGAAAGGATTCCCAAGAGATTTGTTGAGAATTTTTTAGTGAAATATTTTCTCCATGGAGTAGCCCACATTGGGTGAACCACGTTAAATTGGTGTCTCTATTGTGTGTGGTGATTTGTGCATTGCTTTGATTATTGTTATTGATATTGCCATTGATATATTGCATAATATTGTTTGAGAAAGAAAAGTAAAAAGTGGTCTTATACTGTTCACCCCCCCCCTCTCAGTATAAGCTTGTGTTCTTCAAACAACAACAAATTTAAGGACAAACAAATAAAAGCAAAAATATTTTTTTAAATATAATTTCAAAAAATAGCCTAGTGCTTAATAATAAGATTTTATATATATATTTTTTTTTTTGTTAATTATAGTGTTTGTATTTATAGCGGGTTTTAACAAGGATCCCAAAACCTGATTACATAAGAAATGGGCCTAGGGCATCAATCCCTTGAAACTGAACACCAAAACAGAAATTCCACCCAGCGATAACAGTAAGCATGAAACAATCCCTCTCAGAGGGAAACAAACAAATAAGAAAGAAAGTAGTTTTGGAGATCCCGCCCAGCGAGGAGTAGCCAAAAACCACCATCGAGAAGATCCCGCCCAGCAGGAAGCAAATAAAAACTGTTACAATAAAATCCTGCCTCGCGGGAAGCAGTCAAAACCACCACAAATAGTCCCGCCTAGCGGGAAGCAACAGGGAAATCCCGCCATCCGGGAAACCAGCAGAAAATAAAGGATCCCGCCTCGCGGGAAAACCGGTAGATTTGGCGGATCCCGCCCTGTGGAGAAACCATCCCGCCTACCGGGAAAACATTTCATTCAGCGAGAGCCATCCTGCAGGAAGTCGACAGCCAGCACAGAGAGGATCCAGCCCATCAAGAAGTGACCAGAGAGTTGCACCACAAGGAACCCGCCCCGGGAAAACAGAAGAGGATCCCAACAGCAGGGACCAAGAATCCCGTCCAAGCACAGAGCCCACCGAGGATTCGCAAGAAAAGAGGGAAGCTTTCCAAACCCTAAACCGTCACCTCCACCGCACCGAGAAACGTAGGGGACCAGATCCACGCGAATAACCTGCAAAAAACCCCAGGGGGAAGCCTGAGGGAAAAAGGGAAGGGATCCCCAACCAAACAGGGATCCCTGGGAAGCACCAGTCTGAAAAAACAACCAAGGAAACCCTAGCCGGTCGGGAGGGGCGCAGATAGTGGAGAAGGATCTCCCCCAGGAGATCATCTGCAAACAACCACTCCCCGGGAGGGATGACCTAGATTGAGCCAGGGACTGGGCAGGAACCAGGAGCCATGGGAGGGGGAGCAGGGGAGGGACCAGAGCCCTCCCCTCTCTACCAATATCAATAAGATTTTATATATTTACTTGCATGAATCAATTTAGAAATTCATTTTCTGGGTAAATCATCATAAATCATCCAAAGTATGCATCAATATAACTTATGGAGCAACAATAGAATTTTATAATAATTAATAATAAAAATCTTTCAAACGTGCTTTACACTCATATTCATCCATGCAATTTATATCAAGCAAATTTGTATGTATCAGGTTTCTTGATACATGTTGTTGTGGCTTTTGGATTTTAGTATCAAAATACTAAATTTGGTTGTGAGAAGTTTTATTTATTTATTTAGATTATTTCCTAGTAATTGAGATCTAAATTAAAAATATAACTATTGATATTATCATAGATTATTAAGCGAGTGTCTTTCATTAACACATTAATAACAGTTTTTTGAATATATTTGCATTTATAATGTTCCATTTGAATAGAACAAGAATGAAACTTCCTTCCATATAAAATCTAGCAAATCCCAACCATCAAAGAATATTTAAAATGACTAAAAAAGGATACCTTTTTTAGTGGTTTTGTACCTTCTTAAGATTATGTTCTATGTCGAGATTGATATAGCTTCTTTCTGCTAGTGATCCTTCTTTGTCCCATTTGTAATAAGGTTTGGGGACCCTCTCAAAATCCCTACTTTTACTTAATCAAAAAAAATACTAAAAAGAAGTAATGTAGTTGGAAACTACGCTATACATTCCTTTAGTAATTTTCACGAGATTGCAATGTTTCTTTCAACTACTCAAATGAATCATTAACTACCTTTCTTGTTTGCTTATGTTTTATATACTACATGTTTTAAGGTATAAACAAAACGTTCTAGAATTTCAATAGGCCTACTCAAGATGATGTTTAAATTCATAATTATTAAAGTATCCACACCTCATATTTAAAGTAGTGCATCCACTACAAATTTAAAGGAAATAATAAGAATTTTAAAATTATTTTTTTATTTTTTTTAACAAGTTTATTTACACTTTATCCTAGTTTGTATTTTGTATATAGGTCTTTAGAAAGAGAATCCAAAACCTTAACCACTGTCCTATCCCACAAAAACTTAACCACTGTTCTATCTCACAAAAACTAAATAAATGCTTAACCTGCTAACATTTTAATTTGAAACAAACCCATTGAAACAAAGCTGCTACAAAGCATAATAGTAAACTGGGAGATTAGTTTCTCCTTGCCGAGACTAACTATTCAATCAATTTAAACTAAAACTCAAATAAAATTTATTTACAACTAAAGTATTTTTAACTGTTCAATCAATTTAAACTAAAACTCAAATAAAATTTATTTACAACCAAAGTATTTTTAAATCATAGGTTTAGTTAGAATATGAGATCCCTAAACAATAGACCCACATCGTTACACCTTCGCGTAAGATTATAACAATGACCAACTTACCTATACTCACAATAACAACTAAGATTTGAAATGATTTCAATATATCCAAAGTATCTCATTTAAATCAACACTAATGAATGCATTGTTCTAGCTTGTAACTATAAATTCTACGAAAAAACATAGCCTAAGCTTGCATTATTTAAAGGTAGAAAAAAAAAGACTATTTCTTCACTCTTAAAAGATAGAAACATAAATAATAAATATATTTTTATATTTATTTTAATTTAAAATTCAGCCATAATCTCTTAGATAACTTATTGAATTTACTATCCAAACAAACAAATAACCACAACTTTTTATGACAAAAGCTTTCCAATACATTGCAATTAAATTTATGAAAGACTTTTATTTATTTGTTATTGACATGCGCACCACGGATAATTTATTATGAAGGAATTTAAAGTAGTGCATCCACTAAGAAATAATAAGAATTTTAAAATTAATTTTATATTTTTTTAATAAGTTTGTTTACACTTTATCTTAGTTTGTATTTAGGTTTTTAGAAAGAGAATCCGATACCTTAATCACTGTCTTATCCTACAAAAACTAAATAAATACTTAACCTGTTATCATTTTAATTTGAAACAGAATGTAATAATATTCTAAAATATATAAAAAATTTAATAATTATAAACTGATAAATAATGAAACCCATCTAAACAAAGCTCTACGGAGCATAATAGTAAATTGGGAGATTAGTTTCTCCTTGCTCGGGCTGACTATTCAATCAATTTAAACTAAAACTCAAATAAAATATATTTACGACTAAAGTATTTTTAACTGTTCAATCAATTTAAAGACCTACATTGATTCTAACAATGACCAACTTACCTATACTCACAATAACAACTAATATTTGAAATGATTTCAATATATCCAAAGTATCTCATTTAAATCAATGCTAATGAATGCATTGTTCTAGCTTGTAATTATAAATTCTACGAAAAAAACATAGCTTAAATTCTTTGAGGAAAAAACACCTTTTTTCACTATTAAATGACAAAAACATAAATTATAAATATATTTTATATTTGGGTTTGAGGTGTAGACCAATTGGTTCGACCAAACCCCATAAGGGGGCGGAGGTCCAAGGTTCAAATCTCGGGTCTCACCGGACTGAATGCTTGTCCCTTTCTTGGTGCTTTCAACAAAGTAAAAGGTTTAAAATGATTGTGGCATGGTGGTTATAGGGGCAGACTGCACGAAGATCTATGTGGTGGCTTCCAGGGTGGACAACACAGAATACTGTGGCGACCATAAAAAGCTAGATAGTCTACCCGGATTCATGGTGGCTACCGATTCCACCATGTAAATTAATATATATTATATTTATTTTAATATTTTAAATAATCCAACCATAATATCTTAGATAACTTATTGAATTTGCCATCTAAACAAGCAGATAACTACAATGTTTTATGATAATAGTCTTCCAATACATTGCAACTTAATCCATGGACTTTTATTTATTTTCTCCTAGCCTATGCGTCATGGCCAAGGCCTTATGTGGGCCTACACACTGCGGCAAAGGCCCCACGCAAGCCTGCTCACCACGGCAAAGGCTTGTGTGACACGAACAAGGCCCCACACTGGCCTGTGTGCCCTTATGTATCGCATTAAGTATATATACTAGTAACTAGGGGTATAATAGGTGATTTTGTTAGATTTTGTTAGTGTAAAAAAAATCTTTATAATTTCTGTTAGAATATATTTCAATATTTCTTCTTTCTAATTAATTCGATCCTAACAATCTTATATTGTTGGATTTGATTAATTTTAGGCTAGTTGTTATTTGTTGCAACTGCGCCTATTTTGGTCTCGGGTGGTTCCACAACCTCCGGACTAATCTTGGCTCAAATGTATTATTTATACTTTATCAAATTAATGAGAATCTGTTCCGCTTCTCACATGGTATCAGAGCAATCGACACTCTCTCCGCCACTCTCATTTTTTTAAATGATCTCGTAGTAGCGTTGAGAATCGCCGCTCTGGAGGTACAGCTGAGGAAGAGTTTTTTAGTTGAAATTCGATTTTGATCAGATTTTTTGATAAAAAAATTTCTGAGTGAGATTGAAAGGTTTGATTGATTTTTTAATCAACAAGCGAGAAGGCGATAGAACGGTGGTTCGACCAACCGGTCGAAAGGAAAATATCGGTCGACCAACTGGTCGAAAGGCAAAGGTCGACCAACCGGTCGAAAGGCCAAGCACGGGCGAGGCGCCAGCACAGCGTGGGAGCCAACACCAAGGGCACCCACGATCCTCTCGGGAGAGCCTCTCCCCGAGAGGATATACTCCTTAATGGAGTAACAAGGTTTTTTTAAACCCTTAGACGTCTCGAAATCCCATCAATGTGGGATATACATGAAATTTCAAACCAAATCGTGCACTCTGCCACCTGAAGGATGTCTGTCAACGGTGTCACCAAAAACTACCACCACCGATTTTTCCTTATCTGTGGGGATGATCATTTTTTATTCTAAAAATTTTGTGGCATTATAGGTTCAATCCGAGCACTTCTGTCGGATTCGAATTTGTTTTTGGTCATCGGATTGCATCTCACGCAGATTTCTTCCTCCCTGAAGGCGTCAACGGTAGAAATGGTTGAGCATTTCCTAAGAATTTTTGGGTGTGCACGGTGTTTTTAATCATTCCATAAACCTCCTGTGATCCTCTGTGATCATTTTGTGGATAGTTTGATTAAAAAAAAACATTGTTTTTCAATCGCCATCTGCCCGCCACCTGCGCGCCACCTGAGTGCACCTCCGTTGTTGTTTCATCCCGCCACCTGCGCTCCGCCCGAGCGGTGGTGGAGGAGGGAGCGCCGCCGCGGAAGGCTTTACGCCTTCGAACGCTGCTTAAGGTGGAGGGCACCGAGGAGTACTCCCGGATCAGCCCACTGGCTCACCGGTTGTGAGCCGAGTGGTAAGGGCTCCGGGAGCCCTCAGGTCGCGGGTTCGAGTCCCGTCGACTTCCCCCCCCCAAAAAGGTATAAAAATTTTCATTTTTTTTATTAAGTTTTTTTTTTAATATTCTTTAATTAAAGTTAAAATTAAATATCATTTTAATTTATTTTATAATAGTTTAAGGTTATTTTTTTAAAAACAAAAAATAATTTTTTACTATGTAAGATAAAGTTATTTTTTTTAACTTTAGTTATAAAAGAATGTTTTAAAATGCTTTATAAAGAGAAATTTTAAAGGGGGGAGTCATTTTTTTTTAAAAATCAAGGGGGGATAGAGGGTAATTTTTTAAGAAAAAGCAAATTTTGGCATTATTGTAAAGGTGCATTTTCGGCTGCGCCCGACACCTAGTGGTTTTTTTTTTGTGGGCACTTTTATGTTGTATGTTGCATTTTTTTTCTTTCTATGCACTACATCATTAAAAGTTAAAATCAAATTCACTCCCTAAGTCCCCGGAATAATTAAAACCCATCCGTGCCATTTATTGCACTGCAGCGTTCGGTATTTGTGATACCTCTGGCCAGCACTTACAGGTAAAGCTGTCGTGATTGCGCTACTGTATCCGCCGCCTAATATAGCTGCCAAAATGATGTCTGAGCTTGTTCTCTATTAATCGTCGGGGAGAGATAAGTTTACCATTTTGCTATTTTTTTACTCCATCCACTACCCCAATCACTCTCGTGTTTAGGCTTAAATCCAGATGAACGTTCGGATATCCAAAGTGTTTAGGGGAAGTTACGCCCCACGCATGAGGATTGAAGACTTTCTAAGGTCGGTGCCATCAACGAGGTGATTCCCTTTCAGTACCGCCTATGTACCACGTATCGTATAATCATTAAAATTACCTACAGTCTCCCTCACGTAAGGGCGGGTAATTTTTTGGTTTTTCAAAATACCTATAGTCTCCCTCACGTAAGGGCGGGTATTTTGTATGGTATAACGGCCTGGCATTAAGGTATATCGAAGGGGGGACCATTTGGTGTTATAAGGAACCTTCACAATGTCTGCAAAACTAATGACTGATGCTCATCAGTTGTTGAAAGGTCCAAACTATACACCATGGAAAAACAAAATGAAGGCAATCCTAGAGATGGATGATCTTTGGGATGTTGTGTCTGGAACAACAGTAAGACCTTCATCTGCAGCTAGAGCCACAACTCTCACTGCTGATCAGAAAAACTTTGATAAGATAGATAGCAAGGCAAAAGTGCTCATTTTGCTTGTTGTCTCTGATGAAGTTCAACCCCATATTGTTGATTGTCAAAATAGTAAAGAGGCATGGAATGCCCTTAAAACTATATATGAAGGAAAGAATGATTCCACCATTCTATTTCTTCAATCTCAATTACACAATCTAAGCATGAAACAGGGAGAGACAGTTGAACTCTTTCTTTGTAGAGTGTCTGAGTTAAAAGGAAAATTGAATTCTTTGGCAACACCAGTTGATGATAAGCTCCTTACCTCAGTGGTATTGAGAGCATTACCTGATTCTTTTCGAGTATTGATCACCTCACTTCATGTATCACAGAGACAAGTTACCTTTGTTGAGTTGGTAAATTTGCTTCAAGAGGAGGAGGCACGCCAACTACAGCGAGATGATTCTTCTAACACTGCCCTCTACACAAACAGGAAGGGCCAGAACAAGAAGAAGGGTAATTTTTAGAAGGGAGGGAGTTCTCAAAAGGATTCAAAAGGGAAACAAAATCAACAAACTCAACAGACTAAGAGATATTGCAAGATCTGTGACAAGGAAGGTCATGATACAAACAGATGTTGGCATAAGAATAAACAACCAAAACAAAAAGGCTAGAACAAACCACAAAAGAACAAGCAACAGAAAGTGAATGTTGTTGTTGAGGAATCTGACATGGATTTTGAGCGAGCACACAAAGTGCTCATGACTACCATAGTATCCAAGCAGACGGATCCTATATGGTATGTCGATTCTGGCGCCAGTAAGCACATGACTGGCGACAAATCATGGTTTGAGTCTTTTGAGGCCAAAGAGGGCAAACCTGTCACTATTGTTGATGATAAAACCTACAAGGTTCAGGGAGAAGGTACAGTTTTTGTTACTCTTCCTAATGGCAAGTGCCATATTGAAAAGGTTCTCTATGTTCCAGGATTGGCGAACAACTTGTTGTCAGTCACACAAATTCTGGACAAGGATATGGTTGTAAACTTTAGTGTTGAGGGGGGCAAGAAGTGTTGTTCTATTACCAGGAGGGGTAAGAACATTGCAACCACTTCATATAAGCATGGCTTATTTGCCCTAGATGCTATCTCTACTCCAGATGTAGCCATGACTGTCTCTACAAAGGAGGCAACTTCCCTATGGCACAAGAGATATGGACATATGAGTTCTGGTTACTTACTTGAGTTAAGTAAGTATGAGATGGTAAAGGGACTTCCTTCTCTTTCTACCACATTGCCAGTTTGCTCTGACTGCTTGGTAGGAAAGCAGCATAGAGTACCTTTCGAGAGAAGCTCTACAAGAGCAAAGAAACCTCTGGAGTTGGTTCACACCGATCTGTGCGGTCCTTTAACACCCAACAGTTGTGGGGGTAAGAGGTATTTTTAGTTATTCATGGATGATTACTCATGAAATATGTGGGTATTCTTTCTTCAACTGAAATCTGAAGCATTTGGCTTCTTTCAACAATTCAAGAAATCTGTTGAAAAGGAGTCAGGGACTTCTATAAAGACCCTCCACTCAGATCGAGGGGGGGAGTTCACCTCTAAAGAATTTTTTGCATTCTTGTCTGAAAATGGGATCACACGATAGTTGACTACTGCTTATACTCCTCAGAAAAATGGAGTTGTTGAAAGGAGGAACCGTTCCATCATGGAAATGGTTCGTTGCATGCTCACAGGAGCTAGAATTGGGCAACAATATTGGGCAGAAGCTGTCACCACAACAGTATATCTATTGAATAGGGCACCCACTAAGGCCCTACAAGGAATGACTCCACAGGAAGCATGGAGTGGTAGGAAACCCTCCATCTCTCATCTACGCATTTTTGGTTGTAAAGCATTCATGCACATACCGAAAGAAAAGAGGAAGAAGCTAGATGAGAAAACATTGAAGTGCATTCTTCTTGGGTATGATGAGCACTCTAAGGGTTATCGATTGATTGATCCCTTAACCAAGAAGATTCACATCAGTAGAGATGTAGTTTTTGATGAGGCTTTCACATCAGAAAACACATCAGATGTATACCTAGACCTTGTGGAAACTAAGGTTGAGAAGTCTCCTTCATCAAAGGTTGGAGGTCCTTCTTCATCTTCTTCAACACCACAGAAGAAGAATCCAAAGTGGTATACAAATACAATCAGAGACTCTAAGCTATCCACTCCACCATATTTGACTCTGGACAGACCTCGTACTCATAGCATGGCTCGACAGGAGAAAGTTGCAGCAGAGATTACAGGGGTTGATGATCTTTGTCAATATTTTGAGGAACTTTCTGTAGATCCAGAGAGAAATACAGAAGATATGGATATTGATGATGACAGGGTGTTTATGTCTTCAATAGATGAACTTGAACCTGCTTCAGTGCAAGATGCTCTTAGTGAGCCTCAGTGGAAGGCCGCTATGGATGCAGAATATAAGTCTCTGATGAAAAACAAAACTTGGAAGCTTGTCGATCTGCCATACGAAAAGAAGCCCATAGGCTGCAAATGGGTGTACAAAGTCAAGTACAAGGTATATGGGACAATAGATAAGCATAAGGCCCGACTTGTTGCAAAGGGCTATGCTCAAAGAGAAGGCATTGACTACGAGGAAACTTTTGCACCTACTGCTCGGATGACAACCATTCGAGTTCTTTGTGCTATGGCAGCACAGTATGGGTGGAAAGTGCACCAAATGGATGTCAAGAGTGCCTTTCTAAATGGTGATCTCCAAGAGGAAGTCTACATGACTCAACTAGAAGGATTTGAAGTGGAAGGCCAACAGCAAAAAGTTTGCAAATTGGTCAAATCCTTATATGGTTTGAAACAGGCCCCTTGGGCTTGGTACATAAAAATGGATAATCACCTACTACAGCATGGATTTAAGAGATGTCCATCGGATGCAAACCTCTATTTCAAGAAGCAAGGCTCTGAAATAGTGTTGCTTGTACTCTATGTTGATGATCTGCTCATTACAGGGAGTTCAAAAACAATGATCTCTACTATCAAACAGGATTTGAGCAAATATTTTGAAATGACAGATCTCGGACTTCTCCATTACTGTCTTGGTCTGGAAGTGAACCAGAAGGAGCACTACATCAAAGTGTCCCAGAAAAAATATGCCAAGACACTACTAGAAAAATATCGCATGACTGATTGCAAGCCGATGGCAACACCAATGGAATCAGGACTTCAGTTATCACGATATGACAAATCACCTCAGGTAGATGCTACTCTCTATCGTCAGCTGATTGGGAGTCTCATATATCTGACCAACACTAGGCCAGATATCGTATTTGTTGTCAACTATCTTTCGAGGTTCATGCAGGAACCTAAGACTACACACTGGAAAGCAGCAAAGCGAGTTCTTCACTATGTCCATGGCACAATGGAATATGGCCTAGAATACAAGAAGAACAACAAATTCTTCTTATAGGGATACACGGACTCCGACTATGCCGGGTCATATGATGATCGTAAATCAACTTCAGGATATTTGTTTCATCTTGGATCTGGTCCTGTCTCTTGGCACAACAAGAAGCAACAGGTGGTTGCTATCTCATCAACAGAGGCAGAATATCGTGCCGCACGTGAAGCTGTGTGCGAAGTGATATGGTTGCGTCGCATCTTGACAAGTATGGGTCTTCCATCAAAATCTCCAATACACTTGTTCTACGACAACATGGGTGTTTTGAACCTTGTTAAGAATCTAGTGCATCATGAAAAAACCAAGCACATTGATACACAATGCCACTTTATTCGAGACGAAGTACCAAGGCACCGAATTCAGCTTCAGTACATCTCCACCAATGCTCAAGTTGCAGACATATTCACTAAGGCACTTGCACGTGTCAAATTTGAATTGTTTCGCAGCTCTCTATGTATTTCAAAATAATGGGGGGATGCTAGTATAGCTAGTAGTTATATGTTTCCTCAAATATTGTAATAAGGGGGGATGTTAGAATATATTTCAATATTTCTTCTTTCTAATTAATTCGATCCTAACAATCTTATATTGTTGGATTTGATTAATTTTAGGCTAGTTGTTATTTGTTGCAACTGCGCCTATTTTGGTCTCGGGTGGTTCCACAACCTCCGGACTAATCTTGGCTCAAATGTATTATTTATACTTTATCAAATTAATGAGAATCTGTTCCGCTTCTCACAATTTCAAGGCGAAAAGGTCCACTATTATTGGGGGTAGTGTTGGCAAAGATTTATTGGAGATGGTGCATTTCTCAAGACCATGCTTGGGCTAAAATTATTTCCTTTAAGTATCTTAATGGGGTTGAGGGCTCTGAGATACCTAGATATAGTTTATCTGGTAAAGGCTCTTTGATCTGGAACACCCTTAAGAAGGGGGCGACTCTTGTTAAGAAAGGATTGTTCTGGATTTGTCTCAAAGGCTCGAAGGCTCTTTTATGGAATGATTCTTAAGATGGTTTCCCTACAATTTTATCTATGTTTCCTCATCTTTAGGAACTATGTAATTGTTTTTGGATGTTGGTTGGTATAGGGTGATGGATTATAAATTTGCCAAAAGATTTGGGCAGGTGGAGGTAGTTCAGTGGAAAGATCCTAGAGATTTATCGGCAGGTGGTTCTGTTCAGGATAGAGAAGAGTTTACTCATATTTTGGCTACTAGGGAGTGCTCTTCTTTATAGGATGATGATGTTTTGGCTTGGATTCCGGATCCTAGAGGGGTTTTCTCGGTGGCTTTTGGTTACCATGTTTTATATAGGCAACATTTTGGGGATGAGGAGGTTCCTTGGTGGAAATAGGTTTGGAATAAGTTTTCCTGGCCCAAATGCAATTTCCATTTGTGGTTGGCTACTAGGAACAAATGTCTTACCTGGGATAATATCCAAAAGAGAGGTTTTCAGGGCCCTTCATTTTGTTTCCTTTGTGAGAATAGTGATGAATATTTAGGGACATTTTCTTGTAGAGTTCATTTTCACGAGAAATTTGGCATCTTTGGTGGAGGGTGTGGAAACAGTCTTGTTTTCATGCCTCTTCTCTTGTTGAGTTTTGGAGGAGTTTAGGAAGACCTCCTACTAAGGCTTTCTTTCTTCAAGTTGTGTGGAGTATTGGGCCCTCATGTATTATATGGCATATTTGGCTTGAAATAAATCAAAGAATTTTTCAAGGTAGAAAGTTAACTATTTATCATATTTGGCAGAGGATTATTGGTATGATCCAAGAAACTGTTTCTTCTAAATGTCAGATCAGTCTTCCTTTGGAGCAGTCTGATATTTTGATGATGCAAGACCTAGGTTTAGTGGAGAATGGTCCTCATCCTTATTTATCGATCGGGAGGAGAGGCCTCAATCAAAAAGTGCAGAGAGATGGCAGATGGCATCCTCCGCCTCGGGGAGTGTTTAAGATTAATATTTATGGCTCTTCCAGAGGGAATCCTGGGTATGCAGGTATTGGTGGTGTTGGGAGAGATAGTAGTGGTGCAACTCTTTTCATTTTCTCCTATTATAAGGGGAAGCAAACTAATAATTATATGGAGGCCCTTGCTATTCGGTTTGCTTTGGAAAAAGGTTATGCTCTGGGATGGTGAAAGATAATTTGTGAGTCGGACTCTCAGATTATTATTAATTTGTTGAAGACTCATAATATTTCTAATGTTCATTGGAAGCTGGTGTTAGTGGCTCGGTAGATCATTCAAATTTATCGACATCTAGAGTTTATTTCCTTTGTTCATATTCCCAGGGAATGGAATAGTGTGGTTGATTGCTTGGCAAAATGGGCTTCTGAGTTTCAGGAAGACTAGAATGTTAGGGAATGGGATCAGCTCCCATTGGATTGTTCTCGTCATCTTGCTAATTTGCTTGCTGCGGATATGCTTGGTTGAGGTTGTTGTTTGTTGGGTGTCTTTTGGTCGAGTGCTCGGTGGTTTTGGGGGTCTCTTTCTTCTGGCCCTTGTAAGGGTTATTGTTTTGGGATTCTCTATTTCTTGTATGGTTTTATTGATTCAATAAATTTTTACCAACATAAAAAAATGTTGGCAATTTAAACTTAAAACGATCAAATTATTATAAAATCGAGGTGAGCTGACCCAAAAAAGTTTTTGCACCCAAAAGTTTTGGGCTAATGGACCTCGGTCAAGGGTCCCCATATTCACCAATTCCAAATTTCAAAAATCCAAATATTTGTTAATTAACGATAATTCGTTGTTATGCATAACCTTGTTGCAAGAAGATGTTATGTTACTCGAGGAAAATGAAGATGATTTACTTGGATTAACCTTAACCTCCTTCAAGTCCAAGGGTTTGGTTAGTTGGTAAAGCACCTCATTTGGTGTATGTAGTTCAAATCTCACGGTCTCGTAGTACCAAAGGGCGTGTTGTGCCAGCTCTGTCAGCTACACTAAAAAGTTTACCCGGCGCAACTGGAGGTTATAGTGGTAGCAAGGAGCAAGATTCGAACCCACGAAGCGACAATGAAAAATGTAACGAGTTATCGATTCCTCTAGTATACGCAAAAAAAAAATCCTTAACCTCCTTCACCTCATTTGCTTTAAAATTTGCCTCCCAATCTTCCTTCACACATTTAGCTCCTATATTTGAACTTGCACATTGTACTTCCTCATACGTTGTATCATTTTTTTTCAAATGGTTGATTTGAGTGAACTATGATGGCCTTTGTCATATGATGATGCAGAGGGGTTTTTCTTACCAGTTTCTTAGGAGTGGAAAATATTTGACTTGACATAGCTTCTTCTATGATATGATCTTCTTTCATATTTAATTTTACCTCATGTTCAAAATTTTGCGTCATTTTTGCTTTGCAATCTCTTGCTATGTGTCCAGTTTCATGACATTGTCGACATTGGAATACAAATATTTCATAATCCACTTGTTGATCCCATTCTCTCGATTCAAATTTAATCCTAATGGGCTATAGTAAAGGTTTCAAAATATCCATGGCAACATATTTGAGTGCATACAAGATGTCTTCTTCTTAGTAGTTTGTCCCTCATGGATGAACTCGCCTAGAGTATTATCGATATTCTTCAAAACCTCCTTATTGATGTGCAAGAACCTTGATGTTCTTGTGTAAATTTGATAAATAATTTAATATAAAATGTAATCATAGGCCACTTAAAGGGGGCTCCCTTGTAATCGCTTTGCCACTATAGGGGGCTCCCTCCTTGCCACTTATAGGGGGCTCCCTCCTTAGAATATATGCTTCTTATTCTTCTTCTTGGATGATTTGTGTGAATGGCCAACCTAATATATATATATATATATATATATATATATATATATATATATATATATATACCCTAAAGCTACATTGGTGAAGAGACATGATGGTTCACGTTATGAAGAGACGTGATGGTTCACGTATGAAGAGATGTGATGGTTCACTTTATGGGTTAATAATATAATAATTAAATGATTAATAATATTAACTAATACTAACTAATAATGTTAGGATGGAGGATCCTAACATGCCACCCTCCTTAAAAAGAGCTTTGTCCTCAAAGCTCAAAGTGAGGAGCTTTGTCCTTTGTTTTCCAAGAATGATTTGTGTATGTTATTGGACTCTTTTAATATCATCCTTCCGTAGGCAGGGATATCGAGAAGGATGAAGCGTTAGCATGGGGTTTCCAAAAAAAATAGTAAATGTGTGATGATGAGGGAAGGACAACCCTTGGGGTAATTCAAACGCCTTAAAATGATGCATAAAAAGAGGTGGTAAAACTTCTACATTCTCCCGTTGTTCCCTGGGAGAGGCAATGGAGGAGTGTGCAGTCACCTTTCTACCTTGTTTTTGAATAGGTTTGACCTTGTGGCGATAACACTATTGGAGAGTAAATTGAGTGTAGTTCTTGTAGAGTGCATGTTTGGCCATAATGAGTCACTTTAGGAATGTTTACCTCATCCTTACCTGATGCATCGATCACTTCTGACATATCGACCTCATTGTCTTTATTGTTGTGAGTAGGTGTGCTAGGCACTTCGAACACAACTACCTCATCTTTGCCTTTTAGGGATTGACAAGGATCAACTTCCTTCAATAAATACAATGTTAGTGTAGCGCATTTATGATGGGGTCCAAATTGCTCATCACAAGTGTCGCAGAGGCCTTTTGCTCGTCGTTCCTTCATCTCCTCAAAGCTGATATGTTTAATTGGTAAAGTTCGTTTAGGATTGGGGGTGGTGTAATTGGTTTGTGATTTCCCCATAGGTGGTTTTCCTAATCGACGTTGAACATTGAGTTTATCTTCGGCTAATTTGGCCAATCCATAGGTCTGCATCATGGTATAGGGATTGAACCTTGTCACCTCCATTCTAATTTCCTCTTTCAATCCACTAATGAAGCTATTGATGAGAATTGATTCATCCAACTCCGTGTTGTGTTTGGGGATATCCTCAAACCAAGTTTGATACTCACGCACGAAAGTGATTTGACAAAGATCTTTGAGCAATTCCCACATGATTGGGTCCCACATGGCTTTGATACCAAATGCAAGAACCCTGATGTTCTTGTGTAATCATAGGCCACTTAAAGGGGGCTCCCTTGTAATCGCTTTGCCACTATAGGGGGCTCCCTCCTTGCCACTTATAGGGGGCTCCCTCCTTAGAATCTATGCTTCTTATTCTTCTTCTTGGATGATTTGTGTGAATGGCCAACCTAATATATATATCTACCCTAAAGCTACATTGGTGAAGAGACATGATGGTTCACGTTATGAAGAGATGTGATGGTTCACGTATGAAGAGATGTGATGGTTCACTTTATGGGTTAATAATATAATAATTAAATGATTAATAATATTAACTAATATTAACTAATAATGTTAGGATGGAGGATCCTAACATGATGAGTTGATAAGGAAGTCCAAAAAGATTAATTTACAATGGAAGCCTTTTAATAGTTCATGTCTCCACAAAAAAATTAGCACTCTATGGTCTTAAATATAATGCATCTTTGCCCCTAAACCAAGGGCCTTCATCCATTATTTTATCCATTATTTCTAAATTGGAGAAGATAATAAAGAAAATTCTTTTGAAAGAAAAACCATGGAGTAATTTGAATTTAATCCCCACTCCACTAGATCCAATTTTAAATCATAGAAAAACATGACCAAGATCAGTGTAACTTACATTTTAACCTTCTGGTTTTAAGAACCGTTATATCATGCTTGATCATCTCATCCTTAATAAGCACTTTTGGTTTAGTATCTACCACCTAGATAAGGTTTGTCATAGTTTTGATCTGCCTCTTATCACTAACTAGGGCATCCTTACCTCCAACTACAACATCCTTACTTTGAGTAGACTTTTAAAAATAATTTTCTTTTCAAGTTACCTAGATTTTTTTCACATGAATCCTTTAGTTTTTGAGTTTTTTTTGTGAGATTTGAAATAAGAAGTGGTGCTTGCTTCTTGATTGTGCTTTCCTCTGTACTTCCTACTCATGCTTCATATTTCCTACTTGCTTGCTGCTAACTCACACTCGCATTTTAAAATAAAAATTAATCATGAAAGTTCAATTTTATTTTAATAATATCTTAAAAAAACAACCAAAAAATAGATTTCTAAAATACACCCAGGTGTTCCTCTTGTTTATGCTCTTTGTTTTAATACAAGTTTTTCAATTTTTTCAAAAAAAAAAAATACACCCGGGTGTTGTAGGTGAGTTGGAGAGGAGAGGACAATCCTCCAAGAGAGGTCTTAGGTTCAAATCTCCACCCTACCAAAAAGCTGAATTGGGTATCTAAAATCCAATTGATATCGTTGGTGTGGGCAGGGTTGGGTGCGACCTTCGGGTGACTTTGACGGTGTAGAACCCCCTGTTCGTGGTCTCTTAGACCAAGGTGGCTTCGCAAGGGGTTTTTCCTTTTTTTTTTTTTTTAAATAGATTTCTAAAATACTAAAATACTAATTTAAAATTATTTACAACAAAATGGAAAAAAAAACTTGAAAATGAACTTTAAATCATTCACATCTAAAACCACTGCTAACAAGTCACACATTTATTATTTATCCAAGAAACAATAAGACAAAATTAATGCATCTAATATGTATAGAACAAAACAACACAACATATGCAATAAATTATCAAAGTATAATGCATACAACCATGTTAACACTATCAATTTTCCCTTTGTTTTTATATGTATTGAATTTTTTATAGAACACTATAATATTTAGTGTAATTATTATTTTTTTAATGCATATATTATTTTTATATATATATATATATATATATATATATATATATATATATATGAGAGGTACAACTTTTTCTATGTTTTATTTGTATCTTTGTTTTTATCTATTATAAAAAATGGTTATTTATTATTCCATAAAGTTACAATACTATTTAATAGTTAAAATAATTTTAATGTTTGAGATAGCACAACGGTTTTAATATTGGTTTAAAACGCAGTGTTTGATTTTTGATTTCACGAGAGGTTATGGCTGAAATAGGAATGTTTAACCCTTAACATTGATCATAGGGTTTCTCACACTATCCAAATAAAAAAAAATTATGCGTATGTGTTATCCCATATTGATAAGCTTAGTTTTTTTTATCTCCCGAGAGGTTATGGCTGAAATATGAATGTTCAACCTTAAACATTGATCATAGAGTTCCACACACTATCCAAATAAAAAAAAATTATTATACCTTTATAATTTATTTCTTTGTAGTCTACAAAAGAAATTTATAATTTTAATTATCCATTTGCTAATTTAACAAGAATTCAACTTAAAAATGTAACAAGTAAAATTTATAATCTTCACTAAACATAATGATTCATTTGCTAATTTGATAATGATTGGTAATCTTCAACCAAATATAATTATTGGTTTGCTAATTTAATAAGTAATTTTCAATAGTAGTTTTGATAGTGAACTATCTATTAGTTTACATATGAGATATCCAAAATATAATTTTAAATAAGACTTAAGGTTTTCATGAAGGACGGAAAGACGGGTGAAATCGTGAATATTCTATAATTTGGGACAGCTATGACTGATCAAAGGCAGAAAATCGAGCAATACGAACTCATAATCACATCCATTCTAAATACAAACTCATACTTGCATATGTTTTATCTAACAATCATGTTCAAAATGCTAAGGCTTTCATTGATCGCTTAGTGTCAAATGATATGCCCTTGGTAGTGTCGGCAATTACTGCAATTATTCATAGACTTGAGCAATCTAGAGTTTGAGGTGCACAAGGAAATATTGCACTATGCAGTGGATCAAACTCGGGCCAAAGTTTATTCTTTTGAAAAACAAACCAACAAGAATGGGTCTAGTAGTGATATAGGAACTGGTAGTAGTTGTGATCTCAATGGCGTTAAGAATGGGAAGGTAGAGTTCAATAGTGCAGAACCTCTTCCAAATGCTGATGTTTTGGGTCCAAAAGATAAGGGAAAACAGTCTTTGGTCTCAAATGGTGTTGGGCAAGCCTAAGTTCCCAAAGACCAAGTTTGATCTACTTTCGAAAAAGGGCCAGCTTTTTATTCCGGATGACCTAGTTAATATGGCCATTGAACAAGGTTCCCATCACTTGGTAGGCAAATTTATGGGGGTTAGACCTGACCTGGATGCGGTTAGAAAATGGGCTTCTGCTAAGTGGAGGCCAAATGGTCATATGGAGATTGTTGCCCTCTCTAGGGATTTTTTTATGGTGAAGCTAAATTTTTTGTTGATTTAGAGAGAATTTTATGGGGGGGCTTGGTTCTTTGGAAAGCGTGACCTTTTCCTGAGGAGATGGGGCCCTGATTTCAATCCGAAGATCCAAAAAAAATCGCAAGCCTCAGTTTGGGTGAGATTACCAAATCTCCCCTTTCACTATTGGAATGAGGAGGTTTTTGTTGGTATTGCTAGGGAAATGGGCCATCTAATTGCTATGGATCTGGCCACCAAGTCCAAATCTCACCTCGTCTATGCCAAGATATGTGTTAATGTGGAGCTAGGGGGAAATTTACCATATAAGATCTGGTAGGTCTCGAGATTGGGTGTTTGGAATCAGCCGTTAGAATATGAGAATTTCCTTCTTAAAGCTGAGGTTTGTAAAAATTTAGGGCACTTGACTCGAGCATGCCCAAATCGGAAGCCTCCTTCCCAAGGTCATAAATTCTAGCAACAAAAGCAAATTGAAGAAGAGGGTTCCAGGAAGAAATATATCTTGGAAACTGAAAACCTTGAGAGCGAAAAGCAAAATGTTTCATCCTTAGAGGCTCACAGAAAGGAATATCAGGAATATCTTGGATATTGAGATCCCTAAAAATGAAGTAAAGGTGATATGCAAAAAGATTCTTCCTTTGAGAATCAAGCTATGGCATATAAGATGAAGGTATGTGATACTCTACCCTCATCACAAATGAATATTGTTCTTTCTCGAAATTCTTTTGATTTGCTTTAAGAGACTATTAAAGGTGATATGACCCGAGTGTTGTAGGTGAGTTGGAGAGGAGAGGGCAATCCTCCAAGGGAGGTCCCAGGTTCAAATCTCCACCCTACCAAAAAGCTGAATTGGGTATCTAAAATCCAATTGATAATGTTGGTGCGGGTAGGGTTGGGTGCGACCCCCGGGTGACTTTGACGGTGTAGAACCCCATGTTCGTGGTCTCTCAGACCAAGGCGGCTCCGCAAGGGGTTTTTCACTTTAAAAAAAAAAAAAAGGTGATATGCAAAAAGATTCTTTCTTTGAGAATCAAGTTATGGCAAATGAGATGAATGTATGTGATACTCTACCCTCCTCACAAATGAATATTGTTCTTTCTCCAAATTCTTTTGATTTGCTTTAAGAGACTACTTCTGGAGACGAAGGTAATAATGGCCTCTTAGAAAATGCGAATGATGGAAATATTTAGTTAGGAAATGAGGAAGGTGAAGATGAGCAAAACCAAATAATTTTGAAAAAGTTAGTAGATCAAATAAAAAATAACCTAGGAAATTCCAAACATCAACAGAAGTTAAGAATTGATGTGGATGCTGTTAAATCTCAAGGAGACCTTCCAATTGGAAAATCAGAGAAAAAGAGAGATAGATATTGCCAATGGAATCCAAACAGTAATAACCTTAGATGGGGGAAGTAAAAAGGCACTCAAGGTATAAGAAAAAAATATAATTATGCAAGCCATATTGAGTCTGTGAAAAAAAAAATCTATTTATCCCTTATGGTGTTATGAGATTTTAATCCAGTTACTTATGGGTGTTTTGCTCTTTTGAATTCTTGTTCCGTTTGGTCTTAAAAAACCTTTTCACTCTGTGAATTGTTGGACTTTAAAATGTTAGTTTTATGGGTTGTCTTGTTTGTGATATCTCAATTTTAAGATTGTTAGTAGATCTATAAGTACTCTCTTGTAAAAAGTTTGAAGCCTCTTTCAAAACCCCTTCTTCCATCCTAAAAAAACAATAAGTAATCTTCACCTAATTTAATATTCATTTACCAATTGTTTAGTTAATCATTTACTAATTTAAATATAATTCATAAAACTTCAACTAGTTTAGTTATTCACTTACGCTCAAAAGGTATTAAATAATACCAATGGAAAATAAACATACAAAATTTTAGCTCAAAAGGTATTAAAAAATAGCAAATGGAAAATACACATATAATGTTTGATATTAAATAATACCAATGGAAAATAAACATACAAAATTTTAACTGATAAGTGGGTTTCGTCTTACATAGTAAAATTAGCTTATATTATATTTTACTATGTAAAGATGAGCAATTTTATTTACTTCCATTTCCATTTGGATTTTGTTGTTACATAATTCTAGTATATTTCCTTCTAAACCATACCCCTCTTTTTCCCCAAGTTCTATTTCCTCCTAAACCATACCCTCCTTTTTCCCCAAGTTCTAATATATCTAGAACGACTTTGAAACTCTGCATAGAAGATTCAAGGTACAAATTCAATAGGATAAAGTTGTACATCATGTTTCAATAACCGAAGTTTGGGTGGATAAATATATATTAGGTAAATAACACCCTTTATGAAGATCATCTTGTACGACCTATAATTCCATAAATGTTAAAAATTAACTTCATGCTTTAAACATATGGTTTTAAAACATCCCTAAAAGAAGCCATAAAGGACACCCTGTTTCAGATATCCTTTGCACCTGCCACCTCCAACTATGTAGCCCACTCAGTGGTGTATCATTCAAGGTGCTCTCTGACTTAGCAATCCTTAAATTTCCCTCACAAATATCATTATTCTAGAAACAGCACCGTAGGTTTCAAACTTTAAAGTAGCCTTCATATACTTGGGCAAATAACAACGGTTGATATGGGTAGACAATTTCCTTTAACATTCTTTCCTTTTTATTAGTGTAGACTCTAAAACTAGTGGGGGAAATCCAATCTCTACCATCCCGTGGAGGAATCCTGTAACATTAATTTGTTCTCAATAACATTGCAGAATTTACTTCAACTTCTAAAATAGCCTTCAATTGTTGTATACAAGTGACAACTTTTGTTTTCAAGGATCAAAACGTTACAGGCTTGCTAATGTTTCATCTGTACAAAATTTTGAACTTCTTGAAAATGCAAAGCAATCAGACACGGTAATTTGACTCCACAATGGTATGTAATAATATCCCATAAGGGCACCAGAACCTTTGGAATTCCACATCCTCATTGAGTTCATTAGACAAGATGTACATTAGCAATGCAAAGAGTATGGTAAAAGTCACTGCAGTGTTAAACAGAATAAAATTTATCTAGCAAAAATCTACAAGCTGCACTGTAATGAAAAAATTGTAAACAGTTTTTTCACTGACTACAGCATAAAAGTAGAATGAACGTGTATAGAATTCTTTATATGATTTCAAAAAACATTTAACATTTGCAATACATGCAACAGAATTTCTGTAATACATGTATCACAAGAAACTTGATAGTAAAAAGTGGAAGCAAGTAATCCCAAACTCATCATGTAGAATTACACCATAGTAGCCAGCCCACTACTGAAAAATCCAAAGGGCCTTCTCCGCTGCAGCAATGGTATTTACAGTCTCCTCGATAGTACCTACAAGAGCAAGAATGTCCAAAAATATTTGCTCACATGGACAACTTCCAATTGAGTGAAAACTTGACAGCAGAGTGGGCAACACAAGTAGATGAGATTGGAGAAAGAAGATATATGAAGAACATGATCTTTAAAATGGAAATCCTTTTGGTGCCCATCCAAAAAAATGTTCTCCATAAAATTTACAAGGGATCACTCCTTGGATGCTGACATGACTAGATTTCCAAAAGCACTGGTGTTTCATCCAGTTCATGTCTGTACAAAAATAACACATTCTAATTAAATTAGAATGTCGCAGTGATTTTTCCAAAATAATGATGCTCACATGTCCAACTGCAAATGTCCTCCTTCAGGCCAGTAACAAGTAGAAATCACTTGCTAGAAATACTAATTTCAATTTTGGCTTATATCTTAGGGGGCTATTAGAAGTTGTTTTGCAACAGTATATTAGTCCATTAAGTGCCCAATTCAATGTGCTTATTCTTGGAATCCACTCTTTCAAAGAATGCCTGGAATGCTTGAAGCCATTAGATTACCTTCATTTTGACAGCATATCTCATAAACTGTGAAACAGGTTAAACACAATTTGAGATATAGAATGCATACAAGACTAATGTGTATTAGTACTTGAATACAATTGAAAATTGTAAAATTTCTTGAATTCCCACTTAAATTGGGAGGATTTACTTATGAATAACGGACTTGTCAAAGATGTACAGGCAACCCATAATTCTGGAATGATCTAATCTCGCCTCCAAGACCAGCAGTGACTATTACAAGACCCCATGCAGCAGCTGCATCAACTCTAGACTGGCCTTGAATAGTGTCATCAAGACCACTATTAACGTCAGAGTCGGAAGAAGCTACACATGAGAAGCTTCTTTTGCTCAATGGCGGAAGCTTCTCCTCAGGCCATGTTGCAGAGCCTTTAGACAAGCTATCAGAGAAAAAGCCATGACTTGCGTTTAGATTATCTGTGTTTATGGGAGAAACAGAAAATGGTGTAAATCTTGGCTCGTACGAATCTGAGAGATGAGCTGAAGTTTTAGAAAGACCATCTTGGTCATTGCTATCTACCAAAGTGTCTGAACTAGATAAATCTGACCCTTGAGAACCACAATGCAAAGCAGTTGTCAGTTCTTGCTCCTCACCAGTTTCTCTTGAAAGAAAGCCATTATGCCTCCCAGTATCCTTACATTTAGGCAATGAGTGCTGGGTGTGCCTTGAATCAGGTGAGTTCAAGTGTGAAGGTGCATGCTTCATACCAGACCAAGGAACTGCAACTAAGACATTTTCCGACAGAAAATGCTCATGCGACCAAAATGTCTTTGTCTTGCTTTTAGTTGAACCCCAGGCAGGTTCATAGTTCCAAATATAAACATTTGAATCTTCACTTGCACAAACAACATGCTTTCCATTTGAAGTAAAAGATGCAGAAATTTGACTGCCAGTGTTCCGAAAACCTGCAAGACAAACATGCCAAAACAAATTGAGACCAATTGACAAGAAGAGAGCTGAACTTACATTTCACAGGAGACCATGGCAAGTCCTACAAACAAATCTACATGAAGGGCAAAATTTAAAAATTATAAGCATCGACTGTAGAAAAGATCCTAGGATAATCAGACACACGTATGAATTCAATCAGTCCCAAACTACACTGTTAGTAAATTTTTGAACTTTACAAAACATGACTTAACACTGCATAGATCAATCTAAAATAATTTGGGAACTATTTTGTATAATGTTCAAATAGCTGAGCAACCCTTAACTAACTCATGGCATGTTCATTACATGGTTGCTTGCAGTTCTACAAACAGATCTACATGATGGGTATAATTTTAAAATAGTTAAGCATCAATGGCAGAAATGATCTATCTGAATTAGAAGCATATATGCCTCTAATTAGTCTCAAATTGTATTGTTAGTAAATAATAAAAGATTTAAAATGAAGTTTCAAGCTAAGACCTTTATGAGTACTCGTACTGTTTCTACAAATGTTCAGGAATGTTAAATCTAAATGGAGGCATGTCATGGACGACCTTCTCATTGTCGATGCAGGGAATGCTCACGTGGGTGCTGGCTTCTAATTTCCAACCTTAATTTTTTCAAACTTCAGATATTGCCACTGAAGACTCTTACTAGATCAATAAATCGCTCAGCATAAAGAATAAAAGAGGGTAAAGGGTAAAGTAGTTGTTAACGTCCGCAAGATCTTAAGCCATATGAGATGACCCTTGTTTTACCCAATATATGGTTATCCAACCATTACTCCAGTTACTGAAACACGGTGTACAACCCTATCACCCGCAGGATCCGAACCTTGGACGTCTATTCAGAGTTCCAAAATCTTCACTATTAGGCTACTCAGGTTGTACACCATAGTAGGAGACAGCAGAATCTATACAAATGGAAACAATTTTGAATCGTGTCCAAAAACTTTCAATATCCATCACTCTCAGAATCAGAACAGACACCAAGCTGTATTATAAATATGAAACAGACCAAAACATGTAACAATTTAAAAATCTAGAAAAAAAAATTCTTCAGATAATGGTAGTATAAAACAGCAAATTCAAGTGACAGGGAAAACATACTATATCGCATATGCATCAACATTGATGCAATAAATCATCCATTCACAAGTTTGAAACGGAAAAAATAGCATTTTACTAATAATTACCCCCTTCTCCCCTCCCTCATCTGCCCCCCCAAAGGTTAACATATGTGTCCTACACCATCCATATATATTGATTAAGCAAATCAACCATATTAAGAAGTAAAAATAATTTCAAGGCACTTCAAGAAATTGTAATTTGAAGCAATAGTCCCCTTAGAAAATTTAATTTTCCCAGCCACCTCCTCCATCTAGCATGCAAATTGACAAGACAGCAAAGCAAACAAAATGTTTATGATCTTTCCTAGCAAAAGATTTGAAATACCTTTATATTTGCAAACAAGCTCATGGCCATCAAAAGCTCGAATCCGTGAATCAGCATATGTTATCAATACTTTCCGCGATTCTCCTGGTGCAAACTGCAAGAACAAACACAATCATACATTCATGAAGAACTAATAACAAAAGAGTCAAATAAAAGAGCACCATAAGTGGTCACCACACATGTTTCCTTATCTTTGTGTCCTACTTTATAAGTGTAGGGTTCTAGTACCTGAAAACCTGTAATCTTCTTCCCAGAAGAATTTTTCTTCTTACTGTAAACACCCTTCTTAGTATAAACATCCACTTGAGTTTCCAACTGTAGCTTGTTTCCTAGTCCAGAAAATCAATTTACCATCTTTATTAACTAAAGACAACTGCATAATTCAACAGTTTTAACATAAAAGCACAACAAATATATTCTGGCTGCAAAAGAGTTCAGAGGCCATACAAATGCTTACAAAAGGATCAATGATCCTTAGAAAGTTCAAGTGAACATATCCTTGAATTTCTTGAGAAAAAAAATATATGCTTCCCCCAAAACATGGTAAAGTAATAACACAATAAAAATTATGGAGATCATTTATTATAACACGAAAGTTTATATATAAATGCATATTAACTTTTATCAAAACCACAATAACAAGAAATCAACACATTGCAGGAAGCTAAAAATAAAAATCAATATCAAAATGTATGATTCCCATAAATGTTGGATTGATGATTAGAATGGTGCCAAATTGATACATGCTGGCACGGAATCCTAAATTAACATGGAATAAAAAAATTTAGAATATTCAGATTCGGAATCAACAATCAAACATCAGATAGACGATAATGAATTTAAAAGGGACCCATTATCTTCTAGGGTGGATGACCCATAACATGTGTTCTAAAATCGGGCAGGACTAAATCAATAAACTTCAGAAAACATGCTTGCTTGTGTTGACCCACTGCCACTTCTGTAAGTGGCAAACATCACAAGGACAATCTCAAACATCAACGCCTAGTTAATTTGCTTAGGTGTTGAAAAACATGGACGTGGAAGTAATGACAGTTGAATATCAATAAGTATTAAACACATTCTCGCCATTCCACTGATCTACAATAAAATTTAAAACGCACAACCTGCCTATTATATACCAAAATTTGTAGAGACAGTTCTTTTTTCCTAGATATGCCCTTCCTCCATCCCACTTATTGCTTCTTTGCATACCCCATATGGATATGATACTCCTCAGATATGCCCTGGATATAGCTCAAGAACATACAATCAGAGACATCTCAATACAGCCAAAATGAAATTTGAGCTATCCTGTGAAACTTCGAAAAACAAATTTAAAATCCTCAAAAACCAGCAAAAATAAAAAAATCAACTAAAGACAAAACAACACCCGTCTTCTCACACATATAACATTTTTGTGCTCATATTTAGAGGGTTTTTGGCTACAAATTTCTGTTTGGAATTTTCTGTCTTATGGTATTTACATTCCTTTGTTCTGTCAAAAAGTGTTCCCAATATGACTAAATGTTCTCTCTTTTGAGAAAATAATCAGAATGCTTCTTTGCATCAGAAACCTAATTTCATTAATAAATTTTACTCCTTGTCTCCCATAGTATCCTTCTTTGTTGCATTTTTCACCCTAAATAGCTTCCGAACACAAATGTTCTCCACTCCACAACCACCACATTTTCAACCTACTAACCAAATTACATGTGCATCAGGAGACCTGGATAAATGATGCATTGGATTCCTACAAAGATAAATCTACCTGAAGCCTATTTTTGGAATCAAAAACCTTGTGATGGCCTTTATGTTCAAACTCCCATACTTGTGTGCATCCACTGCCACTTCTTTAAGTGGCAAACATCACAAGGACAATCTCAAACATTAACCCCTAGTTAATTTGCTTAGGTATTGAAAAACATGGATGTGGAAATGATGACAGTTGAATATCAATACATACTAAATAGATTCTCACCATTCCACTGATCAGCAATAATATTTAAAACACACAAATAGATATCAAACTATAGGGACAACCCTGCCTATTATATGCCAAAATTTGTAAAGACATAGTTTTTTATTCCTAGATATGCCCTTCTCCCTCCCACTTATTGCTTGTTCACATACCCCATATGGATATGATACTCCTTGATATGCCCTAGATATAGCTCAAGTATGTACAATCAGAGACATCTCAATACAACCAATATGAAATTTGATCTGTCCTATGAAACTTAGAAAAAAGAGATTAAAAATCCTCAAAAACCAGCAAAAATGAGAAAATCAACTAAAGACAAAACACCTGTCTGCTCACACATGCAACATATTTTTCTCCTCATATTTAAAGGGTTTTTGGCTACAAATTTCTTTTTTGAATTTTCTGTGTCTTACGGTATTTATATTCCTTTTTTCTATCAAAACGTTTCCAATGTGACTAAATGTTCTCTCTTTTAAGAAAATAATCAGGATGCTTCTTTGCATCAAAAACTGAATTTCATTAATAAATTTTATTCGTCTACCAGAGCATCCTTCTTTGTTGCTTTTTTTTCATCCTAAATTGCTTCCAGACACACGTGTTCTCCACTCCACAACCACCACATCTTCAACCTACTAACCAGATAACATTTACATAGGAGACTTGGATAAATGCTGCATTTGGATCCCTACAAAGATAAATCTACTTGAAGCCTATTTTAGGCATCAAAAAATCTGTGATGGCCTTCATGTTCAAACTCCCATTACTTGTGTGCGTCCAGCACTTCACACAAATTATGAACCAGATGCAACTTCCACTCAACCAGAAAGGCAAGATATAAAACATCAAACAAAAAGTCGCATTAGTGCATAATCTAGATCAATGGCACTCATTTCCACGACACTTATACAATAGGAATAGAAACTGCAAGTAGTGTGGTGTTGTCATGATTAATTTGAAACTTGCATTCGGCCAACTTTTATTCCAATCAATTCACATAGATCCTTACAACTTGAGTGAGACTAATGGTGAAGACTTTGAAACTCCAAATAAGAGGTCCAAGGTTCAAATCTGACAAGGGGTAGGGTTGTACACTATGCTCCAAAAAAAAAGAGTCTAGTTGGATAAAACATATTGGATAAACAACATCCTCCATGAGGATCATCCCATATGGCTTATGGACTCATGGACGTTAAAAACTACTTTACTTTTACTTTTTACTTGCTCATTTTTAATAAGAAAGATACATCACTTATTATTATTTTAAAGATTTCATCATCTCTGCTACTTGTTGACAATAAATAGTAGAAGTTACAGCAGAAATCCCAGGACTCTCTGAATAGCAGATAACTCTGTCAACCAGGAAAAAGGCATAATAATGGGCAATGCATATGAACAGCATACAGGAATTATTATTCTGTGTCTGCCTTTAACAATTGCAAAGCCATGTCTCTTAGACAATATAATGCTTTTTGTCTCTTGTTATTTATAACAGACTTGATCTTGGAGTGTCTTGTAAGTCCTCACAAGCTCTCATGTTTCTTGCCTTAATCCATATCATTATATGGATATCTAGTAAAGGTAAATTAAATTTTGAAAAGAAAAAAAAAAATGTAACAACAACAAATAGTTGACAAGTATTAAAAATAAAAAATGGCTGACTGCGACTTGAGACAAGCTCTTTAGCTTGAATAAAAACGCATGTACCTCTACAATCATGAATAATGAATAACAAAGAGAGAGAACAAAAAAATATAGGAGGTAGGATTTATGCTAGCTTTGCCTCACTATACACACCAATGTCCTCCAGTTTGTGATCTACTTTGTCCTTTTAATGACTTGCAATTTCACTTTCTCAAACTAACATCGTATGACTCTTAAACATCTCTACTCTTTGACAACTTAAATCCTCATATGTTAATGCAATGCATGGTGAACTGCTAGAATGCAGTTTGAAGATCAACCTCATCACTGTTCCATACACAAAAACATATAATTGTACTTCTTAAAATAAAGGAAAAACAACAACAAATAAACTATTTCATAAATAATTAGTGAAAAGGAAAGAGTCGTTATGAAGGAGTTAAATAACCTGGAATTCAAGAATTATAAAATACTGTTCAAGAGCAGTCCAAGTTTGAAAGAGGATAAGGTTTGGATCTTACTTTTTATGGTTGTTTGAAGCATGTCTGGATGAGCAGAATGGACAAATCCCAGCAGTCATGATACCTGATTCATCTTCCTCACATTCCCAAGACTGCCAGATTTTAAAACCACATAATAAAAAGTATAGCAGCCTCAATTGAAGAATGGGGCAAAGGACCTGAAAACCTTCACAAAAAGACGGAAACCATTCTCAGAAGAGCAGAGCTGATGACCTAGCTGGATACCAACCAAATAGGCTTGAGCTTGAGGTCAGGGATAATAAGGCAAAGGCACCCATGTGGGAATCTGCTTTCCCATTGTTTCAACAGACAGGGTAAAGCTCCTCAGGAGTTAAATGAACTTAGCAAAAAACACCAATGCAGCAGGATGCATCAATTGCAAAGAGATCGGAGACATTCAAGGATCAAGAAACCATACTAGGAGCTCTTAAAGAAATTCACAAGGAGATAACAGCTTCAAGACAAGCATATGTCAAAAATATACATAGAAGAATGCACAGAAAAAGACTTGACAAAAAAGAGAATAAAACTAAAGAGAACATGAATCACACTCTCTATCACATAATGGAGAGGACGGAGCGAGTCGAATGGAATTTACACCATCTCTTCATGAGAATGGGTGTGATAAGTAAAAGAGTGTAACAATGGCTCTCTGTTTTAATCGATGCAACAATGGCATGAGTCGCCATGAATCCGGCACGTGAAGGGGTAATTATGATCCTACGACAAAATGAATATAGAAATAGAGAGGACAGATAATCCTTAGAATAGTTTGAGTATCACAAATTGTAAAAGTGATCACCACGTAATCATATACCATTTTATCAGTTTTTGGAATATCACCCCTGCTTAATAGATTATAAAAGTTATTTACCCACAAAAAATGTTATTGATAAGTAGTCATCCAACTTTAGAGAAATAGGATATCAAATCTCACCACTTAAGGAAAGGAAAGTACAGCTAAATGAAATATCACACTTTATAGAAGAATGAAAAAAAATTATCAATTTTTGGAATATCACCCCTGGATTAATAGATTATAAAAGTTATTTACCCAGAAAAAAAATATTATCAATAAGTAATCATCCAACTTTAAAAAAATAGGATATCAAATCTCACTACTTAAGGCAGGAAAGTACAGCTAAATGAAATATTGCATTTTATAGAAGAATGAAATAAATCATCAATTCGCTTGGAGTATATATGAAAACAGGAATGACAAACATGTTGTTCAAATATAAATTTAGATCTCCTTTATGAATTCACACAGTGAAAAGTCCTGAATTCTGATGCTACTTTAAGAAACTACAAAGGTTCATTAAAAAAAATAACAATAATAAGAATAAATAGCTATTCTTAACACTAAATGTCCACCATTCCAAGACCTGTACCCAGTTCATCCAATTCTCTAACAAGTGTAGGAAAAAGGAATATAATTCAAATGGCATTCCCTTCCAAGCCTCTACCCCATTTATTTAGTCCTCTAACAAGTGAGGGGGGAAAGAAACAAAACCATTTTTCTCTAAATGCCAGTAAGAATAACCATTTTTCAAAAATGAAGCATACCTGATGTATCATAGAAGTGGCAAATTCCACTGACTGAACCAACTAGTCCTCTCTGCTTGCACAGAAAATTTGGAAAGTGAAAATTGTTCAGAAGTAATCATTTAACATTGGCATGCTCATTTGGTTCATTATTGATCAATCTAAAAAAACCAGAGATATATATCAAACCTGTCCATCAGGACTATAGCTTGCTGCAGTGACTGTTTCCCGTATGTCACTCCAATCAACAACCCGACGATCAGGAATGCTCCAAATCCGTACCTTCCCATCCAATGAGCCACTGATGAAGAACCTCTCATCAACAGGATTGAACTGAATACAGGTCACTGTCTCCCATGTCACAAGCATAAAAGACAATAAGGAAAATGAGAATGGAAAAAAACTAGAATGAAAATAAATACATTAACTTGAAGCATGTACTGTTCAGTCTTATTCGACAGAAGTTCATAACAATTATTAGTACAACCACAAGTCGTCTGGAAATATTAGAAATATGGATAATCCCACGCATTTTGTGTCAATTGTAAGCTGCCCACATATCAATACTTGTGGTAGAACCGTAGAGGCAAAGAGACAAAGTGTCATTAATAGAATGGTTCTATGAATGGGCTGATGATCTTTGAACTTACCAAAATTACTATGAGCAAACATTTTTAGACAGCACTGTCGTTCCAGATCCCATAGTCGAACCGTTTTGTCTGCTGATGATGAAAGCAAAAGCTGAAACAGAAACCACAATAACATATAAGGTAAAATCCCTCCGAAGAAGCCTGTAAAGCATCAAGTGACCAAAATGCTCTATCTTCTTGGCCTGAATTCAAAAGTTCTATTCTTCACCCTCATACATGTTTTTTCTGCAATAGAAAAACATGTCTATGAAAGCATAAAAGATTTTTGAAATGAATCGAATGCCCACATAAACAGCAAAACGAGAACAAATTACAATGGCTAATAAATAACCCACATAACAATAAGTGAATAAACAACCATGTTATATGCCATTTTAACATGTGCCCTCCATGTCCCAAAAAAGCCCCAGAGTAGAATCTCCGGTTCCCTCTCAAAACAAATTTAATCTCAATTCTAAAATCAAAATAGTCTATTATTCAGTTGAAACAAGAACAAAGACAAGACCTCAAACATTTAACCTACCAACTAAATAATATTATGCACATAGCTATTCATGTTTAGTATCTCCTAATAGGGCGGGGTCTTAAGCGGGTGCCAGGAGAGGATTCCAGGACTGATTTAGCAGAATTTTGGTATCATGCCACTAAAAATCTTAATCCCATAATAAGATTGACATAAATTCATAATTGTACACGAGATGGAGAGAGAGAACTTGACCACATTTCAGATGCCATGGGGTCCTAAAATGTCTTTTCGGGTGCTTTAATCCCCCAGCCCCACTTCTTAAGGGTCAGCTGAAGCTTTCTTGCTACTTTCACAGTGCTCCTCAGTTTAAGGAAATATCTTGCTTCCAGTAGGATGATTTTTTATCCCATGACATCCCATGCCCCGCATTTTCAGATCCTATAGCCCCACATTTTCAGATCCTATAGCCCCCCGCATGGGACCCCTGCCTCAAAGTTTTTTGTTTGAAGAAGCATTTTTGCACATTACCAGATAACATGGAATTCTGCCTATGGTACTTAGAAAAAAATAGACAAGAATAGGTCTACCACCCAATTCTGAAACACGAAGAGTTATAACAATATTGATGACGAGATTCAAACCAAACCTAACCTGTGAAGAAGACCATGAAAGATCCAAGATATCATCTTCATGGCCGTGAAAATAACACAATGGCTTTTCCGAAAGGCTGAAAATCTTCTCAGGTAGCACTATACAATCAGAGTTTGAACCCCTTTTGCTGCATTTAACCTTCAATCCTTTACTAGCATGGCCCTCCACATTCAGGGGGAAAACCTCCGGTGAACCATTAACAGTAAAGTATGCATTGGCCCCATCCACATCAGGTGTCTCGGCCCCAAACTTTCTCTCCGCCTCAATCACCTCCCTCACCTGAATCACCCTGTCCTCACCAGCCGTGGCAAGAAATCGCCCATCCAAACTAAACTTCATAGTCCAAATAGAACCATCATGGGCCAGAATCTCTTGCCCCATGTAAAGAGCACTAAATTCTTTATAACTCTTCTTATACTGCCTTACCTTGGTCCTCTGAGGCCTGTCCCAAGAAACATCCGCAAAGGACTTGCATGTTCCATTGTCATCTTTGTGCCGCGAAGACAAAGAATGGGCACCAAAACTCAAGGCTTTCAACCAACCCCTCTTAGATTTTCTAGAACTGGGACTTTCTTCCCTGAGGGACGGTTGTTCCACCTCACCTCCCCTGCGCATGATCCCTCGCACGAATGAAGAAACTCCCACAAATCTTTCGAACTCCTCCAAACTCATACGCCTATTCGATCCCACTTCCCTAAGTTTGTTCCACATGCCATCTTCCCCCAGCTCGTCAACCACAAACTCCTTCCCGCTGTCAAGATTCTTAATTTTGCAAATAAATTCGTCGCTGCTATCCAAAGGAAAAGAGTCGTCGTCTCCAATCTCTTCCACCTCTCTGCCATCATGACCTAGGCCACTAGATGCATTAGACCTATGTGGGGAACCTGTATTTTTACGATTGTTATGAATATTACCATTTTGTCCAGGGGGTCTAGGAGGTTTGCCACGTGGGGGTTTACCGTGTGGGTCTGATCCTGCATTTCTCAGCACAGCCCCGCTATCCTCCCGAAGCCTCTCAATTCCAGGGTAAGAATCGCTAGAAGTTTCAGAAGAAGAGGAATTTGCGTGATTAATAAAGCCCATCTGTTTCATAAACATCTGTCGCCTCTCCTGAATGCTGCCCGGCTCCTTAGTCCAAATCTCATATTTCGCCTTTGGGTCTGCATTTTTTGAGGCAAGAATTTCATTGTCTGATCCGGAGTCTGAAACCGACACCATCTCATCCAAGGTCTCGAAGAATTGATCGCTCTCCTCGTCGCCAGAGCCATCCATTATTTTTGTCAAGATCCCCTAAACCCGCATATGGGCTGGCAATACACCCAGATTTTGCGGGGGTACGCCTTTTTATAAGGATAAAAGCACCCGAGGCTAAAAATGGACCTACGTACCCCTGATTTTCCTTATTTTATACTCGGAGAGAATCCACGAGTGGTGGCACAGAATCAGACTGGAAACAGCAGTGACAGCAACTCCGCAGCAATAGCAAGAGACAACGCGGAGAAACAGCTTCGCAAAAAACTGGTTCTGCACTATTATTCTAACCAGCGCAACCACCTCCTCCTTAAAGCTGGACTGCAAATTCTTGGAAATAATGATGCCCAAAGTGGCCATAATACCCTCCCTGACCGCCTAAATTTTCCCGTAAATCTCACAACGAACCAAAAAATCTTAAATTTACGGAATTTGGTGCCAAAAACAAGAAAGCCCATCCGCGTCTACTCATTCTCTTGCCGTAACCGCCAAATTTTACCCAAAACAACTCAATTTTTTATCTTTTCTATTCTTCCTTACTAACGTTTCAAGCGGCCTCTATTTCGATCCCCAATCTCAGAAATTTCACCCCAACTCGCTCCATCTCCACCCTACTTCCTCCACGTCTGCGCTTCAAGCTTCCTCAGATTGATCTTTCATCGGGGCTGCAATCCGAATATCTTGGATCCAAAAAGAACCCAAGGAAAATTTGGCAGAAAGTTTCGTAGCGATTGTTGCAGAGGTAATTTATGGAAAGCAAAATGAAAACCTCGAGATTTGGGTCAAAATTACACACGATCGGAGGAAGAAAGGAACCACGAGTGGCCCGACCACCAAGATTTTCTCGATGTGTATGCATGTAATGTGAATCTCTTCGATTCAAATCTGAAGTGAACCCTCCAATCCGGGTCCGCCTCCCTGGATCCGGCGGTACCGCCTCCCTCGATCCTGCGGTATACCAACTTATCCTACTTATTTTGTTTTTTGGTACTACACTAACGCCAGCAGCTCCTCCTTCACTTTGTTCTTTTGTCTCTCTCCTTACTCCGCTTGAAATTAGCGACGATTTTGTAATTTTGTATTTACTCACATTCGATACCCCATAGCCGAAATTTCCAAATTTCGCTCTGCTTCGATAGTTTCACCGCGCCGCACCATCTCGGTATATTAAATTTTTCTTTTAATGGGTGAGATCACGTTAAATGGTAATACCTGTCATACCTGGTGAGCGCCTTGTGGTTGGATAAGAAACAGTCTGACCAACTCATGGCCGCCGGTAATTCTGCACTGTCCAGGCAGACAGGCTCATCCCGCTCACCGACAGCTGCCTCCGAGTCACGCTTTATCGGGGGATTGTTCATTCATGCTTTATCGGGGGATTGTTCATTCATAATGTTTATACATTATTTTAGATTAACAGAAGGTTTGACGATCGCAATTTTTTTTTTTTTTTTTTTGGTGGGGAAAGCCGTTATATTCTGCTTCTATGTATAGCAGGTTTTGTCTAGGGAATAGTGTAATGGTATAGGTTTCGGTTTTTCTTTCGGAGATTTAAAGTTCAACTGTGGTGGCTTCGGTTCTTCTTCGAGAGGTTTAAAGTCCAAGTGTGGTGGCTTCGGTTCTTTTTGGGAGGTTTAAAATTCAACCGTGGTGTGTGGTTTTGTGTTAAATTCTCTATTGATAAGTTCAGGTCTCCCCTTTTGAGAGGTTACGGTGATATGGGGATGCCCAGTTGACGGTGAGATGGAAGTGTTTAGCTTGAGAATCGATCTTAGAGTTTTTTCACACTAACCAGATATTTTCTTACCAAGAGGAGATCCAAATTCAAACCTTTAAGGCAAGCTTGTTTAGGGGCAAAGCTTCACACCTTGTTGCTACTAACAAGATGAGGTAGGGATTATAATGACAACTCCAAGATTTGAACCTAAGTCTAGTAGTAAAAAATATAACAAGTTGTGGGTCAAACCTTTCTGAGTCAAACCTTTCTTAAGGCAAGAATGAAGAGCTCTCCTAGTTCAAGGTAAACATGAAGTCGGCATACTCCTTGTACTTGTGATAATAGATCTCCATACATTATAGACATTTTGTTTTGGTAAGTCGGCATACTTCTTGTACTTGTGATAATAGATCTCCATACATTATAGACATTTTGTTTTGGTCTTTAAAGGTTCATTTATCAATTTTGGTTCTCTTTTAAAAAAAACCTAGATTCAAACCACAACTCATTCAAAACAAAATAAAGTAATTAATGTTTACCAGTTAATTACCTCTTTAAAAGCGGACGATCCCATTGACCTAGTTAGCACAAACATGCCTAGGCTGACCCTTGCTATCTGGCCTTTTTCTGCATACGCGGTTTGACTGATGTTGTTGGGTACACGCTCATAATTCGTTGTATTTGATTTATTGAGGTTTCTACCGTGATTGTTGCGGTCAGCAACGCAAAAGTCTAGTCTTTTTTTTTAATTTTTGTATTAATTTTAAGATATGTAGTGTCGTCTAGAAAAGTGGGCTTTAGAAAGATTTATCTTTCAGCTTCTTGGTTTTTTTTAAATAATTTATTTTATGAACAAATTTTTCATGTTTAAAATATTAAAAGCGAATAATTTTTAAGTTAAAAATATTAAAAAGGGCAAGTGTTGGGTTTTCAATTGTGTATATCCAAGAATAAAATAGGGAACATAAAGCTTTTAAAGGTGTACAATCTATGGGACAATAATTTTTAATTATCAAATAGAGTTTTTTATATTATTTGTTTCTTTAAGATGATTTTTCTCCACACATAAGGTATGTTATATATTTATTTTAAAAATAAAAAATTAAATTAAATTTTTAATAGAATGTTTGTTTTTTTTTAAATAAAGGGTAAAAAAAATTGATAAGAATACAAGATTATAGAGTACAGTGAAGCCTTCAACTAGGACTTAAATAAATAGCAAAACTGGCTAAAACAATTAAACAAGGTCGAAACCGAAGAAAACAACAAGAATAAACCATATTAAGTCTGGACATCCTTGTGGATCAACTCCCAGAAGCGCTGAGAGTCTTCGGCCGAGAGACTCTTCCAGTTATCCATAATCCAAGGACTCGAAAGCTCAGAAGCCCTTTTGGCCAAATAATTAGTAACCCCATTCCATTTCCTTGGTATGTGCACAAAGGAGATAAATTTGAACTCTTCACTAATTTTGAGAATTTGAATGGCCACAAGAGGCCAACTGCCAATTAACATCCTCCAACATTTTGTTGTTTAAAATATTAACCAAAATTTGAGAGTCGAACTCGCAGATGCTCCTGTATCAGTCAAGAGAAAACCCCCTTTATAAGGCCTCGAGAATCGCAAGAGCTTCCATAAAATTGTTGGAGTGAACACCTTTATAAATAGAATTCTTTTATTAAAGAATGATGTTTTATATTTTTAAAAAGTGAATATAAAATAATTAAAATTATTTTGTTTTCTATTACTAAAAGAAATGTAATGCAATTTTCTATTACTAAAAGAAATGTAATGCAATTTTCTATTACTAAAAGAAATGTAATGCAATAATTTTTTAGGATCACGAGAAGCATATTTGATAGGTCTCCTCCCAAATCATTGGAAGTTTCAACAACTATAAGATTTTTCCAACAACAAAGGTAAACAGACAAATCATCCCTCCAAAGATTGATAAATCAAGGGCTTGGGTTTTTTTTTATGGGGCTAGACAAGGATTTCTGAAGTTTGTGGAGTAGGAGGATTACTATATATTTTTTATTCTAATTATTTTAAATTCAAGGTTGGATTGGGAGAAGGTTCTAATAATTATGTTGAAATTATGGCCCTCAAATTGTTGGTTCAGTTGGTAGAATCAAAAGAATACAAAAAATTCTAATTTATGGAGACTCACAGGTGGTAATAAATTGGATGCTTGATGTTTTTAGGATGGAAAATATGATTCTACAACCCATCTTCTCTCAAATAAAAGAAGTTGTGGATCAAAGTGAAGCTTTTACTTTTTGGCATATTTATAAAGAACTGAATAGGGAAGCAAATGAACTCTCAAAGGAGGCACTTCAAATTGATCCAAGTACGTGCTTAGTACAAGAATTCAATGAGGGTAATGCACTACAGTCGGTCCAGATCTCTATCTGGGGGGATTAATACACTCTAGTTAAAGCAAGCAACATAGATAAAACAACTTTTTCAAAAACTCAAAAGTTAGTGATTTAAAGGATATTGGTTGACAAGGGAAGGTATCTAAGGACAAAACTTAGCATGATCGAGATAGCTAGTTATGATGTATAAACGACATGACTTTTAGATCACTATTGAAATTTTGAAGAAATGACAGAGGCATATGAAGAATGTGATTTCATATTTACTTAATATAAAATTACAACTTTTTTTCGAGGAAACAAAGTTAAATTGCTCAACGTTTAAAGAGGAGACTTAGGTTCAAATCTTGCCAAATGATATACAAATAATATCCAAATTGTTCCAATACCACTAAATGGTGATGATGTAATACGGGTAGGCATGTTTCAATCCCATACAGCTAACTGGAAAAAGAAAAACTTGATAAAGAGTAGGGAACTTAAGCAAGAGTAAGTGTAGTAGAAGGAACAAGCTTCACCTTCAAAGTTTTGCTCTAAATATTTGAAGAAGTTAGAAAAATGTTTTTTTTTTAAATGATGAATAGCAAGAAATAAATGTAGCTCTAAGCAAGATGCCCTAGTCGGAGGAAATAATATTTTATTGATCAAAAACAAAAGAAAGAATGAACATATAATAATTCATAAGTGACAAAGGATACATTAAAAGTGATTATAAAGAATTAGATGATTGAGCACAATATAATGGTTCTTAAAATGTAACAGTTTAATATACAAGTTTAATAGATATTAGTCAAAAAAATTTAGAAGTTTAAAAGTGGATTAAATAGAAGTAGGGATTGAGTTCAAATTAGTTAATGACTTTCTTTCCAAAAAAAAAAAGGGTTTTTTTCTCATCATCTTCTCTAGTTGAGCAATTAAGGAATAATTTGTGGTGGCCCATGGTTTAGAGGGAGAGATGGCTTGTATATAAGGTTGTGGGATGAAAAATTTTTTGTGGAGACAAAAGCTATGGAAAGGCTTCTAATATGGGTTAGGCTCTTTTGACTACCATATCAAATAATCAATGAGGATTTGAAGGATACCAACTATACTCGAAGGGAGTTCATACATGAGAGATCAACTATTAAGGAGCAAAATCATGTTGTGTATATACAAATATATTTTGTAAATATTTTAATATTTTAAAATCCTTGTTAAAACCTATTAAGATTAAATTTTAGTTGAGACAATGGAATCAACAAGTGCATTATGAAAATATTGATATCGCAAGTGTTATGAAACTAGACACATGACAATGGATTGCAAAGTAAAAATTATTGAGAAAGCTTAAATAAATTTGTTTAGTGTAAAGAAAGTTCCTTCACCTCATTAGTGGCAAAGACCATCATGATCCATTTGAAGCAAATATTTAAAGAAACTAAGAAGGATGCATGCGATGAGGAAATAAGTTGTGCAAGTTCAAATATAGAAGGAATTAAAATTATAAAGGAAGATGTGAAGTCAATTTTCAAAGCAAATAAGACATAAGAGATTAAGTTTAATTCAAGTAAAACATCTCCAATATCTTTAAATAGTAGAAAATCATCTTCTTGTAATAAAAATAAAAGTATTCTAAAGGTTATCCCTTACACTTTATGGTTTTGGAAAAAGTTTATTAGAGAAAGTAGTATGGAAAATATACATTACACTTTATAGGTTTTAAGACAATATGAGAAAGCAAGTGCTATGGAGGTATTTCCAAGGTTGTGTTGCACTTCAAGTTTTCCTGAATAGCATAAATCTACATATGATAAGTTAAATTGTGAACAATATGGAAAAATGGAACAGATTGATGACAATGAAAGCAATGGTGGAAATGGAAAAAGGAGACAAAGGCCCTCAAAGATGGAAAAAAAGAGAAAAAAAACTCAAAGGGAAACTAAAAATAAATATTATAAGTATTAACAAGAAGTGATACTAAGCCCTCGAACAAGAATAAAAATAATGATGATGAAATCTTGAAATATTTGGGGTATGAATATGTCCCCCGAGAAAAGAGTTATTAAGGAATTAATAGATTGGTATAGCCCTAAAAGAAATTTAATGTAGAAAATAAAAATAGGTAGTGAACAATATAAGAGAGCATTTTAAAATATTTTGAATATGAGAAATTGTCTAATGATCTCAGCTATGGTATCTCCAAGAGTTATTGCAATGATACAAAATAATCTTAAATATGATGGACAAATGCTAGAAGCAATAAGTATTAGGTTGCTAGTCTTTTTGTAGGAAAGAGAAACATATAAGAATTGTAATCATAAATATATATTCTCCAAACATAATCACTTTTTGAGATAAATGTTACAGGACCTCAGTTTATTATTCATGTTAAATTTGATGATGAATTACAATCTTTGGATTCTTCAAACGGATTTCAATAGAATTTTATGTCCTTTAAAAAATAATGACGATACTCCTAGTTTCTCTATATCAATGGAGAATTTTGCTTCCTTTGTCAATTTAAATGGCCTTTAGAATGTTGCCCCTTGAAAATTTCAATCTACATAGGACAATAAGCATATTAGGCAATATCATATAGTAGAAATATTGGACAAACTTTTGATATCCAATAGTTGGCTATAAACAAAGTATTCAATCTCTTCATATATTTTGTCGTCGGTGGGATTATATCATAAACCAATTCTTTTGAGATGTGATCTACTCAATAATGGTCATCCATAGTCATTTAATTTTCATTCTATGTGGCTCTAAGACCTTGATTTCTTCAAATGGTTATGTTGTGTTGGGATGAAGTAGATTTTGAAGGATCGTGTATGTACAAGTTTGTTTAAAAGATGAAATATCTAAAGGTATAAATGAAGATCTATAATATAAAAACCTTTGGTAATATATTTAAAAGAAAGAAGAAAATTAAACTTAAGAGCAACTATTTACAAAATATAATGGAAATCAATGGAAGGGACAAAGATGGTTATGTGCAAGAAAAACAATTACTTTCTAATTATTAACATACTACAAAAGGAAGAGTCGTATTGGGCTCAAACTGCTAGGGGCATATGGGTTAAGAAAGATGATAGAAATACTATCAAACAAATTTATCCTTTTGCAAGATCAAAAATATTTCAACTCTAGATGGAAGAATTATTAAATAAAAAGAGACAAGCATGGAATCAATCAATTATTCAAAGATCTTCTATTAGAAGTTAGGAAGGATAAGGAGGCTTGGTGTAAGATTTTGTAAAATTTTCCATCATTTATCACACAAAATATAGAATAAAATCTTGATGAGAAAGGTCTTTATGGAGTTACAAGAGGTAATTTTCTCCTTTGCACTTTGACAAGGCACCTAGTCCTAATGGATTTTCTATAATTTTCTTTTTAAGATTTTAGAGTATATTTTTTTTGTAAGGTGCTTTATTGAAGCCTTACCTATTTATTTTCAATTAAAAATGTAAACATTGGCTTATGTATGTTATGTTTGGCTTATAATTCAAAATCTTGGATTTCTACTAAAAATTTGTTCAGGGAAGAGGACCTAAAATAAGGAGCAGATGAACTCCAAAATATGGTTCAAGAATTTTATTTTCCTATTTTTCTATAAAAGGATAGGTTGATTTACAATTATCAAAATATGGTGGATCCTTTAATAGGTCGGGATATAAGGATTTAGGGAAAAAAAACTCCTATTTCCACTTATTCCCCTTAGAAAAGTATGGGGTCACTTGAGGCTCTCCCTAAGGTCTCAACATTCGCTTGGTTAAAAATCCATTAAAACAAGTCTTAATAGGTCAATTTGCCAATAATTGGATATCATGGACATTTTAGGTGTTCCTTATGTAATAAGGAGCTAGAAACTTTAGATCAATTACTTTTTCATTGTTTCTTTAATTCCACCATTTGGGGAATATATTTAAAAAACAATGAAAACCTATTGAGTTGCTCAATCAACATTAGAAAAGTTGACAAAATATTGGATAATTTGTTTCAAACCTAAATAATTAAGCACTTCTATGGAGGAGTGGTTCTATTATTATTTCTCAGAATTTGTGGCTTGAAAGGAATAATAGAATTTTTAGAAATAACTCTCAAAATCAAATCTAAGTTTGGATTATTGTTGCATGTCTTGTGATCTTTTTATAAGCATGGTTCTCATCATAGAAAGTCTCTCAAGTGTGGAAAATATTTGTTAGTTGTTCATTATGTGATTTCAAGATACACATAAGAGTGATCTACAATAATGGAATTAATGCAGAGGATCTACATAAACTCACATGGTAAAATAAAATGTCCAAAAATTTGATTTAATAGACTTAATTTTGATGATGCTTCCAAAATAAATCCTAGAAAAGATACTGGAGGTGTTGTTTTTTTAGAAGATCAAGGAAAAATTCTCTCATATACTTAGAATCTTATTGAACTTAATATATAACTATGAAAAGTCTAGAACACTTCTTACAAGGATCAAGATGACCATGGAAAAAAGATGGAGATATTTCAATTGAGGTGGACTCATAAACCTTTATTAATGTTGTAAAAAAGGATGTAGGAATTGGATAAACAATAATGTTATACTAGATATCAATCAATTAGTAATGGAGGTAATATGTTGGAAATGCCAAGAACCTATAGAGAAGGAAATAGGGTGGCATATAATTTAGCCAATCACAGATCTATGTTTAAGTGAAATTCAAATTTTAGAAGGCAACTAACCAAGAGGAATTATCTCTTAATGAAAATGATATTCATAATTTTATTTATTTATTGCTAGAGAACAAGGGGTTGTACTTAGGTCTCCCACCCTTAACAAATCACAACTCTCTTCTTTAGAGTTTGAGAGTTTGTATATAAATTCACTTCTTACCTCATTGAGATGCTATAGATAGAAACCTACATCATTGTACATAAAATGTCTAAATTCTTTATTTTTATTTTCTATATTTTTTTAACTTTTTGTGTGAATACAAATATTCCAAAATTCAGCATCCTTCTTGAGCTTTTTCTATAGCAATCTTCACAATACCAAAATTTCACTCCTACTATCTATGCATTGCATATTAGTAGAGTAATATTTCCAAAACATCTCACTATCATAGTCCGCTTTATCAAATCTTGATTGCTAGTTTCCTTCTTAAAGCACAAATACAACAACACAAATTATAATAACTAGTTTATACGAAAACACATTAATGTTATAAAATAAAGCAAATATTACCAATGGAAAACATTAAAGTAAATCTTAATCATTATTTGATTCAAGAAGTCAACATTTTTTTATTAGCTTCAGCTAAACTTACTACTTTCTCTAGCCATGGAAAAGAGAATTTAACTTCATGATCCTCAATTAAAACCCCTCTATTGGTTAGCCTATCTGCACATTTGTTTCCTTCCCTTAATATATGTGTAAACTTGATTTCTTCAAACACTTTAGCAAGATATTGAATCTCCACAGTTATATCTTGTATGTCCATGGAGGCTTTGATTTTCTCAAAATTACATTTATTACTATGAGTGAATCACCTTCCATCCATACTCTATTCCATTTCATTTATTTGTATATTTTAAACCCTTCTAAGCTGCCCAAGCTTCAACTTCATTATTTATCTTAAATCCACTATTGAAAGTATAATGAGACAAAATCTCTCTATTATTTCTAATTATTCCTCCTCCTCTTGTTGGTCCTGGATTTCCTTTAGATGCTCCATGGAAATTCAACTTGACCAACTCCACATCCGGTGGTTTCCACTTTATATTCTTTGCCTTCTTTTTGTTTCTCTTGTACCCAACATCATAATTCTTTTTGATGACTTGACTCCCTCTTTCAAGGCTCTCTACTTCTACATTAGGGATTGTGTGAGTTGATAAGGTTGGATTAGAATCATCTATGGCTAAGAATCTCTTCCTTTTCATTACCTCTAAATTGCTTTCCTTTGCTTTAAATATTCTTCTATTTCTTTCTAGCCATACAATCCAAAATATTGTATCTTTTGATATATCCCAAATTGTCTGTAAAGCCTCACTTTTAAAAGTGCTTTGCCATTGCTTTAACCATTCTTCAATTCTACTATTCATCACCATGCATTTACCAAACATATTAATAATTCATTGCCATAGTTTCAAGACTATTGATCAATGTCCCAGGAGATGGTTTATACTCTCCTACTCTTTTTTACAAAGAACAGATTGTGAGGGTCCATGAAAACCCCTTTTCGTAAGGTTATCCCAAAATAAAATTCTTCTATGACCTACTAACCAAGCAAATATTTTAACTTTAGGAATGCTTGGGCTATCCCAAATATCTATCCATATTCTTATGATATTCCTATTTTATTGGTGCTTTATATTATATCCACTTCTTGTTGTGTATTCTCTTGAGCTATTCAACTCCTAAATCAATTTATCCTTGGCTCCCCTAATAATAATTATTGTTGTTATCTTTCTACTCAACTACCTCCTAGCATCAATGTCTTGTATACTTGTAAAAAAATTTCTTTCCATTTGTATATTCCTTCCAGATCCTTGTACAAAATGTTTGAAATCCTATCACCATATTTTTCTTGAAGTAATCTCATCCAAGGTTTCAAAATTGGATCTAGATTGAGTGGTTTTTTATCACACCAAGTATCCATCCAAATAGAAAAAAATTCTCTAGTTCCCACCACCCATCTTAAACCTTTAATCACTAGATCAATAGAATTTGTTAAACCATTCCAAAGTTTAGAACCATTTGGTAGAGAGAATGCAGTAAATATTAAGCTTTGGGTCATTGGGCTCAACATACTTAGAAAAATTATTTTCCATTATGTTTGACTCTCTTTGTACAATCTCTAGATTACTTTTCCCTTAAGAGCTAAGTTTAAATCTGTAAGAACTCTTAAACTGAGACCTCCCCTATTTTTATCATCACACACCTTACTCCATTTCACTAAAGGAAATTCACTTTTATCATATAATGCTGACCACAAAAAGGATCGTATAATAGAGATTAAACTTTTTTCTATTAATTTTTCCATAGTATATAATAACATATAATAGGTTGGTGTTAGAGAATATATTACATTATTGGGTACATATCAATGTACCACCTTTGGTACATTACTAGAGTAGGAGTTTACTTTAGAGTAAAGTTAAGTAGTTACTTCAACATGTAATAAATGCACAAGTGTTAGAATGTGCAATGATGTAAATGTGCATGTAGTCCACATGTACATAAGTCATAGGATAGAGTCAAAGGTAGAGTAAGGGCCAAGGAACCTATCTTCCTATATAAAGGCCTTATAGTGAGTGAAACAGAGGGGAGATAATATAGAGAGTGCATAGTATAGATTAGTAGTGTGATACAATGTAGTTCCTTTCATATCAGTTTATGGAGTGTTCATGTCCTCCATTATACTGCATTGTACTATTTTTGTGAGCATTCATTAATGGCATATTTTTGAGTTATTGCAGAAGTTTATCTCCTTATTTTCCTGCATATTATAGTGCCATTATCATATAGATATCATAGCTTGCTTATCTTGCATCTTGTGGTTGCATTTCCTATATCATATACTCATCAAAAGCTAACAGTGGTATCAGAGCACATGGTAGATCAATAGGAAATAGGGAGAGCCACAAAGAGAGATTGAGAGAAATCCAAAAATCTCATTTACAAAATTTTTGAGATTACATTTGGCTAGAGTCTTTCCACAGGGTTGCAGAAAAACTCGTGAAGACTAGGACTCAACATGGATTCCACTAGATTGACAAATCAACTAGTGAAGATTCGTTATCTCTAGATTTAGAGTTTCTTCCATTACAGTCCTAATATTTTGTTGTAGGAAAAAGGAGATTCAAAGAGAGTTGGGAAGCTTCCTACAAAAGAGCTAGGAAGAATATCTTCTTTAGAATCAATCCAGCACTAGAAGCAACAAACGGAAGAACGAATATTTGGAGGCCTGAAGAAAAGGTCCCATTACTAGAGATTGCAGACCTATAGAGTGCAGAAGGAGAAAAGGCCATAGAAGCCTTGTTACAGATTCGAGGGAGAGAAGAAGACTCCAGTGAAGAGTCCCGGTGAAGATAGGAGATTGGTGATCTCCAGTGCAGATTGAAGACTTCACCCTGAAGAAGTTGAAGAGACCCTTAGAAGGTCCAGTTAAAGAACTCCTAGTTCTAGAATATTGGAGGTTGGTGATCTCCATTGAAGATTGAAACCTATAGATTGTAGAAGAAAAGGCCATAATAGCCTTATTACTGATTCAAGAGACTCCAAAGAAGAGTCTAGAAGAATATTAGAGATTGGTGATCTCCATTAAAGACTATAGATTGTAGAATAGATAAGGACTAGCAAAAGTCCCATTCTTAAAGTAGTAGAATTTAGAGATCCGAGAAGGAGATCTCATTGCCAACACTTCCACAATAGAAGGTTGAAGAAAAGGTCTCATTGGGAAGACCAGAGAAGAGGTCTCAAGGAGAAATAAGGAGAAGGCTTGGTGAGCCTCATTGAAGGAGATTCAAAGAAGGCCATTAAAGGAGTTCCTAGGAGAACTCATTGGAGAAATTTACCACCAAGGAGAAGTTCCTGATAAAGGAAGAACTTGGGATAATTATCGCCATCCGACAACAAGCCCAAAGGAGAAGGATTTGGCAAGAAGTTTACCAAATTTTGGAGGAGATTGGTGAAGACCTCAAGACTTTCAGATTATTGAGAAGAAGGCCTTGATTGAAGTCAGAATTTGACAAGGAGGTTGAAGGAGAAAGGAGCCAAACATTACTACCAAATCCAAGAGATTTGAAGATTACCTTTGAAGGCTAGAAGGCTCATTCGAAGAAAGGAGATCTACTAGTTTATATAGAAAAACTCAGCTATGATTTGGGGGAAGTTCCCTACCAAATTTTTGAGTTTCAAGGATAACATTTCAGTGCAAAAATTGATTACAAAAGGGTAGCAATTAGGACAACATTACTAGTTGTAGAACTTCAGATTTACAGAGAGCATCCTGAAGGAGAATCAAAACCACCACACTATAGTTTCAAGCAACAAGATAGAGGAGTTACTAAGCTACGAATTGGTGAGTTGAGGAGCTATTTAGGACAACCAAGAATAGTTACAAGTTCATCTAGTTAAAGGTAGCAATAAGGTGAATCTAATCACCTAGCAATCCTTCATATTTAGAGATCTTAAAGGTAAGAAACTTAGGTGCAAAGGGTTCATTTTATGAACACTTATATTCAGTTCATTATTTAGTTTCATTGAGCACCTTATTAGAGTTTAAAAGTTGCAAGGAGGAAGGTTGCATTTTAGTCTTCAAAGGGAGTGCAGAAGATAGTTTCTTTTAAGGTTTATACCTGCACATTAAAATAGGAGTTAGATATATTTCGATAGAAAGAAAAATATCATCTTCCTATTATCTAGTTACAACAAAGAAGACTACATTAAGTTACAGATATTATAGTGCATTTAGGAGCAATTACTAGTGCATGATTTAAGGTTCATTTGAAGGAGTAATAAGGTGAGATCAATATTGCACTATACTAGTTGTTCTTAAAGAGTTTTAAGGTGCACTAAGTATTTTAAGTTGTAGTGAAAATTAAGTGCATATTTCAAATTACTTTGAGGGTTCATTTATAGGAGCAATAAGGTGAAATTATTATTATCCTTAAGTGCATTGAGTTAGAGATATTATTGGTACATTAAGGATTGATTGCACTATTCTAGTTATTCATTAAACTAGTTACTCTCAAAGGATTATTATGTGCATTGATTGTTAAGTTAAGGTTAAGATCAAGAGCACAAAACCTGCATACTATCAAAGTGTCTAGAGACACTATTCGGTGCACAAAACCAACAACTTATTATGGCCTAGAGAAGCCACCTTACAAGGTTATATTCCTCCAAGGTGTGGAGAAGAAAGCCACCATCAAAACTAGTGAAGAGAGCTACAAAATGAGACTAGGAGAGTCTCAGGTTTTAGGTGCAAATAAGGAGGTATTATAGGTTGTTATTCGAGCACCAAACTTATCTTCTATTACATCAAAGGAAGACAAAATATAAGTGTCTTAAGGACACTCTATGTAGCCTATCATTCTATCTACAAGCGACCACCATTAGCACTAGCAAAAGTGCTTGAAGAGGAGCCATTACAAAGGGGCTCAACATCCATCATTAGTAGAGGGAAAGCACACTCAAAAGTGCTTAGAGAAGAGCCATTCCAGAAGAGCTCAACATCCAAAATCAACACTACCAAGGTGCTTGAAAAAGGAGCCATCCTAGAGAGGCTCAACATCCATTATTTACAAAGGATAAGCACTAGCAAAAGTGCTTAAGAAATGAGCCATTCGAAGGACTCGATATCCATCGATTGGTGCTTGAGTGGAGAGCCACTCATAAGACTTGAAAGATAGCCCATTAAGGTGTTAGAAGACACCATCATCCAACACATAAGGTGATGACAACCTACAATGAACAAGGGCTATGTAAGGTGAAAATCATCTATTGCACCAAGGATAACATATTACAGCAAAGTGAAAGGTGAAAGCAAGGTGTATTACCAAGGGTCCAACTCGGACGTATCGCCAATCGAGATGCATATCGATAGCCACCATAGAACCTCCATTACAATGCTTGAGAACTTCCTTAGCTGGAGCCATCCTCACAAGCATCATCGAGCGCTTGGAAAGAAAGTATTTTTAGACAAGAATACAAAGGGCATTCACTGGTAGAAGATATACAAAGGGAAAGAGATGTTGGAGAGTCTTCCATGCAAAAGAATAGAGTGCCACTTGGCACATTCACCTAAGGTGCCCATATATTCCCTAACGTACGTTCAGCGCTCAAAGGAAGGTAACATCCACTGATTGAGCATTAATAATATCATTTGGGGGTTACAAAGCATAATAATTATAGCTCTTCGATCAAGGGAGAAATGAGCATTGGAGACACCTGAACCCAACGCCCATCAAGGAACGTAACCACCAACAATGCATACACCACATGGCTGATGCATCAAGAAGGACATAGAGCCTATTAAAAATGCTCATGCAGAAGAGAAACGCTTATGCCACTTGGCGCCTGTGTCAAGAACGTAGAAGCATACTTATAGGTGCCCAAATTAGAGCGTGGAGGCATAATTTTCAGCCAACATTAAGGGAGGAATTAAGGTATGGTTGAGAGCATATTCAAGGTGCAAGGCACGAAGTCAAGGAGTCAAAGGAGCATTAAACACACTGCCACTATCATACGTCCACCATCAAGGAAGTACAACGCCCATTTCTCAAGGAAATACAACATTATAAGGTAAGGTTCTACGTTGATTAACATTGCTTTCATTAAAGGAGTAATAAGGGGTATATCATAAGGTTGAGTTTATTTATCATTTATATTGGAGAAACAATCAACCTTAATACATTTGAAAGCAAATCAAAGGAGCTCATATCCATAGTATTTCAAATCACTTTAGTGAAATATTTGCAAATTAAACACCATAGGAGATATAAGGGTTTCTACTTGGAAAATCAATATTATTATTGCAAATATTATTAATTTCTAATATTCCAAAATTAGGGAGTTATAAGGTATACTACATCAAACATAGATTATTGGAATTTAGAAATATTAAACTATTGGATATTAAGGGGTATAAAAAGAAGTTCATTATTTACTTAAAGGAGTTGGAATTATTTACTTACACTTGTCTCATACTCATACTAAAGGAGACAAAAGAAATCCAACCATAGAGAACTTCAAATTGATAAGTGCATAGTTCATTAGGAGAGATAAGGTGAAATAAGAGTTGATTATTGTCATTTACAAAACATTACAAAATCAACTCAAAAGGTGAACTATTACCAATATTAGAATATATTCTAATCACTAGGGAGACATAAGGATCCTACAAAACCTAAGTCTTAAAAAGGTTTTATCAAAGTAATTCATATACTCTAGACTAGGGAGTTATAAGGTAGTCTACAAGGACCATCATGACAACAAACAAATTCTTCCTTACATAATCCCAACTACTTAAAGGTCCAAATTACTCCTCATGGAAAAACAAAGTGAGGGTGATTTTGATAGTTGAAAAGCTTTGGGAAATTATCAAAGGAACAACAACTAAACCTACTGAAGATGATACAGAGATTCAAAAGTTTGAAGAAAGTGATGCAAAAGCATTAATGATAATAAATTTTGCCATTACAGATGAAATACAACCTCACATTAGTTCAACAGGAACATCTACAGAAGCTTGGAAAACCTTATCCAAAATATTTAAAGGGAAGAATAAAGCCACTATCTTAAATCTTCAAACTCAGTTACATTCATTAAAAATGAATAGTGGTGAAAGTATAGAACTATTCCTAAGGAAGGTAGCAGACATAAATGGAAAATTATTAACCTTAGGAGAAAATATTGAAGATAAGTTTCTAGTTCAAGTAACTATGAGAGCTCTTCCAGATAGCTACAAGCATTTGGTTACATCTTTACAAATCCTAAGTAAAGATACATATTTTGATGAGTTAGTCAATATTCTTCAAGAATATGAGGTGGAAAATACAATTAAATATGAAATGACTAACAATGCATTAGTTTCAAAAGATAATCCACAAGGAAACATTGCTTCATCCTCAAAAGGACAAAGACCATGGAATAACAGATATTGTCATGTGTGCAGGAGAAAGGGACATAACACTAATTATTGTAGATTCAATCCTAGAAACCAGAATTAGGGAAATCAGACTAACTATGAGAGTCAACAAAATAGGGCATTCCAACCAAGGCAATATCAAACTCAAAATAATCCTCATCAACAATAGTTTCAACATCCATACAATTACCCTCAATTGGAATATCAAGAAGGGAATAAAAAAGGACATCTAGCTCAAAGGATTCAAGAAATTAAAGAACTGGAAGAACCAACAGATGAACATGAAGTTAAAGCTCTCACAACAAAGATAGCATTTTATGAAGATACTAACTACTTGCTTGAACATGATACAAAAAGCAGAGAAAGAGAACACAAATTCCAGAACCAGATCAAAGATCCATATTGAAGACTAAAGTCTTCAATACCCAAATAATGTAATACAAGGGGGTGTTAGAGAATATATTACATTATTGGGTACATATCAATGTACCACCTTTGGTACATTACTAGAGTAGGAGTTTACTTTAGAGTAAAGTTAAGTAGTTACTTCAACATGTAATAAATGCACAAGTGTTAGAATGTGCAATGATGTAAATGTGCATGTAGTCCACATGTACATAAGTCATAGGATAGATTCAAAGGTAGAGTAAGGGCCAAGGAACCTATATTCCTATATAAAGGCCTTATAGTGAGTGAAACCGAGGGGGAGATAATATAGAGAGTGCATAGTATAGATTAGTAGTGTGATACAATGTAGTTCCTTTTATATCAGTTTATGGAGTGTTCATGTCCTCCATTATACTACATTGTACTATTTTTGTGAGCATTCATTAATGGTATATTTATGAGTTATTGCAGAAGTTTATCTCCTTATTTTCCTGCATATTATAGTGCCATTATCATATAGATATCATAGCTTGCTTATCTTGCATCTTGTGGTTGCATTTCCTATATCATATACTCATCAAAAGCTAACGAGTTGGAATGGCCTGTAAGACTAACTTAATTAGTTGCACTCTTTCTTCTAATGATAACCATCTACCTTTCCATATTGGTAGTTTATTATGAAATTTACTTATAACTAGATTTCATAATTTTATTCTCATTCTCCCCTCAAATAAGGACATCTCTAGATAAGTTGTTGGTAAATTTTCTTTCTCCATTTGAAGTAACCTACAAATCCCTACTTTGATTTTAGCTAGAGTGTTTAGGAAGTAAATTTTGGATTTTGTCCTATTAAATTTTTGCCTTGATGCTCTTTCGTATTCCTTTAATAAGTTATTCAAAGCTCTAGCCTCATTTATCCTTGCCCTCCCAAAAAGAGTTGTATCATCTACAAACTATTGATAGGTGATGTTTTTTATGTTATTACTAGCCTTAAGTCCACTTATAAACCCTTAGCCTTCTTCAAGTTTCTACCCAAAACCTCTGCCATAATAATGAACATATATGGTGATAGAGGATCTTCCTATCTAAGACCTCTCTTGGATTTAAATGATTTTGTTACTAACCCATTGACCAACACTAAATATGAAATTGTAGAGACACAATCTTTAATCCATCTAACCCATTTCTTCCCAAATCCAAACTTTTCTAATACTGCAAAAATAAAATCCCATTTAACCCTATCATAGGCTTTACTCATATCAAATTTTAAGATCATTGTTTTCTCTTTTCTTGAAGCCGTTGAAAGTATAACTTCATGAACCACTATGATACCCTATAGAATTTGTCTCCCTTTCACAAATCCTCCTTGCTCTTCTGAAATAATTTTGTCTAACAATGACCTTAATCGATTCACCATCACTTTGGAGATAATATTATATGCCATATTACATAGGCTTATGGGTCTAAATGAATCAAACAATTCAACATCCTTCTTTTTTGGAATTAGGGTAAGATATATTGCATTTATTTTATAAGGTATGTATTGTTTTACCCTAGAATTTTCCACTACCACCAATAAATAATCCTTCACTATATCCCAATTATATTGGTAAAATGTTGTAGAGAGCCCATACGGACCTGGGGATTTATCCTTATTAAAAAAGAAAAGAGCTAAATGAACTTCTTCTAGAGGAATATGCTCCATCAGTTCCTATTGTCTTCATTTGTTATAACTGAAGGTACTTCTTGAAGAAGTTTATCATTAAGAAATTCAGACTCCTTTGATCCTATAATATTTTGATAAAAAGACCTTACCTCTTTTCTAATTTCACTTTGGTCTTCAATCCAAACTCCTTATATAAATTTTAATTCTACTAATTCTAGATGTTGGTCTCTATACTATAGCCATCCTATCAAAAATATTGTATTTTTATCTCCTTTCTTTAACCAATCCTATCTTGATTTTAATCTCCAAAATTTCTCTTCCTTACTCAAAATATTATGATATTCACTAAGAAACTCTCTTTCCTTTGAGCTTGGATTATTATGATCACCTTTTGGAATTTTGAAAGTTTATCTTTTAGTTCTTATTTCTTAAAAATATTTCCAAAAGTGTTCTTGTTCCATTATTTTAATCTAGATGACATCGATTTAAATTGTTTTGGAAGTGCATACAACCCATTTTTTCCTGAAGAATTTCATGTTTGTTCTATTATATCAATAATTTAAAGATGGTCTTGATGGAATATGTTGAATATTTTCCATGTTATTCTAGTGGGTTTAACCCTGAAAGTTAATGGACACTATCCATGTATCCTCGTCGAGGTTCGGGGTTGGATCGGGCCTCGAGTAGAGATTTGGAGGTGGTATCCCCTAGTGGAACTTTTAGGGTTTCTTAAGTTATTTTTAGACCCATATGGGCTATTCAGGGTTAAATATTTGAACCCATGGTTTTTCGCCCATGGTATTGTAAAATTTGTTCTTGTTTTGTTATGTAATTGCACTTGCATCAGGGTTTGAAGTAGAGATGAGTGGTGGACATTATTGTATTGGAGACAGTTAAGTTTATACAATAAGGAGATATTATTGTGTTGGGTTTTTTCCTGTAAGGGTTTCCTAGGTGAAATACTATGTTATTTGTGTATTTGTTATCTTCTTTTTTCCTTTGATTTTGTATTTACTATTTTTCTAGATTTAGTTTATCGGGACCTTTTGCTCTTTAGGTCTTCCCACATCTGCTCATATTTAAAATATGATATTTTTTTAATTCACTTATTGCTATTTTAACTCTTATTGGCTAGTTATATGAACCAATCCTTGTTAAGGTATTAATTTTAGCACAAGTCTTTTCATCTATCCAATTATCTAAGAGTATGCATCTATCTATTTTTTCTGCTATTAAGTTTTGGCCTCTCCCATTGTTGGTCCACATATAGTTGTATTCTTTAAAATAAAACTCCCATAGATTATTATTTTTAATAAAAGCTAAGAAATCTCTCATACTTTGGGTTAATTTCCTAATTCCCCCCAAAAAATCATCCAACTTGGTTATGGCATTAAAATATCCTATGGTCATGAATTGGTTTTATTGGTCTTTACTTCTCATAAAGGCTTCAATCCTACTCCAAAATTCTAATATACTTGACTAAGTTGTAGGTCCATAGACCTTGATAAGGATGAAATAAATATCTGCAAAGTAGCATGTGACTAAAGAGACTATGCAATACCTAGTTTTATGAAAGGTTACACAAAATTTTCTAGTAGGATTCCAAAAAATTAGAATTCCCCTTGCTGCTCCTTTAGAATCCATATCATCCCATTCACATCTCACCTATACTACTTTCATATTTTTTGAAACTTATTTTTCATTTTAGTTTCCTAGATACAAAGAATATTAGGCTTATTACTTAAATAGAGGTCCCTGATACACCTCTACTTTGAGGGGGCATTAACACCCCTTATATTCCATGAGATGATAATCATGTCTCATTAGGGGCTATTGGCCTCGCTTGCGAATTACCAATATCATTTTATTCTTTGGTAAAGAGAAATTCAGCCAACTTAGTTTGTGTTTCTTTCTCTATGTTTGCTCTTGCCCTAGATCTTGCTTGATAATTTAAAGGTTTTCCTCTTTTTTCTTTATTTGTATTAGAAGTAGGTCTTATTATCCTATTCCTCAATATTCTTTCACAACTTTATTTTCCATCATATTTATTCTCTCTTGGCTCTACTACAAAAGTTTTTAACTTGTCCTCATTTTCTGGTATTTTCTTCTTGATGGTAGATGTATTAACATCTAACACTACATTTTATTTAGCAATTTTTTTCTCTTGAATGGTGTATGGTACTTCAAGAGAGTCTTCAAAATCTGATGAGACATATTCCTTAGGTTCATTGAAAATGTTCGTCCCTAAATTAGGATCATATTAAAGATATGATTCCTTGTTAATATGTTAAACCTGTTGTATTGTGTCCTCTAAGCTTTGATCTACATTTTATTCATACGGTAAAGCCTTAAAAGAGTTGGTATTTATTTCAATACCCTTACTTATTGGTCTTCATTATTTATTTGCTTTCATTTTTCTAGATCTATTTTTTGAAAGTTGAAAACCATATTCATCTATATCCATTTGTAAGTTTCTCTTACGATTTTTTACACATGATTCTATTGGGCTCTTCTTAGGGTTTGATCTCTCAATATGCCCTACCTCATGATATATTCTACATATAAAAGATATATTTTCATAATCTATGGTTTGGATCCACATCTTATCCCCATACTTAAGAATGATTGATTCTAGTAAAGCTTTACTTATATTAATCATGACCAATATCCAAGCATAAATAGCCAAGAATCCATATTTTGTAGTATCTAAAATCTCAAGGAATTATCCTAGAGTGTTGCCTATTGCATTTAAGGTATCTATTTTCTAAAATTCAATGGATAACCCATTCATTCTAACCCATTCTGGTACGAGGGGTATATTTTTAGGTGAAAAGCCTTCATACCAGCAGGTAAGGAAGAAACCTGCTCTTCCCATAAACCAAGGACCTCCTTTTAGGATTCTATCTCTTTCTTCTCTAGAACAAAAAATGGATAGGAATAAACCTTTGGGAATAAAGGATAGAATCACTCCTAGAGACTTCCAACTCATATCAATCCATTTTCTCAAGGTTGAAGCCCGTGGCCAATACCCATTAAATTTACCAAAAACTACCCTATCTTGGAGCAAAGAGGATCGATCCTCTGTGGTGCGCTCACTAACCTCTACCACTAGAGATGATTCTAAGGATTTATCTATAAATTGATCAATGGAAAGGAAACTAAAACTCAAAATCTATTGAAATTTACCAAAATATCCTATAGCAAATATAATATTTGATAAAAAAATTATAATAATTTGCATGCAAAATTTCTAAGATAAAGAAGGGAAAATGAAACTTAGATAAAAAATTCTATACCCAAATAGAATTTCTTACCTCACTGAAGTCCTAGCCCTTTATTTCTCTTTCCATCACCCGAACCCTAGTTGACAAACATTTGTAATTTTATTTTTTACGACTTAAAAAATCATCACTGTCCTTGTGTTGGATGGCTGACTTCACAGGGTCGTATCTCCCTTAATATTGCTAAAATGATATCCATAATTTAATAGAGAAAAATTAGTGATTTAAGAGAGATGACTTTCTTTTATAGAAAGGAAAACTATATATCAATTAATTGACCTAATAGTGAATATAATATATTGATGCTTTAATGAAGTGGCCTCCAATAGAAGCCACATATAACTTATTAAAAAAAGATTAAGAAAGTTTAAGATATGACATTTATTTTTAATTCAAATTTTTATTAGTTATATGGTATTGAAACTAGGTGCAAGCATATTACATCATGACCATTAGAGGTATTACAACAACTAAACAATTATTCATGTATCATTGATAATATTTGAACTTAGGTATCCTCCTTGAAAAGAGGTATTTGACTTGTTGAGCTCCTACCATTTGATATTTCTATTACAAATTTTACAAAATTATATTTAGTTTAGTTTATTATTCTTATTTTATAATAAAAATAATCAATATTATTTTTAATTTTGTATAAATTTAGTTTATATTTAAAAAATATTTTTTATCTTTAATATTTTGTCTTACCAATGGTTTTATTATGAGTTTAAATATTTTTATTTAAATTATTGATGTGGATGATTTAATAGGACTAACATTATCATCAAATGACATTAGCTCAATTGATTAAATTCCTCAAAATTTAAGGAGAAGACCGAAGTTCAAATCTTGAAAAGTGATATATGCATAATAACCAAGTTTTTGTAATACCACTATGTAGTGATGATGTAATATGGGTGTTGTCATTTTTGAATGCACCTGCTAGTTTGGGTGGAAGGCCCAACAAGCCAGATGCACTCATGCCTCATGTAGAGTGAAACAACAAAAAGCATTACGAATGGAAGACCACCTATGGGGCAACCTATGAGATTTTTAATCAAGGTTGGCTTCTCATTCGAATCAATCCTTAACACACAGACCTTCACGAGCTAAGGCCAGCGGGATTACAAGGAAAGAAATTACAACAAAAATAGGAAAGTAAATACTTGTAGATAAATAAAATCTAATCAATGGGGGCAATGTGCAAAAGAATTAAATCCCTACTTTTATTGACAACGAATGATCATAAATGAACATGAAATATACCATCATATGGCTAAGTGAACACAACCAAACAAACACTAGGAATAAAAAATAAGTTAAATAAAGGACATAACAAAATTAATCATTGCTTCCATTAACATACCAAAAATGATTACAAGACAATGAGGCCTTGAGGGTTCAATGCTCTTTAGGCAGTGGACCAAGGTTTGAAATCCCCTCATTACAATAAAAAAAGAGGTGAAAGGAAGAGCCCACAAGACCAGGTACTAGGCATAAGCAAACAACTCCCAATGCCTTTACAATAAGATCTAGGTCTATTTATAAGCTAGGAGGAGGGTTCATTCCCTCCAAATTTTAAAGCCAAAAAGACCTAAAAATTATCCTCTACTTTGTAGTTGAAATCCTTCTACATTGTCAGTCAGTAGCTTTGAGGTCTCTAGATTTGGGATCATTAATGCTTGGGGTATTTTAGGCCTTCAGATGGAGGGATGTCATCATATTTTATTGATTATTGTATTGAAAGGATTGTGCCATCTTTCATTGCTTGTTGTGTAGAAAAATAAAATATGGGGGTGATGCACCAAAAAATTAACCCCCACTTTTGACCACAACAAGTGGTCATAAATGAACATGAAACATGTCGTCCTATGACTAAGTGAACACAACCAAGCAAACACATTTCTAGGAATAAAAAATAAGTTAAAGAAAGGAGGATAGAGAAAAATTAGTCATAACTTATATTAAAATGCTAAAAATAATTACAAGACAATGAGACCCTAAGGGTTTGATGCTCTTTAGGCAATGGAATGAGTTTCAAGTTCCCCTTATTATGATAAAAAAGAAGGGTGATGAAAGGAAAAACCCACAAGACCAAATACTAGGCATGGGCATACAACTCCAAATGCCTTTAAAGTAAGATTTGGGTCTATTTATAAGCTAGGAGGAGGGTTCCTTCCCTATGAAGTTTTGTGTAGAAGGCCTACAAATTATCCTCTGCTCTGTAGTTAAATTTTTCTACATTATCAATCAACAATTTTGAGGTCTCCATATCTAGGGCCATTGATGCCTAGGGGATTTTAGGCCTTTAGATGAAGGGATATGATCATCATCTTTTGTTGCTTGCTATGCTAAAAGGGTTGTGCCATTAAGACTTTGTCAGGTTTCCTTTGGAATATCTTGTTGGATGATATGGACTTACAGACTAACATAGATCGATAGGGTAGGCTCATACTTATGATGGGTGGTCATTGCACTAACATGTAATTGGTTCTAATAGGCTAAGCCATGAAAGTCAATCTTTATGGTCAATGACAAATGGTTTTTTTAAATGCTCCTTTTCTTGCTTCCCTCCTTGCACATGCTACTACCATGTGTTCTTGGGTGAGGTGGAACCTCCTTCAACCAATGGTGAACCTTCATAATTTGAGCACTAGCACTTTCCTCCTTGGGCTCTTGACTTGTCATGACATGTTCATCTTTAGGATCCATCATAGCCTTTTCTTCTTTTCCATGCTATTTCATCAGAAGGACCACACAAATCATTGGATTAAAAATTAATAGCTCATGGACCTTAGCACCCTTGATGCAGCTAAATTTAGGTGGAATATGAGTACCGACCATAGATGTAAGATCTAATAATTGATACAACTTATGAGATTGCCCACCTCCTCTTTGAAGCTCTTTCCTTTAGACTATTGGCCTTGCTTCCAACCAAGTCTTCTTTGAGTGAAGTGAGGGTTGTAGGAAAAAGTTCCCTACAATAGGCGGGGTCCATTTCAATCCCATTAAATAAATTAAAAAAATAGTGCTAACATTATTGTTCAATGTAAATGGATGCACTTGTATGATTGTAACTTGAGCTTAAATCCTTATATGTTAATGGACACCCAATCCCATGATAATATAGTGGAATTGTTTCAACTCCACATAGTCAATTAAATAATAGTATTATCATTATATATAATTCTATTATATTGATTGGTTATATCAAATAAAATAGCAATAGATAGTCCAACATTAGTGAGGAGCGAATACAAGTAGAAGTGAGTGCAAGCAAGGAAGTAAGAGCAAGTGCTAAGAGGTGATGAGAGTGAGTACAAGTGGATTTGATCTTTGAATTTATTGATCCACGTCTTAAGAGAAATTTAAAGAATGAAGGATTCTAGTGAGAAAAATTTGGGTGGCAACAAAAAAATTTAGATAAGGAAGACTTAGTTGAAAATAAGGATGACCTAATTGAAAGAAGTAATATTTTATCAATCAATAATAAAAGGAAAATTATACTCATTGCAATCCCCATTCAAGCAACAAAAAATTCACCAAAATTGACATTCAAAGATGAGATGATGAGGCATGGTATATTGGTTCTTAAAACTAGAAGGTTAATATGTAAATCCTACAAAATCATCATTTGAGCACTGACACTTTTCTCCTTGGGATCTTGACTTGTCACCACATATTCATATTTAGGCTCCATCAAAGCCTTTTATTATTTTCCATGCTCTCCTTCATTAGAAGGACCACACAAATAATTGGATTAAAATAAATAGCTCGTGGGCCTTAGCGCCCCTGATGCAATAAAATTTGGATGGAATATGAGTGCCAACCATAGATGGAAGATCTAATGATCGACGCAACTTATGAGCTTGTCCACATCCTCTTTAAAGCTATTTCCTTTAGACTATTGGCCTTGCTTCCAACCAAGTATTCTTTGAGTGAAATGGGGGTTGTAGGAAAACATTCCCTACAATGGGCGAGACCCATTTCAATCCCATTAAATAAATTAAAAAAATAGTGCTAACATTATTGCTCAATGTAAATGGATGCACTTGTATGATTGTAACTTGAGCTTAAATACTTATATGGTAATGGACATCCAATCCCATGATAATATAGTAGAATTGTTTCAACTCCACATAGTCAATTAAAGAATAGTATTATCATTATATATAATCCTATTATATTTATTGGTTATATCAAATACAATAGCAATCAAAGAGTCCAACAGGAGCGAGGAGTGAATACAAGTAGAAGTGAGTGCATGCAAGGGAGTAAGAGCAAGTGCAAAAAGGTGATGAGAGTGAGTGCAAGTGGATTTGATCTTTAAATTTATTGATCCACATCTTAAGAGAAATTTAAAGAATGAAGGATTCTAGTGAGAAAAATCTGGGTGGCAACAAAAAAAAGTCAGATAAGGAAGACTTAGTTGAAAATAAGGATGGCCTATTGAAAGAAGTAATATTTTGAAAGAATAAAAGGAAAATTAAACTCATTGCAATTCCCATTCAAGCAACAAAAAATTCACCAAAAATGATATTCAAAGATGAGATGATGAGGCATGGTATATTGGTTCTTAAAACTAGAAGGTTAATATGTAAATTCTACAAATTCTACTCATGTTTTTCAAAGAAAATAAATGAATTGAGAAGTCAATGATAAAGTAATGAGCGACAACCTATGCTTTATAAATAAGATTGACTTGTATATCGAATCATGGAGTAATTTTTGTAGAGACATAAATTGTTAAAAACATTTTAGTTTGGATAAGGCTTTATGGATCTCCATATTAACTAATCAATAAGGAGGTCTTGAAAACGATTGCATTAGTATAGGGAAGTTCATCCAAGAGGCACAAAATTTTAGGGGATGAAAGCTAACTATATATACATGGTTACCTGTTGTTATAGATATTTCAAAATATTTTTTCAAATCCATCATAATTAAATCTAAATCAAGGTAATATGTTCATCAAGTTGACTATGAAAATATCACATATGCCGTGACATTAGACATACGATAAAATATTATAAAATAAAAATGGTCTTGGAACAACCATATAGTTTAAGCAAGGGGATCATGTTTAACTACAAGATTGATCAGATTAAGGTTTTTCCATTCCTAAAGTGTGGCAAAGAAATCTATTTTACCCGATTAAAAGAAAAATACCTTCTTAGTTCATTCAAAGTAAACATGAGAAGAAACTAAGATGGATGCACAAGATTACCAATTACAATGTGTGATTCAAATAAAAAAGGAACCAAAGTAATAAAGGAGTATTCATATTCAAATTTCAAATTAGAGAAGATGGAAAGTATAACTCAAGTAAAACATCATTATTTTCTTCAAATGGTAAAAAATCATCTCTTGATTGATGAACACAAAAAAATGCTCATATTTATATATGGATTTCTAACATATTATGCATCATTATTATTAAAGAATGTATGTTTTATGAATATATATATATATATATATATATATATATATATATATATATAATAGTAAATTAGGCATATTATCTAAAATTTATTTTTAAGTGAATTGTGTGCAGATTTAGTTGTTTTTTCAGTATTTTAGCATGTTTACATCAAAGTCCCACTTGGACCTGGCACCTCATATTTCATGAAGAAAAAAAATTCATAGTACACCAGTGAAAAGTGCTAAGTTAGGCACCCGATTCCCTTTGAAGCACCCGACTTCCTTTTGGTTCTTAACTGACAGGCGCCTGCTTTTCGTTAGGTACCTACTTCCCGTAGGCGCCTGCTTCCCATTAGGCATCTGCTTCCCATTAGGTGCCTGCTTCCCATTGATGCATAATTATAGCCCAACCCCCGTTGACAAAAAATTACAGTGCGACCCCTGTTGTCGGCAGAATAAAATAGATATTTCAACAATAGATGCGGATGATATTTCAGCAAAGATGCAGACGAAGGACAATATCAAAGACCATGTGTTATCTATTTTTCATCAATACGTAAATAGCAATGTAAATAGATAAAGCATAATATTAAACGTATTCTATTCTGATAAAAATAGAATATGTTATATCAATTTGAAATTAAATAGTTTTGCTTTATCTCCATTATTCATGCGTGTTGTTGTAACCAAAAAATTAGAAATTGATTTGCTCTCAAATGTAATAGGGTATGGTTGCATATCTTATAAATATGTAGGCCACCCTTGATAAAAATAATCCCAGATTTCAGATTTGTTGTGTAATTTTTTGAAGCTACAATATATTCATTTGAGTGTTTTTATTAATCTCAAACTAGCATCCGGTGAATGAATTGATCGAGCAGAAGACCGCTGGAGCTTGGGCCCACTCTAAACATTACTCCTCCCCCTTTTATCTTGCTTTCTATAGTTAATTTATTTACTATTTTTTTAGATTATTTAATTCCTATAGTTTCCCCTGTTTTCTGTAATTTTCCAGCAAGTGCATGTTTTAATTTTCATAGGTTTATTTTCAATCGTGTTTATTTTTAATTAATTATTTATTTTTCTACACTTAATTTTATTGAGTTTGGATGAATTAAAAATACATGAACAACACCCCCACAAAACCAATGGGCACAGAGGGACTCATTCCTCGCACTGCAGGCATATACTGTACGTGATACTCACAATTTTACGAGCTATCCTAGGTTGAAAAATTAAATTGAGGCAATTAATTGAATTGTAGAAAATTAACCAATGTTTTACCCAACATTTTGGCGTCGTTGTCGAGGAGTGTCACAACTATAGTGTATGATCCATAGGTCAGTTAGTTTGAAAATTAATTTCAGATTTCCTTACCTGTAGATCATCTACCTGCGAAGCATGAGTCCACCAAGAGCCTAAAAAAATCCAACATATCATTTATTGAAAAAATAGAAAACACCTCAAACTTAGGATATTTTGGAAATATTTATTAAAAAGAAAATTCCATCCATTTGAGTCATATTATCATAAAAACTCTTTTTACATAATATTTTAGTGATAGGATGGGGAAAATTTAGCAATTGTTTGAGAAGTATTCCAAAAAAAAAGAAAAATTGCAAATACAAGGAATAGCCTCCACAATTAAAACATAAATAGGAATATTGTTTAATGGTGTGAAGAGTGAAATTTTATCTCTTGCTTTACAGTCAGACACAATCTCGAAGAAGAAGCAAGAATTTGAAGCAATGTCTGCCTTTTTCTGTTTGAGGTGTAGAGAAAATCATGAAAAAAATAAATATCCGAAAAATACAGTAGAAGTTTATGAAAACTGTCACCTGGATCATTAGACCAGGTTGTGTCCAAAAATATTAAAAGAAAATCTAGAAGTAGAAACTTACTTCGTGGATCTACCTCCACAGACACAACTATCAAAAAATCCTAGTTTACCAGTTTCACCTTCTACCAGGCCAAAATAGCTGCTGTCATCACCAGATCTGAATCCCAATAGCAACTGTTTAAATTCACCAAGGAATTATGGAACTAAACCCAATGTTAAATTTATAGGGAAAATGTTAAATTTACAGTTTTTACCATCTGTTCTAGTTTCTTGAGGCATACCTCCCTAAAGGCTTCAGTGTAAATAGGCACATCCCTGATAGTTTGAGGAATGATATCAGTAAGATTTCTCAACTGTTTCATAATATCAAACTTAGGTGGTATCATTTCTCTAGTTTTCCAACACTTTGATAAAATTTAACGCTGACATTAGATGTAGAATAGGAAAAATGACAGTTAATAAAAAATTGTAAAAACAATAGTCATCCACCTGCCTGCACAATCTACCAATGAGTTGGACGAATCTGGTTTTGAGGTCATCCAGGAAGATTCTCTTCCCATGTTGTAATGTATCATAGAACTGAATAAATAAGGGGATGGGACAAATGAAGTCTTAATTGTATCAAATTTTAGACACAAATTAAGATCTTATCACAAGCCCCAAATTCCAGAGGCTTGCTCAATTGCAGGCATGGAGGAGACCCCACATTCAATGTTATCACCCACATCATGATGAATGCTATTACAACATTTAATTAAAAATAATAATTAGAGTTTTCGTTAACACCATTAACTTATGTTTTTCTTTTTATTTTGTTATATTTTGTAGACAGTAAGAGGCTCAGTGTAGATCGTAGGCATCCAAGGCAATCTGACCTACCAGCATGTGCCGCTCCATTCTATTTTCTAAAAAAGAAAAAAAAGAGGGGCACAGTCCATGGGACTTCCCAGGTGGTCACCCATCCCAGTTCTACTCCATGCCATAATGCTTAACTTTAAAGTTTTTATGGGATATGCTACCAGGCGCTCAATAAAACACATTTGTTCCATACGGTTTGGCACCACGGGAAGATGTGCAACACTCAGCCATGGCAACACCAGTTGTGGAAGATAAAAGATGAGCTCAAATGGTTCATAGAACTCTATTGAGCAACACATCTCTGCTCATAAAAAAAACACATGAAAAAGATTGGCTATGAAGATTTCACAAAGTGAGGGCTCTTTACGGGGGGAGTCCATAATAGCACACAATGAAAGAATATGAGTAACAATCAATTGACTCCATTTACAATACTTTTCATGCACCTCACATTTGCAAGATTGAATCAAACGCAAGCATGGGGGAGACTCCATCTTATTTTAAATCCATACCAGCCATTTGACGAATGTTCATGTATTCATCATAAAAAAAAGGAAAGACGATATGGAACTTATTTTTCTTAACATAAATTTTCTTTTATTTGTGTTTTTATTTTGTAGGTATTGTACTCTGAATGCAATCTGTAGGCAGCCTGGAAAACCTAGGCCTATCAGGCATAAAATCCATGAGCTTGCGTTTTACTGCTTTAAAGTTTTATTTTACAGGAACGATGCTATGAGTGCAATCATTAGGCAACTTGAGAAACCTAGGCCTAATGGGCACATGATCCATGAACCTGTGCATTTCCAGCTTTCTAGGAGTAGGAGTAGCTCATCCCCACTTAGAGGGGGGATACTATACCTGAATATGTAAATGGGTGTTTGTTCTGGTCTTCATGAAGAAAAATACCTCAATGTTGGTTTAGGTAGCAGATGTTGATTCTATCCTTGTTCTTCAAACTAGAACGCTGAAGGCTTGATCAACTATAAGCATACACTAGTGGACACATCAGTAGACGTTGAAATAAAGGAGGAACACCTACCTTCCATTTTTGCAGGAGAAAGCACCCGATTCCTATTTTTTTTTAGGAGAAGGTGCCTGATTCCTATTTTTACGATGGAAGGCGCCTGACTCCTATTTTTTAGGGAAACAACGACTGATTTCTATTTTACGAAAGAAGGCGTCTGACTCCTAGCATGTTAAAGAGACGATGTTTGCATCTCGTCTTCTGGAAAACCGACACCTAATTCCTGACTTCTCCAAGAAGAGGGCATCTAACTTCCATATTTGGGAAAGCGACACCAAATCTCCTAAACATGGTTAAAAAAAAAAAGTTTGTATAAAGTTTGCTTACGTAAGGAACTCAATTGCAAGCAAGAAACACTCAATTTACATTGTTAAGTTTAGTGCTCGATTGCAAGTAAAATGTGCTTGTGTCCTATTTTTACAAGTACCTACATTCCATGAATTATAATAAGGTGCCCGATTATCATATAAGAAGGTGCTTGCTTTCTATTTTCACGGATGTTTGTACCTAGTATGAATAATCTTCAGCATTGGGAAGTGGCCTATGCCACGTCAACAACTCATCCACGTGCATAAAGTCAAAATCTCTCATGGATAAAATTATCTTAATTTTTCCATTAGATATTTATGCACGTTTCAAAGTTATCAGCAAACAACTTTTGAGGAGGGGATGTTTGTCATCCCGTGAAGACATGTGTTTTTCATATTTTCTTGATTTTTTGTAGAAAACCTCAAATGAAAAAATTGCAGCAACCGAGAACCAGTCATGTAGAGGAAAAATTTTGTCACATGGGAAAAGTTCCCATAATTATTTATTCCAGTACACATGGTCATCATCAAATAGCTAGTACAAGTGCACCACAATCGTTTGCGCATTATACATGCAAAAAACATAATATAGGTGTGTACTTAATTTTTTGTTTTGTATATAATAATTTTCATAGAAATATATTTTTTATACAATAGTGCTAGCACAATCCCCATTAAATTATATATCAAACATTTTAGCCCCATTTGGTATTTGATCCACATGATATCCTGTTGGGAGAACACTCATGGTCATCATCCACTTAAAAATTTGGCACACGCTTTACAAAATAACAGAGTTGCTCGATTAAAAAAAAATTAGAAAGTGGAAAGAACAAAGAGATTTACCATGGGGAAATCCACAAATCATTTGCTGAAAAAGAATGAGCTACCACAACCAGAAAGAGGAGAAAGAAAAACAGAGCTTATTGGACAACCGTTGCTAAAATTAGAAATTATAAGCACCAACTATCACAAGGGTGTGCCACTCTTTAAGCATGGGGGGTGTCACGAGGACGTGCCACTCTTTTAAGCATGGGGGATGATGAGCACAAAAAATGCTCATATTTATACATGGATTTCTAACATATTATGCGGTATTTTTATAGAATATATGTTTTATGAAATTTTTATATATAATTTATAGTAAACTATGTATATTATCTAATATTTGTTTTTAAGTGAATTGTGTGCAAATTTAGTGTTTTTTACAGTATTTTAGCATGTTTATGATAAAGTCCCACTTGGACCTGACACCTTCGATTTCATGAAGGAAAAAAATTTGTAGTACACTGGTGAAAAGTGCTAAGTCAGACACCCGATTCCCTTTGAAGCACCTGAATTTTGTTTGGCACTTAACTGATGAGCGCTTGCTTCCCATAGGCACCTACTTCCCGTTAGGTGCCTACTTCCCATTAGGCGCCTACTTCTCGTTAGGCGCCTACTTCCCCTTAGGCGCCTACTTCTCGTTAGGTGTCTGCTTCCTGTTAGACACCTGCTTCCTATTGATGCAGAATTACAACCCAACTCCCGTTGACAAAAAAATTACAGTGCGACCCCTGTTATCGGTAGAATAGAACATATATTTCAACAATAGATGTAGATGATATTTTAGAAAATATGCATATGAAGGACAATATCAAAGACCATGTGTTATCTATTTTTCATCAATACGTAAATAATAATGTAAATAGATAAAGCACAATATTAAACGTATTATGTTATGATAAAAATAGAATACGTTAAATCAGTCTGAAATTAAATATTTTTGCTTTATCTCCATTATTCATGCATGTTGTTCTAACAAAAAAATCAAAAATTGATTTGCTCTCAAATGTAACAGGGTATAACTACATATCTTATAAATATGTAGGCCACCCTTGATAAAAATAAACCTAGATTTCATATTTGCTGTTTAATTTTCTGAAGCTGCAATATATTCATTTGAGTGTTTTTATTAATCTCAAACTAGCGTTCGATGAATGAATTGATCGAGCGGAAGACTACTGGAGCTTGGGCCCACTCTAAACAATACTCCTCCCCCTTTTACCTTGCTTTTTGTAGTTAATTTATTTACTATTTTTTTTAGATTATTTAATTTATGTAGTTTTCCCTATTTTCTGTAATTTTCTAGCAAGTGCGTGTTTTAATTTTCATAGGTCTATTTTCAATAATGTTTATTTATAATTCATTATTTATTTTTTTGCAACTTAATTTTATTGATTTTGGATGAATAAAAAATACATGAACAACACCCCCATCAAACCAAAAGGCATAGAGGGATTTATTCCTCGCACTACAGGCATATACTATGCGTGATACTCACAAATTTATGAGCTACCCCGAGTTGAAAAATTAAATGGAGACAATTAATTGAACTGTAAAAAATTAACCAATATTTTGCCCAAAAATTGACAATAAAGATGAATGTAGTATAGGGTATCCCTTACACTTTAGGGATTCCATGGTGCTATGGTATCTAGGGATAGGTATATGGGGATATGATATTATTGTATATTGACATGGGCCATAGATGACCTAAGGTTAATTATATTATAATAATGAGTAGATAAGGGTTTATGAATTGGATCCCCAAATTAGCATTAAAATATGAGTATGTAAATAAGGATTGTCATTATAATGATCATCATTCATATCAACTATTCTCTTGTAATCATTTTTGCCTACAGAGGGGCCTCTCGTATTTGGAAATTTTATGGAGTTATTACTTAAGAAGTATTATTGGTGTTGCCCTACCTCAATGGAATTTCCTATATTTGTGTCTCATTGTGTGGATTATCTTTGTGGAATATTATTTATGGATGAATGATTTAATATTTTTGCATATTGGTGAATGATTTCTATTAGTGAGAATAAATTTTCATAACAAGTGGTATTAGAGCAACAAAGTGGGGATTGTTTTTTAGTGGATTGTAGAATTTAGGTAATTGTTTCCGAAAAATATCTCATCTTTTGGAAGCCATATCTTTGTGTAAAGTTGTCAAATTTAGACGATTCTTATATAATTTTGTTCGAAATTTTAAGAGCTTCAATACAAGTGGTCATATAAAGAAATTTGAGTAGTATTTCAATCATCTGGAATAGGGGCAATGGCATTTTTTCAAATCATGTTTTTTTATAAAATAAAACTTGAGATATTTTTCAGCTGAGGTAATCAATTTATGTACTATTTCTTGGTTTTGAAGGATATTTATGTGTGTACTTATTTCTTTATATTTTTTAGCTTCAAATTAGTGGATAGATATATATTTTCATGCAACCCTAGGTTTAAACAAAAATAGTTTGCATTGTCATTTTTTTGGGTTGAGCTCATGAAGTTATAATTTTTTGGGAGAGGATGATATTGATGTTAGGGAGTGGGAATTTTTTTAAGTCTTTGTATTCTACTTCCTCTAATTAGAAACATCACCTACTTTATTATCTTAGATGGGAAGTTTCAAATTGATTTTACATTTTTTTTTGTACCTATCAACATAAACAAACTTGGGAAGAAACAAAGCAAGAATTCTTAATTCAATGAAACCCATATAAAAATATAAGTAGTTTAAAAGATACCATCAATAGCTATATAGAAAAAATAAATAGGCTCTAGGATGAACAAAAAGAATTAAAGAGAGAGAAAATTTCAAGGAAGTGGCAAAAGGAAGTGGATGGTCATAAGGTTTTATTTTATCTAAAATTTTTATCTTGTAGGTTCATGGATGCATTCATAAGAACAAGTTTATAATTTCCATTAACCCTACCAGTAGGTATAATCTCATTAATATTTCTTTGTTTGTAGGTTCAGGCAACAAAAGTTAAGGACATATGACTTGAGAATGAGAATGTTTAGAATTTTGAACATATGGAGATCACTATGGATAAATATGTTTTACATTTATTTTTTTTGATGTGGAATTTTCTAGGTTATTCTTGGTTGGACTCTTTGGGTACTATTAACATCAATGTGTGAAAGAAGTTCATAAAAATATGGTATAAAAAAGAAGATAATCTATAGGATATTTCTTAGCTTAAAGAGCAAGGATCCAAGAAGAAGCAAGAATTAGTTATGGTAGGGGAAAAAATAAAGGAATCAAATAAAAAAGTAGTTAAAGAACCAATAAAGAAATCAAAATTTGAGTTTACAACAGAGGAAGGAACAAATTCTAAGGAAGAAGAAACAACAGAGTCTAAGAAATCTTTGTTAGAAGAGCATGAGGAAGAACTTAAAATAGAGGAAGAACTTAAAATGGAGGAATAAAATATTGTAGAATCAAAGGAAGCAAAACAAATAGGTTAAATTTACAACATATCAACACCCACACCACTATGATTGATAACAATAATAGAGGTATGGCATATGGTATCAATATTATTATAGACCTGCAATGATTTGAAAAGGAATCAAGTATGGTAGTGTTTGGAAGAAAAATCATAGTGATTTTGAATCTTAGAGTGGTGTAAAAACATCATAGAACCATAGGTGCAATCATTTTGAATATTAGAGTAGATCACCATAAGCATGGAGTCAATGAAGCAATTATGGATATTCAAATGATACAATGTTAGATTGGCATCATCAAATACTACCATCAATCAAAATTTCACTTGGATGGATGGATGATCAAGATTGGTATCAATTGTTAACATTGTTTAGAAGATTATATTATTTAGTTTCTTCTCATGTTTCAAGGATGAAACATTTGTAAGGAGGGTGGAATGCTATGGTACATAGGGATAGGTATATGAATATGATATTATATTGTATATGGGTATTATGGATAGTTGGCATGGGCCACATATAACCCAAGGTTGATTATATTATAATAATGAGTGGGATAAGGGTTAGAAGTCGACTTTTCAAAGTAGTATTAGAATATGGGTATATAAACAAAGTAGCAATCAATGCAAATGTCTCAAAATAATCAACCCCATCTTACTAAGAGATTCCATTAGTAAACATATATGCTTTTTGCTTCTCCATATGACCATATAAAATGTATTTAGTTCTATAGACCCATTTCCATCTAACCACATTATTCCCTTTTGGAAGAGGAATAAGCTTCCATGTCATGCTCTTCATCAAGGCCTCATACTACCTTAGCATAACATCTTCCCAATTTGGTCGAACCTTAGCCTAAGAATATATAATAGGATCTCCAAAATGAGAAATCTGAAAGAGTAATGCTTGAGAAGAGCCTTCCAATGTTACTCTAGGGACAAAATAGGCTAATCATCCTTTAGAATCATCCTAGCCCACTTGGGTGTTAGATGAACTAAAGAAGAATAATGTGAACTATGACATTACAAGCCAAATGTGAAGAATCCAAATCAAGATCACCACTCACATCATCATGTAAATTTTAAGAACTCTAAATTGATGTGTCATGCTCAACATGTCTCAAAACTAAAAAAGAAGGTGTTGTAGATGGTACTACCAATGAAGGGATCAAATATACTGGAAATGGACCACCACTAGAATATGAAAATGAAAAAGATGATCTAATGGAAATAATCCTACCAAAATATTTGAATAAGTAGATGAATCAATATTAATTTAGAATTATTTTTTCAAAATCTTAGGTGGTGATTTGGAAGGAGTGCCTAGAAGAACCTCATAAAACTCTCTCTCTCAATCAATATCTCATGTTGTTGAGGATTGTTAAGGTGGTATACCTCAAAAGTATCCAAATATCCCATAAAGATGCATCTATGACTCTTTGATGCCTCATTTTGAAAGTATCTTTGGGTATGTGAGTCCATGCTAAAGACCCAAGATACATAATCGAGACACATTAGGCTTATTGCCTATCAACCTCTCAAGAGGTGTCATACCTAAAACAACTCTAGTGGTAATCCTGTTGATGGTGTATGTTATAAAGGTGATGACTACACCCCAAAATTTGTGTTCCATCCCCTTGGAATGAATCATACAATAATCCATCTCCATGATTACCCTATTGTTTCATTTAGGAAACCATTTTATTTAGGAATATAGTAAATATGATATCCCATAAAGAGTCAAAAATTCATGAAAGTCATTTCTCATGTACTCACCTCCCCTATTTGACTTGAGACACTTGATTTTTTATCTAACTAAATTTTCACAAAAGCTTTGAAGGCTTTGAATATCTCAAAAACCTCATCCTTAGTGCAAATAGTAGGCAACCACACATATCTAGAAAAATCATCAATAAAAAAGGAAGTTCCTACTTCCAGAAAGAGATGGTGTAGTCATAGGTCCACAAAATTCACTATGTATAATCTTTAAGGGGTGAGTAGTCCATATCATTATCCCTTTTAAAAAAGTATCCTTATGATGCTTCCCAAGAATACATCCCTTGTATGTAGCACTTACAGAGAAGATTTATGTAAGTCCAACTATCATCTAACAATGAATCATGTATCTCAAGGATCCATAGTTACCTATGGTGCCATGTCCAACTCTCATCATTAGAATGTTCAACCATAGCCATAAACCCTTTATTTACAGGAGAAGAAATAGAAGAAGTCAATCTTTTCTCAACTTATACATTTGGTTCAACTCATCACAATAACCAGAAGCATTCATTTTAAATACATTGTCTATATCCTTAATTACCCCTACTTTCTTATTCATATGAGTAATGCAAAAAGTAGAGAAGATATTGGGATTAATATTACCTCATCAAATTTCATTTAAGAGACCTAATTTCAAAACCCACTCGGTATGAAGGGACCAAGACCCCTCATAAAAACTTGTGTAAACTTAAATTTGATCAAGTGACATTAGCTCAACTGGTTAAATTCCTCAATATTTCAAAGAGGAGACTTAGGTTCAAATCTTGCCAAATGATACATGGATAATATCCAAGCTTTGTTGTAATACCACTATGTGGTGATGATGTAATATGAGTGGGGCTCGTTTCAATCCCATATAATCCATTGAAAAAAATATTACCTCATCAAATAAAGAGATCCAATGCTAACGTCTCCACATATTATAAATTGTAAAGAAGAGTCATCTTAATGACAACATGCTCCCCTAAATGTGATTTGTTGTATTCTTGTAGGAGATGTTTGTGCTTTGTCATGTTTAAGTCAATGTCCAATATGCTGAATGAATAGCTACATGTGTCTATGAAGTTTCTTCATCAAGAATGTCCTCACCCTGTGCATAGAAAATAACAACATCAATGCCTCCTTTTGTCATTCCTTCCTCAAATTTCATGATGTAAATTTTAAAAAACTCTATTTTATGTCCTTCCTTATTGCGATATTTATATGTTAGATTTTTGAAGGGATTCTTAGGTTTATTTTTATTCTTTTTTGGCTTCTTGCTATTTTGATCTTTGGCAATCATTTCTTTTGGGTGGGCTTGATTGATAAAAGAGTTACCCTTACACCTTTGTCTTCTAGCCTAGTGATGTAGAAAGTACTTAAATACCCCATCAATTATTAGTGTAGTAGAATTAAACAAGTATACTTGAAGCATATCAAACACAATAACTATGTATTATATCTCTAAAATAATGTTAAAGACTATGCTGAGTAGTTCAATGTTTTTCTCCTTATCTATAGCTATTTGAGCTTCTTTTGTTACCTTTGGTATTCCTCTTGTAGTCTATATATCTTCTTGGAATTTATTGAACTACTAATGTACTCATCAACAATATCAAAATAGTCCATATTAAAAGTAGTAAACTCAACCTATGACCTATTAATTTATATAGAATCAATGTGATCATATAATAATTGAAACTTATCAAGCAAATCCTTGGTATCTATGGTGTTGCTAACATGGGTGTCATATATCTTATCAATATAAAGAGTTATAACACCAAGAGCCTCATCCTTATTATCCATGTAAACTTGCTTTCTTTCTTTAGAATCAATAGCCCAAGGCTCTTTATTTACACATTTGAGTAACCCCTTTATCTAGAGTAAATTTTCAATCTTAATTTTCTAGGTAGCATAGTTTGGACCATTCCATGAGGGCACATGTTGATCCATAACTATTCTATAAAAATATAAAATCCTGTATATAATTATGACTAAGAACATCACTAATAAAGAGATCTCAAAAAACTTGTGTAATTTGAAAAAATAGGGCTTAAAAGTCTTCTATATGCAAAAGTTATGGCCTTAGAATTTTGTTCCAACATTCACACAAAATGCCTCCAAAAGCTTTGAAAATAAAAAATTCAATACATGCAACGAATGGGAAACCACTATGTGTCATTATGTGAGTGACTTAGGGGGTGCTAACTATGCACTAACTTGATAACATATCGATGAATAGGTTGATGCCACTTGTCATGATTAAGGGACTACAACTTGTACATTAACTGTATAGGCCATTGGTAAGGGTACCAACAAATCAAAATATGTCACTTATCATGTTCTAGTTCATAAAATTTCATGTTTGCTGAGTGTACTACTAATTATGTGATTGTACAATCTTTGAGTTTGATGAGTTGGCAAAATGTGATTGGCCAAACCCCTATTTATAGCTACCAAGTGGTAACTTGTTTTTCACATTAGTCATTGACATATCAATCATTGTACAGATTGCCATACTAGCTACTATATCACTTGCCATATCATTTATACAAACTATGACATTAGTTGTATAGAATACATCATCATCTACCATATCAGATTTCACATGTCCCACCATATCATTTATATGGACTATAAGGACTACTACATAAGTAATTTCTACATCATCTAATGATATGCCCACATGTGTAAGTAGAAAAGGTATGATATCATTAGGTGTCATGTCATTACATAGTGCCATGTCATAATTATGCATCATATTGATGCCATCATATTTGATCAAAAGGGGGTGTGTGAGAGGTTAAAACTCAAGACCCCCCATATGCAATGCCCTAACATGGGCTTGGATGGCCATTAGTGCCAAGGCACTTGTTAGGACTAATAAGGTAAGCATTAAACATCACCCTAAAGAGAAAATGCCTCCACTTATGCTATGCATGTGATGTAAGTATGCATAAATGTGACACATGCATGCATATTCCCATTTTTACCCTCTCTATACTGGGGAATATATATTGAAATATTATATTTTCAAATATTTAAAATTTAAATTTTAGGAGGGAAGTTCAATTTTTTGAATGTAAAAAAGAAGTACCTAGAGGTAAAATGAGACAAAGTATTGAACTAGACCCCCACAAAATTTTACAAAGAATATAGAAATACTGACAATTTGTTCATATCTATCACAATTTTCCCTACACTATCTTTTTTTGAGCACAACCAATAAGGATATCCTCTCACATCTATGCAAAAAAATATTGTTGAACCATCTTAGCAACTTTGTCAAGTAGCTAATAGTTGCAAGCTTATTGCAGTGGTAAGGGATTTGGCCTCTCTTTGAGAGGTCCAAGGTTCAAACCCCACTCGGTATGAGGGGACCGGGACTCCTCATAAAAAAAATTGTAAACTCATTGAAAACACTTTGTTAAGTAGCTCAAATATCTTTGCCATGCATAGAAGCCTCTCCATGGCTTCTCTAATGGTAAGGGTTTGTATAAAAAATATAGCCTCTTATTTTATTCTTTTATGGTAGCCAAGCTATTTGTCCTCTCATTTGTACTATTATTGGACATAAAAACCCAAAAGAGAAAATAAAATGTATTTTCATAGAAGTTGTAAAAGAGAAGTGAGACTTTCAAAAAAACTCAATCCTAAAACTAGGGCATCTATCTAGTCAAAAATAAAACAGATAGAGGATTAAGTTCCAGTGAGAGAAATAAAGGAACCTATCAGTGAATTTTTCCACTCGAGAAAATCTTTTGATTCAGTGAGATCCTCGTGATCCAAGTCCACCTAGGGTTTTATCATTAAAAAATTTCTTCCACTTCTACCATCAACTTACAAAAAATCTTCTGGCTACTTCAAATGTAGTTGCCCTTGGAATATGTCATAGAAATCAATTTATTGATAACAGCCAGTTGAGTAACAAAGATCCGCATCCACTTTGATACGTGTTAGATTTCATAAAAGCTTCTAAAAATGAATGAATTCAACTCATTACCTAGTATTTTAAAAAGAAATACACACAAAGCAATGCACACAATACTCGGGGTTTTTTGTAAACACCAAATACCATCGAAAAATAAAATTACACTCCAACCAATAATTAAATAGTTTATATGATGGGGTATTTATACCCAAATACAAGTGTAGACACAAAAAATTGACCCACTTTCAGTGGGTAATCTTCCTTAGAACCCCTAAGAGGTCCCTAACCCTTGCCTAAGGCAAGGATAGGCCTCTCCTTCTTCAGCCTTGCTTATTTTAGTACCTTTGGCGAAATCGCACTCCATCATGGTCGGGCGTGACTTCGTCGGAGTGATCTCGCGCTCCATAATCATGGGGTACAACTTCACCAATTTTAATTTAATTCTTATTTTAATTCTTTTGGCTTACTTAAACCTAGGTCTAAATCCTCCCAGTGTGTTTTGGCATCGACTTTGGGTTTATTTTACCCGTATTTTTCCCTTCAATTTTGTCTATAAAAGGAAGGATGTTCTTGCTTGATAAAGAGGCAGAGAAAAATATATGCAAGTTATATCCGATATTAATGTGAAATCTTGATTATTTATTAAGCTCAAATTTTTTATGACAGCTCGTTCTTCTTCCTTTGCTTTTTCTACTGCAACCTAACCCCAATGTGTGAATTTTGGATTTGATCTTCTATTGTGTGGATTGGATTGGACTGTTGTTGGACTTGGTGGATTCGTGATGTGGTTCAGAAAGATAGAGTGCTCGCTTGGATACTTCAATTTTATCTACCTGCTTCTGTGACATCCATAAAGGTTTGATTACTTAGTTTTTGGAATTTATTTTGCTTCCTGCATTCAATTTTTATTTTTCATTAATTTGCAATGATATCATGCCCAAAATTATCGAGGTGCAAATTCGCTTGCCCAGATTAGGGTAAACCAATCCACATAAGCGAGATCGCACCCCATCCAGGAAAGGCATGACTTTGCTGTTGCGTTATCGCACCTGCTCTAGGCGAGGCATGACTTTTCCCAAGAGCACATCGGGGGTAATTTCAAGATTATGCTTTCACTATTACATTCTATTTTGTATTTAGGTCATACTATTGCATTCTATTTTTTTTTCTATTACTGCATTTTTATTTTATGATTAATCATCCAAAGGTCAATTTTCACTTTTGCTTTGAAAGGTCATCTAAAAGGACCTAGGGGGCTTTACTATTGCGCCTTCAAGGAATTCTATACAGTGGCCTAAGCATGTCCCCTAACACTGATCACATTTATTTAGTGTCTTTAGAATTATCTTGTAGGAATAGGTATTTTGATATCATTGGACAAGAGGCATCAAAAGCTAGGATCAACCTCTGATTAAAGCTAAGTGTTCTGATTTATCTTGCTAGTTTTCTAATGTGATCTGAATTTAATTCTTAGGCAGTTGAAAGTGAAAAGAATTTAGTTTGCATATAGGGATAATTTTTGTGCATTCATTTTGTATGTTTCTGCTTTAAAGGTTTTCTGAAAGAAACCCTAGGTTAGTAAGCATCCAAGATAAAGAATCATATTAGGTTAGCTCTTGTATGTCTACATTCTACTTTCAGCTATTGTACTCTATTTTTTGCATTATCATTTATCTTTCCTAGTTTAGAACTAGAGAGACCAAATTTAGGTGTTTTTCTTAAAATTGAATACATAAAATATTCTTGAATATCCTAAGGACTTAGAGTGAGTCCTTAAATCATTCCTGGTGAAACCATCCTCCTAACATCGAGTGTAGAGCACAACATACCCCCGTGGTTCACCCCACAAAAGGTTCCCTCCTTGCAGATCTAGCCTTTTGTTTGGGAATTGTACATGGTAGGGGAATTTTCCCCCTCTACATCTTTGGTGAATCTAACATGAACACCTCCTTATATTTCAAACAATAAGCAAAATCATTAAATTGTGTGCCAAATATTTAAAAAGATAATTCATTTGCATATAAGTGCATAGGTTCCTTTTGGTCTTAGTTCTCCTCCTTGTCTTGCTCTTTTTTCTCAATAGCTTCTGACCTTGGGGAGGGATGAAGACTTCTTAGGTTTGATGATATTTTTTATAAGAATTATCATATTGATAGAGAAAATCATAACCTAGAAGAAGAGGCTGATAATCATCTTGATCTTATCTAAGATTCCAATGGGAATATTATATTTAAATATTTTGATCATATATGGAATTTCTGTAAGTGCCATAGACATGCTTTGGATATGGCATTAGAGGAAGAAGCATTACTTGAAAAGGATGTACCACTCTAGGATAGCCCTTTGAATGAACCTTTGAATCATGGTAATCAAACCTATCAACCTACTTATGCCACTACTGTGACCACTAGCATTGGATGGAATCCACCAGCTACTCCAACTAGTAATGGCACCCAAAATTATTTTCAATTTCCTCCTTCATCTTCTAATGTCAACACTTTTTCCTCTATTCCACCACAAGTTAATCTTCCATTCTCATAAGGCACCACATATATCAACAACCTTCACATGTCCAACCTAAGTCAAGGGAATATGGGAAACATACATAGTACTCTAGAAATGCAAAATTTGGCAAGTATAGTGAATCAGTTAGTTTCGAGGATGGATATGATTCAACATTCAGGGTTTACATAAAATTATAAAAAAATGTGTAGTCAAACATTGGATCCTATTATTAATGCTAAGCCTTATCTTAAGCATTTTCCTATGCCAGTATTGCCAATTTATAAAGGGAATGAAGATCCAATAAAGCATTTAATAGGATTCAGGATAGCCTGTCATGATCTTATTTATGATGATATGTTCTTATTGAAAATATTTCCAAAGAGTCTTGTTGGAGTGGCATTAGAATGGTATTATCGGTTGCCCAACTATTCTTTGAAGAGTTTTGAGAAGACCACAAAGATGTTTGTTCATCAATTTAGTGCTTACATTGAAAAGGAAGTGACTATGAGAAATTTATATGATTTAAAACAAAGTAAAGAAGAAGGCTTTTCAAAAATTTTGGCTCGTTGGAGAAGTTTAGTTGGCCAATTAAGACAACCTGTATCTCATAAATATATGCTTGATCTATTCATTGGTAATTTACAAGAACAATTATCTTATGCTCTAGAAACTACTACTGTCACATCTCTAGATCAAGCAATCAAATTAGCAAGAAAATTGGAACAAGCTCTTATTAGGATAGGTTATATTAAGGTTAAAAAAGATAAGTCAATTAAGTATCAACATAATAATAAGCATGTGGGAGGTGATAGTGATAGTAGGCCTATTAACAATGTCACTAACAGCCTACAAAATATTGTACTTTAGAAACCTCCTCAAAGGAATTTCACAAGACTTAATATACCTATGGAAGCGGTTTTGAAACAACTATTGGATGCTAAGGTAGTTGAATGACATCTCATAAGATAGCCAAATACTACAACTCATTGGTATAAAGTAGAAAAACATTATGTATATCATAGAGTAGAGGGATATTGGACTAATTATTGTAAAAGGTTGAAACATGTGGTTCAAGATTTAATCGATGCTGGTCGTATACACTGGTAGTTTTTAGTATTTCAACTAGTAAAATTAGAATAGAACAAGATAAATCAACCAGGTGTACTATAAAAATTTACCGCATCAGTATGATAACAACATGGTTGGAATGATAACAACTACTTCAGAAAAACTTGTACAAAAGATGGATGGTTCAATGAAGATTCCACTCTTAGAACTTCTACAAAATTCTCAAGCCCATAAAGAAGCTATGATAAATGTTTTGAAGCAACAACCAGTATCTACAAATATTTCTCCTAGTGATATGACAAAGGTTATAAGTCCCCTCTAGAAACCTCATCTCACATTTTCATATAATGATATGGCTTCCTTAGGAGTACATGAAGACTCTTCTCTATACATCATTGCTTACATTGGGGACACTCATAAAAAGGGTTATGATTGATAATGGTTCTTCGCTTAATGTTTGTACACATTATTTCTTTTAGAAATTTGGATTGAAGAAGGAAGATTTGATTGCATCTAGTGACATCATTAGGACTTTTAGCAATGGTTCTCAGGAAGCTTGTGGCACTATATTACTCCCTCTTAGGATTGGACCCAAAATTTTGAAAACAATGTTTTATGTGGTGTCTTGTCCTGCATATTTTAATCTTCTTCTTGGATGACCTTGGATTAATGCAATGAAGGCCATACCTTCTAATTTTAACCTATGTGTAAAATTTGAATTTGAAAACCAAATCATTTCTATCATGGAAGATCCTCATCCATTTGATTTTTTCTCATCGAAAGATCTAGCCCAAATCAATTCATCACAATCTTCCTCTAAAACATTTTCTACAAATGTTTCATCACAGGATCAAGATGACTCTTCTTGTTTAGACCTTCTCTTTGATGAATCTCATCAAGGTTTAGAATGGAGTGTTAAGGATGAGGACCCACCCTCTCCTAATATCTACACCACTTAGCCATATGCCCAACATTATTGCACTTATAACACTTAATGTTGTGGTTCCTTGAAGGTGCAAATATCTTGAAGTTCCTCCTGGTGAAGCCATATCCATTCCTGTCATGAACCACCTACAATTAATTGCTTTATGACCAAACTGATTACAAGAGTAACAATACCCTTGAAAGAGATTCCCATTTTTAAAATTTCTCTTGGTGAAACCAATACCAAAACCATATTCCTTCTTTTCATGTGTCCTGCACTGCATAGCCTTGTGACCAAACCTTTGACATGAGAAGCAATGTCCTTTGAAGAAATCTTGCCTTGATCCCATTGGTCTCTTAGTCCTTTCTTCCTTGTGATGTTCTCTATTCCTCATTTGTGCATTGTTTCCTTCCTTGGTGAACCTTCTATTTTTCAACTTATCCTCATAAGTCTCACTTTCTTCTGAAGCTTCTTCTTCTTTGGAGTTTGATCTTGACTCCTCTCCTTGTTCTCTTTGTCCTTCTTCAAAACCAAGTCCTATCTTGTTTGAAGAAGATCTTTGTATATTGATATTCTTATCCAAGATCTTTGAGATTTTCCCAAACCTTTGTAGCTTGTCTTTAGACTCTTTCACTTCCTTTCTTAGTGTAGCTACCTCATGCTCTAATTTTTCACATTCTAAGACTTTTGCCTCTAACCTTTATTTAAATCTCCTTATCTTCGATATTGAGTTTGTCAGATCTTGTATAAGTTTTCCTTTCTCTTCATCACATTCTTGAAATTGAACCTTGAGTTTTGAATTCTGCTTTCTAACTTTTCTTAATTCCTTAAGAGCAGAAATAAGCTCACCTTCTAGATCAACTACTCCTTCTTCATTTTTTGATTCTACCTCTACTTATTTGTCTTCAAGAGCATCCTCATACTTTTCATATTTATCTCCAATAGAAGCACTTCCTTCTTCCTCTATTGCCAAGAAGAGAATTTCTTCTTCATTATCTGAGGATCTTCCATCACTATCACTTGAACTCTTGTCTATATTATTTGCATAGAAACTCTTCTTATACCTTTGAAAAAACTTCTTTTCATGCTTGTTTTGTCCATACCTATTTTTATTTTGATACTTGGATTTTTCTACTTCCCTGTTCCTATGATCCTGCTTTTCTTCACCACTGCTACTTCAAGCTTCTGGATAGTTAGATGCATAGTGATCATATTTACCACAATTAAAACACTTAACTATTTTTGTACCTTTGTGCTTTCTTGAGTCCTTGTTCTTTCTGCCATAATTTGCTTCTTCATCACTAGATGACTCATCACTTGAATATGACTTCTTATCCTTTGTCTTATTTTCTAATTTGAAGGCTACCTCTATCTTGGGTATAGGATCCTTTCCTATTCTCATCTCAAAAGCTGTGAGAGTTCCATGTAACTCATCCCTAGTCAAAGTTTCAATATCTCTTGTCTCTTCTATGGCTGAAATATTTTCACTATACCTCTTAGGGAGTGACCTTAAAACCTTTTGACAAACATCTAATTCTTCAAATTTAAACCCAAGTCCTTGCATGGAGTTAACAACCTCATCCACATGAATTAAGTATGTAGTAATGTCTTCCTCATCCTTCATATTCAAGTCTTCAAATATTTTCTTGTGGTTTCGCAATTTTGCCATCTTGACCTTTTTGTCTCCCTCATATGTTTTCTTCAACTTTTCCCAAATCTCTTTTGCTGATGTGCAATGCATAAATTTTAAAAAAATTGCTTCCCGTAAACCACTTAATATTGCATTCATTACCTTTGAATTATTCATATGCAGGAGCTTACCATCTTTATCTATAGGAGGTGTAGCTAGCGGTGTGTATCCATCCTCAACTACTTTCCATGTCTCATTTCCTTATGCCATTAGGTAAATATTCATTCTTACACTCTAAAATGCATAATTGTTCCCATCGAACAATGGTGCCTTATTTGTTGAAGATCCACTCTGATATGCCATCTATTTTCCTGTATACTCTGCATTCAAGCTATTAAAATATTTTGAAAGAACCCGCTATGATACCAATTGAAGAACACAAGCTTATACTGAGAGGGGGGGGGTGAAAAGTATAAGATCAACTTTTACTTTTCTTTCTCAAACAATATTATCTAATATTATCAATGGCAATATCAACAACAATAATCAAATTAATGCACAAATCATCACACACAATAGAGACACCAATTTAACGTGGTTCACCCAATGTGGGCTACTCCACGAAGAAAATATTTCTACTAAATTTTCTCAACAAATACTCTTAGAAATTAGTTACCTATTACAATGTTTATGAACCTCTATCCAAAAGAGACATCAATCCCCTAATGCTCTGATTTGTGGATCTCTCTCCATAGGAGAACTCTTTTCCTTTTTCTCTGGTTCGTGGAACTTGACCCAGGAGAACTCTTTCTCCTCAACTAGTTCGTGGATCTCTCTCCACAGAAGAAATCTATCTTCATAGTTGCTTCATAGATCACACTCCATAGGAGAACTCTTTCCCCTTGCTCTGGTTCATGGATATCTATCCATAGGAGAAATCTTTCTCCTTTGCTCTAGCTAATGATCTTCTAGAAGACTACTACCCCCACTACACTAACTTGTGGATCTCTCTCCATAGAAGACCTCTATACTCACTCAAAAGACCTTTGTCCTCACTCCCATGGCTAATGGATCTCTATCCACTAGAGACTACTATCCTCTACTCTGTCACCTCCAAAGCTTACTCTCAAATCTATCTTAAATCTGCACCAAACACTATCCTCGGTTAGTATAAATTTACTCTAACTCTGTCTCAGGTCTAGCACAAATTTGCTCTCAAATCTACACCAAAATATATCCTTAAATCTATCCTCAAGCCTTAACACAAAGCTTGATCCAATCACAAATCAACTCTACTTAGATTTACCCCAAGCCTTAACAAAAATATTGAACAAATCAATCAATCAAATCTGCTCTCAAGTCTCCACAATGACTTACCTCAAATCTGCCCTTGAGTCCTCTCAAGAACTTGCTCAATCTGCTCTCAAGTGTTCACCAAGACTCGTCTCAAATCGACCTACAAGTTTTCTCAATACTTGTCTCAAATCTGTCTACAAGTCCTCTCAAGAACTTTCTCAATCTGCTCTCAAGTCTTCACCAAGACTTATCTCAAATATGCCTACAGGTCTTCATGAAGACTTACCCAAATATGCTTACAACCTTTCACAAAAGCTTGATCAAATCTGCTCAAACACATGCTCAAAACAAATCACAAGATATTCTCAATCAATCTCAAATATTGCACACAATGTTATCAATTGTTTTGTCTAATATTCAAAGTAATTCCTTTAACTTGAAATAATTTAAAAATATTCTACTCAGAATTTGTTTAACCTCTTGAACATATAGATAATGATGTACTCTATCAGAAACTCAATATGTTCTACTCAATCATTAAGTTTATTGCTTTCATAAATTTGGTTTCTAAAGTTTGCACAATCACTTTCAATATCACTCAAAACCAATGCTCAAGAATTTCACTCATTCATTTAATCAATGAAACATAACTTGCTCACAAATTCTAAACAAGTGTTTTCATAATTCTTCCAACAAGGTGCACAATATGGGTTTCAAACCCTAACTTAAAGGGTTACTGCGCATGTCTTAGACTATGCCAAAACTCAAACCCGCAACCAACGCCACTGCAACGCCTTAGCCCAAGGCTAAGCTACCACCTGGGCTACATGCCCACACATGAACCTAAGTCCATGCCCTTTCACAAATACCTCCACATGGATTTTTGCAAAAATAAAGTCCTTCTTTGTCCTTTGCAAATTTGAATCGGGTGGGATTCAAAACCACGACCTCTGCTTCACGAGCACCTTAGAAAGCCTTTGACCACCGTCTGTGCTATCCAACGCCTTGGAATGGATTTGGTGCTTCACTTGAACTTCAACCAATGTCTGCCTCCTTTAATTAAAAACAACACAAATCCTCTTCTCCCTTAACAATGCAGCGCACGAATTATATTTCAACTTAGGCATTCGAATAGCATAGGTGATTTGGAAATGAAAATCATTTCCCCTTTTTATACATTGTCCTTTGCACTTCAACACATCAGCACATTCGATTTTCAAATTTCTAATTCGAATTTAAAAATTAAACCTTGGTGCCTTTTGTTTATTTAAATTAAAATTTTAACCATAGGTTAAAATATTTTAATTTAAATAAATTAAATTAAATCCTTTATAAACTGCTCAATGGGTATTTTCAAGGATATATTATTTTAATGATTCCTTGGACCTCGTTTTTCTTCACCTCTTCCTTTTGCCCAAAATATTATAATATTAAATATTATAATATTATTATTTCTCTTTAAACTTGCTTCTCTTCCCTTGGGTATTCTACCTTTTAGGCCTCTTTAGGTATATAATATTTAAAATAAATATTATACCCTTTTTATTTTAACCACTTCCTTGCCTTTTGGAAAATCAACCTTGTGACATCAATGACAACAAAACTAGACATCAAACCTCCTGACATCAATAACAACAAAACTTGCTCAAATTTCCAACAAAAACAAACATATATAATCATAAGCCTATTATAATATCATTCTATGGTCACAATCTAATTAATTAAATTATAAAATAAATTAATTATCTACATAATTTAATTAGTTTTATTATTTTATGTATACAAATTTAATTTTAAAAGTTATTAACTTAATTTGTTTCACCTACGAATAATTATATTCAAAACTGAAATCAATACAATATCTACTTACACACACACACACACACATATATATAATTTATAAATTATTATTTTAAAAATAAAATAAAACAATAGTCTCTTATTTCATTAATGAATTGTAAGCAATTATTTTAAATTCTTCTATGAAATCAATCAACAAATAACAAATGTCATATTCCAATCATAATATAAGATTTTTAAATCCAACTTGATCTTTTAACATGGGATTTTATGATAAGAATCCGCTCTTACATTTTTAATGGTGAATACTCTTATAGAGTAGGCTTGTATACATTATTTAATATATTTCAATAAAAGTTTATCATTTTATAAAAATTTAAAAACTATTTATTGTTGCTTGGACGAGCCATCCGTCGTGGAACACAATGGGCTTGGGCAACTTGTCTCAACTCATGGCCTCCACCTCTAACTTCATTGGAACTACTCTTCATGAAAGGGGTGTAAACCCTAGGTGCAATCAAGCGATGGAATAAAGTAAAAAAATTGGCTATAGTATTTGTGAAAGGGATGCAAACCCTAGGTGCAATCAGTTTATGAGAAAGCCTCTTCAGTTAGAAGAAATATCTCTCAAGGATATTTGGGTTCGTGGATGAATGAACCCCTACCCTCTATTCAAATTTTGAAAGATGAATTTGGGTTCGATTTGATTGATCATGAAGCCTGAACAATTATTTACAAACTCAAGGGTAAAAGACCAGTACTAGAGGAGCTCAAAGGATACATTAAAGATTGGTGGACCAACACAAAATTCCAAGTAGCTCTCCTACCTAAAAAATTCTTTTCTATTTCCTTCTCTAATTGAGCAGATAGAGATGAAGTAATGGATTATAGATGTAATTAGTTTTTTGGATAAAGAAATGTCTATATAATACCTTGAACTCCTAGTTTCAACCCCTTTACAGAAGAAGTTAATGGCTTATCAGTATAGGTGAATATTTATGCTCTCCTTGTGGATTTTTGGGGAGAGAAAATATTCACCAAAATCGGTAATGCCATTGGTGCATTCCAGTATATGGATACCCAAATAGAGGAAAATTTGTCTAGTAAAATAAATATGAGTAAAGCAATATTGTCTATTTGGATGGATGTTTTAATTCTTGGGCCTCAATCCATTACTATCTCCTCGAGCAAAGGAGAATGGATATAAAATAGTGAATATGAAAACTTCTCTCTAAGATGTTATGGATGTCAGCAATATGGCCACCTGAAGAAGAGATGCTCAAACATCCGATCATTTGATTCCTTCTTGGTGGAGAAGGCCTTGCATGAGAATGATTCAAAACCTTAAAATATATTAGTTCAAAAGAAAGAAGCCCATCCTCTAGATGCACCAATTTTCCAGCAAGAATCATGTGAGCAACTAATATACATAATGATGAAATTTTAAATATTCTTTTAAATAGGTTGGAGAATCTAAATGTCGAAGCCCAGGCATATTATAATCAATGGGCTATTGATAAGAAGGTTAAAGTTGCAAAGGTAGGTAAAGTAGTTGCTTATGTAAGTTCTTCTAATTTTGTGTTTATTAATTTATTTGTTTTTATAACAATTTGTAACTAATATATTACAATTTATCTATTTTGTAGTCCAATTTTGAAAATCTGAAGAAATAGGTTGAGAGCCTCAATGTTTATTTGAACACTGCCAAGGAAAATCTATACAAAGCGATACAATTGAAGGAATGCTTAGCTTACACCATTAGAGAGAATAATGCATTTAGGAAGATTATCATTTTGCATAATTTAGATCCTGATATATTGCTGAAGGAAAAGGAAAAAGAAATATCTTCAACATCTAAAGAAGATCCTACCAAAGAGGAAAGGGCATTGATCTCAAGTTTGCAGATAATGTAGGAGAGCCTTATTAGAGCTGGTGCACTACCACCAGATGCTATTGATCAGAGTCATGTGGAAAGTGAGCCTGATCTAGCAATAGTGACAACATCTGATACTCCTTTAGAGACAGGATCTGCTTCAGATCACGTAGTGTAATATTGTGAAAGTGGGCTAAAAGTTCACTATTTTTGTAAAAAGTGATGTAATAAAATATTATTTGAATTAATGAAAATATATTTTGCAAATATTTGTCATACAATTTTAGATAATTGTTTTGTTTTATATCTTTTTGTAAGAGCTATGAAACCATTCACCAAGAGCACATATGATTTTTGTAAAAAGTTCACTATTTTTGTAAAATGCGATGTAATGAAATATTATTCAAATTAATGAAAAAATATTTTGCAAATATGTGTCATACAATTTTAGGTAATTGTTTTATTTTATATCTTTTTACAAATTCAAACTTTAGCCAATACAGTTACCATATTTCAAAATCAAATGTTTACAACAAAAATCAAATATAACATAATTAAAAAAAAAAGTCTATGATATCATTTATAAAATTTGACAAAAAAATAATAATATAGAACAAAAAAATTATCAACATATTTTTTTATAAAATCAAGAATGCAAAAATAAGTTAACAAAATCTTGCAAAAATTACAGTGGAGGAAGCTGAAACAAACACTTATCAGTTTGTCCAAAATCACCTATATGCATAGTTGATCCTTGTGTTTCTAAAATCTGATCAATGCAAGTATCATTATCTTCATTATCATGAATATTTGTGATACCTCTTCTATTTGCTAGGGATTTCCAATATGCCAAAGCTCTATCATATGGATACTTGTCCAGTTCATAAGATGAGACATATATTCTCAGATAGTTTTCTAAATTTTTATCCAATCTATTACGAACTTTAGATTTCACAAAAGATAAAGCACTAAAAACCCTTTCATCTTCTACTAATCCCAAAATCATTGTTTGGCATAATTCATATAAGCAAAAATATTCACTCATTGTATATTGTAAAACACTACTTGGATACAATTTCTTCCACAAACTTGTTATAGAACCCGGTTCATTCAGATTAGTCAAATGGGAAATTTGATCCACCATTGTTGATCCAAAATAGGATGATTGATTTGTCAAAAGGTCTTTATTGAGAATACCATTGATCTCGATACCATTGACCTCCACACATTTAGTAAAATGTTTAACAATTGTACCCATATAGTTTATGAACAATTTACTTGTAATATTGCAATCAGTACCAGGATCCCAGAACATGGGGTTAACCATAACCATGGCCTCAAGCAACTCATCTCTTTGAAAATGGTCTCTTATTTCTCTTGTCAAGGTTTCTGCTATTTTTCTCAATTTAATCCTTGTATTCTGTAGAACTACATCAAATTTGCTATATGTTATGGGCATTTGTTCAACATCATCTGTAACTATTCCCAATTACCTTTCAAAACAATATAATTTTATCTACTTTCCATGAACATTAATGCAAAGATTATCATTGATATTGAACTTCAAAAAATTATTTGGATTATCGATGTTTGTTAAATTTCTCCAATCTTCAAACAAAGGATCCATAAAATTTTTTCTAGACAAGTATAAATTATCGATACGCATACATATTTATTTTCTAATCCTAATGAAATCAACAATATAAATGGATCTTTCTTGCACAAGTTTTGTCAAAGTATTCATTTCATGCAACATTGGAAGAATACCACATAAAGTGAGTAGAGTTTCCAAGTTTGTCATTCGGTATAACAAGTCCTTTGCCTTATCAACTACCCTCCGATTATCATACATAAACCCTACTAAGGATTGATATTCTTTGAAAACTCTAGATGCAGGTTGAAATAGTGAAATCCACCTTGTATCCACATATTTTAATAATTTTTTGCCTTCAGTAACTCCTAGTGCAAAGAATTGAAACTTTGCAAACCTTTTTGGACTGCACAAAAAATAAGCATGTACTTCATGGACGAGTTCTTCCACTCTAGCAACATTTTCAAATGTGCTCACAATTTTGTATGCAAGATTCATTCTATGAGCCATGCAATGAATGAGGATCAAATATGGGGTAATTGATGTTTGAAGTCGAACACAAAGCCCATTTCTGTGACCTTGCATTATAGCAGCACCATCAACTCCGATACATATTAACTTACTAGCTATTGTTGTATCATCCATTCCTGCAATATCCTTTAAGCTTCTTACAACAACATTGTAAAGGTTTTTTACATTACAATTATCGACCATCTTATGTAATGCTAGCAAATGAGGTTGCCTTAAATGATTCTAAAATGTGTAAACATGCATGCATATCCAAGATGTGTTGTCAACAACAGTTACTTCATCAATTGAAAGTGAAATGAATTTAGCATTTTTAACCTTCTCTCTCAGGTCCTCCTCAACTAAAGATAGATATTTTACCATTTTCCAACCACTATGATCTGACCAATGGGCACTGGGAAGATTCTACACATCAACTAGTTGAAAGAGATGCTTAAAATCAATAAAATCAGACATTGGTCTACCCTTTTTAAGAATAGTATATATGACAACAAATTGTAAAATTTTTGAAACTAAAGTGGTTTTATGAATTTTTTGAAATTGTGTTGGAATCGTTCCACCATTCTGAATAATTGTTTTTTGTTGTTTCATCTCTTTGTCATAGTCTTGTGCATATCTGACATGTACGCATTCAGAAGCATCCTTCCACCTTATTGTTTTCTTAGTTGTTCCATCACTTTCTTTTACTATCACATAAACTTTCCCACAATGTTTTTCTATTGTATCCAACTTAAGTTGCATCTTATGATCCTTCCCTAGTTTCCAACTACAAATAATGCATCTACATTCTATTGGAGTATCATTACTATTCTCAGGCTGCATCGGTTCAATAAATAGATATTTTGATGACCATTCTAGCTGAAATGTCCTTCCAATAGTCCACTTGGTTAACTTTCTATGTTTAGGTTTTTGAGAAGAAGATTCCCCAAAAGTTGGTATTTGGTCAAAATGGTCATTTTATTTTTTGGTTGGTGTGTCAATTTTTGGATTCTCTTCAAGTTGTTGCATGTCATTGTTAAGAAAATTTTCATGTTGAGGTATCTCATGCTCGAGAATATCTTCAAGTGGAGGCATGTCAAGGTCAATTGTGTATTCTGTAGAAAAAGGTGTTCTATATCATTGTTTGATATTACTTACAAAAGTTACTATTGAGTAGCTAAAATAGGTATGTACCTTGAATTTGTGCAGATGTCGATAGCTCCTTGGATTTTGATATTTGGCTAAAATATTTTAGGATACTCTTGTTTTCAAAAAATTTGCCTCCCTTGCTTCCATTGGGAGTAGGTGCCATTGAAGTTGTATAGTAAAATGTATTTCATGTCAGAAAATAAACATGATATTGAAGAAAATTATCACAATTCTAGAAGTGTTATAAGGAATAGGGAGGTTAAGAACCTATCATTGTCGTCATTTTCTATAGTCGGTCTTCTTCACCATGGTACTGATCATTTTCTATTGTCGATCTTCTTCCTTTTGATATCAATTATTTCTTGCAGTTGGTCTTCTTCACCCTAGTATCGGTCATTTTTTGCTATCGATCTTCTTCCTTTTGCTATCGATCAATTTTTGTTGTCGGTCTTCTTCCCCTAGTGTCACTTTATTTTTGTTGTTGGTCTTCTTCCCTTAGTATCGATTATTTTCTATCAATATTCTTTCCCTGGTACCGATAATTTTTTCTTGTCGATATTTTTCTCTCTACTCTTGACTATTTTTTGTTGTCGATCTTCTTCCCCTAGTACCGATTGGAATCTACTGCCGGTCTTCTTCCCCTAGTGTTGATCGTATTTTGCTACCAATATTATCCTTATGTGCTAATTTGTTCCCTCTAGTATCGATTATTTTCTTATGTCGATCTTCTTTCCTCTGGTACCGATCGCATTCTACTTTCGATCAAGTTCACTTTTTTACCGGTCATTTTTGGCTACTGCAGGGTTTTTGGTTCTACAAGTCATTTTTTGAGGACTTTGAATGAGTATGAGTATCGTTGTCGCATCAAGTATATATACTGGTGGTATAAGAGGTGAATTTGGTAGGATAAATAAAATTATTTATAATTTGAAGGTAAAAATATCCATGATTTAGGCGGGAGTGGTTGGTGATTTAAAATAATAATGATGAAATTATTATCAAAGTGGGGCGAACCAACCCTAAAAAATTTTTGCTCCCTCATTTTTTGCCAATTTTAAAATTTTGAAATCCTAATATTCATGAATTAATGATGATTCACCGCTATGCATAACCCTGGTTGCATTATTCTTGCTAACAATAACCATCTACCTTTCAATGTCGATAGTTTATTTTGAACTTTACTTATAATTGGATTTCATAATTCTATCCTTATTCTCCCCTCAAATAAGGGTATCTCTAGATATGTTATTGGAAAATTTACCTCCTCCATTTGAACTAGCTTGCAAATCCTTACTTTTATTCCAGCTGGGATGTTTAGGAAGTAAATTTTAGATTTTTTCCTATTAACTTTCTGCCCTGACACTCTTTCCTATTACTTTAATAAGTTATTCCAAGCTCTGGCCTTGTTTATCCTTGCCCTACAAAAAAGGGTTGATCATCTACAAACTATACATGGATGATGTTGTTGATGTTATTACTATCTTTAATTTCACTTATTAGCCTAATTTTGTTAGCCTTCTTCAAGTTCCTACCTAATACCTCTACCATAATAATGAATAGATGTGGTGATAGAGGATTTGAAAAGAATGATGGAAAAATACAATACATCGAACCAAGCCACAAGGATCAAGGGGTTGAAGCAACACCATATTAACCAAAACAAAGAGACTAAAAAACAAAAACAAGATAATGGAAGCCAACACAAAAACTGTAATATCATATCATATGTCAGAATTGATTATGAGTACAATGAAGAAGCCTTGCTTAAATAGTTAAGGAAGATCCACCACAATCGTAGGATCAACAAAGAGATAAGGATCAATATCCACTATACAAAAAGGGAGGTGCAATATAATCTATAAAGAAAATATAAAAACCCTCCAAATGTAATCAACGAGTGTAACTCCCTATGAATGCCAAATATCCCCACAATATCTAAATAAGATAAAAATAAATATCCACACATAAAGTGGGTGGGAAAAAATAAATTAAACTAATATAAAAATAAAGTACCTAGGTGAGCATGAGCTAGAGTCTAAACACCTACTCTAACAAGATCTATCTAGATAAGACATATCTTGTATTTAAACGATTTTGTTACTAATTCATTGACCAAAACTGAATATGAAACTGTAGAGACATAAGCTTTAATCCATATGATCCATTTATTACCAAATATAAACTTTACTACTACTACACAAAGAAAATTTCATTTAATTCTATCATAATATTTACTCATAAAGTTTTAAGATCATTGCTCTCTTTTCTTGAAGTTGTTGAATGCATAACTTCATGAACTACTATGATACTGTAGCAAAAGATTCAACACCAAAGCACATACATGAAAATGAACAATTGCAATAAAAATAATGCTTCTCTTGTATTGAAAGGGGGGAGCCTTGATCTTCCAATTTACAATGCTTTATGCCCCAATATTTGGGTATAGATATTACAATGCTTTCTTTCTTTATATAAAGTACAATGCTCAAATAAGAGTCTTTGGTTCTCCAAGCAAGTCAAACTGGTGTCTTTCATTCTTTTGCTACAACTCCAAGGGTGAGTGGGCTTTTTGGTATCCAACAATGGGACCACTCTAGCTTTAGTAGATTTGCAAGCACCTACTTCCTACACACATCAAACACAAATAAGGTTTTAGTAGCACTTGTTGATCAAGATAGAAGATATTATTGCTGAACCCTAGTTGCAAAAATATAAAATCTAGCGTGGAAAACAAAGAAATTAAACCTAAAATACCTTGCTAAAAATCAAATTACCGATCTATGTCTGTCATGCTTTTTTTTTTTGAAGAACCACGGGTGCATGGTCAGGGTTAGGTAACCGTGGGAGCGTGGTTGAGAAACCACGGGAGGGTAGTTGTGACTTTGTAACCATGGGCGGGTGATTGGACCTAAAATGTAGAAACCCTCAAGATGGTGATCCAGAGCTTCAAATGGTTGATCTTTAAAACTGGTGGTGATCTCCTGGAATAATTTTGATAGAGTGTCGACGTATTTTTCAAAATTATTTTGGTCAATGGGAGGAAGGTGCCTTTATATATCCCTTGGGATTTTGGAGGGAAATGAATGTGGTAAGCTAGGAATTACCAAGTGATAATCCAAGACTACCAAATGGAAGGGGCAGTTATAGTGAGTCACCTCGGGTATCTCACTTAACTTGGGTGATGTGGCTAATGGGTAGGTGTAAGTGGAGTGACATGTGAGGGATGTCCCATGTGAAGGGGCAAGGATGACATGGGTGTGTGAGATGTGGTAAGGGGTGGTGGTGATGTGTCCAGGACACATGTCTAGTGATTAGGTAGGGTATCCTAGGCAAATTTTTCAGATTTATAAAATTTGGAAAATACTTTTAATGTGCAGGATTTATATGCCTAAGTTTGGACTTAGGCATATATTTTATTATGTAGATTTGGAAATGTGCAATGTGAATGGGGTTTTTGCAAGTGCCTAGGTTTTGGTGTCTACATATACCATCTAGAATTTGTCTCCCTTTCACAAAACCTCCTTGTTATTCTGAAATAATTTTATCTAATAATGGTCTTAACTGATTTGCCATCACTTTGGAGATAATATTATAGGTCAGATTACATAGGCTTATGAGCCTAAAAGAATTAAACAATTATGCATCACCTTTTTTGGAATCAAGGTAAGATATGTTGTATTTATTTTATAAGATATGTATTGTTTTACCCTATATTGTTCCACTACCACCATTAAATAATCCTTCACTATATCCCAATTATGTTGATAGAATGCTACAGAGAGCCCATCCAAACCTAGGGATTTATCCTTATCAAAAGAGAAAAGTGCTAAATAAGCTTCTCCTATAGTAATAGGCTTCACTAGTTTCATATTGTCTTCAGTTGTTATAATTCAAGGTACTTCTTGTAGTAGTTTATCATTAAGAACTTCAAACTCCTTTGATCCTACAATATTCTAGTAAACAAACTTACCTCATTTTTGTTTTCACTTTGGTCATCAATCCAAAACCCTTCTACTGATTTAGTTGTATTAATTTTTTATGCTGATTTTTGTACCATTGTCATCCTATGAAATACTTTATATTTTTATTTCCTTTTAACTAAGTTTATCTTGATTTTAATCTCCAAAATTTCTCTTTCTTGCTCAAAATAGTATGATATTCACTAAGCAACTCCCTTTCCTCCAAGCTTGGATTATTATGATCACCTTTTTGGAATTTTGAAAGTTTATCTTTTAGTTCTTGTTTCTTCTAGTGTTCTTGTTCCATTCTTTTAATCTAAATATCACTACTTTAATTTATTTTGGAAGTGTATACAAACCATCATTTCTTGAAGGATTTCATGTTTGTGCTATCATATAAACAAATTGAGGATGGTCTTCCCACATCTTCTCATATTTTAAATATAATATTTTTTAATTCACTTACCACCATTTTAACTCCTATTGACTAGTGATCTGAACCAATCCTTTTCAAGGTATTAATTTTAGCACAAGTCCCTTTATCTAGGCAATTATTTGAGAGAATGCACCTGTATGATTTTTTCCTATTAGGTTTTGGCCTCTCCTATTGTTGGTCCAAGTATAGTTGTCTTCTTCAAACTCAACCTCCCATCGATTATTATTTTGAATAAAAGTTGAGAATTATCTCATACTTTGGGTTAATTTCCTAATTCCTCCAATATTTTCATCTAGCTTGGTTATGGCATTAAAATCTCCTATGATCGTGAATTGGGTTTTTTTGTATTTACTTCTCATAAAGGCTTCAATCCCACTTCATACTTATAATCTGCATGACTAAGTTGTAGGTCCACAGACATTGATAGGGATGAAATGGATATTAGTGAAGTAGCCTATGACAAAATACACTATCCAATGCCTAGTTTTATGAATAATTATTACACAATAGGTTCTAATAGGATTCCAATATGTTAGAATTCCCCTTGTTGCTCCTTCAAAATTCACAACATCCCCTTCACATCGCACCCATACTGCTTTCATAGTTTTAGAAACTTATTCATTTGTCATTTTAGTATCTTGGATATAAATGATATCATACTTATTACTTAAATAGAGGTCTCTGATACACCTTTGATTTGAGGGAGCATTAACACCCCTTAGATTCCACAAAATGGTAATTATGTCTCATTAGTGTCCACTAGCCCTGCCTATGAATTACCAATATTATTTTATTGTTTGGTAAAAAAATGTTCAACCAACTTAGTTTATGTTCCATTCTCTATATTTGCTTTTGCTTCCCTGGATATCGCTTGATAGTTTGAGGGTTTTCCTATTTTTGCCTTCCTTTTATCAGGAGCAGGTCTTATTATTCTATTTCTTAATATTCTTTTGCAACTTTATTTTTCATTAGATTTATCCTCTCTTGGATCTACTATAGAAGCTTTTGAATTGTCCTACTCATTTTTTAGTATTTTCTTATTAATGGTACAAATATTAACATCTAACACTATATTTTCTCTACTAATTTACTTCTCCTAAATGGTGTATGGCACATTAAGAGAGTCTTCAAAATATAATGAGACACATTCTTTAGGTTCATTAGGAATGTTCTTCCCTAAATCAAGATCATACTTAATAGACAATTCCTTATTAATATTTTGAACTTGTTGTACTATATCCTCTAAGGTCTGATATGTTTTTTATTCATATGTTAATGCTTAAAAATAATTAGAATTTATTCCAAGATCCTTCCTTACTATTCTCCATTATTTAATTACTTTCATCTATCTAGACCTATTTTTTGGAGAACAAAAAGGAAGGATCTTGGAAGAAATTCTAATTATTTGATATATGTTACCTAGTTTTTGAAATCTCAAGGAATTCTCCCAGAGTGTTGTCTATTGCCTTGAAGGTATCCATTTTCTAAAATTCAGTGGTAATATTGGAGTATAGTACATTATTTGATATGTGAGTTAAAATCAAAATTCTCTTAGATAAGTGGTAAGATCAGAATTCAAAGGTCCTTTTGTAAAGCTATATTATGGAGATAAAGCTCCATAACTTATAGTACAAGTTAATGTAATGAAAATTTCTAGATTGTATTCATTTAGATTAATACTGTAAGTTTATTTCTATATTATTAATTCATTATCTTGACCTTATTATATTATGGCTATTTTATATTAATTCCTATGAGATATAACCTATGATATTTTGTGGTAGTATTAAGGATTAAAAAACCATCAATAATATTAGAGATACCATCAGAATCTATCTAGATTGATAAGAGTTCATAATAACCACTTTCATAAATTGATTTTATCAAATTTGATAAAGTTGATTAAGATCATGTGTACTTTTAAGGTAGTAAGATTTGGACTCTGTTTTTTAAAGGTCATATTGAGTAGAATAAACTAGGGTCATTCCACTAGGTTGAAGGAAAACCAATGAATAATTGGTCTCAACATATTGAAAGATTACCAACTCAAAAGAAAGTTGATCATTCAGGAAGAGATATCTAGAAATTGATATTGATATTGGATTCTCTAGTAAGGAGGAGAATAATATTGAGTTCTTAGGTTTGAACTAAGACATTATTGATTTTATAAAAAAGAGTTTCAACAAATTTAAGGTATAGAAGTGTGATAAGCTTCTTACAGAAGATAGAGAAGAGTTTCAACTTCTAAAAGTAGTACATAAGATAGAAGAAATATAGCAATGAATTGAGAAGCATTCAGAGCTTCCTAAGAGAAAAAACATAAAGAAATAAGATAGATATATCAATATATGATATATTAGTCTTGAAGAAATATAAAGCACCTAACTTAATTTATATAGCTTCAAGCATTGGATTAGAATTGTTAAGAACTACAAGACAATATAGAGAAAGTGACCATTATAGATAAATAGAAAAAGGTAATTATAGAAAAAGAGAAAGAGGCAATTATATAAAAAGAGAAAGAGACCATTATAGAAAAAGAGAAATAAGGCCATCATTATAGAAGAAGATAAATGTTCTTATAGAAAAAGAGAAAAAGATCCGAATAGAGAAGAGATAAAGGTTCATACAAAGAAGATATAAAGAAGCTATTGCATAGAGAGAAGGACAACATAAATATTTCATTAGAAGATTCAAATCAAGAAAATAAGAAAGTTGAAAGGCTCTAATATTATAGAGAATAATAGAAAAATAACCTTTTGGGTGTATCAAAAGAAAAAGTTTACGAGCTATTCTACACACAAAAGAGGAGCTTCACAAAAAGATCTCAATTAATTATTCGATCGAGTAACCAAAGAGAAAAGTGGGTTATGGTATTCACATGGCCAAGATAATATTGTAGCTGAAGAAGCACATCACCTAAACTTGAGAAGAGAAGCATTAGTTACAAAGAGAAAAGCAAAAGCAAAGGCAACAAAATAAGGAAGTAATGAAGAGTTTTTCTCAAGTTACAAGTGTTTGAGTAATATTCGACACCATCAAGATATTTTTCTAACAACACAATGCAGAACATAGCACTAGAGCGACATAAAACACAGTCTAATATTGAACTAGAGCAACATCAATATTGCAGGGGGCCCAAATCAAGCAATAGTAGAAAAAAGGAGTCAAGTGAGCAACACATTTAATTTTAGTTGGAGATATCCACTAGGAGATACAATGTTTACAGGAAGACACAACAATACATACTAAAGTATTGGAAGCAATTTGGAAGCCAAACATCTGATGAGCACCTTATAGAATGTATTTAGTGTCCAAGTAGTTGAAGAAACGTAACTAGTACCTATTGAAATATCCAAGCATCTATTGTAACATCTGAGTGTCTATAGAAAAGAATTCAACATCTGATGAAATGCTCAAGTAGAGTGTAATGTCTTACATGCAACACAATATTTGGCATGTTCCAATCAATACATCATTTTTCAAAGCAATCTTCAAAGCAAAATGTATGGAACCCTAAATCGATGAACAACACCAAGCAAAAGGACCAAAGCACGAAAGTAATTCAAAATAACAAGAAATTGGAGGTTGGAAATTATTTGAAGGTATTCTAAAGTTTTTTAATGTTGCATATTTTATTTAAGTTATTGAAGAAGGCATAAGGTTAATAGTTTTTTGTTTAAAAAGGATTTGAGGAGTTATAAGTTTATTTTTTGGTTTCTTAATTATCTTAAGTATGGAGTAATAAGAATGCCTACTTAGTCAATTTTTGAAGTTTTTTGAAACACATTGAAATTTAAATATTAGGAGATTTTTAACATTTTGTAAATTTTGTTTTGGAGTTAAAAGGATTTCTACATCAAACATAGAAATTTGCATATTTCATAATACTTCTAAACTAGGGAGAAATAAGGTTTACTACTTCAAAGGAATTAAATTGATTATTTAAACCTAGGAGTCATTATGGATTATTGGTACATTGATTTTGGAGCAAGTAGGCATATGACTAGAAACAAAAAATTATATAATACCTTTCATGAAAAATATAAGAAACCAATTATCATAACAGATAGTATGACTTATGAAGTCAAAGGAATAGAATATGTTCTATTCAATCTAACAAATAGAAAAGGTGTAACTCATAATGTGTTATATGTACCATGATTCACTACTAATCTCCTTTTAGTATCTCAACTTATGGATAAAAAATTAGTAGTTGAAATTAAAATTGTCAAAGGAAAAAATAATGTTTTATTATCAAGCAAGGAAACATAATAACCTCAATATCTTATAAAGATAGTTTATTCACTCTAGATACAATGACAAATTTAGCTCTATCAGTAGGGATATCAGAAATAAAAGAACTTTGGAATAAAATACTAGGACATGTAATTGCATTGTCATTGAATGAAATGACTAGATATCAAATGGTTAAAGGTTTACCTAAGATTTCTTGGGAATCTATAATTTGTCCAGAATGTCTAATAAGAAAACAACATATAATATCATTTGAAATTTGACAACATAGAGCTCAAAAACTTTGTGTGGACCAATGAATGTTACAAGTATTAGAGGACATAAATATTTTTAACTATTTGTTGATGGTTATTCCATAAAGATGTGGGTGTATTTTATGAAATCAAAATCTAAAGCAATTAATTGTTTCAAAAAATTCAAACTTCTAGTTGAAAAATAATTAGGCAAAGCCATCAATAACCTTTGTTTAGATAGAGGACGTGAATTCTTGTCGAAGAAATTCAACTTATTTTTAGAATAAAATGGAATAAAAATATAACTTACTATAGTATATTCACCACAAAAAAATGGTATTGCAAAAAGAAGAAATATATCTATCATGAAAATGGTTAGGTGTATGTTAAAAGAAGCTCATCTTAATCATCAGTATTGGAAAAAAGCAATTAAAATAACTATATATTTGCAAAATAGATTGCCTATAAGAATACTAAAGAATATTACACCAGAAGAAGTATGGTCAGGATAGAAACCAACTGTAGAGCAACTAAGAATTTCTGTTGCAAAGCTTATATGCATATTCCAAAAAAAAAAATATGAGAAGACTATATGTGGAATATTTCTTGGTTATGATGATGAGACAACATGATACAAAATAATTGATCCAATAACAATATATATATATATATAAGTAGAGATGTAGTATTTTATGAAGGAATAAAAAATGTTATTAAAGAAAAAAAAATTGATTCATAAGATATTCTAAAATATTTAGAATAAAATTCATCAAGTGAAGATACATAATCAAAGTTACAAGATGAATAAAATGAAAATACATAAATTATCACAAAATTGCAAAGAAAATAACCTATTTGGCTTAGAGATACACTTAAAGATTCAAAACTAGAGCAAATGCCAAATCTTACGACTACAAGATCTCAAACTCATAGTCTAACTAGAGTAAATGGGGTATTGATAAATTTTGTAGTAGAACCTACAATGAAATTTCATGCCTTAAATCATCCAAAATGGAAGGCAACTATGGAATTGGAATATGAAATATTGATGAAAAATAAAACATGGAATCTAGTTGATTTACCTCCAAGAAAGAAAATAGTCGGTTGTAAATGGATCTACAAGATCAAATATAAGGTAGATGGTCCACTTAACAAATACAAGGTTCAACTAGTTGCAAAAGGATACACTCAAACAAAAGGAATTAATTATGAAGAAACTTTTGCACCAATAGCAAGAATGACTACTATTAGAACAATTTGTGCTTTGGTAGCACATCATGGATGGAAACTACATTAGATGGATGTAAAAAGTGCATTTCTTAATGGTGATCTTGAAGAAGAAGTTTATATGTCACAACCAAAAGGATTTGTGATTAAAGGACAAGAACATAAAGTTTGTAAGTTAAAAAAATCCTTGTATGGTCTAAAGCAAGCACCAAGAGCATGATATATAAAGATCAATAATCATTTATTACAACACAACTTTAAATAAGTCTGTTAGATCCAACCCTCTATACAAAAAAGGTTGGAAGTGATATAACAATACTTGTGGTGTATGTTGATGATATAATAATTACAGGAAGTTCAAAAATTCTAATAAATAAAGTTAAAAAGGATCTAGAAAATTATTTTGAGATGACATATTTGATACTTCTACATTATTGTGTTGGTTTAGAAATTCATCAAAATGCAAATAATATTACAATAACATAGACAAAGTATGCAAAATCCTTGAGAAATACAGGATGAATAATTGCAAGTCCAAAGATACTCCTATGGAACAAGTATTACGGTTATCTAGATATGATGAGACATATATCATTTTAGCTACAACCTACCATAAATTAATTGAAATAATCTTATATTTAATAAATACTTGACCATATATAGTTTTTGCTATAAACTATCTCTTAAGATTTATGCAAGAACCCAGAGAAAGCCACTTGAAAGCTACAAAAAGAATAGTATAATATATCAATAGGACTACAAAATATGGAATCATATACAAAATGGATGATAAGAAGCTTTGTATACAAGAATATTCAAATTTTGATTATGCTGTATCCATAGATGATAGAAAATATACATCAGGTGACATTTTCTATATTGGTTCAAGACCAATTTCTTGGTACAATAAAAAATATGTAGTAACACTTTAATCTACAAAAGAAGAATATCGTACAACTAAGGATGCATGTCATTTTATTAGGTATTATTTTCAAAGTCATCATATTTAGTTGAAACATATTTCTACCAAATATCATATTGTAGATATTTTTACAAAGGCATTAGGTCGAATCAAGTTTCAAATATTTTGAAATCATCTATGCAGACAAGAGAAATGCACATCAAATAATGTAATACAAGGGGGTATCAAAGTATATTAAATTATTTGATATATGAATTAAAATAAAAAGTCTCTTAGACAAGTGGAAAAATAAGAATTCAAAGATCATTTTGTAAACCTATGTTATGGAGACAAAGCTCCATAACTTGTAGTACAAGTTGATGTAATGAAAATTTCCATATTGTATTCATTTTGATCAATACTGTAAGTTCTTTCTATATTGTTAATTCATTATATTGACCTTATTATTGTGGCTATTTTTGTCATGATCCTCCCTTGGCATACTTTTCATAGGATGGACTCATGCATGGTTATGCTATTTTGTGATGAAATGATTAACTATTTCATGTTTAGTTTTCTGCATAAATATATTCTATGGAAGAATATGATGTATTTTGTCAATGGAATGACAATGATTTCATGTTTGTTTTATGATAATATACATTTTATGAAAGAATGTGATGCTGCAAATGGATTTGTATGTTTACAAGAACAGGCTTCCTAGTGGGTGGTAGAAAGGAATTAACCATTGGGAATGAGATTTTAGGGAAATGATGTGATTTTATAATTTTCATACAACTCGAAGCAACATGGATAAACGCTCTTTTCATGTAGTTGCATATCATGAATTTGCATGAGAGAAAGATATAAAATTTATTGAATGAAACTTTTTTTTGAAGAACACAAGCTTATACTGAGAGGGGGTGAACAGTATAAGACCACTTTTTACTTTTCTTTCCCAATCAATATTATGCAATGTATAGATAGCAATATCAATAGCAGTAATCAAAGCAATGCACAAATCACCACACACAATAGAGACACCACAATTTACGTGGTTCACCCAATGTGGGCTACTCCACGGAGAAAATATTTCACTAAAATTTTCTCAATCAATCTCTTGGGAATCCTTTCCCTATTACAATGTTTATGGACCTCTGTCCAAAGGAGATACCAATCCCCTAAATCAAGTTCATGGATCTCTATCCATAGGAGACACCAATATCCTAATCTCTGCTCTGGTTGGTGATCCTCTAGAAGACCTCTGCCTCCACTACCCTTAGCAAATGGAACTCTATCCACAGAAGACACCTGTCTTCCCTACTCTGGCTGGAGATCTCTATCCTCAACTCTATCACCTCCAAAGCTCTATCTCAAATCTGCACTAAACACAGTCCTTCGGTCTAGCACAAATCTATCCTCAATATCTATCTCTGATCTGGTACAAATCTATCCTCAAATCTGCACCAAACTCTATCCTCGAATCTGCACTAAACATAGTCCTTCGGTCTAGCACAAATCTATCCTCAATATCTATCCTCAAGCCTTAACTCAAAGCTTGACTCAATCTCAAATCAACTCAGTTGGATCTATCCCAAACCCTAACTCAAGGTTTGAACAAATCAATCAATCAACTCTGCTCACAAGCCTTCACAAAGACTTATCTCAAATCTGCCTTGCAAGATTCCACAAAATCTCACACCAATATATCCTCAAGTCCTCTCTAGAACTTGTCCAATATGCTCTACAAGTCCTCACTAGAACTTGTCCAAATATCTCAATAAGTTCTCTCAAGAACTTATCCAAATATGCTCTCAATATGTATTGTAAGCTTCCACAAAAGCTTACCCAAATCTATCCACAAGTCTTCTCAAAGACTTGCCTTAAATCTGCTCAACAAGTCCACACTAGAACTTGTCCAATCTCATAGAAACATAAAGAGAATTGTTAGAGACTCAATATGCTCTATACTCATCACAATGCTCAATCACTTTCAATCACTCTTTTAGAAACATATAGAGAATTGTTAGAGACTCAATATGCTTCAACTCAATACTCAATCACTTTCTCAAATCAATTCATAATATAGAATAGTTTGTTTTATGGAACTTGAACAATCACTTCACACATCCACTTGACTAGGCTCAACCAACTCTACTCAACCAATCACTCAATGAAACAATCCTTGCTTACAAACCCTAGTCCAAGCATATGATCCTTTACACAAAATATTTCCAACAATGCTTATCAACCACTCTCACATAACAATGATACTCATGTTCTTTTCAAACCCTAGTTCAAGTTCTTTACACAACCAATGGTTTCAACAACAATGCTTATAAACAATCTCACATAACAATGATACTCATGTTCTTTTCAAACCCTAGATCAAGTTCTTCACACAACCAATGGTTTCAACAACAATGCTTATAAGACAAGGTTTTAACAACAACTCTTTATTCCAGAAAACCTTGAAGCATTAACTCAACACACTCAATAAGGAAATCCTAATCAAGTCCTTTTCACTCCAAACTTATTTTCCAGAAAACCAACCAATCAACTCAACTATGGAAGAATGTGCTCATACCTTTTTCTTGATGATGAAGGAACCTCTAAAATCTGCCACAACCACAAATACTTCTTTTCCAAGCTCAAAGGAGTTAGAAGATGATAAGTTATCTCAAAGATACAATGCAAATATCAAAGCACACATACACCTTATCACTCCATATTAAAGAAAGCATCCATCAACATATACAAAAATGATTAACCAAATACACCTTATAATCTCCCAATTAAAATAATATTCAATACCAAGAATAATGTCAATACAATCTCCTTTTCAAAATAACTCAATGGCAATAAGTCCTCTCAACACTATAAATCTTCAATAAACCAATATGTCAAAAATACTTTATTCAAAAATAAAGCCAACTCCTTATTCCTCCAATTAACCAAAAATAATGATTAATTAAAAACCTTTTTAACTAACCCTTTTAACTCCCTAGGACCTTATGTCAAAACCTTAGGCATCACAACACATATTAAAAATTTTATTACCTTTGCCTTGGTGGGACTCGAACTCACGACGCCGCCTCTACCAGCGCCCTAGCCATGGCTCCAACCATCGCACGAGCTAGGTGCTCATTTGGAGAGCAAGAGCCCAACGTGCTCTATATTCCTCTCCGCACATGCCAAAACAAAAACTCATGCCGCTTCCTCGATGCTTCAAAACACATAAACAAAACGCTACCACCATGAATCGAACGTGGATCACTCCACCCACAAATGCCTTAGCACTTCGTCCACTTGCCACTAGGCCATGCTACCTCGATGGATATTACGTTTTAGCACACAACAAACTTAACCCTTTCATTGGTGCTTAAGACAAGGTTTTTTGTCTTCTTCCTCGCACGAATTCTCACAACAACAATTGCACACTTTATTATTTCAAACGAAGGATGATTTAAATACCACTAAGGCATATAGTATATATACTAATTTCCTCCTTTAATTTTGAATGTTGGCACCTTCGAAATTTGAATAATTAATTTATAAATTATTTAAATTCTTTAGAATTTAAATTTTATAAATTAACTTTTAAATCCTTTTGGCTTTATCAAAGCCCTTTTTGATTTTACCACTTTGTATAAATAATATTTATTTATAAAATTTAAATTCAATTTGAATTTAAATATTTTATAAAGTAAATATTAAAACCTCCTTAGGCTTCCTTGGGTTTTTATGAAAAACCTTTTATTGTTGCTCAACCATGGTTTTAATGAAAACCCTCTTAACATATGCTTCCACATAATATTAAAAATATTATGAAGCTCTTTTGCCTTTAACCTTTGCATTGTTCCTCTTGACCTTTTGACATCAATAGTAGCTTATTCCTTGACATCAATGACAACTTCGTTCCTTGACATCAATGACAACTTTGACTCAAAATGTCCAACAATCTCCCCCTTTGTCATTGATGGCAACCCAAATTCTTTTTACCAGAAACTTAACCTTTTCTTTGTTCTGCTCCCCCTGGGACATTGCTCCCCCTGGCTCAATGCTCTTTTCAAATCTCTCTTCTTTACTCAATTACCAAATCTCTCCCCCTTACTCAAATCTCTCCCCCTTTGACATCAATGGCAAAGGGTCACCTTTGGGGCTCGGGGCTAAGAATGAGTCTCTTAGCTTAGCCCCTCCCCCACCTCCTCTTGAGGTGGTTAATTCTAGGGTGGGAGTATTTCTACTCCCAGAAAGCACTGGTCTTTACCTTTGTCTTCTTTTCTTCTTATCTTATCCTTTTGATTCCTTTGATTGTTCCTTTCCATGTCCATGTTCCTGTCCATGTCCATTTTCTTGTTCCTATTCTTGTTCTTGTTCATATCCATGTTCCTATTCCTATTCTTGTTCATATCCATATTCCTTTTCCTCTGTTCTTGTTCATACTTGATTCTGGAATGTCTGCTCTACACCACTTTGTTGTGTGTCCATCATTATTGCACTTATAACACTTAATGTTATTATTTCTTGGAGGTGCAAATGTCTTAGGATTTCTCCTAGTGAAGCCATATCCTCTTCTATCTTGAACCCTGCAATTCATTGCCTTGTGACCAAACTGATTACATGAGTAGCAATACCCATGGAAAAGTTATTTGTTCCCATATTCCTATCTTTCATGTGTCCTGCACTGTGAAGCCATGTGCCCAAACCTGTGACATGAAAAACATCTTCCATTGAAGTTTCCTTGTCTTGACCTCATTGGTCTCTTAGTCTCTCTTGACCTATTCTGATTGTTGTTCCATCTGTTTCTTCTTGGTGCATTGTTCCTATCCTTGTTGAACTTTCTGTTGTCCAACTCATCCTCAGATGTCTCATTTTCTCTTACACTATCTTTTTTTGAAGTTTCTTCTTCTGAAGTGTCTTCTCCTTCAGAACTTGAGGTTGACTTTCCTTCCCATTTCTTTTGTTCCTATTCAAATCCAAGACCTATCTTGCTTGATGTAGGCTTTTGTATCTTGATGAACTTATCTAAGTTCTTTGAGCTATTTTTGAACCCTTGTAGCTTGACTTTGGAGTTTTTAACTTCCAACCTTAATGAAGCTACTTCTTGTTCTAGCTTTTCACATTCTAAGACTTTTGCTTCTAGCTTATCCTTGAACTTCTTTGTCTTAGCCTTTGATTTGTCTAGATCCTCTATAAGCATTCTTCTCTCTTCATCACATTCTTGAAACTGAGATTCTAATTTAGAGTTTTGCTTTCTTACCTTCTTTACTGTTTCAAGAGCATAAATAAGTTCTCCCTTGAGATCATATCCTTCTTTATCTGATTCTTCCTCTATTTGTTTGCCTTTGTCCACATCTTTATTTTCTTTTGACTTGTCTTCTATAGGATCACTTTCTTCTTCCTCTAGAGCCATTAGAATATTTTCATCTAGTCCTTCAAGTGTATCCTCATATTCATCATCATCACTGAAACTATAACCATTCCTTGTACAACTATCTTCAAGATGTCCAAAGTTACCACATCTAAAACACTTGAGAATTATTGGTGCCCTTTTCTAGACTTCTTTTTCTTCAATCATAAATAGGACTTCATCTCTATCATTATCTAAAAAACTAGCATCACTTTCACTTGAGTACTTACTTGCCTTATCTGCATAGTAGCTCCTCTTTTGCCTTTGAAAGAACTTCTTTCCTTGTCTACTTTGTCCATCCTTGCTTTTCTTTTGGTGCCAGTATCTTTTTGATTCCCTATTTCTGTGATCCTATTTTTCTTCATCATTGTTATTCTTTGCTTCTTGACAATCAGTTGCATAGTGACCATACTTTCCACAATTGAAACATTTAACGGATTTTATATCTCTAGATCTTCTTGAATCCTTATTCCTTCTACCATAATTAGCTTCTTCATCACTAGATGACTCATTGCTTGATTCTGACTTCTTACCCTTTGTCTTCTTAATTGCTTTGAAGGTTGCTTCCTTCTGGGGATTAGGTTCTTTTGTTCTCATCTCAAAATTTGTAAGAATACCAAGCAACATATCTCTTGTCAAAGAATCACCATCCTTTGATTCTTCTATAGCTGAAATATTTTCACTAAACCTTGTTGGAAGAGACCTTAAGATCTTATCACAAACATCTGATTCATCCACATTAAGTCCAAGTCCTTGCATAGCATTAACAACCTCATCAATTCGAAGTAGATAAGTACTAATGTTTTCCTCATCCTTCATTCTTAACTCTTCAAATTGTCCTTTGAGATTTTATATCTTTGCTTTCTTGACACCTTTATCTCCTTCATATATACTTTACAACTTATCCCACATTCCTTTTGCATCTTGACAATGCATAACTTTTATGGACTCTGTTCTATGCAAACCTCTCAAAATTGCATTCATTGCTTTTGAATTGTAATGTTGTAGAAGCTTACCTTCCTTGTCTATAGGTGGATCAACTGAGGGGTCGTATCCATTTTCAACTGATTCCCAAATTTCATTGCCAAGTGCCTTCAGATAAATCTTCATTCTCAAACTCCAATATATATAATCACTTCCATCAAATACTGGTGTTGTATTATCTCGATGATCCATTCTTAGAATCCATTGTGTTCTTGTAAGATTTTCCTTCAAGTTGTTAAACTCTTCCGAAGGAACCCTCTATGATACCAATTGAAGAACACAAGCTTATACTGAGAGGGGGTGAACAAGTATAAGACCACTTTTTACTTTTCTTTCCCAATCAATATTATGCAATGTATAGATAGCAATATCAATAGTAGTAATCAAAGCAATGCACAAATCACCACACACAATAGAGACACCATAATTTACGTGGTTCACCCAATGTGGGCTACTCCACGGAGAAAATATTTCACTAAAATTTTCTCAATCAATCTCTTGGGAATCCTTTCCCTATTACAATGTTTATGGACCTCTATCCAAAGGAGATACCAATCCCCTAAATCAAGTTCATGGATCTCTATCCATAGGAGACACCAATCTCCTAATCTCTACTCTAGTTGGTGATCCTCTAGAAGACCTCTACCTCCACTACCCTTAGAAAATGGAACTCTATCCATAGAAGACACCTATCTTCCCTGCTATGGATGGAGATCTTTATCCTCAACTCTATCACCTCCAAAGCTCTATCTCAAATCTACACTAAACACAGTCCTTCGGTCTAGCACAAATCTATCCTCAATCTCTATCTCTGATCTAGTACAAATCTATCCTCAAATCTGCACCAAACTCTATCCTCGAATCTGCACTAAACATAGTCCTTCGGTCTAGCACAAATCTATCCTCAATCTCTATCCTCAAGCCTTAACTCAAAGCTTGACTCAATCTCAAATCAACTCAGCTAGATCTATCCCAAACCCTAACTCAAGGTTTGAACAAATCAATCAATCAACTCTGCTCACAAGCCTTCACAAAGACTTATCTCAAATCTACCTTGCAAGCTTCCACAAAAGCTCACACCAATCTATCCTCAAGTCCTCTCTAGAACTTGTCCAAATCTCTCAATAAGTTCTCTCAAGAACTTATCCAAATCTACTCTCAATATGTATTGTAAGCTTCCACAAAAGCTTACCCAAATCTATCCACAAGTCTTCTCAAAGACTTACCTTAAATCTGCTCAACAAGTCCACACTAGAACTTGTCCAATCTCATAGAAACATAAAGAGAATTTTTAGAGACTCAATATGCTCTATACTCATCACAATGCTCAATCACTTTCAATCACTCTTTTAGAAACATATAGAGAATTGTTAGAGACTCAATATGCTTCAACTCAATACTCAATCACTTTCTCAAATCAATTCAAAATATAGAATAGTTTATTTTATGGAACTTGAACAATCACTTCACACATCCACTTGACTAGGCTCAACTAACTCTACTCAACCAATCACTCAATGAAACAATCCTTGCTTACAAACCCTAGTCCAAGCATATGATCCTTTACACAAAATATTTCCAACAATGCTTATCAACCACTCTCACATAACAATGATACTCATGTTCTTTTCAAACCCTAGTTCAAGTTCTTTACTCAACCAATGGCTTCAACAACAATGCTTATAAAAAAATCTCACATAACAATGATACTCATGTTCTTTTCAAACCCTAGATCAAGTTCTTCACACAACCAATGGCTTCAACAACAATGCTTATAAGATAAGGTTTTAACAACTCTTTATTCCATAAAACCTTGAAGCATTAACTCAACACACTCAATAAGGAAATCCTAATCAAGTCCTTTTCACTCCAAACTTATTTTCCAGAAAACCAACCAATCAACTCAACTATGGAAGAATGTGCTCATACCTTTTTCTTGATGATGAAGGAACCTCTAAAATCTGCCACAACCACAAATACTTCTTTGCCAAGCTCAAAGGAGTTAGAAGATGATAAGTTATCTCAAAGATACAATGCAAATATCAAAGCACACATACACCTTATCACTCCATCTTAAAGAAAGCATCCATCAACATATACAAAAATGATTAACCAAATACACCTTATAATCTCCCAATTAAAATAATATTCAATACCAAGAATAATGTCAATACAATCTCCTTTTCAAAATAACTCAATGGCAATAAGTCCTCTCAACACTATAAATCTTCAATAACCAATATGTCAAAAATACTTTATTCAAAAATAAAGCCAACTCCTTATTCCTCCAATTAACCAAAAATAATGATTAATTAAAAACCTTTTTAACTAACCCTTTTAACTCCCTAGGACCTTATGTCAAAACCTTAGGCATCACAACACATATTAAAAATTTTATTACCTTTGCCTTGGTGGGACTCGAACTCATGACGTCGCCTCTACCAATGCCCTAGCCGTGGCTCCAACCACCGCACGAGCTAGGCGCTCATTTGGAGAGCAAGAGCCCAACGTGCTCTATATTCCTCTCCGCATGCGCCAAAACAAAAACTCACGCATCGCTTCCTCGATGCTTCAAAACACATAAACAAAATGTTGCCATCGTGAATCGAACGTGGATCACTCCACCCACAAATGCCTTAGCACTTCGTCCACTTGCCACTAGGCCATGCTGCCTCGGTGGATATTACGTTTTAGCACACGACAAACTTAACCCTTTCGTTGGCGCTTAAGACAAGGTTTTTGTCTTCTTCCTCGCACGAATTCTCACAACAACAATTGCACGCTTTATTATTTCGAACGAAGGATGATTTAAATGCCACTAAGGCATATAGTATATATACTAATTTCCTCCTTTAATTTTGAACGTCGACGCCTTCGAAATTTGAATAATTAATTTATAAATTATTTAAATTCTTTAGAATTTAAATTTTATAAATTAACTTTTAAATCCTTTTGGCTTTATCAAAGCCCTTTTTGATTTTACCACTTTGTATAAATAATATTTATTTATAAAATTTAAATTCAATTTGAATTTAAATATTTTATAAAATAAATATCATCAATTGAGAATCCGCAAAGAGGATACCCATAAGAAAACATTTAAAACTCGATATGGACACTATGATTTTACAGTTCTACCTTTCGGATTGACGAATGCTCCAACAACATTCATGAACCCGATGAATAGTGTCTTCAGGAAGCATTTGAATTGATTTATTCTTATATTTTTGGATGATATTCTAGTATATTCTTAGAATAAGTTAGAGCACGACAAACATCTTAGAATCGTGATAGAGTTACTAAGAAAAAAACAAATTTATGGTAACTTATCTAAGTGCGACTTCTATGTGATGGAAGTGTAGTACGTAGGGTATATTATATCAGCTAAAGAGATCATAGTGGATCCTAAGAAGATAGAGGTCATACTAAATTGGCCGATGTCTATAAATGTGACTGAAATGCAGAGCTTCATGGGTTTGACTGGATATTACAAGCACTATGTGGAAGATTACTCTAAGATAGAATCTGCAATAACTAATCTTCAAATAAAGGGAAAGGAATTCAAGTGGTCGAATAAGTGTGAGGTAACTTTTGGATTGATCAAGAAAAATATCACTATGACACCCATATTAAAGATTCCAAACCTTTAGGGTAGTTTTTTAGGATGCACAGATGCATCTTTGGAAGGTTTGGGTGGAGTGCTTTTGCAGGAAGAGATAGTTGTAGCTTATGGTTTAAGAAATATTAAGAGGTATGAGGTCAACTATGCTACTCATGACCTAGAATTGATAGTGGTTGTATACACTCTCAAAATTTTCCAATATCATTTGGTGGGAAGATCCTTCGAATTGAGGACCGATCATCAAAGTCTAAAGTACGTATTTACTCAACCTTTGCTCAATTCCAAAAAAAGAATATGGATGGATTTCCTCATCGAATATAATTTTGGGATTGAATACATCAAAGAAAAGGAAAACAAGATTGTCGATGCTCTTAGTAGAAGAAGACACATTGTTGCTTTGACCCGCATCCATGTAGACTTGATGGATCAAGTCAAAGAAATGCAATATTAGGATGTGTAATATGATCAAATTCGAGAAAATATGGAAAGAAAACTAGAATAAAGCAAGGATTTTGGCATTAAGGATGGTTTCTTATGCTTCAAGGATCAGGTAATAATTACTAAGGTAGGCGATCTAAGAAAAATGATCATGAATGAAGCATATATATCTCCTTATTTTACTCACCCAAGAGGAGCAAAGATGAGAGAAAATATGAATAAAACTTTCTACTGGCCAAGAATGAAGAGAGACATCATTGAATTTGTTACCTAGTGTCTTGAATGCTAGAAATTTAAGGTAAAACATAGATACCCTACAAGACTATTGTACCCACATGACATACCCATGCATAAAAGGTAGGTCATTTCAATAGAATTTATTGTAGGTTTGCCAAAAACCATATTCCAACATGATGCAATCCTAGTAGTAGTCGATAAATTGACTAAGGTTGCACACTTTATATCCATAAATACCAAGGATGATCTTGTGATTGTGGCTAAAAAATTTTCCAAAGAAATATTTAGGCTTCATGAGTTTTTGGAGGTAATTATTCTAGATAGGGATTCAAGGTTCACATCTGAGTTTTGGTAAGCTTTACATCGTGCCATAGGTACCAGATTAAATATTAGTTTTGCATATCACCCAAAAACTGATGGGCAAACTTAGAGGGTGAACCAGGTATTAGAATATGTGCTTTGCATTTATTGTATGGATCAGAAGACTTGATGGGAAGACTATCTACACCTAGTGGAATTTGCTTACAACAATGGTTACCATTCAATATTAGACATGGCTCCATTCAAAGCTTTATATGGTAGGAGGTGTAGGACACCATTGTCATGGGATAATCTAGAATATTAGGTTGTGCTCAAACCAGACATGGTTAGGGAAATTGAGAAATAGTTAAGGATGATTAGAGAAAGGTTTAAGGAATCTATCGATCGTCAAAAAAGTTATGTCGATCTTAAGAGGATGCCAAGAGACTTTATTGTGGGTGACAAAGTATTTTTGAAGGTGAAACCAACGAAAAGTGCCATAAAGTCCATAAAACAAGATCCTTGTTTTGTTTGACCCTTCAAAATCACAAAAATATTAGTCCTGTGGCATATAGACTCGCCTTACCACCCAATTTGTTGAAGATTCATGACACCTTTCATATATATTTGCTTAAAAAATACATTGCTAATCCTGATCATGTCTGGGATTTCTCTAAATTGTAGATGGCGGGTCCAGAGACGATTGGGGTACATACAGTGAAGATCCTTGAGTTTCATTCCAAGGAAATGAGAAATGGAGCAATGCAAGGTCCAATGGGATCACTACTCCGAGAAAATACCACTTGGGAGAAAGTGGTAGACATGCAAAAATATTTTCTATACTTGTTTAAAAATAAGTTATAATTATTGATTTAATGTTTTGACTTTGATGAAACACTGAGGACTTTGTTTAGCCTAAGGGGGTAGGATGTCATGACCCTCCCTTGGCAGAATTTTCGTAGGATGGACTCATGCATGGTTATGCTATTTTATGATGAAATAATTGACTATTTCATGTTATGTTTTCTACAAAAACATATTGTATGGAAGAATATGATGTATTTTATCAATGGAATGACTAATGATTTCATGTTTAGTTTCTACTAATATACATTTTATGAAAGAATGTGATGCTACTAATGGATTTGCATGTTTATAGGAACAAGCTTCCTAATGGGTGGTCGAAAGGAATTAACCACCAAAAACAAAATGTCAGGGAAATTATGTGATGTTCTACTTGTCAAACAACTTGAAGCAACATGGATAACTGCTCTTTTCATGTAGTTGCATATCATGAATTTGCATGAGATAAAGATATCAAAGTTGTTGAATCAAAATTGTTTTTGATTGATGATCTTCTTGTAGATATGGTTTCATTTGAGATAATATCCTTTTGGATGAGTTTTTCATTTAATATAAAGTGATTCTTTTCAAAGAATATTTAATGTTAGATTGATGTGTTCCTTCTTCTTTAAAAAAAAATAAAAGAAAAAAATTTGTCTTTTGGTAGCAATTAATGCTTGATATTAGGAAGGAAAGATCACTATTATTATTTACTTGAATTCAAATAATAGTAAGGATCTTTATGAACATATTTATTATTGATTCTTGATGTTCTCCATCAACTATAGAAATAAAAGTACTTTTAAAGATGAAGACCATTAAGTAAGATTTTAAGGTTTTTATTTTTTGAAAACTGAGTTAATATCATATTTGATGGTAAGATGTTACTGAAGTTAATAATCAAAGAAATTAGAAACATCATAGATTTAAATTGTGATGTTGAAAATAATGTGGATGATGATTACATTAATGAATGGTAGTTCTCGATTACACTCCGAATAGAAGGGGAGGTGCATAGTGCTGATGGGAGTTTGTGCACAACCCATGATGACACTCCGATAGTTTAGGAGTGGAAAGGATAGAGGGAAAGAAAAATGGAAAGGAACCAACAAAAAAAAAAGGAAGAGAAACGGGTCTTAGTTTTCTTTGGAAAAAAAAGGATATTGGAGAGTATAATGACAATTTCTAGATAAACCTTGTAAAAACCTACATCTTTGGTTCAAGAATTGGAGGTGTTAATCTTTGAAAATCCATCTATGTTCGAGGTATGTTATAGCTTGGTATATTTTGTTTGGATTGATAGCCTATTTCTAAAGGAAAAGAGGATTGTTTTTCTTTTCATATTTCTTGATTTTCATGGATTTAAATTAGAAGACAAATTCTTCCTTTTAGAATAAAATGACCCGGTTAGGCATCATTGTCTTCTGAATATTTCCTTGGGAACCTCTAACTTAGTGAACCTTAGCGCCAATAATTTATTGCATGTGATAATGTGGAAATTTGGGAGTTCTTTGAAATTAGATTGGGAGGAGGCTGAGAAGCATAAAATATTGTCGACATTAACTGGTTGCCTTGCTCAAACTGATTTTACTTAAAATTGTTCTAGTTGTAAATTATATCTTGAAAACTTGACTGTGACTGTATTGTTCTGAAATCGGTTGAGCTGTGTGGTGAGAATGTTGTGGAACACTTTATTTTGTTACGAATAAATAAGGTTTCTTGCATGTTTAAATGTGTGGTCTTGGGTGATATGAATAGTCTTGTATTCTTAGTGTTTATACTGTCAGTATAAGAAGACTTGGAATTTTTATTCCTATTGAAAAAAAGAAATACCTCAAACTTTTGGATTAATGCTTGTTGTTTGTGACATCTCCTGAATACCTAAAGTGGAGAAAACTTTGATGTGGTTGAATGAAGGAATGAAAGCCTTAGGCATAATAATTTAGCTTATGTTGGGTCTGAGGTTAAACTGATAGAACTACCTTAATTACTATTTCCTTCTTGATAAGCGTGTTAAAAGAAAATTATGATGTCAATTGATGCTTTGGAAAGTAAAACTATGGAGTGAACCCGAAAGCGATGGTAGTGTTGGAATAAGGTCATTGGTTCTCTCTGAAGGAAACCTTTAGCAATAGATATTATTAATGACGTAAGGTGTCAAACTCGAGTATTGCTGGGCGTGTGCATTTTGGTTTTCCATAGTTGTGAGGGCAAAGTAATCCAATTTACAATCGTAAAGGAGAAAGGTTGTGGAGAAATAATTTATAACATGATGTTCGAACACTGTTTGAATATAAGTGATTTATGCTTGGTCTTTAGATGACATTAGACAATGTGTTTTATCAAAATAAAATATGAAGATGTAGATCCCATCGTTAGAAATAAATTTATGGGATATGTGCTAGGATGAAGTATTTACATTGATGATTATGAATTTCTCTAGTTTGTGGAGCCCACTATTTCTAAATGAGGATTAAAAGAATTTATGTGCATTTTATTTAATATTATCCTTTAATGACAAGATTAACTTATAATGGCCGCTAATTTGAATAGCTTGTTGACAAAAATATCTTAGTTTAATCTATATTTATGCTTGCGTTGAGAAAGGAAAAGATGTATGCATATAGGGTATGCATTTCTCATGCTAGGAAACTGTTTTGATCCCTCAAACACATCTCCATATCGGTGGACAAAAGAAGATCTCGAAGAAGGATGATATGAAGGTGAACTTGAGCAGTGAGCAACAAAGGAAGACTACAATCATCATTCTTGGGAACATGCTGAAATAAGTATTTATATAGCCTAGTATGGATGTATATGCCATTATGAAATACCTAGTGTATAAATGTAACAAACATTGTTGCTGAATCCTCTTGAGTAGGGCGTAAATTCTTTAAGATTATGTAATTGTTGAGCTCTATAATATAAAATGAAAGAAGAAAAATAGTTTTGGACCAACATATTTTGTATTGGTCTATTTGCTTTGTTGTAAAAGAGTTGTTTATATTAATATCATCATGCCTTTGTAATAGAAAATAATTTATGATAATTGGATTAAATACATATATGTAGATGTATTCATTTGCTAAAGTGAGAAAGGTTTATATTATGATGAGTTGATTAGGTTTTGGAAGTTTTAGTGAAAGATTTATGAAATCTTCTTATTGGGTAAGACACTAGAATATTTCTTAAAACATCATAAAGGATCTTGATAGAAGTAATTATTAGTTACCTTGATAATTAATAAGGGGTAAATAAACAAGAAGATGGTAACTTCATTTATGCTACCTTGAAAAAGGATAAGCTTGTGATAGGGTGATATCTAAGTGTTATAATAGTTAGTTTTTTAAAAATAACGACTTAATTAATTTTGGATATGAAGAACCTTAATCATAATGGATATCATTAGAGGAAGAAAGGATATAACATAATGTTTCCACAGAATAAATTTTGGAAAGAGACCTATCAATGGGATGGCCAGCTCATTGTGAAGATGAGAAGGATAGTTGAATCCCTACATGCTTATAACACCTATATAGATGGACTTATGTAGTATGTGGTGGTTAGTGTACTCATTTTGATAGGATGAAAGGGGGTAAGCTAGCTCATTGGGGATAATGAGAAAGATAGCTTGTAAATTAAGTAACTATACCTAGTACACTTGCATAGCCGAACATATGCAAGATGTAGGGATGGGTGTGCCTCGAGATGAGACTAAGTGGAAATTCAATATAGTGGTGAGCATATAACTTAGGTAGGAGAACTTAAGATCCATTGTTGAAGTTTAGAATAATTCCTTGATAAAGGAATTAGATCAACCCTTAACAAGTTAGTTTCTTACAAACAAAAAAAAATTCTCACGACTAGGATGGAAATTTTGGGATAGGCCAATTTTATATTCGTTCCTATGAGATATAACCTATGATATTTTGTGGCAGTATTAAAGCTTAAAAAGCCATCAAGTAACCCATACATCCTAACCCAAACTGGTACTAGGGATATATTTATATTTTTAGGTGTAAAACCTTCATACCAGTGCGTAAGGAAGAGTCATGCTCTTCCCATAAACCAAGGACCCCCTTTTAGGATTCTATCTCTTTCTTCCCTGGAACAAAAAATGACTAGAAAAAAACCTTTGGAAAGAAAGGATAGACTCACTCTTGGAGATTTTCAACTCCTATCAATCCATTTTCTCAAGGTCGAATCCCCTAGCCAAAACCAATTAAATCTACCAAAAATTATTGTATCTTTGAACACCGAGGATTGCTTCTGTATGATGACCTCACTAACCTCTACTACTAGGGATGATGCTAAGGATTTAGCTATAAATCACTCCATGGGAAGAAAACTATAACTCAAAATCTATTGAAATTTACTAGAATATCCTCTAGTGAATATAATATTTGATAAAAAACCTATAATAATTTGCATGCAAAATTTCTAAGATAAAGAAAAGGAAAATGAAACTTAGTTGAATTTTTTTAGGTCTTGACAAAATGTCTTGCTTCATTGATTCCCTAGCTCTCCATTGCTCATCCCAACATTTGAACCCTGATTGACAAATATCTATAATTTTGTCTTTTTGCGACTAGAAAAATCGTCACTGCCCTTGTTTTGGATGACTAACTTCACATGTCGTATCTCCCTCAATATTGCTTAGATTCCTTCATATGACCACTCATTTTAAAGCTTTTCAAATTTTGTACAAATTGGTCCAAGAATCATCTAAATTGGACAACCTTGTGCAAAGATATGGTTCCTAAAGGATGAGATGTTTAAAAAAAACAAAATTGTCCAAACGTTGTCTTAGTTTTGAACGACTGTCTTCACATGACCATATCTCCCTTAATATTACTTGGATTCTTTCGAATAACCACTCATTTCAAAGCTTTTCAAAATCTACACAAAATAACATAAGAATATAACTTCTAAAAGATTATTTATTTTTTGAAAAAAATTACCTTTAAATCTATCAATTTATAATAACATGATGTATTAACATAATTAATTAATATAATTATTGTAGTTATAAATTGGATAGTAAAAATTTAAAGTTCAACCACTTGTGGGGAGAGGATGTCATGTGTTGATTGTGCAATTCGAATACATCAATAACCTTAAAAAGGTGGGTATTTTAAAAAGGCCGATGATTCCCATTTACAAAGAATGGATAAAGATTATATTACCCAATTATTATAATAAAAAGATAATAAAACCTAGCCTGAGCCGTCCAAACCACATCTTAACAATCAGTAATTGCATACAAAAATTGGTAACATTTATTTTAGAATGTTAGATATGACGATTCTAGACGCCGCTACAATAAACCTTAGCTCTAATAAATTTTAGCTCTCCATGTTAGGCATAACGAGTGGGAAAGCAACTATAATAAGATAATGTTGGGCATGAGGAGTCGGCAGCAACTATAATAAGATACTAGCCCCTAGTTATAAGGATAAGCAACAATGGTTTAAAGTTTAATTTTTTTAAAAGGTTAAAGTTTAAATCGTGAAGTGTGTAAAGTTTTGAGTTAAATTTTTTTTTTTAAGTTTAATTTATTTTATAATAAATCAAATCATAATAAAATAAAAATACTCAACTTTAAAAATGGTTTATCTCAAAAAGTTTCTTATACTAATCAAACCTTTAAAAAATATCCTAAAGGGAAAAATTCAGGACGATTCCCCGGTCAAGAAAGTACAGGTGCTTCGACATAAAGTGTACTCTATCAATACACGAAGCTCTAAAGAATACCAGCCACATATCAGTCTTGTCCACAATTTAAGGGCTGTCGACGCACTCCTCTAATCCTTCGAGAATCCGAGGTGGCGATGTGAGAATTGTCGCGTCGAGGATTAAGATGCTCGTGTGGTGGGGTATGAAAAATGGTTGCTTCAATTATGACCACAATAAAGATCGGATCATCACTGGTGCGTTGGAGTGGTCAGCACCTTGAGTTGACATTGCCAGATATATGATTATGAATGAGGTTTGCCAAGATAAATAAATAGTTGAAGACATGATATAAAGGTCATCAAATACCAACAGGTCAAATTGTCAATAAAGGAGGATGATCTGATAAATTTTATTAAAAACAAAATGGAAATACAGATCTACTTCAATACATTGTAAAATGGGTAAAAATACAATAATTTCAAGTTGGCATGCAACACATTATAAAATGGGTGTGTTTCATTCATGGTTAAGAATGGGAAAAGAATCCCATCCTTTGAAATTGTCATTTTTAGAATTAAAACAAAATGGAAATACAAAGTTGTTTATCACCAGTAAAGTGCTACGAATAATTGGTATTTTTAAGGAATATTGTTGTTTTTGTAACCCAATGGAAATAAATGCCCAGGAAACACCGAACTCTTCCATGTGAAACATGGAAAGAACCACACTTTATGCTCACATTTGACAGAGACATCCTTTAGTGAAGGTTGGATTGATGGTGAAATTTAGAAGATAATATATTTTTGGTTGAAGGGAAGATTCTCATCTCTGTCTTTTTCTATTGGATAGGGTTTTAAACTTTGGGTTCCATGGGAAAAAGGGTTCTATAAACTTTTAAAGAATAGACTAGGTTTGATTTTTTGATTGGTGAGTTTTTATGATTAATGTTTAGGATTAAACTTTTTTATCTTAGTTATGATGATCTTTTGTAAGGTTGAGAGTTAAGCTTATCAATAGGAAATGATAACACATACTGTGTGGTTTGAACCTTAGACATCCCAAACAGAGGCTAAAACCTAAACCTTTGATTTGTGTTTAAACCTTGAACCTCTTAAAGAGAGGTCAAAGCCAAAACTGCTGGGTTGATGTTTCCCGGGACTACTAAGGTTTGCATCTTACTAAGTAATATATGTTCAAATCTTACTAAGCAACATAAACAATATGTGTATAAGAGTTAATTAGCTGTAATACTACTATGTAATAGTTTTGATGCAATAACGATGAGACCCATTTTTTTTTTTGGATTTGGTTATTGTGAGAAACCTCCTATGACCTACCCCTCTTCTCTTAACCATGACCCCTCCTAAAGTTGAAAGCTATACCTATCAATAAGGAATTTAACACAAAGCCACCACACACCCACCCCTCACACACTCGCCCACGCATGATGAGAACCATTTTAATTTCATATAACTTAGGGAAAAAAACATATTTGAAATATTAAATTGAATTATTAAATTATTAAATTAAAATATTTATAAAAAAGTTATAAATAAAAATAGTAAATCTATATAGTTTATTAGGTTTGAGATAAGTGAACTTTATTATTTTATTTCAGGGATATGAGGCTAAGAGTGAGGAGCAAGGACTTATACACTGTGGATAGAGGTTTGAATTTCATAGGTGAACTTTAATATTTGTAATAAAACATGAAATAAGCTCAATCCATATTACATCATGATAGTTTAGTAGTATTATGATATCTTGATATTTATACACATATTGTTTATCAAAATTGACTTCTTGAAAATCGAGGTATTTGATTAATCGAATTTATGTCATTCAATAAAATGTTAAAGTTAACCCATTAGATTTAAACCTTGGTCTATAATATAAACTCATTACTTTTAATTAATTATTTATAATTTGAACCCATTATTTTAAACCAATTATCTATAATATGAACTTATTGTTTCTAACTAACAATCTATAATATAAACTCATTACTTCTGATCAATTATTTATAAAAAGAAGTTCACTTCTAATTAATTATCCTAAGGCTTAAATGAACCTACCTTAATATTTAAACTAGTGGATTTGACATAATTGACGGGGACATAAGAGAAAGTTGCAATCTTACTAATAAATTTTAACATTTACCCAAAAAATTTAAGATAAATAATAGGAAATTTATATTTTATAAATTAAAACATCATTATAACATTGCAGTGCAAAGATTCGGGCTTTGGCTTTTACCGGTTGGGTGAGTGTGTGAGGGGGTGGGTGTGTGGTGGCTTTGTGTTAAATTCCCTATTGAATAAGTATATCTCTCAACTTTAAGAAGGGTTATGGTTGGGAGAAGGATTATGGTTGGAAGAAGACTTTCCCTATTGAATAAGTATATCTCTCAACTTTAAGAAGGGTTATGGTTGGGAGAAGGATTATGGTTGGAAGAAGACTGCTCAACCTTGTATTTCAGTTATAAATTTTTTTCATAATAATCAAATAAAAAAACATTTTATTTTTATATAATCAATTAAAAATAATTATATAAATAATATTATAATTAATTAAAAATAATTTATTAAATTAAAAATATGATAAAAATTAATTTGAAAATCAAAAAACCCTATCCCACCCTTACTTTTGGAGGATGGAGAAGCTTCAATAATTTAACAAACACAGATGAAAGGCATAAGAAAGGCTATATTAGTAGATAAATTTGTTATTATTGTTTTTTTATTATTTAAAGAATTTTAATAATTTTTATTTTATTAATCTTTTAAAGAATGAATTGAAATAAGTATTCAATAGCCACAGATGAATTTATAAATTGAAGAAATCTAATGACGCACACAGCCGGCAAGGTTGAAATTATTGAGAACACAGTTCAATCATACGCATTAAAAAGAAGGGAAATTAAGGGATGTAATGAACTGATGTGACCAGTTTCTTGTCTTGTTAGAAACAAGATCTAGAAGAATATCTATGTAAATGTTTTTATCCTGTATGATAACGACCAACGTTGAAAAGAGGGGAAAATGCCTAAAACATAGAAATAATAAAACTTATATTAAAAGTTTTATTCTTTCAAAACGTCTTGAGTTTTGTTCATCTACTAGTTTCATTATGCAAATGATATTTTTTTTTGATAATTTGTATTGTATTTACATCATAGGTTTTGAAAGGTACCCAAAACCTTATTACAGTAAAGGCTGAACAACCATACGTAGAAACAAAATTTCCAAAGAGGTGTTGGGGACCTTAGAAGCCCAGATAAACGACCATAACCAAAATCCTCTTAGACCCGGAAGGAAAAAGCAACTAGAACAAATATTAAAATGGACAAGCCTTAACCAAAAAAAAGCGACAAACCAAAAAACACCCGTTTCAGCTTCGAACGTCCCACCAGAACACTGTTGGACAAAAAGAAACATGCTAACCTGAGCGGTAGACCAGAGAAAAACAAAGGGATTCCTACGCGTCAGAGGACCCAGATGGAGGGTCCCATGCCCGTCATTTTTTATTGTCATCCTTCTTCCTTGAAGTGGTTCCTGCAACACTCTGAGTGTAGCGAGATAGGATCTTAGAAGCATCCTCTAGAGACTTAATGGTTGCGTTAAGCTTTTACCTTTGTCGAGGAATTGATCAGTTTCTTCCTCCTAGTTGTGCTTGTCACGGTGAATGAAGCGGCCTATTAGCGGGAGGTCGGTGATCTCTGCTAACATTTCAATAGTCACTTTGAAGTGAACACCTTGAATTGTAACCTCACCCTAGTTCCAAGAAGTGATGAAGTCCTTGGTAATCTGGTCCTCGGTCCCAAAAAACTTTTATAGGAATGGAGTAAAACCTTTGGCATCCATGAATATCTGGGCAGTGGGGAGCAGGTTCAGCTAGGTTGGTTTGATGAATGCCATGCTTTTGGCTCTAGGACGAGGGCTGAGGTAAAGAAACGATAGGGGGTGGGAGCTAAGGTCAAGGTTCAACAAAGTCAAGCCAGGGAAGACGATAAAGGGGGTGTGAGCTGGGGGGTTAGAGCCTGTGCTGGTTAAGTAGGAATGGATCTAGAAGAAAGGGCCTGAAATGGTGGAATCAAACGAAGTGATAAAGCGATGGAGCAAGGCATGGGTTGGGGCTTGGGAGTAATTGGGAAGGAGCAGGATATCATCCCAATGCATGGAAAGATCACCAATGTAACACCTAATATTTGCATGATTGGAACATAAGTGAAAATACTAGGATGTGGTTGGAAAAACCACTATGGGGAAGAGCAGGGGGTGTTGGGAAGGGCAATTGATAGCTTGGAATGGTAGAAAATGGTAGATATTCTTGACATGATTAATGAGATGAATATAGATACGCCTTCCCATATTTTTGTGATTGGCCACATAGCAAAAAATGGTGAGATGCAGGGCTCTGATTACTTGGACCAAGGTGGTTTTTTTTGCACGCGTGCCATTGGCCTTGTAGTTTGGATACCACCATAATTCAAACATGTGGTGATAATTAATAGTTTCCCATGTCTTTCCACCCACGATCTCAAACTTGATGAAAGTCCTGATCCAATCATGACGGTTGCCCGTATTCAGGGAGAAAAATCTGAGAACTCTAGCATTGGTAAGGAGAGGCCCTATGATGAGCTTAGTTTCAAACTTATTTTCATTGGGACTTGCCACTCTGATTATTAGCCTTTTCATGGATTGCAACATTAGTGATGTCCTGGGGGAAGTTATCTCTCCATACTTTGAAGCTATTGGAGGAGGCTTCCGGGTTGGCCATGAGATCAACAACATGATTGGCTTCCCTGTAGTTGTGGTGGATGGTCATCTACGGATGACTCTGAAGAATCTTTCTGGATTCTTGGATGGTGTTGAATACTTTCCAGGATGGAATCTTGTTATTCCTCATATAGCTGATTATATTCAAAGATTCACCCTCTATGATTGCTTTCCTGGGATCCTCTTAGAGCACAACAAGCCCTCTCCTCAAAGCCTTGGCTTTCACAAAATTATTGTTTTGAGCCCCAAGGTACTCAACAAATGTGATGATTAGGTTGCCATTGTGATATATAATGATCCCTCCTGCCCAAAAATTGCCAGGATTTCCTTTGGAAGCCCCATCAAAATTCAGCTTGATCCAACCCTCTGGGGAGGCTTCCATTTAATATTATCTCTGGGATTAGGCCTTGGATGAACTCTAGGATCCTCCTCAAGAATGGAAAGAGATTTGAAGAGGGCACATTCAAGAGCTAGGGAAGGGGCTATGGAGCAAGGGATAAGTTGGATGTTTTCAATAGCATAGGCAATAGATTTGGAAGCCACAAATAGGGGATCCCTGGAAGAGGATGAAAATGCCCTGTTGTTGCACTCTAGCCATATTTACCAAATGAAGTGATGGAGGAAGAAGGACCAAAGGGAGTGAAGTCTGGGATTGCTAAAAGGATTTGGCCATTGGGAGAAGAGGTCAATGATTGATTTGGGTTGAACCCATTGGATGTGGAAGGAATTGAGCAGGTGGCCAAGGACAGCGGAGGAAAAAGCGTAGTTGGTGAAGATGTGGTTCGAGGATTCCCAGTCAGAAAGGCATAGGTAGCAACGGTTGGGGATCATGAACCCTCTTTTGGCTAAATTTTCAATCGTGAGGATCTTATTTTGGATAGCAATCCAAGAAAAGAAGCTTATTTTAGGGATGAGTTTCTTCTTCCAAACCAAGTTGAAAGGAATAGTTGAAGCCTAGGCATTCTCTTGGAGGGTGTAGGCTAACTTTATAGAGAAGGACCCTTCATCAGTTCCTCCCCATATGGGCCTATCTTCAGCTTCTCCAGTGGGAATGGTGATTGCATTGAGCAAATTGGATAGGGTAGCAACTTGATTGGGGAAGTTGGCCACATCAATGGTTCTCCATCTAGGGCCTCTATTGTGACTATTGATGAAGTTAGCAACCTTTTTCCCTAGGATGGTATTAGTGGAAGGCTTGAGGACCACTAGTGCTCTATTTTCACTCAGAGGTTCCTCTTGAAGCCACCTGTCATGCCAAAAGTCGATGTTGTTCCCATTGCCAAGAATCCATCTACTACCTTTTTGGATGAGGTTTCTGGTCTGAGTGATGGATTTCCAAAAAGCCGATCCATTCTGGGGCCCCTGATCATTTAAGAAATGGTGGTCCTGCATATACTTCTTCTTGACTATCTCGACCCATTCTGCATTGTTGTTGGTGTAGATCTTCCATGCATGCTTGGCTAGGAGAGCAAGATTCATTTTGGTAATTTTCCTGAGCCCAATGCCCCCTTGGTTTTTGCTATGGTAGACCAGATCCCAAGCCACCAGGGGGATTCTCTTCTTGTCTTCACTCCCAGACCAGAGGAATCTCTTTTGGATTTTCTCGATCTTAGAACTCACTGAGGTTGGGATCTTGAAGATAGATAGGAAGTAAACCGGGATGCTCTGAAGACAAGCCGAAGTAAGGGTGGCTTTGGTTGCCTGGGAGAGAAGGTGACCTTTCCAAGAGGCCAACTTTTTCTAAATTCTTTCAATGATGTTGTTCCACATGGAAGTCATGGGGTTTCCTGAGAACAGGGGGAGTCCAAGGTAAGTGGTGGGGAGAGCCTCCGGGGAGCACCCAAGGATCCATGCTATTTTGATTTACCGGATATGGGGTGTGTTGATGAAAAATATTTTGCTTTTGAGGAGGTTGATCTTATGTCCTACAACACTCTCATATAGGTGGAGGATGTGTTTAATGGCCTTGGCTTGAGAAACTAAGGTGAAAGTGGACAGGATAGTATCATCAACAAACTGTTGGTGGGTAACAGGGTTAAGACCAGTAGCAGTTTTGATCCCGAAAATAAGACCTCTCCTGCTGGCACTTGCAATGGATCTCCCTAACGCCTCAGCCAGGATGATGAACAAGATTGGGGATAGGGGATCTCCTTGCCTCAGTCCTCTAGATCTTGGGAAGAAACCAGCAGGGGACCCATTGACTAAGATAGAGAACCAAGGAGAGGATATGCATCCTTTGATGAGGTCAACCCAAGCCGGGTGGAAGCCAAATTTGAGGAGGACATCAATGAGAAACTCCCAACTGACCCTATCAAAGGCCTTGTTCATGTCCAGCTTCAGGAGGAAAGTTGATTTCTTGGCCAAGGTGGTAGAGTGTAGGGCCTCATGAATGGTGATCACTCCATCAGTTATGATCCTCCCTTTAATAGAGCTACCCTGGAAAGGATCAATGATAAGGGGGAGGATCTCCTTAAGCCTGTTAGCCAAGGCTTTGGTTAGGATCTTGTATAGAACATTGCAAAGGCTGATGGGGCGGTAGTCAGACAAAGCTTTGTAGGCCACCACTTTGGAAACCAAGGTGATGAAGGTGGAGTTGATCCCTCGAGGGATGGCCTTGGAGGATTGGAGGTATCTAACTACTGCACAAAATTTAGGGCCAATCAAATCCCAGAACGATTGGAAGAAGTGTGGAGGAAATCCATCTAGTTCGAGAGCCTTGTCAGGTTGCATAGAGAACATAGCTCCTTTGATATCTTCATGGGTGAGAGGGCTAATGAGCATTGCATTAGTGGATGAGGAGATGGAATGGGAGATATTACCAAAGAGGGATTCTTTGGCCTGGGGGGAAGCAGGAGAGGAGGAGCCCAGAAGGGACTGGAAGAAATTAATAGATTCATTCTTCATGTCAGAGATATCCCTTGTGATCCTTCCATCACTGCATGTGAGCTCTGATATTTTGTTGGAGCTTCTATTTCTCAAGGTAGACACATGAAAGAATTTGGTATTTGAGTCACCATCCCGAAGCCAAAGGGCCCTCAATTTTTGCCTCTAGTATGTTTCTTCCCTGTCCAGGATGTTGTGAAACTCAGCTAGGAGCTTGCCTTCTTCGGCTCTAATGTTGCTATCCTAGTTATCTGCTTGGATTTGTTGCTCTATGATTTCCAGTTTCTCTTTGACTATCCGCTTGCTTTCAAAGATGTTTCCAAAGATTTCTCTATTCTAGGTCCTGAGATTTTCTTTAATGAATATGAGTTTTTGGTATATTTGGCTAGAAGGGGACCCTTTGAAGGGCTACTGCCACCATTGAGAAATTTGGTTCCTGAAATCTGGGTGGTGGAACCACATCGCCTCGAAGCGGAAAGGGATCTTGAAAGAAGGAGCTTTGATGGCTTCAAACAGAAGGGGACTGTGGTCAGAGCTAATTTTAGGGAGGGATTTGAGGGTGGCATCTCCAAAAATAGGAATAGCCTCTCTTGAAAGAAGGAACCTATCTAATTTAACCTAGATGAGATTATTTCCAGCCCTTCTGTTACTCCAGGTGAAATTTTCTCCTTTTAGTTGGACATCCATGAGTTCGTTTGCATCTATGAACTCCCCAAATTCCTCCATGCTTCTGGTAAGCGAGATGTTGCCTCCTTTCTTATCATATGGGAAAAGAGGGTTGTTGAAATCTCCTGTGAGGATCCAGGGGATGGTATTGAAAGAGTTTCTCATTTGACTTATGGAGTTCCACAACAAGGCTCTTTCAAGGGGGTTATTAGGAGCATAGACATTGGTAAGGATCCATGTGTTATTACTATTTTTGCAGTGAAAAATCATGTTTATGATCTTGTTTGAGGAGGAGATCATTCTTCCTTCAACTTTGGATCCCACATGCACATCAGCCCTCTGGACGTTCCTTGGGTAGGAGTGAAGACAGAATTCACTTTTATTCCATATTGCTTTGGAAAATTTGGGGGAGGAGATCTCATCTACTTTTGTTTCTTGCATGATGAAAATTGTAGGGTTGTACTCCTTTCTTAGATTTGTAGTCAGAAGTTTCTTGGGGGCACCATTAAGCCCTCTCACATTCCAAGTGAGAATATTCATTTAAAACTTTTTGAGGGATTTTTTGCCTCCCTTTGACTACTATGGGGGAGGTTTGGATCTTTTGGGTTCATCTCTTATCAAGTTCAGAGAGTCAGAGAGCAAGGTGGCTTGGAAGTCGTTTGCTATATCCTCTTCAATATATTTTCTTCTTTGCTTAGTAGTGGATGACCTTCCTCTCTTTTTATCACTTCCATAGTCGATGAGGGATTTTTTGCTCTGGGTCTGCTTGGGACTGAAGTTCTCCGAAATGGACTGGGATGGAACAGGACTCCCTTCGTATTCATCTTCAGAATGGATGGATGTTGGTCCGAAAGTTTCCAGAGGGGGTGGGATGGACCAGATTTTGATGGAGACTCGGTGGATTCATTCTCGATCGGATCATCTTGGGGAGGATTAGACTGGATTAGGGGTGGGGGATCAGCCACTAGGAGGTCCATTTTACCCTCAAATAAAACAGGATTAGATTCAAGTGAGATACATACATGGTCTGCCTTCGAGTCCGGAGGAGAATCAATAATATTTTTTCTTTGTCCTCAGAGGAACCGTCCCTCCTTTGATAAATTATGACTTGGTTTGCATGTGAAGATGAGTTGTTCTTTTTGGAAAAGATTTGGATATTCTTGAGGTGAAGATTCCTTGAAGGATGGGACTAGAAACAATTTTGGGATCTGGCGGGAGGAGGACTCAGGAAGAACTTATCAGAATCCTCCGGTTCCTTTGAAGGTTTAGCTTTGAGAAGGAGGAATTGGTTCTTGAGGTGACCTTACGTGTGATAATGGACGCAAAATGCAAGATTATTTTCATATTCTAGAGGTTGACACCATCTAAAGGATCTCAAAATTAGGTTTACAAACATGGGTAGCTCAAAATCAAAATTAGCATTCACACAAATGTAGGCATAGACCATTCTGGAACGTTCTTTGTTTTTAGAATCAATAGCCACCATGTCACTAATAGTTTTGGCAATGGCTCCCAATATGTCCTCATGCCATAGGTGGAAAGGCAGATCTGGGATGCAGATATAGATGGGTGCAAATTTGATGCTTTGGGTGTTGGGGTTGAAATACGCAGTCCACCTCCTGAGGAACAAAATCCTTCTGCCCAAGAACCATGGTCCCCCAGTTAGGATTTAGTTTGCATCATCATGGTTACATAGCCTTATGAAAAAAAATCATCTAGAAAGGTCTACGATCTCCATGATTCCTAAGGTTTTCCATTTGGAGAAGGCCTAGTGCCTTATTGTGTCCATGTTCGACCATCCCCCAACGAACTTGTCGATTAGGGAATATGATTCCATTGAAACTTAGCTAGAGAAAACTTCTTCTAGGATGACGATATCTGCTCCGATATGTGTTAGGTGGATATCTAAGGTTTTTTGAATGTTGAGGCCATTGGAGATGACTTGGGTGTACGAAGGCCCACTAGGGCTTCTAGGAGTTGGGTCCTTATTGGGGATGGGGCCCTTGACATACCTTTTTTTGGTAGGTTCCTTGTCCCAAGGGCCCTTGGGGGGCTTCCTCGAAAAACCCTCTCCTCCGCTAGATGCAACCTCCTTACCTAGTTCTGCCACTCCAGAAGGTCGGTTCCTGGTCTTTCCCTCTGCCATCCACTCCTCTACAATCATTTCAATGATATAATTTTTTTTAGTTTAGCAATTGTAACGTTTTTTTAGCACTAACCACATTATTAGGATAGATATGATGGTTAAGTTGAAGGGTGATAATGTTTTTGTAGCAATAGATTTTTTTAATGATGTTATGATTACAAGACTTACGAACAACTATAATATAAAAACAAGATTTTATTTTACTCATTTTAAAGTGATGTTTTTTATCAATGTTCAACTACCATAGCTAGTTAGAAATTAAATGCTCTATAGACATAGTCAGGAACTGGGTTGTGAGTGTGAGCCATGATCAACCCTCACTAGGTAGCATGGAAGGGAAAGTCATTCTTGAAAGCTCTAATGAGAAGTTAGGATACCCTACCTAAAAGTATGGATGCCCAAGTTGGAGATAAGAGAAATAGCAAACATATGACAAGTTCGATCTAGGGAACAAATGTTACACTAGAAGTGATTATTAATGATGAGATGATTGAGCATGATATAATGGTTCTTAAAAGTAAATGTTTACTATGTAAGTTCCATGGATACTGGCCATGGTTTTCATTGACTAAAAATTGTTGGACTCTAGAGAATACTATAGAGTATCTTCCCTAAAGTATATAGGTTATAAATATTTAAAATTCATTTAAATATAGTTGCACCAACTTTACTATTTGAGAGGAAATCAGATTTGTTGTGAGAGCATATAGGTAATTGTTTAGAGTGTTTCTAAACATAGTAGGAGCAAGTAAGATCTCCATAATAGTAGAGATTTCAAACTGATTGGAGTGCTATAAAAGCATTGTAATTTCTTATGATTATGAATCTAATGAGCATATTTTATCATTTTGGTATCAGAGCAGGTTTTCTCAAATGGATCAAAACCTATGGAGAGTGCTGTGAAGAGATCTGAAGCACGCACTTTGTCAGAGAAACTCAAGTGGCCACCACTCACTAGAGTTGCAAGGAATATCTCGAGTAAATCATTAATATATCATACATACAGAAGTATTTGCTTATGAAATTTTGAGGGTTGTTAGATAATTGTATAAAGAGGATTCAGTCAAAATTTTAGGTGATTTGGAGCTAATTTTCTGATTTTATTAGCATTTTGAGTTTTTCAATAAAATGGTTGTATAAGGTGGAAGAAAGGGTATTTACTTCTCAAATTTTTGGAGAAATATTATTTAGATAAAATCATAATTCACACAAAATTTCAGGTCATTTGGATCTGTATTGATTGATTTGTGTGAATATTTATTTTTTCTTCAAAAATCCTAGATCCGGAATTGTGATAAAAAGGAAAAAAGTAAATGATCACATATTTTTCACCTTTGCAAATTTTATTCTAAAATTTAGAGGGTTTTCATATTATTGTATTAGGAATATAGATTTTAATTTTCAGAAATTTTGGAGCTGTATGGATTGATTTATGTGAAAAACATTGAGGTTGTCTCAAAAACACTCTAAGATCTAGAAATGGCAAAAGTAAATTGATCATATATTTCTCATTTGTGTGAATTTGCTTCTGAAATTTAGTGGATTTTCAGATACGTATATCAAAAGTCTACAAGAAAAATTTCAGTTTGTTTCAATCAGTATTGGCCGATTTATGATAAATTTGGTGCTTGAGACTTTGGTAAATAAAAAGAAGCATGTATTTTTGCAATTAGAGGTTAATTATGAGAGATTGACTTAATAGGTTGAGTCAATTGAGTAAAATAAGATCTACTGCTATTATTTATTGCAAAAAAATTGTATTAGAAGCTATCTATATTATTCCAAAGTTTTTTTGATTAGCATCAATGGCTTCCAATAACAATATTCCCATTCCTGAATTTAATGGGTTAGATTTTGAGTATTGGTCCATCATGATGAGGACCTTACTCATAGGCAAGGGGTTATGGGATATTTTAGAAGAAGGCTAGAATGAACCTACATATTGGACCACCTTGAGTGCAAATTATAGAACCAATACAAAGGATGTCCAAAAGAAAAACTTATTTGCTCTGTACCATCTCCAAGCAACTTTAGAGAAAAGCATCTTTCCAAGGATTGCTTCTTGTTCAATAGCCCTAGAAGCATGTACAACCTTGAGAGATAGCTATCAAGGGAGTAATCAAGTGAATCAAGTGAGGCTTCAAAACTTGAAGAGATATTTTGAGAATCTCAAGATGCAAGATGATGAAAGAGTGGGAGATTATTGTGTGAGAGTGAAAGCCATTGTAAACAAAATGCAAACCCTTGGAGAAGACATCAAAACTGAAGTAGTGGTGAAGAAAGTGTTGAGAACACTTATTCATAAATGGAACCATATTTCTATTATTATTTAAGAGTCTAAATATTTATCTACTCTAACTTTTGATGCTCTAATTGGTTCTTTGATGTCTCATGAAGAAAGATTGCAGGGTGCTACATCTACAAGCTATGGAGGTGATGAGAAAGCATTCTCATCCAAAGAAGGTGATAATGCACAAGGAAGAGGACAAGGACAAGGAATATGCCAAAGGAGAGGTAAAGGAAGAGGACGAGGTAGATCAAGAGGTGGAAATCAAGGAAGAGGAGGTGACAAATCAAAGAAATCTTATTACAATTGTGGTAAGGTTGGTCACTTTGCTAGAGATTGTTGGTCCAAGACTTCTCAATATGGGAGAGGTCAATATGGAAACTATGGAGAAGAGGAAGGAGATTATTCAAATATGTTCCTCACCTATGGAAAATCAGATCAAAATCTTAATGAAACTTGTATTTTGGATACTGGTTGTTCCAATCACATGAGTGGCAAAGAGGAGCTCTTTGCTACAGCTGATTCCTCCTACAAATCAAAGTTCAAATTGGGAGATGACAAAGCACTACAAGTTGAAGGTATTGGAGCCATGGAGGTTCCAAAAAAATAAAGGAACAAGAAGGTAAATGACATCTATTACACCCCAAAACTCCAACATAATTTGCTTAGTGTTGGACAAATGATAGAGAAGAACTATAGGCTTGTTTTTGATGAAGGAAAATGTGTCATTTTTGATAAAAATAATTGTAATAGAGTTATTACACAAGTACCTATGACAAATAATATGTTGTTTCCTCTTAATTTTTGGGAACAAGGAGGTGCTCAACTTGCTAGTGTAGCTATTTCTAATCCAAGTGTGCTTTGGCACTTGACATTTGGTCATCTTAATTTTGCAAGCTTGAAGTTGTTGACTTCTCAAGCTATGGTAAGTGGACTTCCAAGAGTTGAAGAACACAAGGAGGTGTGTGAAGGATGTGCTTTGGGAAAACACTCAAGATCAAAGTTTCTAAAGGGATAAGCATTGAGAGCAAGCCATCCACTACAATTGGTGCATTTAGAATTTTGTGATCCAATGCAAACCAAAAGTATTGGTAACAACTCTTACTTTCTCACTTTCATTGATGAATTCTCTAGGATGTGTTGGATTTATTTTTTGAAAACTAAAGATGAAGCTTTTGATTGTTTCATATATTTCAAAAATAATGTAGAGAATCATAGTGAGTTTGTTGTAAAAAGTCTCAAGACTGATAGAGGAGGAGAGTATTCTTCAAATGCATTTCTAAAATATTGTAAATATTGTGGAATAAAAAGGCAATTCACAACTGCCTACACCCCACAACAAAATGGTGTGGCTAAAAGAAAGAACCACACTATAGTAGAAATGGCTAGATCAATGTTGCAAACTAAGCATCTAAGTAACATGTATTGGGTTGATGTTGTTAGAACTAGTGTTTACATTTTGAATAGGAGTCCTACTTCTAGTTTAGATGGTATTACTCCTTATGAAGGATGGTATGACAAAAATCCAAATGTAAAACACTTTAAGGTTTTTGGTTGTCTTGCATATGCCCACATTCCTAATGAGCAAAGAAAGAAACTTGACCCCAAAAGTCAAGCATGTATTTTTATTGGATATTGTGAGTCATCCAGTTGCATATGCCCACATTAAAATATTTAAAATTTATTTAAATATAGTTCCATATGCCCACATTCCTCTCAAGTGCAGCCCAAAAACAGCAAAGGAAGTCCTCCAAGCCCAAGTATGAGTATTACTTCAAGTACAACAGATGCTACTCCAAGTCCTTCTCCACAAAGATCAGTAAGTTCTTCACCTATGGATATTGATTCTCCATATAGAGGTAAAAGGACACTTTAGCACCATCCATATTTTCAAATGTTGGATAAGAATTTCCAGAAAAGATACACTAGAAGTCAAGCTAGTGAAATGAATGCAGTTTTGAAAAGACTTGAAAATATGCATATGTATGGTGATGGTGACTCCCAAGAGCCTAAGGGATATGTATTCAATTATGCTTTAATGAATAGTGTAGATCTAGAGCCATCTAGCTATGAAAAAGCAAGTGCTCATGATGTATGGCAACAAGCCATGAAAGAGGAAATGACCTCTATAAAAAGGAATGATACTTGGGAGCTAGTGGATCTTCCTAAGGGCAAGAAATGTGTTGGATACAAATGGGTCTACAAGGCCAAATTCAATGCCGATGAAAGCATTGAAAGACACAAGGCCAGAATTGTACCAAAAGGGTTCACTCAGAAGTATGGGATCGACTATGAGGAGACCTTTGCTCTTGTTGCTAGATAGGAGACAATCAAATAAGTACTTTCTTTGGCTGCCCACAAAGGGTGGAAAATTTAGCACATGGATGTAAAGAGTGCCTTTCTCAATGGGTACTTGAATGAAGATGTTTTTGTACAACAACCTCAAGGATTTGAGAATAAGGTAAGGAGCACCTTGTATACAAACTAAAGAAAGCATTGTATGGCCTCAAGTAAGCACCAAGAGCATGGTACTCACACATTGATGGCTACTTTCAAAGGTATGGATTCACTAGGAGAAAAAGTGAACCTACCCTCTACTACATGAAATAAGGTAAAGACATTCTCATTGTATGCTTATATGTGGATGATCTAATATTCATGGGTAGTAGTGCTAAGATGAATGAGGAGTTCAAACACTCCATGATGAAAGAATTTGAAATGAAATATCTAGGTTTAATGCATTACTTCCTAGGCATGGAGGTACATCAAATAGATAAAGGGATCTTCATATGTCAACACAAATATGCTCAAGATATGATCAAGAAATTTTCTATGGAGCAATGCAAGCCTATTGCAACTCCAACGGGTCATGGGATCCAATTGAGGAAATATTATGGAGCACCAAAAGTTGACATGACCACTTACTGGAGCATGGTTGGGAGTCTAATGTTCCTCACCAACACAAGACCGAATATTTAGTATATTGTTTCTCTTATTTCAAGGTGTATGGCTGATCCATCTAAACTTTATTTTGAAGCAACTAAGAGAATTTTGAGATATGTAAAGGGTACATTGGATTTTGGGATCCATTACCACAAATGTAATTTTGTAAAATTAGTTGGCTTTAGTGATAGTGATTGGGGCAGCAATATAGATGATAGAAAATCTACTTCAGGGAATTGTTTTAGTCTAGGGTTAGGACTAATTACATGGAGTTCCAAAAAGCATACTGTTGTAGCATTGTCATCTACTGAGGATGAGTATATAGCAATCACAAATGCTAGTACTCAAGATTTATGGTTGAGAAAAGTCCTTGAAGAAATTGGAGAGCAATAAAGTGATCCTACAAGATTGTACTGTGACAATATGAGTGCCATCCAATTGGCACATAATCCTATCCACCATAGCAGGTCAAAGCAATTTGACATGAAGTATCACTTCATTCGAGATATGGTGGATAAACAGGTGATTGAGCTACAACATTGCAACACTTTGGACAATATAGCGGACATCTTCACCAAAGGAGTTGTGAAAGCTCAGTATATAAAGCTGAGAGACTGTCTAGTCAGTCCTCTCAACTTTAAGGGGGAGAATGTTGGACTCTAGAGAATACTTTAGAGTATCTTACCTAAATTATATAGGTTTTAAATATTTAAAATTTATTTAAATATAGTTGCACCAACTTTACTATTTGAGAGGAAATTAGTTTTGTTGTGAGAGCATATAGGGAATTGTTTAGAGTGTTTCTAAACATAGTAGGAGCAAGTAATATCTCCATAATAGTAGATATTTCAAACTAATTGGAGTGCTATAAAAGAATTGTAATTTTTTATGATTATGAATCTAATGAGCATATTTTCTCAAAAATTGGATAAAGTGGAAGTGGGGATTAAATTCAAATTATGCTGACTTTTCTTCCTAAAGTTTTTTCTCTTATCATATTTTATACTTTGGAAATCATAGATAAAATAATGGATGGTGGACCATGGTTCAGGGGAGATATGCCCTTTATTTAAGACCATAGAGTGAGAATTTTTCTATCAAGATAAAACTATTAAAAAACATCCAATGTGGGTTAGGCTTTTATGAATTCCATACCAACTTATCAATAAGGATGTTTTGAAGAATATTGGAAATACCCTAGGGAAATTCATCAAGGAGGGACTAACTACTAAGGAGTGAAAGCATGCTATATATACTTGGATATGTATTTCTATGAATATTTCAAATCCTTTGCCACAATCCATTAAGATTAAATATAAATCAAGAGAATGGGATCAACAAGTGGATTATGAAAAAAATATATTTTGGTGCCATAATTTTTATGAGACTCAACATATGACAAGAGATTGCAAAGTGAAAAAATGGTGAAAGAGAGATAATTTTGGTCATAAGAAAAAATGCAAGATGAAACAAGGAAATCTTATTGAAATGAAAGCTGGATTAGATCAAGGATATTTCACTCCAAATGAAGAGGCAAAGAAATAAGAAACAAAGAGGGATACAAGGGAGGAGAAGGTACAATGTGCAAGTTCAAATTCATAACGAAATAAGGGCAAAAAATAAGATGTGGAGGATTTTTTTAAAGTAAATATGACATAGGAGGTCAAGTTTATTCTAGGTAAATTTTTTTCATTTACATCAGGTAGTATAAAATCCTCTCTTGGCAATAGAAATTAAAGTAGTGTAGAAGTTATCCTTGTTGGAGGTATTACATTATTTTATACCTTGTAAATATTTAGATTAGAGTGTGTGTTTAGTATTTGAGTCCATAATGTGTATCAAGTTATTAAGTGTGAGTGTGTATCATTTATATAAATGAGGAGTTATATGTGTGAGGTGTCAAATTAGTAAGTGTGAGTTATGTGAGTGATGATTCATGTTTAGAAGTAGGGAGCGGTGAGCAATCATGAGAGACTTTATCTTTATGTAAATATATGAGATTTATTATGTAAGAGGGAAATATGAAGAGTTGGATCTCCTATGAGTTTGAGGAGAGCAAAGGTCAAGAGTCATGTAATATGAAGAGTCTCATGTAAGTATATATTGGAGGTAAATATTTGTAACATGCATCTAAGAAGCATTGCATTTATGCATTGCTTGTAGTAGATGCATTTTTAATAAATATTTAATTTTTCTATTGTGCAATATTATTTTTGATGGTTGTATGAGTTTGAGAGCGATTATTTGATCTTGAAAATTATTATCCTATGAAATTTGGATCATTTGCTAACAATCCCTTGCACTCTAGGGTTTCAAGAGTAGCATAATAAGGAAACGAGGATGGAGGAAATTCATAGTTGTTTATGGTTTTTAGGGTAGCATAAGAATATAATTGCTATGGAGGAGAATCCTTTGCACTTTAGGGGTTCCAAGGCAACACAAAAAAGAAAGTTCTTTTGAGGTTATTCCTTACACTTCAAATCCTTCAAAGTAAGAAAAATCTATACATAATAAATGTTACTATGAGTAGTGTAAAAAAATTAAAGAGATTGATGAAGATGAAAGTGTTGGTGAGAATAAAAAATAAAGGAAGACCTAAGACGCAAAATCAAAGAGAAAAATAAAATTAGAGGGATATTAGTATAAGAAAACAAAAATAAATATCACAAGTGTTAACAAGAAATGGGGCTAAAACCACAAATAAAAAGTGATGATAAAAATGATATCTTGGAATATTAGGGGCATGAATAAGACCCCTAAAAAAAGAGGTATTAGGAAATTGATAGGTTGTTATGAACAACATATTTATAGAAATAGTCATAAATATTTTAGCCATTTGTAGCGTTGATTTTCATGTTATCAAAATTTATATTTAGAAGGCAATTGAATGAGTGAGATTTTATCTCTTATTAGAAATGATATCAACGAGTTAATTGGGGAAATGTAACAATTTAAGGAAGATGATAAATATATTTGGTAGAAAGAAAAATAAAGAATATATTTGATAAGAAGATAGGTTGGGTATGGTCTAATTAACCTAATAGAAATATAATGGGATAATTTAATGTTTTGTTATTTTAATGGGAGTGGCCCCAATAGAAGCCACATATAGATTTTAAAAGAAAAAGAAAAAATAGACATAGCTAGGTAGAATATTTTTCTAATATTTATTTAATTAAAAATGAAATAGACAAGACTTTTAGGCTATGACAAGAACCCTATCTTGTCTCAGATTGCATAGTGTTTATGTTGTAAGTAGCCTTTAAGTTTTCAGCTTCAATGGAACTTAATCCTACTTCCACAACAAGGATAGAGTACAATGTTCAGTTTTTAAGTTTAAAATGATTTGTGACAAATTATTTTTGTATTTACTTGATTTTATTAGTCCATATAGAGCATAGGAATCTAGCTTATAGAATTTACCATAATAAAATAAAGAGTATTCTATTCAACCAATAAAAGTTAAGAGTTTTTAACAATTATCATTAAAAGCTATGGATTATGAATGATAAACATAAAATTTACTTATTTTTAATTGTTTATTACCAAGGATAAGATGCTGGATATGACACCCAATGGAAATCAATTTTCACATGTATATAAAATGTTGGACATGATAATATAAAATTTAAAGTAATTAGAACTAGGGGTGAGCCTCACATTTTCATGTTCTAGATCTTTGAGAAAATTAAAAAAGAAAGGATTCATATGAGAAAAGAATTAGAATGGAAATAAATCCATATTTGAAAGCCCTAAATTAGAATTTAGCACGCCCTATTTGGAAGTATGGATGCCAATGTTGGACATAAGACAAACCATGAATATTGGGCAAGTTCAATCTAGGGAGTAGATGTTACACTAGAAATGATTATCAAAGATGAGATGATTGAGCATGATATAATGGTTCTTAAAAGTAGAGGGTTAATATGTAAGTTCCATGGATATTGACCAAGGATTTTGGAGATTCAAAATTGGATCAAATGGAAGCAGGAATTGAATTCAAATTACTCCATGGTTTTTCTTCCTATTTTTTCCTCTTATTATCTTTTCTAGTTTAGAAACTTGGGATAAAATAATGGGTGGTGGCCCATGGTTTAGAGGGATGTATACCCTTTATCTAAGACCATGGAGTGAGAATTTTTTCAAGACAAAAAGCTATTAAAAAGTTTTCAGTATGGGTTAGGATTTTTGGACTTCCATATCAGTTCATTAATAAGGATGTTTGGAAAAAAATTAAAAATACCTTAGGGAAGTTCATTCATGATGGCCCAACTATTAAGGAGTAAAATCATGATGTATATACCTAGATATGTGTTGTTATGAATATTTTAAAACCTTTGCCATAATCCATTACGATTAAATTTGAATCAATAAAATTAGATCAAGAAGTGGATTATAAAAAATTACATTCTAATGTTGCAATTATTATGAATTGGACATATGACAAGATATTACAAAATAAAATCGATGAAGAAAGAGAAAAAACTTTGGTCATGAGACAAACTTCAAGATGAAGCAAAAAAATCATATTGTAGTATAAGTTTTATTAGATAAAGGATATCCCACTAAAAAAAGAGACAAAGAAAACCTATCTACAATATCGCATGACAAAGGCCACCATAGTTCACTGAAATCAGTTGTTAGAAGAAACAAAAAAAAATATAGGGGATGATGAAGTATAATGTACAAGTTCAATTTTAGAAGGAATTAAAAGTACAAATAAAGATGTGAAAGAAAATTTTAAAATAAAGGAGGTGAAAGAGGTCAAGTTTATTCTAGGTAATATTCATTTTCCTCAAGTAGTAGAAGATCCTCTCATTGCAATAGAATTGAAACTATTGTACATGTTATTCCTTATACTTTAGGGTTTTAAGAGTAGAATTATAAAAAATTAAGGATGAAGGATAACCATATCAATTGAGGTTTTTAGGGTAACATAAGAAGGTAATTACTATGGAAGAACATCCTTGCACTTTAGTATTTCTAGGGAAACATAAGAAGAAAATGCTTTTGAGGTTATTCCTTGCATTTCAAATCCTTCAAAGCAAGACAAATATATATATATATATATATATATATATATATATATATATATATATATATATATATATATAATAAGTATCATGATGAACAATTTGAAAAATTTAGTGAGATTGGTGAAGATGAAATTGTACCTAAATACTGCAAGGATTACTGCAAGTGGGAATGCAAGTAGGAATGCAAATTTTAAATTTTTAGTGGGTGGGAAGCAGGATTTTTTAGGAAGCAATGGAGAAGGATCTGCAAGTGTTGATGATGCTGATAAGCTCATCCCTGAAGACGATATTGATGGAATATGATACCATGATCCTCTTGAAAAGGGGCTCAAAGTTTTGGGATTCAAAGGGATCCCCCGATAACTATCCCAAATCTTGAACTTGTGTCCTTTGTGGAGATAGTTTCGAATGGTCCCAAGACCAATTTTTCTCCTCTCAAGGGGAAAAATCTATCTCTTATCCCTAATGGACTTGACTTGGTCATTCCTGAAAGCGTAATGGCCAACTATGTTTCCATGGAATCCTTGTCCTTGGTGGGCAAATTCATAGGTGGAAGACCAAACATGGAATCCATTCATAAATGTGCATTGCTCAAAATAGAATGCTTATGAAAGTATGGAATTGGTTACCCTCTCTAGAGGTTTCTTCCTCATCAGGATCAATAATCCAGATTATACTATCGCATCCTAGCTGGTGGCCCTTTGTTTTTTGATCAAAGAAGTCTGTTCCTAAGGAAGCAGGCTGAGGATTTTGATTCTGAAACACAAAGGATTAATGTAGCACCCATATGGGTTCATATCCCAGACCTCCTAAACCAATTCTAGCATGACAATATCCTAACAATTATTTCTCAAGCTATTGGAAACATCGTTGCCATTGACAAAGCAACCTGAGCCAGATCTCGAATGGTTAATGCTTGAATTTGTATCAATGCCAACCTCAAATTTAAGCTCCCTACACATGTTAATTTAATCTATGACTCTTATCATAGATGTCAACTAGTTGAATATGAGAACAAAATGGTCTTATGTGTTGAGTGTTATATTCAAGGACATATCAAAGTTCAGTGTCCAAGACTCAAACCTCCTAAGAAGTTGAACAAGAAGGATATCAATTGTCAGTTCAAGCTGTTGGGGGTCCATCAAAAAATTGGTCCTACATTTAAGAAAGTTCCTCCTAAATAAAATCATATTGGTGGTAAACATCCTCAATCTTCATCCTATGCACAATAGAACCTCACAGGTCAACCCCCATGGATCTATCCAAAGGAAAGCAAGTGGTGAACCCTTCACAACAAACTGATCAGGAAAAGGCATGCTCTCTATTTACCTTCCCTAACTATTTTGGTATCCTATCTGAATCAAACGTCTCTAATATTGATGATAGAGATGACTTCATTTTACCTGAGTCTATCCTATTCTCTCAAGATCTAGACCCCTATGTTCAACACCATTGTTTGACTAGATCAGGATCCTCATATTCTCCCCCTCAACAATGTGTCCCTGAATCCCTAGAGTAGACTAGGCATAACCCATCAGAAACACCTAATACTCATCTCAATAATCATAGTTTAGATGAACTATGTAGCCCAAATCAACCTAAAGAACACCCTTCCCCTGAAGCCTTCAGTCCTAAGCACACCAAAAGCTTTAAAAAGGCTTTCGTTGATGTTGGGAGTGACAAAAAAAGGGGAAGACCACCCATCTCAGAGAAAAAGAAAAAGGTTATTGAATATGAAATTGCTAATGGCACTTAGACAACCTTATTCCCAAATGTATTTGTGTAGATGTAAGATTAAATAAAAAGAACCAAACCCTCCCTACAATAGGGCAAAGGAGGGAAGAAGTCTTCCAACAAAAACTCAAAATGAATATCCTCTCATGGAATGTGAGAGACCTCAATGGTTCAACCAAGAAAATATTGGCTACTACCATGAGGAAAGAAGTCAAACCTACCATATTTATCATACATAAAACCAAACTTGAAGAAAACAACATTGATAAGGTTGCTAGAATCATATGGAAGAACAATGAAATAAACTACAAGCCTAACCTACAGTACTTCGAAAGGAATCTTATATCTTGGGGATTCCTCCAAGGTTGAGGGAAGACTTGTTTCTTCCTCTAATAGAATCACCAATGTTCTCTTATTCAACAAAGATATCAACACTAGGTGGCTCCTATCCAATATTTATGCTCCCAACACCCCTCATGGTAGGATTGCTTTATGGGATACGCTTAGCCATATGAGGTCCATCTTCTCAAATCATCCTTGGATCCTAATGGGAGACTTCAATTCCCCATTTTATCCATATGATAAAAGTGCTGGAACTGTCATATCCCCCAAAAACTATAAAAATTTTAGTGATTTTGTTGACAACAATGAATTGATGGATTTTTGTAACAACCCCAATTGTCACCACAATTTTTTTTTATATATAAATACACATTCATATTTCATGAGGCAAGGGTCATAATCATGAACTAAAATAGAATAATTCCATTTGGATTGTAAGCTACCAAGGCAAATAGCATCAAGAGATATTAAGACTTGATCAGAGTCACTCTTGAGTAGAAGTGATCAGCTTCTATGAAACCCTCATACCACTCGGATATGAGAACGCTGGCCAAGCGTTAGATTACATCCCTCTTAAAAGGGAAATCACCCTTAACCATACTGTCCAGTATATGGGTGAATACCTTGAATATGGAAACCCATCATAATGAAATAACCTCAACAATGGTTATTCATAGATCTTAGATCCAACCCATATCTTCCCGATGGGGTTACTAAGATAATAAATCACTATACGTGATCCTTGGAATGTCATCTTAATGTATCGTGGTTATATAACCTTATACCTCTTAAGGCTTATTTGTCCACCCTTTTATTTAGGCATCCCTTTTTGTTATATGCATGAATCAATTAAATTCATTACAAGAGGCATTAACCCACTCAGAGTACCTTTACCTCAGGATCAATCCTCAATTTGTTATCATAATGTTTTAGGTTATACCAACCATGAATGTTTATGAAGTGATCATAACCCAATTAATCCTTAAGGAATAGAATCCATTACTTTATGATTCTTGAGACTGTAGCACACATGAGATATCCAATTGAGCAATATTTTCATTCCATTACATTCTACTTTTGCATCCATACAACCATTGAATACATCAAGTGCTAGTTGTTGAAAGGTAAAGCTAGCTAACTACATCATTCATAATTACCCAATACATTCCAGAAAATAATTGACATAATCATATATCATTAATTCATCAACATATTAAATTTAAGCATACATTCCTTGCATCATAGTACACATTGACATAATCTAAGAATTGCATAATTGTTTCATCAAGCATTTAACCATCTCATCCACTTAAATCATTTTCATTTTGAAATAAAAGCAACATGCACAAGAATTAACACATCAAACCACAAATAGAGTGACACATTGTTTATCCTGGGAACCCTCATGGGGAATAAACCCAACCTCCAAAATATGTACTTTCCTCATATTCATAAACTTAAGATGTCAAATATTACAGATATAGAAGGGCCACTATGGGTCCCTTTCAATCAATTATACATGGCAAGGAATACAACCGTTCCTTATCAAATTCATGATGCAATTAAGGAATTTTCCTAATTCCCTTCTCTAAGTCATCATTATATCATTAAGGTATTTACCATACCAATAAGGAATCCATCTGTCCCTTTAAACTCATGATGCAATTAAGGAATCTATTGATTCTAAGCCATCCTAAGAATTTTCATATGTTTATGATAATCATCGAAATCTTATTTTGGAGAAGTCGTATCGATGTTAGAGAGAACCATATAAGTTCCCTCAAGAATGAATTCCAAATTCATTCTACATAATTGACACAAAGTCAATCCATGAATTAAAGTCCCATACCTTTAATTCATTAATAAACCATTCTTCCTAAATTAATAACTTAAGCTAATAATTTAAATTATCTATCATTTCATAATTGTATCCTGTTGTAACAACCCATGTCAACCACCTTTCTCCTTAATATTTGGTTAATAAAAGTAAACCCTTAGAGGTTTAGCATGGATAATATAAAGCTCATTATACTAAAGCTATTTCCTTTGATTATATACAAACCAATAGGGGTCTAATTCCCCATTGAATACAACATATTAATCTATTCAATTGATTCTCAATTGCTATCAAATTTGCTTCCTAAATTTGATCCAAGATTCATTTCACTACTTTCCAAATCCTATCAATTCTCTTCCCAAATGTGAGCTAAAGATGCATCAAATATCCTACACAATTTTTATATTTCAATCCAAAGTTAGCTCTCAAATCAATTCATTTCCATAACTGGATCCCAATATGCATTCAGTTATTTCATCCTCTATCATAAAGTTTGCAAGAATGCATTTGTATACCGTTATCCAATTTTTCCCAAAATTTGATCCAACATAATCTCTAATTATCTTGCTAATTTGGTTATCAAAATTCAATCCAAAGATTATTTCGCTTATCTCCATATGATATCAAATTTGCCTCCAAGATTTGCTTTAATACTATTCAATTAATCTCTCAAAAGAGGGAAACCCCATAAATTCCCATAAATCATCTAGCATCAAGGTCCATCTCTAAATAATTTACTTTCCTAATCCCAATCGACATGAATGCCATTCCTTTGTTTGTCAGGGACATTTGGAAGAGTCCCATACCTCTTCCTGGATGGACACCAAGATCATCCATTCTTCTAGTGGATTCCATTCAATAAAAATCTCATAATAAATCATAGTATGTATTTTACATACAAAATCTATAATTTTACTAATATCATTATTTCCATTTACTTCTCACATTTAACATGGAAAATCACCAAGCATGAATAAACAATTCATTCATCATTAATATTTTCATAACAAGGATTAATTCTCAATCCCATTCATCATTTGTTTGGATTAACACCAAACAAAAGGAAGAGTCTCATACCTCTTCCCAAGGAATGGACACCATTCCGTTCTTCCCAAACTAGAAGATATTTCAATCCTTTAGTTGGTTATATTCATTTATAAATTTCTTTATAATGCACATAAAGGAATATAAATGCAAAACAATCAAATTGGTATAGACTTTCTAATCATAATGTCCAATATTATTGGACCTCTATATTATACCAATTCATTCCAGATACATTCAATTCCTTTACCTAGATTAATTAAACCTATTATGCAATGGTTCTATATTCAAAATAAAGAAATTTCCTACTCCATATAGAATAATCATATAAGATCTATAACTTCATTTAATATCATTTGATTTCTAAATTTAATAGGAAAACCCAATATCATTTGATTTCTACATAAAGTCATTTAAAACTAACATTTACAAAGACAAGTTATAAAGGAAGAATTAGATGAGTCACTTTGTATCTAAAATTCATCCTTCTTATCTAAAATAAGTATCCAATAATATTTGGTTTCTATACTTTAGTAAACCAATCAACTCTACTTCAATTAAATCAAAATTGCTATTTACAAATAGGAAGGAAATATTCCTATTAAATTGTAAAGCCATTATCTATTCTAATTTCATAAGTTAATTGAGTATACAGTCTTTTATAAATCTCCATAGGGGTTTTCCTTCACTAAGTGGTATATATAACTATGTGGATCATATATCAACAAAATCATCTTCAATAAATTTACAATAGCATCTATTCCTACAGACTTATAATCACCATTCCTATTCATAAGTTTGGTAGGGTTATTATATAAACATTAAACCCTTAGAAGAGTTCGGCACAACAAACCATGATATAATGTCATATATTGGATTCACACAGGTGATGTTTTTATCACAACTCTCCCTAATTTTCACACATCAATATATCCCATTCATGTCGGCAGTTGAGCGATAAGAATCAAATTAGAAATCCAAACAAAGCGTTAGCGCTAAGTAACGATGTTGGGTATCTCCGAGCAGTATGAATTATCTTTCATGTTACATAACCAATACCAACATCCTTTCCGTTATGAAGAACATACACCACACGTCGCTAGAGCAGGGATAATTTCCTCATTTTTAGGCTATGAATCAACAGTGATTAATCAAAACAATCAACATGGTATGCATCACGGCTAGCTAGGGCCATACGAAATTATTGAACAACAATACTCTACAGCAGACAAACAAGGGCAGAGATTCAAGCTTAATTATTGATTTTTGGGGTTGCACAATTAACGAAGCTTGACACAGGCGGTAGAAGGAATATTAAAGTGGAATAAAATTCCAACATAGATGCAGTTTGGACTAAGAATCTACCAGCAGTAGTCAAATCCTACCACGCTATTAGTTAGACGACGACATCCTTGGTTATGTTTCTGATTTGACTATATTTGATCCATGGAGTTGTCCCAAGTCAACGCTTGAAGCTGCGCACAGGCTAGCACAAACATTTCAATTGCAGGTATCTTTCAGGTGCATGCATCTAAAGGCTTATACAATTCCAACGCAAGTCTAAGCTAAGCAAGATACTCAGTATAGGTTCTCACCATAACAAAGTCGAGACTGCCTCTTAGCACAGATGGAGAATTCGGACAGAAATCCGTTCAGACGAGGGACTAGCATCAAGACATGCGTCACAATAGGAATGCTATAAAAAAAAAAATATGTAGAACAAAGTAATAAATTGCCCTCAGGTTCATTATCGGCATGGTATCTTAAATTCACACTGTAATATTAAGGCACGGTAACTCTTCAAAGACAACTGGTTTATAACACACGTAAGCAGGGAGGGACAGAATAAGTCCTTAATCTTTTAAAAGCCACCTAAAATGGACACGAAGGCCTCATAATCGAAATCATTTTTAGACCGAACTATTTTGTACAAATTGCTTTCAAACTCCATTAAAGAAAACTATATAGACAGAATTACTTTATTGCATTTCATAACAAGCAAGAGTCAAAGTTAATCAACGTGGAAAGCTCCAACCTGGAACGCCAGCAAGGGGTGACTCCTACTCGATTTGTGCTTCTCCTCTAGCTTCCTCTTTCTTCTCCAGTCTATCCTCCCAGCATAACTCCGCATAGCCTAACCCCTTTTTTTTCTGAATTTCAATTGTAATTTATAGCTCTCTTTCTTCTTAGACAAGAAAGATGTTTCTAAATATATTTTATTTATTTTATTTTTTTTTTCTTTCTTTCCTAAAAAATTTTTTTTTTTTTTTTTTTTTTTTTTTTTTTTTCTAAAAAACTCCTCTTTTTTTTTTTTTTTTTTTTCTTTTTTATTTATTTTATTTTTGCTTTCTTTCTTTTAGAAAAGATGCTTCTTTATTTATTTTATATTTTTGCTTTCTTTCTTTTTTTTTTTATTTTTTTTTTTTTTTTTTTTTTTTTTTCTTTTTCTTATCCCATGAGCAGGTTGTCTTTAATATATATTATTTTAATGGAAAGGAAATCCATAGAGATAAGAGAAGAATCTTATCTACTATTTCAACCTTCCCATAGTAACAATGTGAAGGTAATTATTTTATTATTTAAATCTACAAGGTAGTAGTTTTTTTTTTAATCCAATCAAAATTGAACTAGTTTATAAAAAACAAACTACCTAATTTCCTTCTAAAATGAAGGTAATTAAATTAATTAAGTATATTTAAAAATTAATCCTCCATTCTAGAAATTACCCATTTTAATATTTTTCACAAAGGCATTAATTGACTTCACTAAGTGATACCAGCCTAGGAAGTAAGTCCTATTCCTGTATGTAGAAGGGTTTACCAAAATAGGTCATGCCAATGTTCAGCTGAAGGGAACCAAATATACATGGAGCAATAAGAGGATTGGAGCTCATCACATTCAATTGAGATTTGATAGGTTCCTTCTCTAAGGAAATTATTCTCTTACTTGGGGATGCTACCCTCCAATCCCTTCCTAAAATAGGATCAGACCACAATCCCTTAGTCTTTGAAGGTCTTAAGCCATATAGGTCTTCAATACCCCATTCCATTTTGAGGCAATGTGGATTCAACATCCTGATATTAGGGAACGTATTGCAGAATGGTGGAACCAAAACCTTTCAGGACCTCCCATCTCCCAAGTTACCAAAAAATTTTGCCTTATAAAAAATCTCAAAATGTGGAATAAAGAAGTTTTTGGCAACATTTTTTAGAATAAAATACCATTAAGAATAGACTGTAGATAATTGAAGATCAAATTTAGCAAGGATAAATCAAAAACTAGATAAGGAGTGAAGAAATGAGGCTCCTATCTGACTATCATAATATTCTAGTGAAGGAGGAAATATTTTAGAGATAAATGTCTAGAGCTCTTTAGCTCAAGGAAGGAGATGCCAACACAAAATTATTTCACACATCAAATTTAAGGTATAAGAGCTCTAACAAAATTAAAGAGCTAGTTAAAAGTGATGGATCCATCACCAAAAATATTCACAAGATCAGATATGAAGTTTTCAATCACTTTGAATCCTTTATTGGATCTCATCCCCCTAGCTCAAACCAATCCTGTGAGTCCTTTCTTCATCATATCCCCATTCTTGTAACCCTTGAAATGAATGCACGAATCACTAGAACCTTCTCTCATGATGAAATAAAACAAGATGTTTTCTCCATGCAACCTAAAAAATCCCCAAGCCCTAATGGTTTCTCTCCTCAGTTATTCCAAACTTATTGGGATATTGTTAGAAAATATGTCAGTGCAACTATCCAGGATGTCCAGAATTCAAAGTCCATCCTTGGGGATGTGAACTCAACCTTCCTTGCCCTTATATCCAAAGGCATTATTTGCAGAATTGTGTCTAAATTTTGGCCTATAAGTCTATGCAATGTGCTCTATAAAATTATAACTAAATTCATGATCAATAGAATAAAATATATTCTCCCTCTTATTATTGATCCCTATCAAGGTAGCACTATCCAAGGTAGAACCATTATAGATGGAGTTATTACCATCCATAAACTTCTACAATCTGTTTTCTAAAGCAAAAAACTTGGGTTCCTTCTCAAGCTCGACATGAACAAAATCTTTGATAGGGTATCCTGGGAGTTCCTCTTTGCTATCCTTTTAAAAATTGGTTTCCACCACGAATGGGTTGATCTCATCAAAGCTTGCACTAATTTAACATGGTTATCTGTTATCATCAATGGGTCTACTGCTGACTACTTTTCAAGTGCTAAAGGGCTAAGGCAAGGTGATCCCTTATCCCCTTTTTTTTTCATCATTTTTGCTAAGTCCTTAGGAAGGTCCCTTAAAGCTGCCTATGCCTTCAAAGCTATCTTAGGCATAAAAATTGTATCCTTCCTAAGACCTGTCACCCATAAAAATTCATTTATAATACCATCTTGGATACCCTTGCATCCATTGCTGAAACCAAAGCCATTAAAGTCATGCTTAACCTCTATGAGGATGTTGTAGGTAAAAAGGTAAAATTCATCAAAAGCAAAATTTATTTCATCAACACCCCCATAGCTTGGCAGGTTTAAGATAGCCCACGTCCTAGAATGCACTACAACTAAACTTCCCTCTTCTTACCTAGGTCTTCCCCTTTTCACAGATAACCAAAGCGATATCATGTGGAATAGTATACTTGAAATACTCCATAAGAGTCTTGCTGGTTGGAAGGTAGCCCTTCTTAGTCAAGCCACTAAAGCAACTCTTATATTGGCCTACCTCTAAAGCATACCTATCTATTTTTTATTCATTTTTAAAGCCCCTGTAATGGTTTGCACTAAAATTGAATAGATACAAAAAATATTCCTATGGTCGGGTCTCAATAACAAAAGAAGATTCCCTTTAGTGGTGTGGGATAAAATTTGCTCTACAAAAGCTCAAGGAGGCCTGGGTTTCAGGAGGATCAGTAAGATGAATATGACCCTTATAGCAAAGAAATATTGGAAATTATTCACCAATTATAACATTGAGTGGGTATCCATAGGTAAAAGAAAATATCTTTAACACCACAGTTTCATGGATGAAGGAATCCCTCAGCCTGGCTCTGCTTTTGAGAATTCGGTCATCCAAACCAGACCCATTATTCAAAAAATTAATAGATGGCAGCTTGGTAATAGCTAGACTGTTGACTTTTGGAAAGACCCTTGGGCCTGTGATGATACCCTTCTTGATGACCCTGATATTTTTGGCTCAAAACCTCCTGATCACCTCTTTGGTAGCAAAGTTTCTAACTTCATCACGTATTCCAAGGACCAACCTTATTGGAAACCCATCCCATACTCCAACATAATCAAAGAGATCTCATTAGTGGATAACTCCCTATCATCATTGCTCAACTCATGTGTCATTCCCACTGCAGGATCACTTGACCAACCCATATGGAAAGACTATGATGGTGGTATTTTTACTGTCAAATCTACTTACAATTTGCAAGACATCCATACCTATTTTACCCCAGTCAATATAATTTGGTGCAAAAACCTCATTCCTAAAGTTGGCCTTTCCCTGGTTGGCTACCCAAAATAAAATCTTTACTATTGAAAATCTCATCAAACATGGTGTCATCGTTCCAAATCATTTCTACCTGTGTTTATCTGGATCGGAGTCAACCCATCATCTTTTTATTGAGTGTAATTTCTCTGCAGTGTTCTTTAGCTTTCTCTTAATCACCTTCAATATTGCGTGGGTCTATCCTCATTCTATTGTTGACTTATTTATCCAATGGTATAATCCCTTTCGCAACACCAGAATCAAGTCCCTGTGGGCTCTATAACTCCATAAATTCCTCTAGTAGGTGTGGCTTAATTGTAATAATAGAACATTCTCCAATAATTCCAAGGATTCCATATTCATTGGAAACAAAGTGCTCTATTTAACCACTAAAAATACTCAACTCATCCCCTATTCTAAATCTACTGATCCTAGTATTAAGGCCACCATTGTAACATCTCTTAACCTGTCCATAGAGCTTTCCAAACCTTTAACTCAGGCTATCAACAAAGCCAATTCTAAATGGAGTCCCCTGCCTGAAGGTTGGCTAAAGTTAAATTTTGATGGATCTTCCAAAGGTAATCCTAAAAGAGTTGGAGGAGGTGTTGTTGTTAGATATCATAGTGGTAAAATCATAATTGCCTTTATAAAAAACTTAGGCATACAAACTAACCATGTTGCAGAAGCCAAAGCTCTCCTTTGTGGCCTCTCCATTGTGTGCAACCTCCATTGAAGGCTCATCATCGAAGGTGAATTTTTGAATTTAATATACACTATAAGGGATAAATACCCAGTGTGGAGAGTTAGCAATATTATATCAAAATGCAAAGGACTCCTTCACCAACACCCTAAGACCATCATTCAACATATCTTTTGGAAAGCAAATCGAGTGGCTGATTCTTTGGCCAACTTGGGGTCAATCAGGAGTTCCTCATTATTTGCAGTAATAACTTTTCCCAACCCTTAATTTATGCCACTATTCATGATTGCCCATCATGTCTTTGAAGCCTCTCTCATGGCCATCTAGTTTGGTTGTCTCACCTTTGGTCCAAGGTGGAATATCTTACTGATGATTGCTTCTTACCATGAAATTGCAATTAGAGCCAGGATGTTGACATTTCATCTTACTTGGGTCACCTCATTTAATCCTAGTCATCCCATTTCATTCCTCATGGCTACCCACTTTAATTCCTAAATCCACATCATCCACCCTATAACCCATCATAACCCTTGTCTCTCATCCGTCCTCTCTTGTTTTTCCATGTTTCCTTCACCCACCTGTTTAGTAGACCCATGTTTGGAGACCATCCTAGGCTCCTTCCATTATAGTCAAAAATGCTTTCCATGGTCGAAGCACTTCAATGACCATACTTGATTGCAATCATTTCCAAGATACCATTTCACCTAGTGCTACTGATGTAAGTGATGACTTGAACCTTCTTTGTTGGTACCTTTCCCATGCAAGGAGTGTCTTTCGCATTAGGGCTCACGAACCAATACCTTTCACTAATTGATACTAGTAATGGATCTCGAATTTATATTGGTATAAAACCTTCAACATACTTGATGCTCAAGCCTATAAATCAATTGTTTGGAATGGCCTAATTCATTATATTCTCTTACCTCTTTTTCCTTGGTCCATATCCCGTAATTTACCCATGGCTCTTCTTGAGCCTGAGTCCCTCCAAATTGATCTTGTAATTGAAGATATCCTTGGGTCCCATGGTTTCATCCCTTTCTTGAAAAATTTTAGTGCTAACGATGAAGAGGTGTTCAATGACATAGTTAAGACCTGGAACAAGGGGAATGTCATCGTCTGGGGTCTAGAGTTCCAAATCAACATTCACATGCTTGCTGATATTTGTGGTCTTTCAAATTATGGGTACACCATCAAGCAGGACATACACTCTATAGCAATGGAAATAGACAACTTCATTGACAAAGATAAAAACCTTATTTGGAAAAATGGTGGCTATATGATCCTAGAAAACATGCACCTAAACTATTTGTAACATTATACCAAAGATTAAGCAATAAAACATAGATGACAATGAATTGACAAAATATAAAGCTTCCTTTTATTAATTCATTGATAAAATTCGATTACAAGTAGGTCCCTCTTAGGGATACCAATTCTTGATACAATGATTACAAATATGTGAAGCCCCAAATAGGGGTGATGCAATCCACATGCCTTCTAGATTCGACACAAATTGATTGAGGGCTTATCGATGCCTCCTTCTCACTTGTTCAGAGGGAAATGATGTCAAGAATGCTTTGAAGTTGCCAAGAACCTGTAATCTACATGCAAGAAACAACAAAGCACAATTAGGAGCATATGAGGCCTCTCATGATGAGGCTCTTGTCAAGAAATTGTAAAGCATGTGATAAAACTTGCAATAAAACATAGAGATATGCAAATATAAGCAAAGATGCATGAAATAATGCTAAACTAATGTAAAGTATGCTTGAAGATAAGTAAATCTAATTAATCTAGCATCAAATTTGCAAGAAAAACATGAAATAAAGCTAATCTAAGGAGATTAATTGAATCTAGAAAATATGACTAAATCAAGGTAAAGCTACCTCTAATCTTGCTAATTGACCATGCAAATGAAGTGGAAATGATAGATCTACCCTAAGTTAGGCTAGTAAAGCATGAATAAACAAGAATCTAGGCTAAAACTAAGTAAATCATGCATCAAACCCTAGTCACTACTACCATCGGTGATGGAGGCCTACAGGCCGCTATCAATGACAGTGACCACGAACTAAAACTTCTACCTCTTGAATCAAGGTCTGCAACACACAATTCACCAGTTGAATTGATGGTCAAGGGTCACCTCGATGTTCTGGAATGGATTGGTGGTGTAATTCATCTGGATTTGTAGTGGATGAGTGTCAATTATCAAGCTTGCTCCTCAAGCTCTTGAGATCTCCATTGTTGCAAGGTTGAATGATTAAATTGGATAGCAAGTATGCACTCCTTAGAGGGTGCAATTGGCTCTCCAATTCGATAGGGCTTCACTGCATTAAACTTGGAATCTCTTCTACTTCTCTTCCCCAATTTGGAGGGGGGTCTTATAGCCTCCCCAATTCCTCATCCTAGCTTCCTTGAGAAGCCAAGATCAAGAATTGGGAGGTTGGAGCAGTTGGGAGGAAGCATCCAGAAGCTTCCTCACTAGAAACCACCCAAAATCAGTTGCTCTAGCCATTACAACTAATTTTTGGCTCGACCCTCGAGGTCGAGTTTGTTTTAGAGCTAGTCGCTCTCACTTAGGGTGGCTAGATCGTAGCCACTCTGAGCATCAATGGTTGGTCTGGCAACCACTCTGATCGACAATGACTGAGCTTGGATAGGAAAAAGCTACCCCAAATGAGTGGTTAAAACCACTGCTAGCTCTTGGAAAGGTCCAAGATCATTCATATGGTCTACAAGGATGCCCATATGAGTAGTCTCCTAAACATGATGTATTTTAGGTGTCTACAGATACCCCTTTTGGGATGCATTGTGGGAAAACACAATGTTGAGAAAAAATAGACCACCTAAAGCCATGTTGTAGGTTGAATGATGATCATTGATCTGATCAACATTAGATACCCCAATCATGAAAAGGATGTACATCCTAGAATCATTGCTTCCAATGGGATGGAAGGCTTAATTTTACAAAGCTTTCAAATCTTATGAGTCGATTGGTTCGGTGTTGCTTAGCATTTGCAATGGTCCAAGGGTAAGAGTTGACAAAGCTTTAATTTTAGCATATTTGCTTTTTTCCCCAAGCAGTAGGGTAAGCTTATGATAGTTGTTAGCAATGATTCATAAGATAATGCAATTTGACATGATCGAGTGATCCTTTGTTGAATTTGATTATGATTTTGATATTATGACTACCCCCTCAAGTGATGAGTCGATGAGGGAAGGACAATTTATAAAGTGATGAGTCACTTGACCAAGATGAATAATTTGGATGATTTAAGAGTTTTGCATTTTGTTATATGGTAGGTCCTATCACAAGTGTGATTTCAACCCTTAATAGTAATTGTACATCTCTATCCCATGGAGTAGTCCGACCGCAATGGCCTTCTTAGGGAATCAAGATGATAGCAATTCCATTTAGCATGTGATGAATCACTCGATGATATGATGAAAATGTCATAGAAGAAATGAAATGAATGCCTCATTCCCATGGGGTAGTCCAGCCACCATGGCCTTCTTCGGGGGTGAAGTGAAGCATTTCAATTCAACGATGACTGATTTGGCTCAAATGACCTTATGGTAATTTACTCATCTTGTCGGATTGCATGGAGCGCAAATCACTGCAACCACCAAGTGTATAGGGTAAATAACTAGGTACGAGGTGCATTTGAAATTTTATTGTTATTTGATTTTTTTGTTAATTTTGATGATTTTTCAATTGTTTTTGAAATTTTGATTTTATGATTTTTGTTGTTATTTTGCAATTTTTGATGATTTTGGACCGTTAGATATGCTTAATTATCCATTTTGAATCTTCCCATGGTGAGAAATTGAGGGCATTAATTGTTGCTTCTCAACCACTATCAACATAGGTGGTCCAATTTTGTAATTTCATAGCCGTTATCAGCATAGGTGGCCCACACTTCCTAGCCATTGACAACAACAACAGAAGTGACCGCAACAAAACTAAAAAATATAAAAATAAAATTAGGGTTTTCAATTCATTATTTTCTAGCTATCAATTTGCATAGTGAGCTCTGAGAAGAAAAGTGAGAAAGTGACCCAGAACGCTATCCATTTACCAGACACCATGGTAGAGCATGATGAGGCTTCTACGAGTGGAGGAGCCAGAGCTTCACGAGTATTTCTCAAACCCTAGCCTTGTTAATTCATGGGTAAAAATGAACCAAACTAAGAAATTGGTTAATTAACCTCATTAAGCTTGTTGGTAATGAACCGCACCCATAGCTAGGCTTAGAACTAGGCTAATTTAGGTGGGTTTCCTTTAGTTTTAGTTTTTGCAATTTTTTTGGATTTTTGGGTGAGGGCGAACATCATTGGCATGTCGCCTCATGGTCGCTATCGCTCAGGGTGGCCCCCAATTGGTAAAGAGGGGCCGCTATCACTGAGGATGACCGGTTTAAACCTCCAACGGTTAAAAATTTGACCATTGGGGGCTAGCCACTATCAGCCTAGGTAGCTACTACGAAAGCTGCTATTAGCTTAGGCGACTGCAAAACCTTAGGAAATTTTTTTATTATTTTTTGTTTAAGTGCATCTGATTAGGCACTTGTTTTACACATTTAGCTCTTATCTGCATGGGCTCGGGAGCCTGAGTTGCTAGCTGAGATACTACCCCTCATGGTTCACACAGACTAGGATTGGTTTGACATGTGGGGCCTGATGTACATTGCTCGATTATCGATGATGATGTCGGATCAGGCTTACCTCACAATGTTGGCCCACAGATGGGACTATCAGACCAACACCTTCCATCTCCCGACTAATGAGATGACGATTACCCCTGAGGATATTTATAGGATCTTTAAGATCCCTTTCGATGGATAGCCCATCGTCTCCTCACCTATCGAACATAGGCCAACAATTTTTTCCAGGGTTTTTGGTGACGAGGCACGTGCAACCTTAGCAGACATTCAACATGGAGGAGTTCCTATCACCTATTGGTATCAAGCTAATATATTCACATGATGCTAGGCCCTTTTGATGCATATCATCTACAATGTGCTTCTACCAGATACATCTAGAGTGAGGTTCCCATGGAACCTCCTAGAGATGGTGCAGGACATGATAGATAATCCTAGGCCCATCATTATGGCTTGAGGGAGTGCACTACTGGTGCAACTCTATGATGAGTTGTATAGGATTCAATGATGGGGTCAAGTTGGGGTTGCATGTAGCCTACTTCTATAGATATGGGGGTGGGAGCATATCAGGATAGACCACCTAATAGGCCTACCATAGGAGATCACTACTATAGTAGCTAGGTCATAGTGCTATGGAGCTAGGTGGCCATGAGATGTAGAGGAGTGATGGAGTCACCATCATGCAGGGGACTTGGCACACTATGCAAGCTCATTGACTAGGCTATAGGCCTGAGATATCATATGGAGGCCCTATGTGGATTACCCTACATGGCCAGAGGTAGACAAATATTTAGCACGAATGAGGCATGATCGATGGGTCATCAATCACAAGGTAGGGGTGAGGGAGTTCTTTCATTTCTCCTAGGTGACCAAGTAGTTTGGGATCCAATAGGATATCCCACTAGAGCTAATTTTGTACCAATGCATTCAGGTAGAGAGGGATCTCCTAGTTCCCCATGTGATAGCTCTAGAAGAGGAGGTAGATCCTCCTATAATAGATGTTGATATAGTAGATATCAGGACTATAGAGGCGTACACCCAGTGGTGGGTGATACGGCTATGGCAGGGTGGTGGTCACCTAGGGTGATCGAGGGATGAGGCACCTAAGGAGGATCCTGATGAGTGATGGGTGTAACCTAGGATAGAGGAGTGGGACTAGGCTATCAAGGAGTAAGTAGTTCTAGAGGAGGAGGAGGTAGCTCCAGAGGAGCAGGAGTCTCCCCTTTGAGCTTAGCTACACAGCGTAGAGGCCAAGCTTTAGATCACTCGATGATAGATCCTAGAGTGAGATACCTCTCTCGCTATAGTACAGAGCTAGCTAGTAGTAGGGTAGGCCACATGGTGAGGATATGAGGAGGAGAGGACCTCTCTATAGACAATTTGACTCAACATTGACTAGTATAGAGTAGCTCACCATAGAGAGAGATGCTCTATGACTACAAGTTGTACCAACCACTCTAGCTACTCAAGGGCCAACAGGTTTAGACATAAGGGTAGATATTAGGTACCTACAAGGGCTCTTAGAGGATTGTAAGACCTAGATGTTAATATATTTTGGGTACATTATATCTCTATAACTTTAGATCAAGATGTTGGGTGGCACTCCTCGAGAGAGGTCTACAATAGGGGGCTCTCATTAGAGTAGGTAGAGTGAGTCAAGGTAGTCATTAGTGCAACCCAATCATAGGATAGGGTCAAATAGAGAGGACAATAGGCACTAGCTCTAGACCACCTCATAGAGAGGGTAGAGAGGGTGGAGGAGATTCTAGTGGTGCAAGCCACTCATGATTATGCTTTGAGCACATTGTATCATTTTTAGTGTAAGGTCAGAGGACCTACACTATTGTAGCCTACGAGCATTTTTGATGTACCCTTATGTACTTTGATCTACACATATATATGATATTATCTTTTGAGATTCATTATGTGTATTATGTGTGTGCTTTTATGTTCATGTGATGCAATATGTATGCAATGCTTAGATGATTTGATTAGATGCTATATGATGTGATGTATTGATGACATGCACTAGCTAGATGATGTATGATTAGATGTTGTGATCTAGATGTGTAGATGGACTACTATGTATGCATATATGGATGCAATGATTTGTGTTAAATGCATGTTTAATTTTGATTTAATTATATGCATCTAATTTATGTTATTATGATATGGTGAATGCAATGTATGTAATGCATTATTTACATGATGGTGATCTAATGTAAATGAACTTGTATGCTTTAATCACTTAAAACATAAGGAATAAATGTAATATGTGTTTAACAATCTAATGGATGACACCACATAATGTATAGAAATCATGAATGTAAATGTTAAATCTTATCATAAGAATTAATCATTTAAGCATCCATATGTGAGATGATGTGAGATGTATGGTTTTCTCTCAACTAAATTAAAAGATATGCACAAAATAGTCAATGGCCATCTAAATATCATTGTTGATATCCATCAGATATCTATCCTATGTTATGCACACCCTTTAATAAAAAACCTTATAATGAAAATTAGATGATTGATTGATGAAATGATTTGTTGCTATTAGGGAATTTTTGAGGTGTTCCATGAGACTCAAACACCCTAGTTGATTAATCAAAAGTTGTATAATGACTATACTAGACTCCTGAAAGATAAATTTTTTGTTATGAAAGACCAAGATATTCATTATCCTTGTGTGTGCAAATGAATATATTAGATGAGACATAAGACTACCTCATTTCTAGGTAGGATTCATTCAGCCCATTGTTGTAATGAGGATCACCAAATGTTCATCATGATCCTAGGTTTGGATGCAGTTGGACTAGACCACTAGGTAATACAGGCCACCTAAAGCTAGCTCATTTGTAAATTGCTTAGACCTACCCCAATGCCAGGCAGGATTCATTCAGCCCATTGTTGTATTGGGGATCACTCTATGGTTTCAAGTAGTGACCATTCTAGGGATTCAAGCTCTTCACCCCCTTATTTTATTTTGATTTATTGGGATACTTGCTCATATATAGTGATGAAAATCACTATTTATTTTGCATTTTTGTTTTTCTTTTGTTTTGAGCAAGGGATTTGTTTTGATTTTGGGATTTTTGCTCATTTTTATGTAAGCAAGGGATTTCTTGGGTAGGGGGGAGCTTGTCCTTTTGCCAATGATCAACACTCTAGACCATGCGCATCACAAGATGAGCAAGTAAAAACCTTTCGCTTAAGGTGACTAGGACCACTTTGTAGTGTTCATATTTCCTTGTCCTAATTAGGATTTGTTAATGTGTTTGATTAGTGATAGGATTTTGAAATATGCTAGGTGCTATCAAAACTAGACCTCATCTTCAAAAGCAAAGATAGCTTTCTACAAAATCTGAGAAGATCACTAGGTATGGTTGAATGACCAGAAAACCCTAGTATATTCCTTATAGCAATAGGAGGGGTTGTGTTGAAAAACACAATTACTCACAAGGGTGATGGATGATGATGATGAATAGATGCATGATTGAGATACAAATGTGGTGTCATTTGTAAGATTGCAAACACAACCTATCCTAATGCAAGTGCAATGGATGGACATGCCTAATGCAATGCAATTACATGAATGCATATGCAAAATGAAATGCATAATGTAAATGTTTTTGTGTTTTTGATGTTTTGCAATGTTTTTGAATTTTATTGCTTTTTGATTTGTTTTTGAATTTTTAATTTTTTTAATGTTTTTGAATTTTTAATTTTATGTGTGGAACGCCTTAAGATGAAGAATGTTGAGAGGTTCAAGCTCTTCAACACCTTCAAGCGATGTTAGGCGATATGTTCTAGGTCCTATCTTCTCTGAGATGATATATGGACCTAACCAGTTGGCCATAAATTTATCTCGTAAGTGCGGTGATAGGTTTGAGTTCTGTTGGTTTTCTTTCAGTACAAGATCCCCAAATTTAAAGTCTCTCAAATGGAATTTATTATTATAAGCTCATTTTAGGTATTCCTGATAAACGTGGAGATGCTCAAGGGCATTCACGTGATGTTCATCAAGAAGCATCAATTGGTCGAGGTGAGCTTGTCACGTAGTGTCATCATCGATGAACTCTTTCAATGTGATGCGCAGGGTTGGAATTTCCAACTCTAAGGGCATAATGGCCTTAGTGCCATATACTAGTGAAAATGGGGTTGCCCTAGTGGGCATTCATATACTAGTCCTATAAGCCCATAATGCAAGGGGTAGCTGGATATGCCAATCTTTGTGGTTCTCTTGAATAGTATTTTTCAAGATAGCTACCATTATCTTGTTAGAAGCTTCAGCTTGCCCGTTTGCTTGTGGATAGTATGGAGTCACAAAACTATGTTGTATATTATACTTGGATATTAAAGCCCTTACAATTTTATTTTTGAATGATGTTCCATTATTCGATATGATCTTGGATGGTATCCCAAAATGACATATGATATTGTGAAGTATGAACTCCGTAATACGTGCTCCTATTATCATTGTCAAAGGGATTGCTTCCACCCATTTTGTAAAGTACTCAGTGGCCATTATAATAAATGTATGTTGGCCCGATGATAGGGGAGAGATCTTACCAATTAGATCTAAACCCCACTAAGAAAATGGCCAAGCCGCTTGAATGGGTTGTAAGGCCTATGATGGCAAGTGCATAAGATTAGCATGATGCTAACATTTGATGCATTTCTTGACATATGCGATGCAATCCTTCTCCATAGTGGGCCAATAATAACCCATTCGAAGGATGCGCTTGATGATGGCCATGCCACTGAAGTGGCCACCGCATGTACCATCATGAGCTTGAGAGATTGCCCAAGTTGATTCTTGGGGCTCAAGGCAATGAAGGAGAATTCCATCATAGCTTTGATGATACAAGATGTCTCCTAGCAAGACATACTTAGTCACTTTTTATTTGAATGCTCATTTTGTGGCATGCGATAATCCCTGTGGGATTACACCAAGCTTAAGGAAATCATGTATTTGTGACATCCAATCTTGATAGGCAACAACTTCAACTGATTGAATGACATGTTCCCCTTGTAATTTGACTTGTACAAAAGTTGATTGGGAAACTACCTTATGGAGAATAGTAGTACCATTCTCTGTAGGACCCTGCAAAAGCAATGATCCCCAAGGTGCCTTTTTCAGAAAGTCTCTAGCTTTGTAGAACCATTCATGGGTTGGTTCTATTTGAATCATGCGGACTGATTCTTGATTGTCAAAAGCCTCATGCTGCATCATGGATTGTGAGAGCATCTTCACATGAATGGTAGTAAAGTCAGTAGATGGATTCTGAGGGATTAAAGATCCCAAATATGCCATGGTGTCTACAAATATATTAGACATTCGAGGGATTGCCTTGATGTCATACCATTCTAGTTGGGCTAGATATGTGTCCACAAGCTCTTTATATACCTTCAGAATGGGACATCTACATTGGTAGATCCCCTTAACTTGATTCACTATGAGCAAGGAGTCACCAAAGATATTTAGCTTTTTGATCTTCATGGTGATCATTATTTGGAGACCTAAGATTAGGGCCTCATATTCAATATTATTGTTAGTACAAGGAAAGTTTAGTTTAAATGACAAGGGCATTGGAGCACCTTGTGGTGTGAAGAAACACTATTCCTACACCACCCCCTTGCTCGCATTTGGAACCATCGAAGAACAGAGACATATCTACTTGATTATCAGGTTCTTTGGGTTTCGATGACTCCGATAATGCAAAGACTACATCATCAGGAAGCTCTATGACAAGAGGTCTATGATCCTAAAGAGGAGCCTCTACCAGTTGATCAACTATGACTTATCCCTTGATGGACTTTTGACTAATGAATTCTAGGTCAAATTCGATCAATAGCATGATCCACTTTGTAGTACGTGTATTATGATATGTCTTGCTCATCATATACTACAAAGGATTTTGTTTTGATATCACATATATCGTATGGCTCAACATGTAGTGGCACAACTTCTTAGTCACAAATACTACTGCTAAGCATAGATTTTCTACATATGCATACCCTAGCTCATAACTCACCAAGGTGTAGCTGATATAATATATTACTTGCTCTTTGTCTTGCACGTTCTTTTGGGCTAACATGGTTCCCAATGCAAAGTTAGTGGTATATATATATAACAAGAATGGCACCTCTAGTCTTGGGTGGAGCTAAAACTAGTGGTGTTGCTAGGTACTACTTGATCTCAGCAAAGGCCTCTTGATAGTCCTCATCCCAATGGAATGGGACCCCCTTGTGTAGTAGTCGATTCATGGGTCGATATTTGTTCGATAATTGTGTGATGAATCACTTTATGGATGCTACTTTGCCCTGTAGGCTTCTCAATTCTTTGATATTAGTGGGAGGATGCATTTCTAAGATAGCCTTGACCTTTGTTGGGTCAACTTCGATCCCTCATTTAGAAATGATGAATCCCAAGAGTTTTCCTGATGTTACACCAAAGACGCATTTCTTGGGATTCAACCTGACATTATGCTCTATCAGGTGATCGAAGACCTTTCTCAAGAACCTCGACATGCTCTGAATGTAGCAATGACTTTGCCAATAAGTCATCGATATAATCCTCTAGGATCTTATGCATGTAGTCATGAAAGATATATGTCATGGCCCATTGATATGTGGCACCAACATTTTTAAGACCAAATGGCATAACTTTGTAGCAAAATGTCCCCCATGGCATTGTGAACATGGTTTTATGTTGGTATTTAAGTTTAATCCGAATTTGATTGTAACCAAAAAAACCATCCATTAGGGAGAGCATCTCATGACCCATAGTTACATCTACCAGAGCATCTATATTGGGCAATGGGAATGAATCCTTTGGTGTTGCCTTATTGAGGTCTCTAAAATCCATACAAATATGGATCCTTCCATCAGGTTTTCCTATAGGTACCATGTTTGATACCCATTCTGGATAGTCGATGGAAATAATGAATTCTACATCCAATAGCTTTTGCAGCTCATATTTAACCATCAAAGCGATAGTTGGATGCATCTTCCTAAGTTTTTGCTTCATAGGTTTCTTTGTAGGATCTAATGAAAGGTTATGAGTAACCAATTTTAGATCTAAACCCGGCATATCCTTGTATGTCCAAGCAAAGATATCAGGTTTCTATTTCAATAGAGGAATGAGGGTGGCACATTCCTTAGGAGATAAGCTCTCTCCAAATTTAACCTTCTTTGGATTAGATGGATCTTCACTGATATCCACTTCGAAAGTTTCCTCTATTGACATGTGTGATCCCTCCTCAAGCTGGTGAGGTGTAGGGATCAAATGGATATCATCCATTGGATTTAAAGGTTCGATTGAATCAGGATCAAAACTCAGCATGATAAACATCATATGCATAGCCTGGTGCAAAATGAAATGGTTGTAACATTTCTTCATTGGGGAAGAAATCTTCAAGCTCTAAAGGTGAATCAACGTGATCCCAATCAATAGCATCTAGATTAAGATACAATGGTTTGGAAGGATCGGATGGGTTGTGGAGTGGAGTGGTCAAATCAATGGAGATCATGTTGATGGAATGGATGAAATCTCTAGGACCACATGATGTAGACTCTATACTTCCATATTGTTCCCCACACTCTAGATGTGGCTCAAGAGGTATGGGGATAACTGGATCCTCTCTAGGAATAGGTGGGATGATTGGATCATCTAGTTGAAACTCTTGCCTTTTAGTTGAAGGCTCTAGGAAGACCATGTGATAGATTTCATTCAAGTTCACTGGTCGGATCGAGATTCGAGGTCCTAGGAAGACTGTATGGTACACTTCTTCCATATCTACTTGGGGTAACAGATGATGTAAATGTCGAGGGCCTAAGTAGGCCAACTCGGTCTCATATTCATATTCCTCATATTCTAAGAAATGCTCATCATCATCTTCACCAAAATTAGATTCTGGTCCACCACTTTTAGGGATGGATTCTAAATCTCCTTCCTCAGAAGTGACTTCTGATTTGGGCTCTACTATTATACCAGGATTTTAGGTTTCAATGCCAATGTTATCGATATATATATGGTTCCTAATGAGCCAATCGATTTTTAGCATACCATCTGAACTAGCCTCCACCAAGATGTTGTCATGATAGATCAAAGGTGGTTCTATGGCAACCATAGTCACCGACCAATCACCTCTTCAATGAATACGAAGGGTTAGGATGGTAGGGGTTCCAATCGATATCATCTACCCCCATGTTGAGGTTCAAGTGATCTAAAGATATGGCTAGAAGCTCATCCTGACCTCTTATGTCATAGCCCAACCCAAACCGATCAGTTGGCAACTGATATCATGGTTCATATGGAGTTTGATACCCTTGTTTGAATAGACCTAGACCATAACCATGCCAATGGTAATGCTCAAAATATCGAAGGGTAAACTCTAGGTTAGATAGATAATGAACATTCACTATGAATGGTTCATCATCATCTTCATCTATAGGTGTATGATCTGCAAGTTGATCTAGGCCTCCATAGATGAAGTTGGTTTGATTGGGTGGCACCCCTAGTGGTACCATCAACCCTATAGGAAAGTGATGGGCTTGAGGTCTACCCATATCCTATGCAGTTTTGATGAATGGTGTGAAAGTCACATTCTACACAAGATATTCACCTAGTCCTATGTTGGCTAAGTGAACAGTCACCTACGGTGCAGATGATGTTGATGATGATGCAGGTGAGGTAGGTTGAGGCACCTCCTCGACTATGACTTGAGGATTTTCCTCCTCCATAGGAGTTGGAATTTCCATTGTTACTATGGTTGGGATTACCCTAGGTTCTTCCTCAACTAGGTGAGCTTTCAACTTCTGAGAGTCTGTTGGTTTAGAAATTGTTGGTTTCTCAGAAGCACGAGTAGTTTTAGAAGCATGAGGTGGCACCGATGTTGATGGGTCACCTCGCACTGATCTTGCTTTACTTCCTAACTGCATGGTAGGGGCTGAAGGCCTAATGTACATGTGAGTATATGGAATGATAAAATCCCCTGGTAGGTCAACCTGATTCACATATTTAAATGACTCTCCATTAGATGGTACCATGTGTACCTATCCCTCATGTATATATTTAACACATTGATGTAAGATCGAGGGAATGCACTACATGTCCCTTATACAGGGATGCCCTAAGAGGATATTATACTACATGACCCCTTATAACACATGATACATCATAGGGATGGTCTTATGCCCTACCTGTATATGTAGGACTATTGTACCCACTATGGAGCACAATGCATCATTGAACACTCTCAATGTGAAAGAAGAAGGGATTATGTTGGACCTAGGGATTTTTAGGTGCCCTATAGCTTTGGTTGTTATTATGTTAATCGATGAGCCTATGTCGATTAGAACCCGCTTGAAGGGTATGTGATTGATACATGCTATGATGTGTAGAGGTGGGTATGCTATGGTAGTTGAGACTACCTTTATTTCATGATCATAAAAATGAATCACGGGCTCTTGGCACTCTTGTACTTGCCCCACAAAGTTTGTAAATGCTTCAAGGTTCTAGGGCTGGAGCTCAATAGATTTCAATATTTCCATTAAAGTCTCCCTGTGCCTGGGAGATTGTTGAATGAGCTCATATATTGATAACTTAGCTAACATTGTTTGAAGACTATGCATAAGTCTATTTTGGATTGTTATCACAGGTCACGATGGTAGACCTAGAAGATTATTTTGCATCGGCCTCTATTGAGGTGCAACCAAGATACGGATGGGAGCCACTGGAGGCTTTGGTTGGTTGTATCATCGATTTCTTGTAACCACGTTGACCATTCCAATGAATCCTTGAGTGGGAGGTTCGACTTGGACCTGATTAACTTGAGCACCCTAATTTCTAGGGGCTTCATGATTTGGCAATGGGTTTTTAAATATGCCCATGTTCCTATTATCGGGAGCTAGTGGATTGTCAACTTGTAGCTCACCCTTTTCGATCATATTTTGTACAATATTTTTGAAACTGATGCACACTTCAATATCATGCCCCTGTATTCTATGGTAAGGGAAATAATGATCATCTCTATATCCCTTGGGCTTGGGATGGTTAGGATCAATAAGTTGAACCTCGAGTAATCTGAGTACCCATGCCTCACTCAGTTGATTGAATATTGATACCAAAGATTTTGACAATGGCGTATACTGATGAGGTAGCCAACATTGCTTATCTCATCCCTGGTTCTTGTTCTTTTGGTTGTAGTTAGCTGGGGGTGGTTGAGCTTGGTAATTCTATGGTTGTTGGCTACTACCCCCTTTTGGCATATTCAATACAACCTGATTGATTGGTGCAGGCTTGGCCTTCTATTGTTGGTTGCGGTTGTTGTGGTTGCTATTCCAGTATTTCTTATTATGAAGCTTAAGATCTCCTTCTTCTACTTTGATATCTTCTATAAGCTTGGATTGTGCCAAGGCTTCCTCGAATGTTGCATACTACTAAAGCTACAAAAGCAAAGAGATGTGCTTGGCACAACTCTTGGTGAACATCCGAGTGAGCTCTATAGTGGGAATAAAAAATGGTAATTTCACCATTAGCTTCTACCACCTATTCCCATAGTCCTGGAACAACTTGTCATCATACTATCTAAGGTTGGCTAGGTCGGAAAAGTTAGTCTTATTCCTGATGCCAAATGAAAAGCGTTCGAGGAAGGCATTCACCAGTTGCTCAAAATTGATGATGTTGTGTTTGGGTAGTTGGTTAAACCACTCTATTGTTGCACCTAATAATGTCATGATGAATGTTCTTAACATCAGGGTATCATTGTGTTGGAGTTGGAAGCACGCATTCATGAATTTGGTAACATGTTCTTGTGCATCTTCCTCTCCCTTAAACTTATCTAACTGAGGCATCTCAAAATGCTTCGGATAGGTAGGACTTGGTACTAATGAACACAAAGGTTGATTGTGTATCCTTCTTAAGGTTGGATTCTGCCCAACTATATCTTGCTTCTCGAGAGACTTGATTCTCTCGATCAATACCTTGTAATATTTTGAAGATATGATCTCTTCCTCTCGAAGGTTCTTTCGGGGTGGCCAAGGAGGTAATCATTCTACATTGGACTGAATTGGTTGATTATATTCCTCTTCCACAGATGATGGTTTAGGATAAATCTATTCCTGGTCATCCATATCCACATCTTGTTCTTGTTCATGCTCCACTTATTCTTGCGCTACGCGCCATTGGTGTCTCAAAGTATGTTGTGAGGTGTGGTGAGTGTGGTTGTCTACCTATTTGGCATACCTCTCGAGTTGAGAAGCAACATGTCTATTGGAGTGGTAGTACTCACTACCCATGTGTAGATTGGCTCAAGCCAACCTATCTACTTGTTCCTCATGTTCAGTTTGTTCTAGGGTTTGTTGTTCCCTCAAGCATTGCTCATATAGATGTTGGTACCATTTTCTTTTTTCTTGCACCTCTTCTTGTTCAAGTTTATCTAGGTGCTCTTGCTCTGCGTGCAATACCTCCCTTTTATCTTGGAGTACTTTTTCTTGATATTGTGATCACTAGTCCAAAGATAATAAATTGAAACAAAATAATAATTCAATATTCAACATTATCTTGGAAAAATCTAAGAAATATATATAGTTTACAATATAACCTAATTAGCATGATTAACGCTAACAAGATGCGCTAATAAAGAAATATGCTAACAACTAACCTAGGTAGAGAAGTATGAACTAACACTAATATAAAATATCTAACCTAGGATACTTTAGATACTAACCTAGGTTTACCAGTAGATATTTAGAACAGTAAATATCTCCTTGGTAAGTAGTAAAAAGTAAATGTAATAATCTATGTAGTATAATGCAATATAATACCTATTTTACCTAGTGGAGTAAAAGGGTAAATATCCCAAAGAATGGAATATTACTCTAACATCCCCCCTTATTACATTATTTGGGTAATATATATATCCTCCTATAACACAATATTTGGGTAAAGTATATAACTGTCCCAATATAGTGAAAAAGATGTTGATCTATTGGTTCTTGCTCTGTCACAGTGCTCTGGCTGCTCCTAAGCAAAAAATGGATCATTCCTCACTTTTTATTCACACCAACGAATGTCCTTATAGTAATCTCATCATCCAACCGAATTGCATGGGTAACCAACCACTGCAATCACTAGGTGTAGTAGAATAGATCACTTCATACGAGGTTCATTCAGTTTACAATATGAGTTTGCAAAATATAAGGTAGCTAAGGTGTCGGTCACTACCGAAAATGCACCCTTATAAGTTCCCCCCTTATTGTTGCAAAAAATGTTGTAATTAATTTCTGAAAGAAGTATGTCTAAGGTGTTGGTCGCTACCGAAAATGCACCCTTATAAGTCTTCTTCCATTTTTACAAAAAAATGTGAAGAAAAAGAAAGTATATCCCCCCTTAATTGCAAAAGCTATGCAACTTAAGAAGTTTTGTTAAGGATTTTACAAATATTGCCTCCTAGGAAATTTTACATCAAAAAAATCCCTCCTTTTGTTACAAGAACTTCAAACAATGAGAGTTTGCTATTTATGAAGCCTAAAAGAGGTATAAACACCCATTTATTACAAGTACTTCAAACAAAAACTTATGCTATTTATGAAGCCTAAAAAAGAGAAAGGAAATTGTGTTTGCTCAAGGTGACAAATGTGTTTTCCCTCTACAATACTGTCTTAGCAATGAGCACTCTATGTGCTTTTTCTAAACCAAAATCAGAATCGAAACTAGACACTTCACTAGCAATATTGCCTTTATTTTGCTTCTGTGCTATGCCTTATATTTCTTGTTTTGCTTGTTTTTGAACCAACACCTATTGGTGTCATGGTTGTCCTTTTTACAATGCGAGCAAAACCTCTTTTGATATTGCTTTCCATTACATTTTGAGGATGATCCTCCCTTTTGAAAGTTTCCTTTCTTCTTATCACCCTTATAGTTTGAATAAAGTGCATTGTTCGACACTTCATCATTTTGGAGTTGATTTGCTTCCTCAGTTTGAAGCAAATTGACTAACTCCACAAAGGTGACTGATATTTGTGAAAAATTAAGGGATGTAATAAAAATTTTGTAGGATTCAGGAAGGGATCTCAAGATTACTGAAGTCAAAATTGTGTCTTCAACTTTGGTCCCTAAAGAATTAAACTTAGACTTCAGATCTACCACTTTGCATAGGAATAGTTCTACTAATTCACCTGACTTCATATGGAGTGTATGAAGTTGTGTTTGAAGGTTTAGAATAGTTGATTGATTCTTGCATTCAAAAATGGTACTAAGTGCATCCCATGCAGCTTTACCAATTTTAGCTTCACTTATGTGAGGTTGGATCTCATCAGTAGTTGCAAGGAGTATCAACATGAGAATACGATTGTTCTTTTTGTCCCATGCTTTTTGATCTACTCCTGGTGATGTAGGTCTTGTTTCAGTGCCATCAACTAAATTCCACATGTCCTATATAGTCAAGATGGCTTTCATCTTAGTTTTCCATGTTGAATAGTTAGGACCCTTTAGCAATTGTGTATCACTTAAGTATTTATTGATAGTTGCCATGATGAAGGTCCTACAATTTGTACTAAGATGAACTTTATTTCACTCTCAAGTGGTATTTAATGACACTTGCCTAAAAAACTCTCTTGAAGAGAGATAATCAGTTGGAGGAAATTAAGCCAAACAAATAAGAGATGAAAGATAATTCACTCAAAAAGATATTTAATGACACCTGCCTAAAAATACTCTTGAAGAGGGATAATCAGTTTGAGGAAATTAAGCCAAACAAATAGAGTGAATTAGGGTTTTTTGTTTGTAGGAGAGAATATCAAATGAATATTGGCTTTAAATATGTGCAATGGTTAACACAAATTTATTAGTGAAATTTTGGGGTATGGAGTGTTCTTAATTCTATGACTTATAATTGCAAAAATAAATAATGCAATAATCAAACAAGAATACCCACAAAATTCTTATCACGTAGGTGTCGGATGCAATCGAAAATGCACCTAATTTGCCAATGAAGGTGTCGAGTAAAATTGAAAATGCACCTTTTAATTTTTGCAACAAAATATGAATGTGTGTTGTGCAAAAAATTGATATCTTTTTGTCTCCTCGTCTTACAATTTTGTAAAAGAAGTACAATGTTGTCTTCCCCCCTTTATTTTGCAAAATTAACAATATGAGCACTCCTTTCAAGACAAGTCGACACACGACCCGCATTTGAAAGGCTTCCAGAACTAGTCGACACATGACTTAGTTTTTATGGACCCAAAGCTTCAAATTCTTCTCAAATTTTGCAAAAAGAATGTGCAATTTTATGTCTTATATCCCCCCTTGGAGAAAACAAATGCACACTTTGCCTTTGATGTGTTGCAAAATTTTGTTTTTGAGTCTCCTTGTTTTCCAAATTTGCAAATAAAGAATCAAGTGTGGTTGATTTTGTCCCCTTTCATGTTTGCAAATTTAACAAGTTTTGAGAAGAATGTAGGGTTTTCTAATTTTGCAAAAAAAATTGTTCCTATGTCTTTTTATCCCCAAATTGGAGAAAACACAAAAATGGAGTGGAACTTATTGCAAAATATTTTGGTTTAATTTAAAAAATCTCTAAGTTCAAAAAAGCTAAAGAAATACTTTTAAAGACAAAATTTCTTTATAATTAAGCAAAATTGAAAAAAAAATCAATTTAAAAGGTTAAAAATTGACATTTTAAACCAATTTATACTATATTACAAAAAAATATATTTAAAAAACTTTTTTTAAAAACATTAGAAAAATTAAAAATTTAATTATAAACAAAAAAAATGAAGTTTTTCAAATGACCTTTGCAAAATGTTGGCGGGCGGGGTCGAACGCGAGACCTCACATCTGTCAAGGCCACGCCTTGACCACTGCACTATTGGGGCAACTTTGAAAGCTTCCCCGCATGCTTGTATTTAAGGTAAATTGAGCCTTTTGAATGGCTCTGTGGGAATTATCCCACATTCATCCCGTAAGGGATGAATTAGGCCTTTAAAGGCCTAGTCGCGTGCTTCAACACGTGATTGCCTTGGGAAATCACTGCTCCACCAACCGTTGACTCTCCTCCATGTCACTTTGCACGACGAATGACTGAATGCCACTTGGTAGCTTGCTGCCAAAAAACCAAAGTTTTCTCACACACGTGACAGTGGCCAGATGGTACCACGTGTCACTAGGCTTTCCTTCCCCTTCTGAGTACTTTGCCACATGTTAGCCATCGATTGATCCTTACCACTTGTATCACCCAATAGATCAATGTGTCTGCCAGGTGGAATGAGGTAGCAGTTAGGTGTCTCGTAGGTGGCAGTCAGCCATGTGTCTAGATCAGGTGGTAGTCAGTCATGTGTCTAGATCAGGTGGCGTCCGATGCATGAATTGCTAGGAGTGTGAGGGCACTCCTACCATCATGGCACTCCCAGTTAGTAGAACCCATGTGGGAGCATGAGGGTGCTCCTACCCTCAACATGCTCTCGCTAGCTTGGCTGTGGGGGTGTGGGCCCTAGGGCCGAGGTGGGTCCTATGGGATGACATGATCCTTAGGGACGTAGGCCTTGTGAGTTGACATGGGCCTCAGGGTCACTGGCCTTTCAGGTGATGCAGGACTATGACCTGTCATGGGCCTACAACCTAAACTTGATCGGGATGTAGTCACCTATTGATCCACCGTGGTTGAGGGGCCTGACACGACCTTCTTGACCTGTCCAGGTAAGCTCATCCTATGGGCATTAAATCAAGCCTCGAACCCTCATGGAAAATTAGCATTGTTAACCTTGGTAGGTGGAACCAGGGAAATATTACCTCGTAAAAAGTTACGCCCTTTGCCTTGCCTACCCTCTCAGATCTGATGCCAATGTGATCAATAGTCCAAAGATAATGAATTGAAAAAAAATAATAAGTCAATATTCAACATGAGCTTAGAAAAATCTAATAAATATATATAGGTTACAATATAACCAAATGAGCATGATTAACGCTAACATGATGCGCTAAAAGAGAAATATGCTAACAACTAACCTAGGTAGAGGAGTATGAACTAACCACTATTCTAAAATATCTAACCCATGATATTTTAGATACTAACCTAGGTTTACCAGTAGATATTTAGAACAGTAAATATCTCCTTGGTAAGTAGTAAAAAGTAAATGTAATAATCTATGTAGTATAATGCAATATTCTACCTATTTTACCTAGTGGAGTAAAAGGGTAAATATCCCAAAGAATGGAATATTACTCTAACAGATATTATGTATCTTCATACAACCTGCGCATGCGGTCAGATTGATTTTCCATTTAAGGCCTCTGATTTTGTAACTCTGTGTGAGAAGTCACTGTGGTAAGGTTCCTAGATGGAGCCTCCATTATGTTTTTGCCTTTTTTTTTTTTTTTTTTATTTGTGGAAAACATCCCAAAAGGGATGCCACTTTCGGGTAAGACCCAAGGAGGCAGGGGTATCCATTCCACCAAAAACGCCCAGGACTCGGACCTGGCCTACCACCTTTGACATACTCAAGGAGCAAACAAACACACAAAACCAAATTAAAAAAAGTAAATAACAACAAAAATAATAAAATAAAATAAAAAACATGCTCCTTGAGTGTGTCAAAACCAAAAGCACAACCAAACACGCACAATAAGATAAAAGAAACCACAACACAAACCACATAGAAAAACACAAGAACCACATAACAAAACACAAACAAGACAAAAACAACATAACACTACAAAGACATAACCCAAAAAAACATGAAAAATAAACACAACCAAAACCTAAAAAAAAATAAATAAAATAAAAAATAAAAATAAAAACAACCAACAACAGACAATAAACAAAAACAAAAAACATAGAAAACACTCACACATAAAAAAATGAAATAACACAAACAAAGAGAAACCCAAGAACAAGAACGAAAAAAACACAAGAACAATAACAAAAAACATAAAAAAAAACAAAACAACAAAAACACAAGAACAACAAAAAACAACACAAAGAACACAAAAACAAAACAAAACAAAAGAACCCACCCACCTTAAAAAACTAAACAAAAAAACAAAGAAGACAAAAGAAAAAAAATGAACAAAACAATGACCTATCTAGACCAAGACTATTAATGCAAGAATCAACAGAGGAAACAAAATAAAGAATAGAATGAGCTAGGGAACTAAAAAAACCGAATGAACCAAAGAGAAACAAAAAAAAAAACAAGAAGAAACTAGGTACCTTCATAACTGGAGCCATCCAAAGAAATGATAGAAAGAAGAGCTTCCCTAATTTGAGAAGCCCACCATATAGGAGGGTGGCCATAACAAGTAAGATCACCTTTGTCCAAAGCCCAATTAGCTAAAGCATCAACACTCTTGTTTTGATCTCTGACCACATGATTGTAATCAACTTTCAAAAATCCCATCCTGGATTAACCGAATCTTCTCAATAATTCTTTTTATTCTCCAATCCACCTTATGATTCTTAGAAGGAGTCTTCAAGAGATTAATCATAAGTTGAGAGTCGACTCAACTAACACCTTTTCCCATCCAACCTTAGTAGCCTCCTGAAGGCCTCTAAGGATACCATACCCCTCAAGAAGGTTATTGGAAAGAATACCCAAATTCTCAAGCAAAAGTAAAAACCAGGGAGCCATCCGAAAGTCTACCAATTCCTCCCACACTGGCTTTTCCAGGGTTCCCTCTAGAGGCTCCATCAGGATTGACTTTTCCAAAATCCTTAGGAGGAGGTTGCCAATTTCTAGTCCTATCCATCTTACTAATACTCACATTCCCTTTAAGTTGGTTGCCCTTAGAAGGTTTAATCTTCAATCTTTGCATCACTTGATCCCATATTTGGTGGGAGTTTTGGGGGTGATTAAGGAGTTGATGGACCGATTCAACTAAGTTGGCTATGGTCTTTTGCCAAATATAGTGAATATCCTTCCTATCTTGATTAAAAATTTGGTTGTTCCTTTCATTCCAAATATTCCAAAGAAGAATGGTAGAACCCATCCAAACTAACCGCCTAATAAAATGATCAACACCCTCTTGATTAGGCCAATCCCTCCAAAGTCTGTTCAAAAGTGAAAAAATTGGACCACTGTAAGCCAAGTAAAGTTGCCATTCTCCTCCATAGCTCGGAGGCTAAAGTACACTCAATAAAAATATGGTTGATATTTTCTACATTCTCTTCACACATTTCACATCTAAAAGGGCCATGAAAACCACGCTTCATAAGTTGCTCACCAAGAAGCACCCTACGATGCAATAAAAGCCAATTAAAGAACCTCACCTTAGGCCAGAGCTTTTGAGCCCACAGTTGAAAAAATATGTCGAAGAATGGTTGGGATTATTATGGCATAAGGTCAAATAACCTTGAGCAACCGAATACTCACCCTTAGTAGTGTTGTTCCATCCAAAACAATCTTTTTCATGGGACCAAGAGAGGGATCTCATATGAAGGATGCCTTGGATATCTTGTCTTTGCCTTTCTCGGATTTGAATAGGCCAGTCCTCAATAGGGATCCAATATCTACCAACCTTTGAATTACCAAGATGGTACCGACAGTAATTAGCCACCTTTATCCAATTAGCTCGGTGAAGCTCCTCCATCCAAGGCCTCCAATCGGGAAACTGAGTTATCAAAGGCTTGTGACCATCCCAAGAATCTATCCAAAAATTTGCATGTTGACCATTATGAATGATCCAAAATAATTTTTTCTTTATCAAATCCTCACCAGCCTTAAGAACTCGCTAAAATGGGAGAACCTTTGGTAGGAAGTTGATAGCGAACAAGGTCTTCAGGACTTTTGTTCTCAAGATATTTAGCATGAAGATTATTGGCCCAAAGAGCATTGGGGTTATGCAACATCCTCCAATATAATTTAGCAGCTAAAGCTTTGTTGTTATTAATTGAAGACCGGAATCCTAACCCCCCTTCACTCTTAGGAAGACATAAAGTATCCCATTTCACCAAGGCCCATTTTCTTTTCTCCTTAGTACCACTCCAAAGGAAACGATGACCGATTTGATCCAATTCTCGAAGAACAGCCTTTGGGATATTCAAAACGGAAGAAACATAAATAGGAATAGCTTGAAGGACTGATTTTACCAAGGTGATTCTACCCCCTTAAGAAAGCCACTTGTTGGTCCACTTTCCAATTTTCTTCTTGACTTTGTCCAACAACCAATTCCAATATTTATTTTTCTGCCTTTGAATATTTATGGGAATACCTAAATAAGTGATTGGAAGAGAGGTCTTCTTATATCTTAATTTATCCAAGACCATGGATTCCTCGTCTAGCAGAGCAAGTGAAAGAAAATAACTTTAGATTTGTCTTCATTGATCAACTCGCCCAAGGAGCCTTAGAAAAATAGCTAATGATTTGCTTAATATTAGAAGCTTCCTTAATTGTAGCTTTACCTAAAAGGGTAGAGTCATCCACAAATTGAAGATGAGAGATAGGTCTAGCTCCATGAGCAATGGTAACTCCCTCAAGGGTTTTGTTTTCCCTCTTTTTGGTTATAGTCCTACCCAAGCATTCAACAAGAATGATGAATAAATAAGGGGATAGCGGGTCACCTTGCCTAATACCTCTGGAAGCCGGGAAAGACCGAGAAGGCCTGCCATTGATAAGAACTAAGTAGGAAACTCGAAGAGATACATTCCATAATCCAATCCATCCAATCCTTAGAGAAACCAAATTGCCTCAAAACTTTGATAAGGAAGTGCCAATCCACTTCGTCATAAGCTTTGGATAAGTCTAACCGGATGAACATAGAAGGAGAATTTTGCATATCCATGGAATGGATGGCTTCCTGAGCAAGAACTATCTCATCTACTATTTGACGTCCTTCCACATATCCCCCTTGCTCGGGGGAAATAATCTTATGCAAAAGAGGCTTCAACCTTTCTCGCCATGATTTTAGTAATAATTTTGAGAAGAACATTACATAAAGCAATAGGTCTAAAAGCTGAGATATGATCAACCTCTTGAGCTTTTGGAACAAGAGTAATATAAGTTTTATTGATAACCTTCAAAATTTCTTTGGATTTCCTGGCTTCTTCCACCACCTCTAATAAATCAACATGAAGGATATCCCATAACTCTTGGTAGAACTCAATAGGAAAACCATCGAGACCTGGGGTTTTCCCTTTTGCATTTTAAAAACTACTTGTTGAAGCTCATTGATAGTAACAGGAGTCAATCAAAATAGAGTTCTCCTAGAAGTGATAAGAGAAGGGATTGCTTGAAGAACATTTTGTTGTGAAGCTCGAGTCAAGAGGAGTAGCAAGAAAAATATTGGAAAAGTAATCAACAACAATAGAGTTCATGCCATCCCAAGTATAAACAACATCTCCAGTAATCTGATTTTAAGGAAGAAATAAAGTTGTGAGATCTTCGAGCTAGAAGAGATTTGTGGAAGAAATTTGTGTTTCGATCTCCTTCTTTGAGCCATTGAATTCTAGATTTTTGCTTCCATAAGATTTCTTCTCTTTTTTCCCATTCCTCTAACCGAGTTGTGAGTTTAATTTCATCTCGCACTTCTCTTCTCTCGTGAGGCCATCTAAACGGATTTTCTTATTCAAATTTTCAAGATGAGCAATAACTTCATGTTTTTTTTTATGAACATCCCCAAACTCTTTCCAGCTCCAAGTCTTGATTTTGGATTTAATGTATTGCAATCTTTTGGCAAAACAGAACATCTTAGTCCCATGCCTAGGTTTACCTTCCTTCCACCATTGTTGCACACGAGGTCCGAAGGAAATGTCTCTAAGCCACATTAATTGAAAACGAAAAGGAGAGAAACTCACATTGGTTTTCCACATTTCCACCATGATAGGCCAATGATCCGAACCAACATTATTAAGAGTCTTCACTTTAGGAATGTGACCATGGATTAAGAAATTTTCAGAGAGCAAAAACCTATCCAATCTCTCCATTATACAAGCTAAGCCTTGCCTTCTCGTTAGACCAAGTCATAAGGCCATTATCTCGGTTGGATATCCACAAGATGGAGGTTTGCAATATATTCAAGTGCTTTTGTCCAAATTTCTATTTCCCCCATTTTCTCATCCAGAGAGAGGATGGTATTGAAATCTCCTCCGATCAAGATCCAAGCTTTAGGAAAATGAGAGATAATATGAGTAATATCCTTCCACTGTCTTCTTTTTTCCTCCAAAGAAGTCGGGGCATAAACAAGTAATGCAAAGCATAATCTGGTTGGAATGTCTACTTTGAATAGCTATAGCCAACAAACCCCAACCGCCAACCATATGGTGAATAACTACCTCTTTTGGGTCCCAAAGACAAGCAATGCCACCCGAAGTCCCTTGGGAACCGAGGGAAACCACTTTTCCACCGGCCAAATTTTACCGGCAATTAAGTCCATATCCTCCATTGACATCTTTGTTTCTTGAAGGAAAACAAGATGTGGATGATTTATCCGAATCATTCTTCTAATTTCATTTTGTTTTGAAAGACTCCCTTTGAGTCCTCTAATATTCCAAGTGATGATCTTCATTAATACCAGGGCTAAAAATGTTGGGAAGGGCATTAATCTTACCTTCCTCTACAAGCTTTTCACCTTCTTTTACCATATGATATTGATTGGTCTTGCGACCTACTTTTTGATTAGAATCCATCTTCAATTTTTTTTCCCTCGTTTCTTGACTTATTCCAATTGAATCTCGAGATGGCTTCTAACCTTGAAGAATGCTCATACATAGCCAAAATTTTACTAGATGGTTCAATGGAGTCTATATTGGGACTCACATTATTTGAAGTTTTGACATTTGAAATATTGTTTTTCTTGTGTAAATTTTCTCCTTTTTTTTTTGTTGAAAACCTTTGATTTGTTGGTTTGTCTCTCGAGTTCTTTCCTTCATATTTAAATTGTGTTTCTAAGATTTTAGTTTCCATTATTTCCTCTTCCTCACTTGGGACATCATTTGTGGAAAGGATTTCAAACATATTAGCAAATGACTTTGATTGATCCTTCATTACCGGTTTTTTCTCGAGTGTTCTTCTTCTTAGGTATTTGGAAACCTGCCGAGTTTATATCTTCTTTCTTTTGATCAAGAATTTTATTTGGGCAAGCACTGGCCAAATGACCATATTCATGGCAAATTCTACAACGAAAAGGAATGTTCTCATAGTCCACTACTTGCTCCCAAGTGTCTTCCCCAAATTGTAATGTGATCTTTTTAGGTAGGGGTTTGTCAAAATCCATTAAAACACAAATTCGAGCATAAATAATATGTTCAAAATTTTGAGTACAATCAGCAATCATCATAAAAGTTCCTAAAGAGTTTCCAATTGAAGAAAAAATAGTAGGATTCCAAAATTCAATAGGGAGGCCAAAGAGTCTAACCCACACGGGAGCTATAGAAGGCATCTCTTCTTTCTCTTTAAATTTAGTATGCCAGGGCTTCATGAAAAGCCCTGCCCTTCCAAAAACCAAGGACCCCCTTGAAAAGTTTTCTCTCTATCTTCATTATTAGCAAATAAAACAAGAAAATAACCATTTGGATAAATAGAGATTTGTAACTCACCTTTAGTTTTCCAGCTTTTTGCAGCCTAGACTTTGAAAGCAGATAGACTCGGACGAAAACCCACGAACCGACAAATTAGTCCTCTTTTTTCCAAATCTTCAATGCCATTCAATGTTACCCATATCAAGCTTAACAATAGAAGTTCCATCAGCCGCTTTAAGACATCCTGACTCCGTTTTCTTGGGATCAATCTTAGGCATTCTTAGAGGTTTATGAGAAGCCCTAATATTGATATTAGCATTGGGCCGAGGCTGTCCACCATGAAGGGCATCCCTAAAATTCATTTTTGGGACTGAGTCTTCAAAATTCTTACCCTTGACAGGGGTTTTCACAGTAGAATTATTTTGTGGGTGCACCTTAGCACCGGATTCACTTGAGATATGAGCCATTTTTTGATCAACTTGCTTGAAACTTATTTCGTGGTCTCTTTAATCCTTGCCCTAGACGCCGTGGAAAGGTATGGTTTTCACTTTTCTTTTGTGCAGCAAATTGGAAGCCGTTGTCACTCAAGTTCACAGTATGATCTGTTGAAAGACAAATTTCTAACCCATATTGTATCCCCTGCAACATTTCCTGCTAAAATATTGAGCATAAACCACAAAAATATTGGCCGCTAGGGCCCGAAGGCCCTAAAAACCAACCTCTGGAGCCGCTTGCACTCAACCCGAATGAAACCCTCGCATAGCCGCTTGCCAAATATATCGTTCACACATAGGGATGCGCTAGGATCTGTGTTGCTCCAAATGATATGAAAATTGGTGGAGACGTTCTAGGGTTTTTCAGGCATCTACCCTCAAAATTTCAGCTCAATCCGAGTTCGGATGAGTGAGATATGGCCGAAACGAGTTCGGCAGTTTGGGCAGTCCTACGAAAAACGTCTAATCCTCCCCAAGCTGACAAAAATTGTTCGATATGAACCTCTATTTTTGCCTTTATCTATAAAGGTAACATTGTCAATGTGCAATAAATCGTGCTCCATACCTCCATGCTCAAAAGTAGTGTGTGTTACGAGAATGTTTTGAAGCTTCCCCCTGCTCGTGAGTGTGTCTCAATATTTTCTGACTGTGTGAACTCACAAAAATGGAGTGTGTAGTAGCAATGTTTTATCGTGTAGGCCTTAGGAGAACCCAATCTATTTTTTCAAGTTTTTGGTTCTCCATGGATGATTTGGCGGGGTGCCATTTACTCCAATAATATTGATGTCTATTATGATTCTATCACCCTCAATATGGTTAGGATCTATGGTGGGTCTATGATTATATGCAACCCTAGTGTTTTATCCCTCATTAGGCTAATATTTCATAGATTTATCCTATGAGGAATAAGACCTTGAAGCTCCCTCCTTTCTAATGCAAGAAGATCCTATATCTAGCTCTCTAGTTGGGGTTCCTTGAGAGTTATCCCCACGGGTTGAGTTATCCCCCCTGAGGCTTGTTGAACTTCGTTAAATGGTATTCTATGTGGTCAGGTCAACATCAATGTTGTTGTTATTGTTATTAGGTGGAGCAATAGTTACCACCTCGATGTTGGACAAAGGATGGTTGCTCCATGTGAAAACCATGACGATGTGAGCTTATCTCTTGTGGAAATTTTTAAGACACGCAAAAAAAGTAGACAAATATGTTTATCTCTTTTAAGGATTATATGTGTGCCCTAAAACTATTTTGTGTGTTTTGAATTTGTTTATTTTCACAAAAGTCCTTATGTCACATGTTTTCCTTTGTTGGATGATATTCTTTTGTTAAAGGGGTTTTCACCTGTATGCTCGTAGCTTGAAAAACGACAATGAAAGTTTGGTTATGTAATCCCACCAAATTATGGATATGAAGCCCGTACCTAGTTAGGGAGCACAGGTCCTACTGGTCCTCATCTAGTTCATCCACAGTCAGTGATATACCTCTTAGAAGAGAAATATGTGCTATATCCCACGGGCTATGACAGATCTTGGAATCGGTATTGGCAAAAAATAGGGTACGTAGGATTTGAGACAATGGATGGATATGAATCCCACTGTCACTGAAATCTATTAGTGGTTGGGTGTGAATTCCAAATTGCTAACATTTAAATGAGATGTGGTGTGTGGTGGTTCTTTTTAAATTTGTATGAAAATGAAATGGATCATAAAGTATTCAAATGCTTTTCGTACATGCTTAAAAATAATATTTCCATTTTAGAGAATGCACATCTAAAAAGATAAATGATGTTCAGATAATGCAAGACTAATCATGAACAAATATGGCCTCTATTTGGGCCTCAAGCATGCAAACTCTAATCAAACAATCTAGACCGCTAGAAACTAGGGTGGATTACAATCAAAGACCGCTGTTCCTAGCAACGACTAGTAGAAAATCTAAGAGATCTCATAATTTTACTTTTAAAATTTCTCTATGTTTTCTATTTAATAAAAAATTATATACTACATTCAAGAAATATAAAATAGTCAGAGAAGCAAAAACTACAGAGGATTCCAACAAACTTTAAATCCAAGTCTGCTGATGATTATGCTATCTACTATTGCAAGTTTTCTTCTTGCCACTATCACTCAGGGTGGCTCTGATTGGCTACTGTATTCAAAAGTGGCTTAGCTTTTCTAGCCACTGTAAATCAAAGTGACTGTACCTGTGTGAAAAATATGTGCAAAAATTAGAAAACAATGCAAATTTTAGGTGTTTCTATCGTGATCACCATCTATACGATCCTAGAAAAAATGCACCTAAACTATTTGCAACTTTATACCAAGGATAAAGCAATAAAATATAGATGACAATGAATTGACAAAATATAAAGCTTCCTTTTATTAATTCATTGATAAAATTTGGTTACAAGTAGGTCCCTCTTAGGGATATCGATTCTTGATACAATGATTACAAATATGTGAAGCCCCAAATGGGGGTGATGCAATCCACAAGCCTTATAGATTCAACACAAATTGATTGAGGGCTTATCGATGTCTGTTTCTCCATTTTCCAGAGGGAAATGATGTCAATAATTCTTTGCAGTTTACAAGAACCTGTAATCTACATGTAAAAAACAACAAAACACAATTAGGAGCATATGAGACCTCTCATGATAAGGCTCTTGCGAAGAAATTTTAAAGCATGTGATAAAAATTGCTATAAAACATAGAGATATGCAAATATAAGCAAATATGCATGAAAGAATGCTAAAATAATGTAAAGTATGCTTGAAGATAAGTAGATATAAGTAATCTAGCATCAAATTTGCAAGAAAAGAAAGAAATAAAGCTAATCTAAGGATATTAATTGAATCTAGAAAATATGACTAAATCAAGGTAAAGCTACCTCTAATATTGCTAATTGACCATGCAAATGAAGTATAAATGATATATCTACCCTAATTTAGGCTAGGAAAGCATGAATAAAAAAGAATCTAGACTAAAACTAAGTAAATCATGTATCAAACCCTAGCCACTACTTCCATCAGCGGTGGAGGCCTACAGTCTGCTGTCAATGACAGTGACCACGAACTAAAACTTTTACCTCTTGAATTAAAGGTCTACAACACATAATTCACCAGTTGAATTGATGGTCAAGGGTCACGTCAATGATCTACAACAAATTGGTGGTGTAATTCATCTATATTTGCAATGGATAAACGTCAATTGTCAAGCTTGCTCCTCAACCTCTTGAGGTCTCCATTGCTTCAAACATAGTCATGATTCTCCAAATGGACAACAAGTATACACTCCTTAAAGGTTACAAGTGGATCTCCAAATCAGTAGGGCTTTGCTACATTAATATTGGAATCTCCTCTCTCTCTCTTTCACAATTTGGAGGGGGGTATTATAGCCTCCCTAATTCCTCATCCTAGATTCCTTGAGAAACCAAGATAAATAAATAGGAGGTTGGAGCAGTTGGGAGGAAGAATCCAAGAGCTTCCTCACCAGAAACCACTCAAAATTAGTTGCTATGGCTGTTATAATTTATTTTTGGCTCAACCCTTGAGGTTGAGTTTGTTTTAGAGCTAACCATTCTCACTCAGGGTGGTTAGATCATAGCCATTATGAGTATCAGTGGCTAGTCTGGCAGCCACTCTTATCATAGTGGTTGAGCCTAGATAGAATAAATTTACCCCAAATGAGTGGTTAGAACCACTGCTAGCCCTTGGAAAGGTCCATGATAATTCACATGGTCTACAAGGGTGTGCATATGAGTAGTCTCCTAAACATGACATGTTTTAGGTGTCTACAGTGGTATTGTGAGAACCTCCCTTACTTCTCCTTGGGATCATGTGATGATCCCTGTCATGCAATACCTGACTATTGATAATATTAATCTTCCTTTACGTAGTTCCCACCTCACTTTCCTAAACCACCTTAGTATATCAAGTTTATTAACATTCCTAACTACTTGTATATATCCATTGAACTCTATATGAATAATGTGAGAAAAAATAATTCATCCCACCTGACCCACCAAATCATGCACCTCATTCTATATAAACATACCCTTGAAGAACATACTAAAAAAGTTGTTATAGCCTACAACATAATCCCCATAATTCATCCAAGGATAGCCCCATCCATGTTACCCCTGTTAATGAGGTGTCCAGTGACAAAGGTGATCTGGAGTACATCTCCCTTGAATAAAAGATGAAGACCCCTAGTTCAATGAAGCAAGATTATTTTCATTCTAGGTTTGAATTCAGGTGTCGATATATCATAAAATATGCACGTAAGAATAAACATGATGAAAGCTCTACAAATATCCAAGGCTCCACTCATTCCAAGAAGGCGAAGATGGAGGGAACCCCCCGATGTTGTCCCCTAAATAGAATTTTGATGATGGAAGTATGCCTAAGCTGAGCTCTACCAAAGTGCTCCAGAGCTCCATCCTCAGTCATGTTGCCAACTTAATCATAAATCTCTCTACTGTCACTAACGCAGATAAGGCAACTTGGAAACTTTGCCATCAAGCTACCAAAATCTTGGATGAATTCCATGACCAACTTAAGCAACTTTTCAAGAATGAAGATGACACCAATGAAGTGCAAGTGGAGGTCACTAGAAGTTGACGTTATGTCTTCCACCTTATTGTGTTCAAACCTTAATGGTTATTTTTGTATTCCAAGATCTTCCCACAATCCTATTTGTGTTTTGATGCTGGGAGCACCCCTCTGGGTATGCCTAGGTTTAATTTTTGTTCCTTTGAAATGGTTGTAATGATGGTTATTTTTTATTAAGGTTTTGGGACCCTTTCAAAACTCACTTAGCAATCTACCAAAAAAAGAAATTGTACCTAAATAGGTGGTCAATATAAAATTATCAATGCCAAACACCTATTTATTCATTGTACATATACACAAATTTAATCAATGAAAACTTATCCAAAAATCTATAGGTCCTAACATGTGGTATCAAGGCATGTTAAAAATATTTTTATGTTGGAATAAGAGAAGTTGAAAATATTGCTATAATTTGTTGAGAAGAATTTCTTTAAAAGGTAAAATTTTGTTGAGTAAAGGCATGAAGATATGATAATACTTGTTGGTTGATACCTGAGAGTATGTCTAATCCAAGAAGATGGATGATGTAATCAAGACACCAAGATCTAAGTTGAATTAGATTGATCATAGTTCATGTTTGAATAAACAACTTTAATGTTTTCCAAACACGATATTGTCTACTACACATTTAAAGGATGCCAAAATTTATGTTTCTTAAATTTCACCTCTATATATTAAAGAAGAAATTTTTTGTTGAAGCGAGATATTTTCCTGACCAAAGATGTTAGGAGACATGATAGTTTGTAGATGAATGTTTTAGATTGTAGTATGATCACATCAATGACCAATATTCATTGTCCATATCAAGCCATGATTACACATTTAGAGTGGATTATATTGTGCTATATTTAAATTATGTCATGGATAAGTTTAATTGGTGTCATGAAATTATAATATGTTGGAAAGTATTATTTTTATCATCATTATTAAAGAAAATTCTAGATACTATTCTGCCATTGTTTTGTGGCTACATTCAAACATGACATAAGACATCCAATTAGACACTATTGAAAGGAATAAAATTATCAATCAAATCTAAAACTATATGCATGGAGAGCATTTATCAGTTTTCATAATAACCATTAGCCTAATTCATATTTTAAGGATGTTTTAATTTGTTTTTTCATTTGTAAATGTAAAGTGAAAGCCAACAAAGGAAGAATTTTCAAGTGAAGTTGACGATGATGGTGAAGGTGATGGGATAGGATTGAGGGGTCAAGTGACCCAAGTGTACCTCAAGTTATTGTACAATACCAATAATATCATCATATACAACATGAATGGACTATCATATAGGGATACATTCTCACACTCTCTAATACAAAAGAGAATTCCAAAGGATTTATTAATCCTTCTAAAAATCTAGGCACAACTTATCGTATTTTTACAAATGCTAGAAATTTGAGTTAATGATTTCTTGTATGGGTGTGAAGACAAGGATAAAATTATTCTACTATTTGTTCCTTCTATCTCAATTTTTATTTTATTACTAATTTGAGTTTCAAAATAATAGCAACAAGCATAATTTGATGGACTTAATACAAGGTAGATTTAAACTAGTAATTATGTTCAAAGATATCCTATTTTAACAATAAAGGTTATTTGATTCATAGAATTACCTGTTTATATTTAAAGAGTTGATTTTAAATATTTAATATCCTAAGTTAGTGAAGTAGACATGGATATAGGACACATTTATGTCTTGTTCATGTATGATAAGGAGGTGATCCGGTGGCCACCATGGGTAATTGTCATGTAGTATGTCAACCATGATTACAAGGCGGACACACCACATAAGCAAAAGCACATTACCAAGATCAAAGGGAATAAACACAAATTGGGATACCTATTTGGGGTTCTCATAGACCTATCCTTTCTAGTTTAATTTTTTTTGATGTGGAGGGACTCATCTTCAACTTTGACAACCTTGATTGCTCAGGATGCATGATCTTGCCATCAAAATGGTAATAACTATCATGTTTCTTGTTATTAATAATGCCATGCACATTGGCAAGATTATCATGGTTAAGTTTATTGGAGAAAACAAATTTCTTGGAACTATAAATGCTTATCTCACATGCACTAAGGAAGAATTCACTATACGCTTTTTAAAAAACAGAATACATAAACAAGAATAAGTGAATTTTAAATGAGCATTGTGAAGGATATAAAGGCTAATATTTTTTACACAATGATGGAATATTAGTTTTACAACTAGGGGGTATATATTTTTACAATTACGAGCATATATACTCATTCAAAAAATCTTTTCAACCCTAATGCAACCTTCCAGTTTAAGACAATATGCTAGAATACATGAAGGCCACATGAGTAAGACAATTTATTTTTGATGGGGGATCATAGGTTTAGCCTAGGTATCATCCATTTTTAAAATCAAAGTTGAAGTACATTGTCTATTAGAGATAATGCTTCATTCAAGATATGTAGGCCCCTATTTTATAGATAGTAGAGTGTCCCTATTTGCATATGATATTGTGAATAGTTCTATGTATCCCTATTAACAAGATAAGTATTGTACCTATGATTGGTTGAGTGCACCCCTAATCATAGAGAAGATGTACCTATGATTGATTGAGTATGTCCCTAGTCATAGATGTGTTATAAATAATTATGTTTGCTCTTTTTTATAACCTTGGTGATGGGTAGTGCATGTATCCCTATCCTTATTTGATGCAATGCCATGGATATTTGTATTTATCCCTATCCTTGGTTGTAAGTTCAATGAGGTTAGTACCACTAAGATGAACAATTGAGTTTTCCCCTATTGATAATTGATGTAAGTTATGAACTATTGTGTGTGTCCTACTTCATGATATTTTCTATCTTTGATAAACTATGTGTGTGTCTGAGTTCATTAGATATGGAACATTATCCTAATCCTATTTGAAATATAATGTAATAAGAGGAGGAATGTTAGGAATATATTACATCATGTAACATAGTTTGTTAGGGTATGTAGAAGTTATATCCAAATATGTGGTTGGTAGACAATTATCAATGCAAACCACCTACATCATTATACATATACATAATTTTGATTAATGAAAATTCTCTAGGATCATGCTAGTCTTAATATTGGTGGAAATAAGAAAATAAGAAGAAGATCCAAGAATTAAAAGCAAATAGAAAAAAATCTCAAAGGGACATTGATATGGGAAAAAAAAAGCAAATATCATAAAGTATTAACAAGAAGTGGAACTAAAACCATAAATAAAAATAAAAGGTGATGGTAAAATTTGTATCTTGGAATATTAAGAGCATGAATAGGACTTCTAAAAAAGAGGTATTAGGGAATTTATAGGTTGTTATAGACAAAATATTAATAGATATGGTAATCAAGTAGCAACTATTTTAGCCATTCATGGTATTGATTTTCATTTTGGATAAATTAAAATTTTAGAATGCAATTTATTGAGTGAGATTTTAACTCTTAATGAAAACAATATCAAGGAGTTGATTGTAGAAACAAAAATGTTTGAGGAATATAATGAATATCTTTGATAGAAATACAAAATAAAAATATACTAAATAAAAAGTCAAGTTGGATATGGTTTAATCAACTTGATAGCAATGTAATGAGACTAATGTAATATTTTGTTATTTTAATGGGATTGGATTCTAATAGAATCTATATGTAGTTTATTAACAAAAGTGTTGGACACAACACTCAATAAAATATAGAGTTTAATTTTAATTAATTAATTTAGGTGAGGGTTGTGATTTGATCTTCATGAAAATAATAAATCATGTTCATCCATGCCAAATTCAATTAGGCTTATTGATTATCTGAATTAGAACATGGGTGGTACATATTGATCCATAATAATTTTAGTTAAATAAATAAATTTATAAATCATTATTTGAGTTGGGGTTATGATTTAATCTTATTAAAAATAATGAATCATGATCATTCATTGCCAACCTCAAAATATGGACATGCATTATTGATATGGTAACTTGGCTGACAAATATTATATTTTAGATAAATATAACAATTAAAACACTAGAACTGATATGGATTAGTAGCACATGTTTTTAATAAGTTGTTATCTAAATATAAACATTATTTAATGCATTCTTATCCATTGTAATGTCTTGTAATACCTATTTATAGGCACCTTTTGATATGATAATACAATGAAGTTTTGAATTGTCTTCTGATATTTGTGTCTGTTTTAAACTGATTCCTCAAGCTAATAATGATAACAAATGAAACTAGACAAATGCTATGAAACAAAATCCTAGTAATTAATTCAAAGATGTAAAATTAAGATAACATTTTGACTAAATTGAATCCACATATAACATAATTTCACTCCCAAAAAACTAAGTAGATGTACAAATGAGATTCATTATAAGGTATGTACATGGAAAACCACCAGTTAGGTAGGATTTTAGTAAAAACAAAATAGTAAATATGATATCATTTGTTTTAACTCATTGGTAACAAATAGTTTTTACTCTAGGTTGGTAATAGGGAGCAAATACTTATTATTCCTTGGTAACATCAAACCAGACTAAACATGAAAAATAGTTAAAACCATTTCCAAAGTCATATTAATCACAAAAAAAGATAAAACCCTCTCCAAAAAATAAATTCATAATTTGGACTCCTATTTATTCATGTTATTGGTTGTGTGGCCTAAGAGAGCATAAAACCTCCAGGTATAGAACGATGGTTTTGGATTTAGAGGTAATTTGTTTTCTATGAAATTTTATCCCATGTCCACCCTCCCTATTTATTCTCTATTTCATATGCCTTTGTTTATACTTTTTTACTATCTATTATATTACCTTTGTTTCCCTATTTTCCTTGTAATAAAGAGATCTTATATGTGCATGTCTTGTGGTTTTGGATTGAGAGTTAATTTGCTTTCTAGTAAAGCTTGTCCCATGCCCACCCTCCCTATTTATTCTATATTTTATATGCATTTGTTTATGATTTTTTTAATCTATTATATTGTGTTTATTTTCTTATTTCCCTTGTAATAAAGAGATCTTATATGTGCATGTCTCATGATCAAAACTTGCAACCATTACATTTTTTATTTGGCATAGTTTTAACTATACCACCTTAGTTTATCTTTCATAGAGAAAATTATTGTTTCTCATTATATTCTATAATTTTCTAGGTTTCCACACTCAATGGGTCAAGCTGGTCAGAGAATGTATTTCGAAGGCCTATTTTTCAGTCTTGGTAAATGGGTCTACAGCAGGATTTTTTAAAAGTAAACGAGGACTGAGACAAGGAGATCCTATTAGTCCCATGCTTTTCATCATTGTAGCACAATCCTTCGGAAGAACCATCAAGGCAGTGACAACAACTGGACTTATATCAAACATAAAGGCAACTTCGTTAACAACCCAGTGACACATCAACAATTTATTGATGACATGTTGTTGCTTACGTTGGATTCAATGGTTGAGGTAAGAAGGATCAGACACATTCTTAAGATGTATGAGGCAGCCAGAAAAAAGTGAATTTTAATAAGAGCAAGCTGTATTTTATAAATACCCCCATTCCTAGGCAAAAAAACATTGCTAGAATTCTGGAATGCCAGTTTGCGTCCCTTCCTACCTCCTACGTAGGCCTTCCACTTTTGTATGGGAAACTGGAAGGGTCAATGTGGAATATTATGATGGAGAGGATCCAAAAAAATCTAGCAGGCTGTAAAGGACATTTATTATCTCAAGCAGGAAAAGCAGTCTTAACAATGGCCTCCCTACAAAGTATACTTGTATATTTCTTATCGATTTTCAGAGCTCCAAGCAAGGTGTATCATAAAATCAAGCAATTTCAAAAGAACTTTCTCTGGTCAAGGACTGAGGATAAAAAAATGATCCATTTGATAGGGTGGAATAAGGTTTGCAAACTTAAGGTACAGGGGGGCTAGGGCTGAGGAGAGTTGCTAATCTCAACACAACTTTGCTATCCAAACAAGCATGGTGGCTTTTAACCAATGTCAAAAATAAATGGATGGCCATAGTCAAGAGGAAATACCTCCAAGGATCGAATTTCCTCAATGATAATCTTATGAGTAGGGGGTCAACTTTTTGGAAGGTAATCCTAACAAGTAGAGATCTAGTCAAGAGAGGGATTAGATGGATCCTTGGGAATGGGCAAATGATAAAATTTTGGAAGGACCGATGGGCGAGAGCTGAGGAATTATCCCAGAATACCTGATTTTCTAGGATCCAAGAACACATGGAGCAACAGATTGGGCAAAGGGTGCCTGATTACATATGGCAAGATATGAATACCCCTAGGTGGAAATACATCAAAGTATAGGGTTTTGAAGCTGAGCCCAAAGAAATTCATAATATTTTAACACAACAAATTATTCCCTATGGATAATATGAGGATAACATTGCTTGGGCCGAGACTGAAAGTGGATATTTTACGGTCAAATACACCTATAACTTGCTCTTCAAAATTTCAATCGAATTTGGTTTGGATCAAGGGCTTAATCCCTAAAATATCTTTTTCCTCATGGCTGGTGATCCAAGAAAAAATTCTTACCATGGATAATATGTTGAACAAAGGTATGGTTATTGCTAACCATTGTCATATGTGCAGGGTTGGGTGGGAATCAACCCAAAATTTGTTCCTAGAGTGTCCGGTGGCAGCGTCCATCCTTGACAAAGTTTTCTAGGCTTTTAGGATCTCGTGGGTCAAGACGACTTCAATTTTTGAAGTGTTCCAACAATGGCCTCAACCCTTTGTTAGTATGAAACTTAAGTACCTTCTAAAAATCCTTTGGCACCATTTCCTATGGCAGATATGGTTAGAAAGGAATCACAGAGCTTTTAAGGACACCGGTAATAGTCTTAAAGCAATCCTCAATAGAATCCACCTTTGCAAAAGAAAACATTAGTATACTTGCTGAGGAGAACTGTATAATACCTCCCTAGGAAAGATAAATTTCTTTAGCCTTAGGCATTGAGGAAAAGCCTTTTATCCTCTACCCAATCCCAAAAATGGGGTCTCTTGGGAGCCACCCCCTAGGGCTTGGTTCAAATTGAACTTTTATGGTGCAGCTAAGGAGAACCTTGGAAGAGCATAAGCTGGAGGAGTAATCAAAGATCATCAAGGAAAACTGGTCAAGGCCTTCACTGAACCATTGGGAATTAGAACTAATAATGAGGCAGAAGCTAGAGCCCTTTTGAGAGGGTTAAAAGTTTCCCAGGAGACTCATGGAAATTTGATGATTGAAGGTGATTCCATGAATATCATCAACCTATTAACCAATGGCAAAAAACCTCCATGGAGGATTGAGGTCATCATCCATGAGGTAAGGATCCTTTTTGTGGTAATATAGGATAGGAGGATTTGCCATGTGTTTCGTGAGGCCAACAAAGTAGCTGGAAAATTAGCCAATGTGGGTATTGATGCGGGAAGTTTGATGATGTGGAAACAAGGGGTACCACATGAAGTGGAAGACATTATTAGGCATGAAAAGCACACTACTAATTAAGGAGAAATGTGGAAGGGTACTTTTTCCCCATGTTTTTCATGATAAGCATAGAGTTTTTTCTCTAATTCAACTCAAACGGCTATAGTTGTAAGTAATGTTAATCGTCATGTTGAACTGTCTTCTATAGTAAGTGTGAGGTGCTGAAGGATAACTAGCACAATTTTTGAAAAGAATGTTCTAAGGATGACCAGGATCCGTAATCTCAACATAAGGCTAGATTTTGTATTAGGTTTTGGGTTAACCTACAAAACCCGATAATTAATGACGACTTTTATTTACCAAAAAAAAATAATTTTCTAGCCTTGGAGTTGCATCTACCATATCTACTAAATATTGAATTTATAGTAATATATATAAACAAATCACATCAAAAAATTACCTAGATAAATAAAAACAACTCATAGAAAGGAAACACATGATATATAAGATGCTTGTAGATACCCAATATATCACTAAATGAAATGGAATTGCACTCTAACTGATAATGAAATGATTGGTAGGAAGGGGTATAAATACCCAATTGCAAGACACCTTTAGGACTAGGTCAAATAATATTAGACCTAATTTGCATTTGAAAAGCTTATTAAAATTAGAGGTACATCAATTGAGTAGTGAATAATCATATGATATATATGATGTATCAAAAGGATATGCTTGATCACTATCCAATGACTCTCACAAGGTGCTTGCAAGTGGGAACAATATTTGATGGTAAATTCCATATTCAATTCAAGGTAAATGTATTTATAAAATGGGGTAAATCAATTTCAAAATCTAGGTTAATAGTTTCCAAAATCATGTAGAAGACATGGCGAATTACCCTTTTCTTCCACCAAAAAATATAAAAATATGACGAATTTATAATAATATTTGAAATAGTATAATGGGTGATATAATTGAGGTTACATTATTGGGACATAGCAATAGAAAGCCTCTTTCCTATGACTCAAACTGAGGTCATGGAGATGAAACAACAACGACATACCATTGGAGTTTCCCTACAAAGACACCAACAATAAATTTAAGGACAAATGAATAAAAGCAAAAATATTTTTTAAAATATAATTTTGAAAAGATAGCCTAGTGCTTAATAATAATATTTTATATATTTACTTGCATGAATCGATTTAGAAATTTATTTTATGGGTAAATCATCATAAATCATCCAAAGTATGCATCAATATAACTTATGGACAAGTAGAAGAATTTTATAATAATTAATAATAAAAATCTTTCAGACATGCTTTACACTTAGATTCATCCATGCAATTTATATCAAGAAAATTTGTGTGTTAGGTTTCTTGATACACGTTGTTGTGGCTTTTGGATTTTAGTATCAAAATACTAAATTTGGTTGTGAGAAGTTTTTTTTTATTATTTAGATTATTTCCCAGTAATTGAGATCCAAATTGAAAATACAACTATTGATATTATCATAGATTATTAAGCAAGTGTCTTTCATTAATGCATTAATAACAAGGTTTTCGAATATATTTGCATTTATAATGTTCCATTTGAATAGAACAAGAATGAAACTTCCTTCCATATAAAATCTAGCAAATCCCAACCATCAAAGAATATTTAGAATGACTGAAAAGGAGTAATGTAGTTGGAAACTACATGATACTGTAGTGTTCCTTTCAACTTTCAACTACTCAAATGAATCATTAACTACCTTTCTTGTCTGCTTATGTTTTATATACTACACGTTTTAAGGTATAAGCAAAACACTCTAGAATTTCAATAGGCCTACTCAAGATGATGTTTAAATTCATAATTTTTTTATTAGGTAAAGAAGGGGTTTTGAAAGGGTCCCCAAACATTTTACATAAGGGGTTTTGAAAGGGTCCTTGAACCTAAGATCCAACAATACAAGCATCCAAAGAGATTCCACAATGAAACACAAGGAGGTCTGACCCACCCAAGGGAAATAGAAACCAAACTTTAGATAAATCTAAAACCATATCAGTTAGCTCGCACTCAAACTAAACCAAACACAAAAAAATTTAAATCAAATCTCTTTGAAAATGAAACCACAAAGTTGGGAAGTCAAACTCCACAAGAGAAACTAAAACTCGAACCGACAAACTAGGATCTAAGAGACTAGAAAAATCCTAAGGGTACAAAAAAAACATCTACAAAGTAAGGTATAAACAAATTGTGAATGCTAAGAAAATATTAAAATCCATAAATCCATAAAATTCTATCCCAAAAAAATTCCTGCCCTTATTTGGAATATTTAAAAATCAAAATCATAGTATAACTTCCCACCCAAGTTAGGAATCACCTAACTACTCCAGGAGAAATAAAAAGTTCAAACTTCTAATTTACCACCCATGGGGAGAAACACGCATCAGAGTCAAGAAATTCAACAAGACTAATTTAAAAATTTCTTACCCCAATCGCAGGGGAAGGGGATCACTATAACGCTAACTTTAGACCTGAATACCATAAACTAAGCATAAGACAATGAGTAATGTAGTAGAAATATAACATGAACTAGGAATCTAATATTGAAATAGGATTGTCTAACGAATCAAACTCTACATTGAGAAAAAATCCACCAACATCTTAGAGAAGAGGCCCTGAATGAAGAACCATAGAGACCTCCCCCAGTTTGATTCTAAGCCTGAAACAAAATAAGAGAATCCAACCCTCCCTAACTTTGGATAAAAAAAATTCAACATAAAAAAATTTGGATATGCTCTGGATCCACTAATGGTCCTAACATCTACAAGATATAGAAATTCTCAAGATCTGCTAATGATATCAAGCAAAGAAAAACAAGGGCCATCGGTAGAGTTATGGCTAAGATCCCTCTCACACCCAAACAAACACGAAAACAACCAACATCCACAATTTTTGCACACTAACTAACAACAAGCCCACAACATTAGTTATTGTTAATGTGAGCCACCAAAGAACATCATATTGAACACTATAACTACAACCCCAAGAACCACATACACTACCATAGAAATACCATGGGTATTCCTATCCTAGCCAAGCACCTATATGTTGGTCGCCAATCCAACACCGCTTGCCAAGATGGGCAGGCTGATCAATGCCAAGCATAGAATGGTAGCCACATTGAGAAAGCACAAATGATATTTGGAGGATGCCAGTTTATTCTAGGAGTGGTTCTAACTATCTATGTTGCAAAATAGGACAAGGGAAAAGGAGGGAAAGAAATAAAATGGTCATAGAAAAACTCACAAGGATAGGTATAGTAGCATCAAGACCTATGCAAGAAACATACCACATATGAAACACAAACCCAACACCTAAAAAATTAACCAACTACACCTTTGTTCTAGCTCCTATTAGCAACGGGTAGGAGGTGGATTCCAGGACCAACGAACAGGTGCATGAGATCCAAGATGCAGAATTAGAGCACTCCTATTCGACTAGCTTTAGCAAAAATAAACCCACAATCCATATCCACAAATGCCCACTCCTGAGTCACTCAAGTAAACCCCATGGAATCTAGACAGTAGAATAACATGGGATAACTTAAATGACCAAAAAAAATAGATATCCATGCAATTAATAAAGAACAGGGAGATGAAATCAAAGACCAAACAGTGTAGAATTTGTATTTACATAGAGGTAAACCTTACATAAGAATTGTAATGGATAAAGAGTCACCCTTAGGAATGACATGTATTCCACTACTTATAGGTATAATTACGTTAATTACAAAATCAAACATTTATGGTGCTAGGTAGGAAGACAATCCTTACAGCAGAGAAGTGTCACACTAGTACACTGTTCCACTAGATGGTAGTGGTCTTCTAGAAGGAGGTAGGTGTATCTGGATCAATATGGGCTTTTAGATCTTCTGATGCTTCTGACCATATATCAATTCTTCGCTAGCTCATCCTTCTCCTTGACTAGTGATCATTTGGTTAGGTGATGAGTGACAGGTTTTGATATGCCTTGGGGCAACGCAACGCAAATCCATCACATACACTTCTGTTGTCAATACTCAAACTATTGCACCCATATGTACATCTTCATCTTCAAAATTTTAGTGATGGTGGGAGTTTTATGTGTCAGGTGGGTGCTTTCTTTACTCTTATTTCTTCCTGTGGAATATTGGAAAGTGAGGGTAGGTATTTTTCTGGGGTACCACTCTTTTTGCACTTGTATTTCCCACCTAAGATAGGTGAGATTCTATATAATTCCCAAGGACGGGGTTGTGCTTTTTTTTTCCCATGATAGATCTTTGAAATGTCTACCCAACATGTTGGGTCGGTCTATTGGGAAGTTTCACCCAATGTTAAGGGTGGGTGTTTTCCCGCTCTTGTTACTCGTCCTACTTCATGTTGCATCTACCCATTGGTTTGGTATAATCTATGATTGCTGTTGCTACTCTGATATCCTCCACCCGTCCACTGATGTCCTCAAAATTTGGTTCAATACTTTTGAGGAAAGGGAATCACTTCCTAAAGGGAAGAGTGGGATAAAGGTATAATATTTCACCCACACTTCTAGCGAATTATAGGGGTTTTCCACCTTGTGGAAAAAGGAACCCAGAAGGATTGGGGAATATAAAAAACAAAACAAAGAAATGGAGAGGAAGGGTAGAAAGGAAAGGAGAATATGAATAAGGGGACTACACAAGGAGAAAAATAAGTGTGAAAATAAGTCAAACAAAATGGTACATCTAACATAATGAAAAGTAGAGTGGAGGGACATGAACATGTACCCAATCGATGAGAGTAGAAGGAAAAAATAGGAAATGAAATCCATAATTATAAGGACAAGGTGACCAACATAGAGAGGAATGCTATAGACAAGTACAATAGGAAGACAAACAGTGGAAATAGCAAGTAAATTCTTAAGAAGCTTGTTGTAAGCTACACATAGGGGGGAAAGGGAATAGGAAACAATGGAGACAATGAAGCCTTTGCTACAAATCGAAAGAGTTATAGGAAATGAAGGGGAGAGGAAGGGTAAGGGGAGAAGATGATAGGGAAAAAGGGAGATATGAAGGGAAAAACAATCCGAAGCCTACCAAGTGAAACCAATGGGGCATAGACCCCTCTTCATGAGGTATTCTTACGGATTGAATTCCCCTAAATGCAACCCATCGAAGACCTGAGAGATTCCAAGAGCAAACAAATGACCATTTTATTTTATCTCTTTTCTTCCAGGCCTTCTTCACACAATCCAGAAACAATCCTCTTTTACTAGCTATTATCAACTAGGAGGCCAATTAGCTTCAACCACAACTTGCAGTTTGCACTTTTATAATCTTGCTTGCATCTTACCACATGGGCTATTTATAACATACTTGCCTTATCATGTGCTTACATATGTAAGTTCCAAGGCTTGTTGCAACTCCTGGGGATGAGTTAATAGGTATTGAAAGTTGCTAAATGTATCCATTGGGCTATGAGGTCACGATAAAAATAGACAAAAGAATAGAGAACTAGGAAAACAACATAGATATGGAGGAGAATGTTATATTTTCTAAATAATTTATGGAGAATCCTTTGCTGATGCCCTCTAGGACCTAATCAAGTGGTAACATTTCATAGGACTTTGTTGCATCAATGGTCGGTGATAAAACTTGTGATTCCCAATGCATATGCCCTACATAATGCAAGTTTTATTTACTACCTATAAAATTATGGTGTGACAAGCACACCTGAGCCAAGATGTCATTTGTAAATCATCCTTTGAATATGGAGTGGTTGAACCTGATCACATTGTATTTAAGGCATCACTTGTGGTTCATATGACATCATCCACACTGGCTTAGAACCATGATAACATTGTAATTTTTCTTATTTTTCCTAAGCATATGATCACTCAAGCCTTTGAATCCTTGGGTGGTAGTATCTTTCGCTATCGTATCCTGTCCCTCAAGCTGTGAGCTATCAGGGACTAGATTTTCATGTTCTTTTTTGATATTGGCTAGCTATGCCAATCCTATGGCTAACTCTTCCTCCATCTTGAGGCACTTCTATCACTCATGGGTATTCACATCCTCACCTAGATCCCACTAAGTCTAGGATTGATCTATCTTATTGCCTTCATGGACATGGTCATTATGGCACACTTCCTCCTGGTATGTGCCTGTTGCATGATCTAACACCAACTCAAAAGGAACTAATAGGATGGAACCTCCATATTAGAACTTGCTCAACTGTTATAGCTTCCTTGTAGAGTTGTAGAAAACTAGTTTCCCTCGATTGGTGTAGAAGGAAGCTGATATTAGGATGAAGAGATTAGATGTAGAATAGATACACCTGGGTGGAGGTTTAGAGGATTTGTCATGAAATCCTCTTCTAGTTCTTTTCAAAATGGATATTGAAGTCCACCAAAATTTCAAGAGGGTTCCTCTTGATAAGTGTGAGTTGATTCAGAGACTAGAAGGGGTCCTCCATTTTACCAAATGTATCCACGAGAGGCTCTATCAGATCTTCCCATGTAGAGAGACTTTTGGGCTATAGGGTTTTATACTAGATCCATGCTCTACCCTTAAGGGAAGCAACCACAACTTGATCATTGCATGTTCATGCATGATATTATGAAGGGTGGCTAGAGAAGACATATTTTTGAGGTGTTCCTTCACAGATATCTTGATACCACTATCTTTGGTCAAGGTATCAAAGGTAGCTTTCAAAACATCATTCTGATGGGAGAGATTGAGATGATTGGGATCATTCCATAGGGAGAAAGTGGTTGAGCCATTAAGGAACTAGTCCTTAGAGGTCCTGACTATGATGTAGGAGTTATATTCAAAATCACTAGATGAGCATGCTATCTCCACTTGTGAGGTCAAAGCTGCTCATTATACCTTGAGTCCTCTAGGATGGTTGGATCCTTAGTGCAGGTGGGAAACTAGTCTCATGATCTAGATGTGCTATGTAGTTAGAGTTACCAGGTGATTTTGAGAGGATATGGGTAAATCAGAGAGCCACCAAACTCTAATTTCTTGAAACACGAGGACTTAGTGAGTTCCCTAGTAGAGTCACCAAAAATTGTTGGTCACCAATCCGACATCACACACTAGGGAAAACAGGTGGATCAACACCAAGTATAGAATGACCATTGCATCAGGATAGAGTGGATGATCTTCGAAGGATACTGGTTCCTTCTAGGGGTGGTTCCAGTTATCTATGTCATAAAACATGAAAAGGGAAAAGGGAAAAATAAATAAAATAGCCATAGCAAGAAATCACAAGGATGGGTATAGCCACATCAAGACCTATGTAGGTGAAATACCATGTATGAAACATAGAATCGACACCTAATAGATCAGCTAACTATGTATTTGTTTTGGCTCCTATCAACGATGGGTGGGAGCCAAATTCTAAGACCAATGAACAGGTGATGAGATCTAGGATGTAGAATCAAAGCGCTCCTATTTGACTAGCTTTAGAATAAATAAACCCACAATCCATGTCCATAAATTCCCACTCCTAAGTCATTCAAGTAAACCCCATGAAATACAGATAGCATAATAACACGGGATAACTTAAAAAACCAAAAAAAAACATATATCCATTCAATTAAAAAAGAATAAGGAGATGAAATTAGAGACCAAACAATGCAGAATTTGTATTTACATAGAGGCAAACCTTACATAAAAATTATAATGGCTAAAGAGCCACCATTAGGAATGAAAAACATTCCACTACTTATAGGCATAATTACATTAATTACAAAATCAAACATTTATGGTGCTAGGACAAAATATTATCCTTGCAGTAGACAAGTGCTGCACTGGTACACTATTCCACTGGATGGTAGTGGTATTCTAGAAGGAAGTAGGTGTAGCTGGCTCAATATAGGACTTTAGATATTTTGATACTTTTATCCATCTCATCAATTCTTAGCTACCTTGTCCTTCTCCTCAACTGGTGATCCTTTGATTAGGCAATGAGTGATAGGTTTTGAGGCACCTTAGGGGTAACACATCGAAAATCCATCACATATACTTACATTGTCAGGTACCCAAAGTGCTGCATCCATGTGTACATCTTCATCTTCAAAATTTGGGTAATGGTAGGAGTTTTGCATGTTGAGTGGGTGCTTTATTTTCTCTTCTTTCTACCCATGGGATATTGGGGAGTGAGGGCATGTATTTTTCTAGGGTCCCACATCTTTTGCACTTATATCTCCCACCTGGGATGGGTGGGAGTCTATCTCCTTACCAAGGGTGGGGTTGTGCAATTTATCTGCCCATGTTTGTCTGCCCAACAAGTTGGGCAAGTATTTTGGGAAGTTCCACCCAATGTTAAGGGTGGGTGTTCGCTTGCTCTTGTTGCTCATCCTGCTTCATTCTACCATCCACCCATCAGTTTGGTCCACTCTGCAACTATTGCTGCTACCACTACTGCTACTTTGATATCCTCCAACCATCCATTGATGTATTCAAAAATTTGCAAACTCCTTTTGAGGAAAGGAAATCACTTCCTAAAGGGAAGAGTGGATGAAGGGTGTAAAATTTCACCCACACTATCACAACCAAATTTCTTAATATCCTGTTCTCTTTCTATTCACCATGTTTTTTTCTATTCTTTAGTTAGGAAAATAACCTAAGTTTTAAAAGTTAATATTTTGGAATTTCCCAACTACAAGGTAAAATCTCCTACTAATGATTATCCACTTATAACCTTTTCGAGGCTCACCCATCTCTACACCTTACATATTTTCATCAATGTAAGTGTACAAGATGAAATTATTTGATACACAAGCCATCTTTCTCATTATTGTTCAATGAGTTGGCTCCCCTTATTTCATTCCTTTAAAAGAAGCATGCTATCCTTATCACACTACACAAGTCCTTCTATGTTGGTGCCAAGAGCATATTGGAATAGACTATCCTTCTCATCTCATTGATGAGTTAGTCACTCCATTATTATGCCTCATTATAGTCCTTAATTCGTGGTTTTATTAACTATGGTAATCCTATTTACCATACAATAATTAAGTTCATTTCTTAAATGATTACTCAGGTTTCTCTGAGATACTACTAACTCTTTCTATTAGTTTGTTTGAGTCATCTATTTACTACATCCATCAATATCATTCATGATGATATCTATATAGTAATCCGGTATAATATATTTTATTTGCACTTAGTGAGTTGCCAAATTTAATTTAATATCATCATTAATTATTGATATACAATACACCAAGTAGAAACCATATCAAATTACCCATTTATCAATGGTCATAGGGATTCACCATTGTTTATGTACTTGAATACTCTTAGTAACAATGAAGTGCAACTATTTCTTATTGAACAATAAAATAAACATACAAAGCTTATAATCTTCCATGGTCCACATAATAGATTAATTTTAAATCATGAACCATCTAACAAATTCATAATGATTTACCCTACTTTATCTTGAATAACTGAAACCATAATAAATACCTTTTACATAAATAAAAGTATTAATTTTAACATGAATAAAAGAGTTAACTTTAACATCAATAAAAGCATTAACTGGCATAAAGAATAAACCACAACAAGTTATTCAACACCATATTTATCCTGGGAGAAACCCCATAGGGAAAACCTAGCCTCAAAGTTTACTTCTTTATTGAATTACGAAAGGCATTCAATATTTACAATGAACAAAATCATCCCATATTTGCTTTTACATCCAAACTAAGAAAAAACACAACCATACTAGGCTTTACATTATGGACTAATCATTCAACCCACATATTCAAATAGTTGTACTAAAAGAGATTAAATGGGTTTCAATATAATATTTTTTCTCCTAAGACCTTTTGTATTTTGTGATAACAACCTATCACAACAATAGCAATTCGATTCTAACAACACATTTTTTCATCTATTTAGAGCAAGATTTACAAGAAAATTCCCAGTAACCCAAAATAAAACTTGATTTATCCAATGGAATTCCACGCCCTACAACTTTTCTACCAGTTTAGTTAAAACACAAACTGAAGTATACAAAAATATACAACACAATGTTTCCATAATTTAGAAAACAAAATGAGCAGGTATCTTTCCTCGGTGAGTCACCATATAATGGCCATGACTATTCTAACTACTGTTATCACTAACGAGGCTAAATTTTTTTTTGAGCTTGAACAACCAAAACAAAGTTGGGATAGAATATTTCCACAAAGAGTATTACAAACGAAATACCACTACGACAATTATTTTGCAAATGCTTTATTACTTACATAAAAAGCTCCTTAAGATAATCCTTTAATGCCAAGGATAACCCACCAAAAATAAAGGAGTACTTATTATTCATTGTGAACATCAAAATCAAGGCTGATATTAACCACTTCTAGATGTAGCTACAGTCCGTAGAACTTAATTGGGTAAATTGGTTAACTGTGTACCATAAAAACTAACACAAAGTTCTACACAACTGGGGTATTGGCTTACGAAATTGTTGTTGGTGTCTACAAGAAAAAAAACAAGTTTTAATACTATCATAAAGCTACTCCATATCATTTCTTCGAGTACTAAGATATTTTAAACTCTTGTTGCACTCTCATATTGTAACATCCACTTAATACAAATAAATGATACAAGGTGCTATGATTAAATTAAAATATGTGATTATCCTAAACTTAAATGAGTGAAGACATCCCTTCATTTCCATAGTACAAGAATAGATGACATACAAGGTTCATTTACGTCAAAGGGAGTCATCTTCCTGAGATCATTAGTTCCTAATAACATATACAACCAAATATCTAATCACTAGATACATAACAATAAGGTATTCCTATCATATTATTTTCTACTCTAGTCAAAGACTTCTTAACATCTATGCTAATCAAACATGCACCTGGGCAACTAACTATCCAGTTGAGTCTTAACCATCCCTTTCTAGAAGGCTATCAAAATAATAATCCTCTAGTTTCATCTAGCATGGTTTTGATTCTAAACTAGTTATCTCTACATCATACTTCCAAAGTTCCATATATGAGAGATAGTTGGAAACATTATATGTTCTTTAACCACCTATCAAAAGCTAAAATCTTCTAATAGACGTCTTACTACCACATAGATATCTGTAAGATTTATAACGTATAAAAGAACACGATTCTCTTATTTTTCCTTAATTTAGTGAATGCTATTCTATTTTCATAAAAATCTATAAACATATTATGTTACAAGATCTTCTCTCTATCATTCAACAAACAAAGATATAATCGAATGGAGTCTACCTGTGAATTTCATCCTTTATGGTCTAGTTATTTTCTAGCTAAAGTAGCTTGCACTCATTTTCTTCCTTGTTCCCTCATTGCTCCTCCACCCAACCACACACTCTTTTTTTTCCTTTCTTGTTCATCCCAATTGGTTTTTCCTTAATTCCACTCCCCAAGCATGATCTTGGCAACCACTCCAGATTAACCTGGTTAATTTTTGCTAGTATCTAACAATATGTCATCATTGTGGTTCTGAAGACCTCCTTCAAAGATCGATGTCCAATATTCCACTGCTTAAATGAACAACACACTCACCCCTCTAATGAAATTCTAATTCCTTCACAAATAACCTAGTCACTAATTCTTCAACGAGAATCCTATGTGGTGGTAATCATTTTTTATGGTGAGAAAAAATGAAATATTTACTTCAAAATATTAATGGGGTAAACTTTCATTCTATCTAGATTTAAAAAAGTGACTAAATAACTTTTTTTCCTTTGTTTACTCAAAGTAGTGATGCGAAATAAGAACTAGAGTCCCGAATTTCATTCAAAGAGGACCAAATAATTAATAATCTTGTACATTTATTCCTCCTACAATTAGTCTATCAGCTAGAATTTCATTTAATAAAATTATCATGCGATATCAAACTTGTCTATCTTAAATATATTTTCTTCATGGTGATATTAATGAAATGCCAATATATATATGCAAAGAAACATTCATCCTTAGCATATCATCCTTGATGGTTAACCCATTCTCACATTGACAAGGAGAAACCTATTAGTAAAAAAATGCAAATCTATTAAAAACTTTACATTTTATATTAACATATATGCTTTACAAGTTCTAAGCATGAAATAATCATTCATTATTTCAACAACAACACCATATTCTTCAATATATGCTAGTCTTGAATAAACAAAAAATAAAATAGCCAATCCATCATGTGAATAAGTCTACTAAGGAAGGGTCATGACATACTCCCCCCATTAGGATTAACATAGTTCCTTGTGTTTCATCAAAGTTTCAGACACAGAATTTAATGATTACATATTATTTTCAAATAGGAATGGAAAATGCCTCTGCATATCTGCCACTTTCTCCCAAGTAGCGTTTCTCTTGGAATAACGATCCCACTAGATCCTGCATTGCTCCAAAGTCCATTTCCTCATCAATTTGGAATGGAACTCAAGGATATTTACTGGATGTACCTTTATAGCCTCTAGATTCACCATCTATGAATTAGAAAGATCCCAAACATGACCAGGGTTAGCAATATTTTTTCTAATAAAAGATATATGAAAGGTGTCATGAATATCGGATAGGCTAGGTGGCAAGACAAGTTGATATGCCATAGGACTAATCTTCTCTACTATCTCAAAGGGCCCAAAAAAAGAGGATCTAGTTTTGTTGACTTAATGGCACTTTTCATTGGTCGTACCCTCAAAACACTCGATCACCTACAACAAATTCTCTTGGAGATCTCTTAATATGGGCATAACTTTTTTGATGATCCGTGGCTCCTTAAGCCTTTCCTAATCATCCTTAGTTGCTACTCCATTTCTCTGATTATGTATAGTCTAGACATAATCTGATCTTCTGGATTACCCCATGATAACAGTGTCCTACACCTCTTGCCATACAAAGATTCGAATGGTGACATACCTAAGGTCATATGATGATCTTTATTATAGGTAAATTCTACCAAGTGAGCATAGCATTTCCAATGGGTTTTTTGATCCATATAATACATGTAAAGAATGTCCTATAACACCTAGTTCACCCTTTTAGTTTTCCCATCTGTTTATGGGTAATATGCATAACTGATGTTTAGCCTAGTACCAATGGCATGATGTAAAGTTTACCAAAACTCAAAAGTAAACTTTGAGTCTCTATCTGAAATAATCACTTTTGGAAAACCATGAAGCCTAAAAATATCTTTGGCAAATCTATTAGCCATAATCACAACATCATCCTTGGTATTCTTGGGTATGAAATGTGTAACCATGGTTAGTCTATCAACCACAACTAGGATTACACCATGCTAGAACCTAGTACTTGGCAAACCTACAATGAAATCCATTGAAATCACCTTCTATTTTTGTGTAGGTACATCTGCAGGATGTCTGTGCTCAACCTTAACCTTTTGGAACTCAAGATATTGAGCTACAAATTCCATAATGTCTCTTTTCATTCCTAACTAGAAGAAGGTTTTCTTTGTATTCTCTCTCATATTTGCCCCTCCTGGGTGAGAATAATATGAAGATCTGTGAGATTTATTCAAGATCAGTTTTCTTAGATCACTAGCCTTAGGGATCACTAACCTTTCCTTGAAGCATAAGAAATTGTCCTTGATGCTAAAATCCTTGCTTTCATTAGGTTAATTTTCCATATTTGCCCAAATTTGGTTGAAATACACATCCTAATGTTGAATCTTTCTAATATGTTCCATAAAATCTATGTGGATATGAGTTAACACAACTATGTGTCTCCTTCTACTAAGAGCATCAACAACCTTATTTTATTTCCCTTTTATGTACTCAATGTCAAAATTATACATAGTGAAAAAATCCATCTACCTTCTTTGCCTAGAATTTAGCAAAGGTTGAGTAAATATGTATCTCAAAATTTGGTGGTCTATTCTCAACTAAAAGGGTCCTCCTACCAAGTAATATCACCAGATCATGAGGGTGTACAGTACTACTACCAATTCCAAGTCACAGGTAGCATAGTTGACCTCATGCCTTTTAAATTTCCTTGATACATAGGCCACCACTACTTCATTCTATGAGAGCACTCCTACCAAAACTTCTAATGATGCATATGTACACATAGAAAAACTACCATGAGGGTCTAGGATTTTCAATATGGGAGTTATAGTGAGTTTTTACTTGAGCAAATTGAAAGCTACCTCACATTTTTCTGTCCATTTAAACTTGTTTCCCTTCCTCTAAAGGTTTGTTATTGCAATTGATATCCTGGAGTAACCTTTCACATAGCACCTGTAGTACCCATTCACATCCATGAAGCTCCACACTTCGATCACACTTGTAGGCACCAACCACTTTAGTATGGCTTCTATCTTCTTGGGATCCACAACTATCCCTTAAGATGATATGATATATCCTAAATATTATACTTCTAACTCATAGAAGTTAAATTGATATAGATTCCCATATAATTTATTCTCCCTTAGTAGTTACAATACAATATTAAGGTGTCGAAAATGCTCTTTCTTATCTCAAGAATAAATAAAAATGTACAATATTAAAAAGCATACACCTGAGCTATTTGCATTATTACATCAAGCATAAAATCATAAAATCATGAGAGATAATGAATTAAAAAAATATAAGATATCTTCTAATTAATTCATATTGAACTTCGGTTATAGATAGGTCCCTCTTAGGGATACCAAACACTTGACACAATTTTTACAAATTTTCAAATAGCCCCTGAATAGGGATGCTGTACTCCACATGCTTCTTGTATTTGAAACAAATTTGCTCAAGGACTTATGAATGCCTTCTTCTCACTCTCTTGGAGGGATATGATGTCAAAGATGCTATGAATTAGTCTAGGATTATGTGATCTATGCTCAGGAAACAACATAGAAATATTAGTAGCATATGCAACCTCTCATGATGAGGCTCTTTCTAAATATCTGCATAAAATGACATAGAAGCATGATACAAGCATAAAGGTGCAAAGATAAGAAGAAATGCATGAATAACTAAGAAATTACCATACAAATGCAATGGAAAAGATAGATCTATGCTAATATAAGTTGATAAAGCAGAAGTAATAATAAATATATGCTAAAAACTTAGGAAATGATGAATCAAACCCTAGGTTGTGCCTAAAAGCCACTATTGAGGACAACAACCATGAACTGAAACTTTTACCTCATAAACTAGGGACTGCAACACTCAATGCTTCATCCAAATTATTTTTCAAGGGTCACATTCGTGTCTAGAGACTGATTGGCAGTGAAAAACATGTAGAATTGAATTCTTGAATGGTGCTTTTTCATTTCTCAATCGGAAAACACTTCATTCCTCCTCAAGGGGGTGTAGAATCACTCTCCAATTTGCTAGGGCTTTATTGCATAAAAAATTGGATCCATTATTGTTCCTAGGAGGGTGCATATGTAGACCTCCTAGATTATAGATCTTGGCTTCTTGGAGAATCCAAGATCCAGATTTGCATGTAATTGGTCATTGGAGGGAAAGGCTCAGTTCTAGATTTGCATGGAAGTGGCAGTTAGGAGGAACTCTTGGAGATCCACATCAAAAACCGCTTGAATCCAATGCAAGTGTAGTCACACTATGTAATTCAGGCCCGAATTCATAGCCAATTTGTGTTTCAGTGCTATCCACTATCCAAAGCAGCGGCTAGCAGTGGCCACTCTGAGCTTCAATGACCTATGTTGGCAGTCGCTCTAGTCGATAGCGATTGTACCTGAATGGGCCAAAATTACCCCTTGTGAGTGGTTAGGACCACTTTGAGCTCTTGGAAAGGTCCAAGATTAGTAATATGGTCTTTGAATGTACCCATATGAGTAGTCTCCTAAACATAACATATTTTAGGTGTCTATAGATGCCCCTTTTGTGATGCGTTGTGGGAAACACAACACTAGCCAAAAACAGACCACCTAGGGTCATATTGTAGGGTGTATGATGATCATTGATCTGATCAACATTAGATGCCCAAATCATGAGAAAGATGTGCATCTTAGAATCATTACTTCCAATGGGATGGAAGGCTTAAATTTGCAAAAGCTTTCGCAAGTCCAGTGGCGATCGGGTAGCTTGAGTGTTACAATTGGTTCGATAGGAGAGCTTCAAGCTTAACTATCATATTTGTTTTTTTCCCCAAAAAAGGGTAAGATTATAATAGTTGTTAGCAATAATTTGTAAGATGAATGCAATTTTACATGATCGAGTGATCCTTTCTTGATTTTGATTATGATTATTGATATTATGACTATCCCCTCAAGCGACGAGTTGATGAGGTAAGGGCAGTGAATAAAGCGATGAGTCGCTTGACTAAGATGATTGATTTAGACGATTTAAGAGTTTTACATTGTTGTCATATGGTAGGTTCTATTACAGGTGTAATTTCAACCATTTATAGTAATTGTACATCTCTATCCCACAGAGTGGTCCGACTGCAATGGCCTTCTTAAGGAATCAATATGATAACAATTCTAATTAGGTTTGTGTTGAATCACTATGTTCGATAATCTGCTAAAAGTGTCAAAGAAGAAATGAAATGAATACCTTGTTCTCATGGGACAGTCCGATCATCATGGCCTTCTTCAGGATTGAAGTGAAGCATGTCAATTCAACCATGACTAATTTAACCTAAATGGCCTTATGGTAATTTACTCATCTTTTCGGATTGCATGGAGCGCAGGTCACTGCCGCCAAGTATATAGGGTAAATAACTGAATACGAGGCTCATTTGATATTTTATTGTTATTTGATTTTTTGTTATTTTGAAATTTAATTATTTTTTACTTTTGATTAATGTGATTTTTTTGGTATTTTACAATTTTTGATGATTTTGGACTGGTAGATATGCTTAATTTTCCATTTTGAGACCCCTCATGGTGAGAAATTTAATGCATTTATTGCTGTTTGCTAACCACTATCAGCAGTAGCAACATTTTTTTTCCATTTTCATGGCCGCTGTCAGCATTAGTGGTTAGAAATTTTGAGTCGTTGATGCTATCAATGACCACAACAAAACTAAAACATATAAAAAGAAAATTAGGGTTTTGAATTTCATTATTTTCTAGCTGTCACTTTGCAATTTGAGCTCTAAGAGAGAAAGTGACCCAGGATGCTACGTGACTACCAAAAACCATGGCAGAGTAGGGTGAGGTATCCATGAGCAGAGGAGCTGGAGATTCACGGGTACTTCTCTAAACCCTAACTTGTTATTTAATCGATAAAATGAACTACACTAAGTAATAAATAAATGAACCTTACTAATATCGTCGGTAATGAATCACACCCGTAGATAGGTTTAGAATTAGGTTAATTTAGGTGGGTTTTATTTTATTTTTGCATTTTGTTATTTTTTTTGGCTTTTTTGGGTGAGGTGTTGGTGTGCCACATCGTGGCAACTATCGCTTAGAGCGGTCCCTAATTGGTAAAGAGGGGCTACTGACATTGACAACAACTAGTTTGAATCCCAACAGTAATTTTTTTGATCATTGGTGGCTAGCCACTGTCAGCGTTAGTGGCAACCATGGCGGCCACTATCAGCATGAGTAGTCACCGACCTTTAGTAAATTTTTTTTTTATTTTTTTATTTTTGATGATTTTAATTGATTTTTTGGAGTTTTTCAAGTGAAAATTTTGATTTTTTTACATGTGTTGGTGCATTTTCTTAGTGTATTTATACCCTTAATTGGTTTTAGGTTACTTTTGCATCATTTTGATTTTTTTGATATTTTTAGTTTAAGTGCATCTAATTAGGCATTTATTTTACACTTTAGCTTTTGTTTTCCTGGGCTCGAAATACTACTTTGCTTGTGGAGCTTCTACCATTGATGTATGGTGTATATTGGTCTTGGTTTGATGCCTATGGGCTCATGTATGTTACAAGGCTATCGACGATTATGTTGGACCAGGCCTATCTAACTGCTCTGGCTCATAGGTGGGATTACCGAACAAACACTTTTCATCTCTCAACTGGTGAGATGACCATCACTCTAGAGGATGTGTACAAGATATTCAAGATCCATTTTGATGGAGAGGCTATTGTGTCTTCCCCTACTAATGCTAGATATGGAGTCTTTGAGAGATTCTTTGGAGCTCAGGAAACTATAGCATTAGGTGATATTCGGTATGGCCGAGTCCCTGCAACTCGATGGTATCGGGAGGATGTTTTCACGCAGCAATAGGCCATCTTGATGTATGTTATCTGTAACATGCCTCTATTGGAAACTTATTGGAAACTTCAAGAGTGAGGTTCCCATGGAAACTCTTGGCAATGGTTTAGGACCTATTTGATAGTTATGAGTCGATCATTATGGCTTGGAGGAGTGTACTGCTAGCTCAGTCTTATGATGAGCTCTATCAGATTTAGTGGTGCAGACGGGCTAGTTTTACTTACAACCATATTATTTAGATTTAGGGATGGGAGCACATCTGGGTGGACCACCCAGGAGGATTTCCTATTGGGATCACTACCATAGTGGCTTGTACCCAGTTCTATGGATGTATGTGGTCTCGAGAGTGACAGGAGCACCAACATCACCACCATGTAGGGGATCTTTCCCACTATGCAACTTCTCTGATTGGATTGCAGGCGAGTGATATCATTTGGAGACATTATTTTGAGTGCCATACATGGCCAAATGTGGATAGTTATTTAGCTCAAACTAGGCATGATCGATGGGTGATTAGTCATAAGGGAGGTATTAGAGAGTTCGTTCAGTACTCCCAGGTGCTCCACCAATTCGATATTCAATAGGATGTCTATTTTGAGCCAGTTTTGTACATGTAGATCATTGTAGAGAGGTACCTTACACCATATTGGGTTATAATAGTTTCAAAGGAGGAGGAAACTCCTGTAGTTGATCCTGGTATAGCAGATTCTAGGGTTACAGAGGCGTATACCTAGTGGTATATTATGCGAGTATGGTATGGTGGTGGTCGCCTGGGGTGGACTGTTGATGAGGCTACTATCAAGGATCTATAGGGGTTCTATGTGAAAGCTTGAATACATAATTGGGGTCAGGTTGTAGAGGAGCAAGAAGTAGTAGAGTAGGCTATGCCCAAGAAGGAGGATGTTGCTCCAAAGGATCAGGAGTCTCCCCTACAAGCTCAAGTACATAGTGTTGAGACTGAGCTTAAGATGACTCATCTATAGATCTTGTAGTGAGACACCACTATCACTACGATCCAGTATCAGGTCAAGGACTTTGTAGAGGAGAGTACTACCTTCTAGGCACAGGTGGATTCAATGCAATTTAGGATAGAGTAGCTTACCATAGAGAGAGACACTGTATGAGGATAGGTTGTAATCATGGCTCTCGTTGCTCATGTTCCAACAGGTTTGGATCTAGGGGCTAATATTAGATGCCTATAGGGCCTACTAGAGGAGTATGAGATTTATATAATGGTATATGATAGGTATATTGCCTCTTTTTAGCTCCATATAATGTGGTTAGGTGATACTCCTCTAAAGATGTCTACAGTAGAGGGCTCTCAGTTTAGTAGGTGGAGTGAGTTAGGGTAGTTGTCAGTGTGGACCAACCACATGTTAGAGACGGTAGCAAGAACTAGCTCTAGGCTACCTAACAAAGAGGGTAGCAAGGGTGGAGATGACACTAGTGGCGTAGGCCACTCATGATCATAATTTTTGGTATAGTGTATTAATTTTTAGTGTAAGGTCATATGACCTACACAGTTGTAGCCTACGGATATTTTTGTACCACTATGTACACTTTGATAGAAACACACACACACACATATAGCCTACAGGTTGACCCAAAACCTTTTATAAAAATCAGCCCAGGGTTGTTGATGAACATGTCCTTACTAAGGATCCTATATATGTAAAATCTACATGCCGCCAAAGCCATTACATCCAGTAAGACACATAGCCTGTTATAAAAAAGAAACTTCCCATACAACATTTTGGGTATACCCCGAGAAAAAAAAACATGCATCATAATTACAAAAAAAGAAATAGACACGGATCCCTTCCTTGAAATAGTGGAGAAACAAAAAGCTACAGACACACATAGTAGAGTACTAAAAAATCTCCCATAAGCTCTGTATTGACAGTTACTCTTAATAATTCTTTGGTAATTGCTTTCTTTTGTATATGACATGCTTTGGAACCACATCCCATCTTGGCTAATTAGCCTTGGAGAAGTGAATCTACTGGCTAGATTTATGGCGATGGCTATTTGGTGGTCCATGTATCTTTGGTTCGAAGTCTTATATTGTTGTTTCTTTCCTGCCCTGTGATGATCAACCAACCTTAAATTACTAAGATGACTAGAAGACATGTTATCTGACATGTGACTATCCCCATTAGTCTTTGTGGTATTTCCAAGCAACATCCATGAAGACTGACAACTCGGATAATTTTTATTATGAGTCCATTTCAAAAAAGATGCGGGAATACTCCTAGCCTTCGAACTTACAGTGCCTTCCCTATTGGTAAATTCGACTATTATTCTTGGCATTCTTGTTGAATAAGCTCCTCTACTTCACTCGGGACATTGTGTTCCCATTTGAAAAGTCCATCACCATCGACACCCAAATTAGCTAGCTTATCAACAATTTTGTTAGCTTCCCGAAAGACATGTTGGGCTTTTTTGTCCTGTCTTCCCTAGAAAAGGATCCTAGCCTCTTCAACAATTGTTTTAATCCACCAACGAGGTGTTTTGTAATTATTGAGGAGATTTATAACATACATAGATTCTCCTTCTATGATCAAATTGCCTTATAAGTATTGAGTCATTTGAAGTCCTCTCTACATAGGTCTAGCTTCAGCTTCATTGTTTGTCCTTGTTCCCAAATATTCAAAAAAAGCAAGCATCATATTCCCATATTGATTTCGCACAATGCCATCAATGCTTACTCTACCAGGATTGTCCTTAGCCGCTCCATCAAAATTAAGCTTAAACCAAACTGTAGGAGGTGGGGACCACTTAACATTGGCTTTGGGGTTGACTGCCCTAGGCATAGACTCATCTAATAAGGTTAAGCTTAAATATTGAGCAATCATGGTCTCCTACAGATGAGGTTTACGACTACCAAAAGGAATAAGGTTCACATTCTCGTTGGCAAAGTATAGGATCCTGGAAATGATAGTTTGATGATCATGGATAGACTCATTAAAGAATCTATGGTTCCTTTCTAACCACACATGCCAAAGATAGTTATTGAGACAAATTTTCCACATGTATATAAGTCTTTGGCTTGAAAAGGGGTAAGGCCACTGGACAAAAAAATCATGTACGATGGCTAGTTTAACCCAGGAAATATTGAAGGCTTAAAAAACCCCACTTAGGATAGTCAAGGAAAAAAGGTACTTAAGGAAAATGTGATAAATGGTCTCCCAATTAGCCCTGCACAGATAATAGTGATTAGTGATACAAATACCTTTATGCATCATATTATCAATGGTTAGAATTCTTCCTTGGATAACCAACCATGAAAAGACTGCAATTTTTGGAATTAATTTTTTTATCCAAACTAAGTCCTTTTGGAGGATAAAATCCTCATCATCAAGCAGAAGCTTGTAAGACGATTTAACAGTGAACTACCCGTTTTTTGTAGGAGCCCAGGTCACTTGATCTTCCTTGGGTCTCATGGGGATAAACTATTTCCCGAGAATGTTATAAAGATCATTTGATTTTTCTTGAAATTCCTGAATCTTTATTTGTTTCCACTTCATTCTGCCTCTGTCCTCAACCATATAATCAGAGACTTTTTTGCTAGTGAGTTCTTCTGTGATATCTCTGATTCGGGCTAAGTTAGGATATTGCGTCAGTGGTTTGTCCTTAGCCCATCTATCATTTCAGTAATTTATCCTCTCACCATTTCCTAAAACCCATATTAAACCTTTTTTGATGATTTTCTTAAAATTGAGAATTTCTTTCCAAAAAGTAGAACCTCTGATTGGAGCTGAGTCACTTAGAAATTCCATATTTTGAAGATACTTTCATTTGATGATAGTTGTCCATTCATTTTCTTCACCAAAAATAAGGCACCACACCTGCTTAGCTAGTAAAGCTAAATTTATATGAGCAATTCTCCTCAGACCTAAGCCTCCATTTTCCCTGGGCCTGTACAATTTGGTCCATCCTACAAGGTGTATCCTTTTTTTCTCCTATGATCCAGTCCATAAAAATTATTTTTGGAGTTTCTCAATTTTTTGGAAAAACTTCATAGGGGCTTTGAAAACAAAGAGGAAATAGACTGGAATGCTCTGAAGAGAGGCCTTAGTGAGGGTCAGTTTTCCTACTTGAGATAGAATATGACCTTTCCATCCAGGAAGTTTTTTTTAAATTCTTTCAATAACCCTGTCCCACATTGACTCTCTCGGAGAACTTAAAAAAAAAGGGAGACAAAGATACAAAGTGGGGAGGTTTGCTATATCACACCTTAAAATTTCTCCAATCCTTCCTTGCGTCTGAATGGATGTGTTCAATAAATATAACTTGCTTTTACTGAAATTAACTTTCTGACCAGCAGCATCCTCATAGAGTTATAGGATGTATTTAATTATTTTGGCCTCAACCACCGACGCCTTAGTCAATAGAAGGGTATCATAGATGAATTATTGGTGAGAAACAACCCTAGTGAGAGATGTTGCCTTGATTCCTGATATTAGCCTTGAAATGCAAGAATTTTGATGGTTTTGCCTAAATATTTTGCCATAATGATGAATAACATGGGGCTAATAGGGTCCCCCTACCGAATTCCTCTGCAACTTTGAAAGTAACCAGTAGTTGTTCCATTAACCAGAATCAATAACCATGCTTTAGAAATGCATTATTTGATCAAATTAATCCATTAGTGGTGAAAACCAAAATTTATGAGTACATCAATCAGAAAGTCCCAATTTAGCCTGTCAAATGCTTTGTTCATATCAAGCTTGAGGGCAAAAATAGACCTGTCAGTCTTATGAGCAGAGTGCAGAGCTTCATGAACTATGATAACTCTATCCAAGATTGACCTGCTGTGGATAGAGCTTCCCTGGCATGAATGTATGATGCAAGGTGTAACATCTCTCATTCTATTTGCAATGGATTTAGTTAGGATCTCATAAGAAACATTGCACAAACTAATTGGCCTGAAGTTAGCCATAGATTCAGGGGTTTGCTTCTTAGGAATTAGAGAAATAAAAGTAGAGTTGAGACCATTTGGGATATGATTGCTTGCTTAGAATTATATGACAGTAAAAATTACATCCTCACTTACGATGTCCCAAAAATCTTGATAGAAACGAGGGGGAAAGCCTTCGAGTCCTGGGGCTTTGTCTGGATTCATGCTAAACAAGGCTTCCTTAATTTCCTCATCGAAAAAGGGAGCTAGAAGCTTAAGGTTTATATCCTCATTTATTATGCTAGGAATGGATTGCAAGAGAATATCTTTGGCCTTCTCATTGCACTGCGATTCCTGACCAAGGATAGAATTGAAATAAGTTACTACCTCCTTTCTGATTTCTATTAAGTCCTGAGTAATAGAACCATCTACTTTTTTTAAAATTTTTATCTTGTTATTGCTTCTATTTATAAGCATGGTGACGTGAAAAAACTTGGAATTTGAATCTCCATATTTCAACCAAAGAGCCCTTGATTTTTGCCTCCAATAGATTTCCTCATAGGCCAAAATGTTATGAAACTCTACTAGTATTGTTCGTTCCTCCTGCCTAGTAGTTTCATAGTAGTTTCATCAGCATCACCATGTTGAACCCTCTGATCAATTATCTTCAAACTTTCAACAACCTATTTTTTATTTTCAAAGATATTACCAAAGACCTCTTTGTTCCAAGTTCAAAGCTTTTATTTAGCAAACTTTAATTTGCCAGCATGTTTAAAAGCTGCACTACCCCTGATAGGCTGCTGCCACCACTGAATTAAGTTATCTCTGAAACTGGAATGTTTGATCCACATAGATTGAAATCTAAAAGGTTTCTTGAAGGAAAAAGAGTTAGGGATATCCAAAAAATGGGATTATGATCAAAGGCAATTTTAGGAAGGGCTTGCAAGGTAGAATTACCGAACAGAGTTGTAGCCTCCTTTGATAGAAAAAACCTGTCAAGCCTTTCTTGAATGATATGACACCCTATACACAAATTTCTCTAGGTATAATTAACTCCTCTAAGTTTCACATCCATAAACATGTTGGAGTTCACAAAGTCATTGAACTCATCCATGCTCCTGATAGGTGGTCCATTTCCACCCATTTTATCTGAAGGGTAAAGAGGAGTGTTAAAATCCCCAGCCAAAATCCAAGGGACATTATGGAAGATTTCACTTAGATTGCATAAGTACTCCCATAGTAGAGCTCTCCATTGAATTGAAGTCGGGGTATAAATATTTGAAAGGATCCACGACCTGTTGTTGTTTATTTCCTTAAATAAAACACTAAGAACCTTGTCATATTTATGAATAATGGTGCCTTCTACTATCCGGGGATCCCACAAAGTCATAAGGCCTCCAAACGCTCCTCTGGATGATTTGCAAACCATATCCCCTTGATTCTAGATTTTTTTTGCTATTTTTTTTGATTGAATCTCATCAGTTTTTATTTCTTGCATCATGATAATAGTTGGATTCACTTGATTTCTTATTGCACTGACTTCCCTGTGTTTGGGCAGGCCATTGAGGCATCTCACATTCCATGAGAGGAACTTCATTTACATTGTTTGGTATTTCTTCCTCTCCCCCTCCCTTGAGGGGGTTTTCCTAATTTGTTGTCTTCAAAACCTAGAATAACCTGTTGAAACAAGGTTCTTTGTTTTCCATTGGCAATGTCATTATCAGTTTTAATTTTTTGATGCTCAACATTTGATATTCTCCCTCTTCTTTTTTCACTGCCAAAATCTATAGGAGACTTCACAGTTTTCCTAGTTTGTTTAGGACTAAACTGGGGGGAGGGAATTTGTTGCAGAACTGGATTGCCATATTCCTTAGTCTAAAGAGTTTCACATATCTCCACCCCTACATCCAAATATTCTCCTTTTTTCCTATATTCTCCTGGTCTGCGGGATGGACCCTCAGTAGGATTCACTTGGCTCCTAGTGATAATGTTAGGGAGATGAGATTTTTTATTTTCCAATGCCTCACATTTCTTCCTAAGTTCTTTAGCATTAGGATTTGTCTTTGGGATGCCCACTGAGCTTGAAGTATTTTTAGCATTGGGGTTTAAGGATCCTGAATTGGATGGGGATTCTAGAGATCGAGCATTAGGGTTTGGATTTGTGATGCCCATGGGGCTTACAAAAATTTTAGCATTAGGGTTTTATGATCCTAACTTGGATGGGGAAAGGTTAGCCTTAAGGTTCTGGGCTTCAATGTATTTCGATAATCCTCCTACTCCCATATTGGATATAATTGAAAATTTATTTTAAACTAGAGGATTGGAACTTCCTGAGTATTTTGGTTGCCAACAACTTGTTATTTTCCTTTGTCTTGTTGGGACCCTGCACCCTCTCTTTTCTTTTTTTGGTAGACATAGTTTGCTTGATTGAAATCGCCTCTACCAGGGAAACTCCTCACATTTCCTCTGTCTAGCATTTCCTGCTTTTGCTTTTCTCTATTCATTTCTAGGTTAAGGCACTGATTGCATAGATATATTTGATTTTTACATTATGTATAGAATGTCGATCTGTTCTTGTATTCTATCGACTGTTTTTGATAGTATTCTCCATACTCTAGCTCCAAAAACCTTGGCAATTCATTATCCAAATTAGCATTTACGCAGATTAGTGCATGAGTCATCCTTGACCTGGCCAAGGTCACATGGTTAATGGAGATCAGGTCCCCTATAGTTCTAGCTATGCCCTGCAGCCAATATTCATTGAAGAACTAGGTAGGTGGAATCGGGAGACAAACACAAATAGGGGCAATGTTAATATTTTTTTTTTAGGGTCAAAATATTCACCCCATCATCTGAGAAAAAGGCTCATTTTGCCCAAAAACCAAGGACCTCCTATTAAAATGTGGTTAACATCCTTTATATTGTTAAAACAGATAATTAAGAACCCTCGCGTTAGAGCTACCAACTCCAAGCTACCTATCGGCCGCCATTTACCCATTGCCCAAGCCCTGATAGTCTCCATGTCTAGCCTACCTCCCAAAAACTTGCCTACCAGGGAGAATTATTCCATTGAAAGAAAAGGGCTCATGGAACTTGTCGAGGCCAAAATTTTATTATTTATTGGAACTAGGGGTGGAAGAGAGAGAACCTCCTTTATTTTTCCTCTAAAAGTCTCAGTAAAAGACAACCACTTCTTAGGCCCCGCATTGTCCTTCGTATATTTTTTGTCGGGGTCTTTCTGAGGAGGGTCGAGTCCCTGTGTGATGCCAGCCTCCAAATCTGCCACAACCTAACTGACTTCCTTTGGATCATCATTTGATCCATGCTCGAGGTTCCCACCTGACCCTTTCGTACCTGATCTACCTCTACCACCTTGGCTAAGATTCCTGCCCAAAAAATTCAAACCCTCACTTTCATCGCACCCGCTAAACCTTAGCTCACTCATTCCTGATGATGCAAGTGATCTGAATTTGATTCATTTGAATGGTACTAATGATTGAGGAATATGCATTTAGATATCTCATGGGAAGAATTTGAGAAGTAATTACTCACCCAATTTGGCCCTAGTGAATATGAGGACTTCACAGGAGCCCTCACCAAATTGAAACAGACCTTAATAGTCTATGAATATCAAACTCAATTTAAAAATTGGCCAACCGCACAAGGGGCTTGAGTGAAGAATTTTTTCAAAGTTGTTTTATTAGTGGGTTGAAAGAAGATATTAAAGCTAAGGTGAAAATGTTCAAGCCACAAACCATTATGCAAGTAATAGGTTTGACCAAGTTGGCAAAGGATAAATTATTTTCTCAAAGGCACACAACCAAATTCCACAAGCTCAACTCCACTTCCATATTGGTCAATAGAAAACCCCACTAATAATCACCTACAATAAAACACCTGACCTGGGAAGATATAGAAGCACATAGGGCACATGGGCTATGTTCGAACTATGATGAGAAATATCCCCTAGGGTACATGTTTTGATAGCAAAAATTAAATTTGCTTGATGTGGGTGAATCCTCAACTAGTGAGTCTCAAGAAGAAGAGAAGGAACATTGAGAAGAAGAATAACTAGAAGAACCTGAAGCACTAGAGGAACCGTAACCTAAAATTTTAGTACATGCCCTATGATATTCAACTCTCAAACCATGAAACTAGTGGGACATTTCAAGGGTCAAAAAATCATAATACTCATTGATTCTAGTAGTACACACAATTTTATTAATCCTAAAGTGGCCAAACAAGCAAATTGTTACATAAATTCATGTAATTATTTTGAGGTCATGATAGCCAATGGGGGAACCATGCCATATAAAGGAAAATACATAAATGAAAATGTGTATATGGGAGAATACAATATAAATATTGATATGTTTGTCCTTCCTTTGGAAGGATTGATGTTGTGTTAGGAACATATTGGCTTCAAACTTTGGGCCGAATAATTTAGTATTTTTATGAACTATGGATGCAATTCAACCAACATGGAGCACAATACACTCCTTGAGGAATGGTCATAGGTAGTACCCAACTTATCTCTACTCATAGGATGGAAAATGTCTTAAAGAAATCATCATACAAAGTAGTGGCATAATTGTTTACAATACAGATATCAAATACCAATAATACAGAACAACTAAGTGAATTAAAACTCATCTTGGATAAATATCCATCCATATTTACAAAAAATAATGATCTTCCACCATGGCATCCTCATGATTACTCAATCCAATTTATACCATGAGGTATACCACCTAACATCCACCCTTACAGGTACTCATATGTAGAAAAGTTTGATATCAAGAAAATGGTGTAGGCACTACTAGCAGTAGGGTTATTTAGCCTAGTATTAGTCCTTATTCTATCCTAGTGTTGTTAGTTTATAAGGATGGGTCTTGGTGGTTATGCATGGATTTTTGTGAGCTCAATAACTTTACCATCAAGGATAAATTTAATGTTAATATTATTTATTAGTTGTTATATGAGCTCCATAGATCTCAAGTTTTCTCCAAGTTGGATTTATGCTCAGGTACCATAATATTAGAATAAGAGAATAAGACATTTCAAAAATAAAATTTCAGACTCATGAAAGTCACTATCAATTATTTGTTATACCCTTTGGTCTCACCATTGTACCTTCTACCTTCTAGAGTCTTATAGATTTTATCTTTCTTCCCTTTTATGCAAATTCATTTGGTTTTATTTGATGACATCCTAATTTATAACCACACTTGAGAGGAATAGCTACACCATTTGGACCAAAACTTGCAACTCTTGTCTAATCTTAAATTTGTACAAAATGGACTAAATGCTTCTATGGAATGTAAGAAGTAGAGTACTTGGACCACATAGTTTCAAGGTAGGGGTTTAAGGTGAACCCAAAGAAAATTATGGCTATCTAAGAATGGCCAAAGCCCTACACTCTTAAAGGCCTTTGGTGTTTCCTAGGTCTCACTAGTTACTATTAAAATTATAAAATTATGGGAAGATCATGGCTACTTTGATAACTATATTGAAAAGTAACTCATTTGTATGGATATAAATATTAGAAAAAGCATTATTGAACCTTAAACAAGTCATGTAAACTATGCATGTACTTGCAATGCTTGATTTCTCTAAATATTTTATTATTTAAAGTGATGCTTCAGGTAGTGGAATTGTGTGGTGCTAATATAAGAAATATGATCATTTAATTTTATGATCAAGGCATTGAAAAGAAAAAAATTAGATGAATCAACCTATGGGATATAAATAATGGAAATTTTACATGTTGTCAATCATTGGTGACCCTACCTTATTGAGTGATATTTTTCAATTTAAACGTATCTTCAAAATCTGAAATATTTTTTAGAGCAATGGGTATCCACACCGGAACAACACTAATGGGTCTCCAAATTATTGGGGTACAATTATGAAATAATTTATAAAATGCAAAAGGATAATATAGTGTTTGATGTTGTTTCCCACCAATATGAGGACTAGAGCATATTGTATGCAATCTCAACATCATTTCCCCAATAGATTGAATAACTCCAAGTGAAGAACAAAAGCTTATAATGAGAGGGGGGTGTGAAAAGTATAAGACCACTTTTTACTTTTCTTTCTCAATCAATATTATGCAATGTATCAATAGCAATATCAACAACAGTAATCAAAGCAATGCAAAAATCACCACACACAATAGAGACACCAATTTAACATGGTTCACCCAATGTGGGCTACTCCACGGAGAAAATATTTTACTAATATTTTCTCAATAAATCTCTTGGAAATCCTTTCCCTATTACAATGTTTATGGACCTTTGTCCAAAGGAGACACCAATCCCCTAATAAATTTCATGGATATCTATCCACAGGAGAACTCCTTTCTCCTATGATCTGGCTGGTGATCTTCTAGAAGAACTGCTACCTCCACTGCATTGGCTAATAGATCTCTATCCACTGAAGACTCCTATCCTCACTCAGAAGACCTATCCTCACTGCCATAGCTAATGGATCTCTATCCACTAGAGATTGTCATTCTATATACTTTGTCACCTCCAAAGCTTGCTCTTAGATATATCTCAAATCTACACTAAACACAGTCCTTCAGTCTACCACAAATTTGCTCAATCTCTGTCTCTGTTCTGGCATAAATCTATTCTCAAATCTACACCAAACTCTATCCTCAAATCTACAATAAACACAGTCCTTTGGTATAGCACAAATATATCCTCAATATCTATCCTCAAGCCTTAACACAAAGCTTGACTTAATCACAAATCAACTCTGTTGGATCTGCCCCAAACCTTAACTCAAGGTTTGAACAAATCAATCAATCAACTTTGCTCACAAGTCTTCTCAAAGAATTATCTCAAATCTACATTGTAAGCTTCCACAAAAGCTCACACTAATCTGTCCAAAAGTCCTCTCTAGAACTTGTCCAAATCTTCTTCAACAATTCCTCACTAGAATTTGTCCAATCTACTCAACAAGTCTCTATTCTCAAATTTGTATTGTAAGATTCCACAAAAGCTCACACCAATCTGTCCATAAGTCTTCTCTAATACTTACCTCAAATCTGCTCAACAAGTCCTCACTAGAACTTGTTCAATCTCATAGAAACATATAGATAATTTTTAGAGACTCAATATGCTTCACATTCACAACAATGCTCAAATAATTTCAATCTCTCTTTTTATCACAAAAATATATAGAGAATTGTTAGAGACTCAATATGTTTCACATTCACAAACACTCAACCTCTTTCTCAAATCAATTTAGAATATGGAACAATTTGTTTCATAGAACTTGAACTATCACTTCAACACATCCACTTGACTAGGCTCAACCAACTCCACTCAATCAATCACTCAATGAAATAATCCTTGCTCACAAATCCTAGTCCAAGCATATGAACACTCACTCAATTATTTCCAACCAATCTCACATAACAATGATACTCATGTTCTTTCACAAACCCTAGTTCAATATAGTTCACAACTTTGTAAAATAATGATACTCATGTTCTTTGCACAAACCCTAGTTCAAGCATATGAAAGCTTTACTAAATATTTCCAAAAATCCTTATCAAACAAGGTTTTTATCATCAAATCTCACTCAAAAAAACCTTCAACAATCAAAATCAACAATGCTTATCAAACAAGCCTTTTCACTCCAACTTAGCATTCACAACATCCAAAAATCACTCACTAGGAAGATGTGCCCATACCTTTTTGTTTGATGAAGAGATGCTCTTAAAAACCTGTCTTAAACACAATTTTCTTCTTTGCCAATTTCAATGGTTAGATGACAAAATATCACACTAACACTCTCTCAAAAATATTTCTCAATTACAAATATTAATCAACATTAAATACACCTTGTTACTCCTTTGAAATTAGCAATCATAAAATCATACATAAAATTAATTACTTAATTACACCTTATAATCTCCAACAATTAAATTAAGATCCTCCAAAATTTAAAAATTCAAAAGAATATTGTCTACCATTTTATCTCCCTCAAATACTTAATATCCAAATTAATTTAGGCAAAAATAAACTTTATAAACCATCAAAAATATTTTGTTTTTCCAACCTTAGCAAATCCGAAATAATCAAGCGACCAAGAAATTAACATTAGCGCATACCTTTAACACTAGCCAAAAGGGCCTTGGCAGGTTTTGAACGTAAGGCTTCCTCCTACTAAGCGCCTTATCGAGGTGCTAGCCCACCACGTGGGCTACAAGCCCCCGTGTGAAGGGGAAGGCTCAAGCCTTCCTCTTCTTTTCTTTCAATCAACACACGTAAAAATGAAAACACCTTTTTTCCTTACAAAACGAAAGCGGTGGGTTTCGAACCCTGTTCTCCCTATTGGACATTTTGAGTCCCTAAGCTAGAAGTTATCATTGATGTCAAAAGGACCTATGTAAGTAGGCACTATGATTTTGCTCCACAAAGAACTTCATGAGAAGCCAAGGTTTTGATCAAAGGTTCTAGAAGGGATGCATGGCATTTGGTTACAAAAGGAGCTTCAAGGGAACCTTAGCAAAAGGATTTTATGAAAACCAAGGAAGGCAAGGAAAGGTTTTATTTAAAACCAATGGATGGCATATTTAAAATGGATTTTTATTAAAACCCAAGTTGGCTTTTCGTTTCATCGAAAAAGGTGCCCCGATGATGGAGAAATTTAATTTTAAAGGTTTAGTTTAAATTTTAATTTTAATTTTAAAATTAAATAAAAGGTTTTTCCCTCCTTTCTTATTGGCACTGCTGACATCATGAGGGAAATGTTAAAAGGGCCGACGTATTTGCATTGCAGGATGGATTATATAAATAAGCCAAAGGTTTTCCATTTAATAAACCTAAGGAGTGTCGCATGATTTTCAAAAATCCAAAGTATTTTTGCATCCAAATATTGCGCAACGAATTTTGTGGAGTGTGACGTGGGCAGTCAAGTCATGGACGGTAAAATTTTTGGTGCCTTGTGAGGAAAGCACATGCGGTTTAAGGAAGAGAGTGCCCAAGGCACTCACGTGGGCAATCTTAGCTCACGCAGCTTGGCTACCACTTGGCAGCATGGTGGGCAGAGGTTAGAAACGCCAAAGTCCTTCGAGGGTTCCTTTGAGCTATGCACTCTGATTCTGATATTTGTAGGGGTAAATATTTTAATTAAAATATTTGCTTTCTAAGGTTTGATTATGTTTTTTGTGGGATATATAAGGTTGAGCAAGCTTTAATATTTTAATAAGGTTTGATATTTGATTAATGTGAGATATTGCCTAAGAAAGTTTTGTGATTATTTTTGAGTGCAAAAGTGTTGAAAGGAAGGATATAAAATATTTGATTTATTTTATGGTATAAGTGGTTTGTGGAGTGACAAGGTTATGAAATGTTTTGATTTATTTTATTTTATGGTACAAGTGGTTTTAGGAGTGATAAGGAAGTTGTGCATTAATTATTAAGAAGGTTTTATAATTAAAATCCTTGGTGAATATAATTGTGAAGTGGAGTAATGTTGACTATTTTGTGATCTTCTAACCCTTGTGAAGATTGGCAAAAGAATATTGTGATTGTGGCAAATTTTTGAAATATGCTTCTTCATATTCATTAAAGATATGGGCACATTCTCCTATTGATTGATTATGGTGGTTGATTTCTAAAAATATCTTTGGAGTGAAAATGATTGATTGTGGTTTCCTTTTCGAAAGTGATTGGTTTAATGCTTCAAGGTTTTTTTGAGTTGTGATTAAACCTTGTTTTATAAGCATTGTTGTTGGAGCCCATTGGTTGTGCAAAGAACTTAAACTTGAGTTAGAAAATAGCATGAGTATCATTGTTATGTGATATTTGTTGTTGAGCATTGTTGGAAATATTTTGAGTTGATTGATACATTCTTGGACTAGGGTTTGTGAGAAAGGGTTGTTCATTGAGATGATTGGTTGAGTTGAGTTGATTGAGCCTAGTCAAGTGGATGCATGTGGTTGTTCAAGTTCCATAAAACAAACTATTCTATATTTTGGATTTGATTTGAGATTGAGATTTCAGTATAGAACATATTGAGTCTCTAACAATTCTCTTTATGCTTCTATGAGATTGATTTGAGTTGAGATTGGGATTTGAGTATAGAACACATTGAGTCTCTAACAATTCTCTTTATGCTTCTATGAGATTTATTTGAGATATTGATTGAGCATTAATTATAGAACATATTGAGTCTCTAACAATTCTCTTTATGATTCTATGAGATTGGACAAGTTTTGTGTGAGCTTGTTAAGCAGATTTGAGACAAGTCTTTGATAAGGCTTATGGACTGATTTTGAGTAAGCTTTTGTGGAAGCTTGCTATGCAGATTTGAGCAAGTCCTAGAGAGGACTTATTGAGCAGATTTGAGCAAGTCCTAGAGAGGACTTATTGAGATGATTTAGAAAAGTCCTAGAGAGGAATTATTGAGCAGATTTGATCAAGTCCTATAGAGGACTTGTTGAGCAGATTTAGATAGGTTCTATGTGGACCTATTGAGCAGATTTAGAAAGGTTCTAAGTGGACCTATTGAGCATATTTGAGCAGGTTCTGTGTGGACCTGTTGAGCAGATTTGGACAAGTTTTGAGTGAGCTTGTTGAGAATATTTGAGAAGGTTTTGAGTGAACCTATTGAGACAGAGATTTGGAGGTGACAGAGTATAGAGGATAGAGTCTCAGTGGATAGAGATCCAGCAACCAAGATAATTGAAGACAGATCTAAGTGAGGAGTCTTAAAGTGGAGAGAGATCCACTAGTCAGTGTAGCAGAGAGACAGTCTTCTAGAATATCACTAGCCAAAGTAGAATGGGAAAGAGTTCTCCTGTGGAAGAGATCCATGAACTTGAGATTAAGGGATCAGCATCTCCTTTGGACATAGGTCCATAAACATTGTAATTGGGAAGGATTCCCAAAGATATTGATTGAGAAAATTTTAGTAAAATATTTTCTCCGTGGAGTAGCCCACATTGGATGAACCACATAAATTGTGGTGTCTCTATTGTGTATGGTTTTTTGTGCATTGCTTTGATTACTACTATTGATACTTCTATCTATACACTGCATAATATTGAATTGAAAAAAAAAAGTAAAAGGGGTCTTATACTGTTCATCCCCCCTCTCAGTATAAGCTTGTGTTCTTCACTTCCAGCCTATCGCAAGCCTTAACACAACCTGCCATCACCAACTGTGCTACATAGCGCTATGTGAAGTGAAAGGAGCCCTGCTCCCATTTGTATTAACCTCTGTCGTCAAAACCTTTAAACGTAAAAACCCTTTCTCTTTTGTGCATGAAATTTGGAGCTTTGATTAATCAAATGCATTGAGGGTTTTTGACTTAGGATTTGCCCTCCTTTTATACACAAAGACCTCGTGCCATAAAACATCGACACTCAATCGAATTTTGAATTTGATTTTAATTTAAACCTTATAACCCACTTTAGGGTTATTAAAATTAATATAAATTATTTTATAATTAAATTAAATTAAGTTATAATTAACTTAAATAGCTTTGGAAGTTATTTAAATTAATTAATAAATTAATTTATAATAAAATTATATTACTTAATTAATTAATTAATTTAAATTTCTATTTTTAATATTATAATAAAATATTATAATATTATTTGCTTGGGCCTTTTCTTTGCACTCTGGACCATATCTGACCACTTGGAACTGGATCTGACCATCTAGAAGTGGACTCTCCTTTTTTTGCACTGATTGTGGAACCACTTCTTCTTGCATTGCTCATTGAAACTGAATTTTGACATCAATGACCACTCACTCTTGACATCAATGACAATTCAACTACTCAAAATTTCCAACATCAAGATGAGGTAACTAAATATGCTACCTTGTAATCCCTAATTTGGCAACTCAAAAATAATCCCAACTCTCCACTAGGATATTATGGGATGGGCAACAATTGAGATACCAAGCTTGCCTAATTATTCTGAAAAATGTTGTCATTCCATTAATCCATTTTATAAGAAATGCATTCATCCCAAATTGTAGGCCATTTTGGTTTCCTTGAAACTTATGAGAGGATTAAACACACTTTATTTTAGACATGAATAAAAAAGGATATTTATAATTTTGTTGCTAAATGTGATACTTCTCAACGAATGAAGAAAGAAACTATCGACACTCTAGACACACTCCAACCTCTTTTGACTATAGCAACCATTTGGATAGATATTTCTATTGATTTTAATGGACTCTCAAACTCTAGAGGTAAAATAATTATTCTTGTGGTGGTGGATTGTCTATTGAAGTAAAAGTTTAGACAAAAAATTAGAGCCACTTACAAGAGTTTGAACCCAAAGTTAAAAATAAGTTTTGATGGCCCGTGAAGTGTCATAAAGTTCTAAAATTTAGAAGGCAACAACAATTTTTAAGGGTGCAAGAGGAGCAAAACTTTTGAATATTGGAAGTCAAAAAGTTCCAACGAATGTAAAAGGAGCCAAACTTCCAAAAATTGGAAGATGATAAAGAATTTGGAGGAAAGAGAAGAAACGTTATGCAAGACAACTTGTAAATTGCAAAATATTCCAAAGATGGATAAAGTAAAATTTTTCAAAAATGGACCATCCAAAAGAGTCCAACAAAATATTTTTTCAAATAATTTTTATAAAATTCTGACGCAATAAAACGAGCATAAGTTATGGAAACCATTTTAATTGAAAATCAACAAATCATATTGCTTCCAAGATAAAGGGATGTGTTGGAGAATATGGAAGGCCCCAAGAAGCATGACATACATAATGTAGAAATGGATGCCAGAGAATAATGGTTTGACATGGTGAAGTTATAGGAAGGAGGAAGATAATATTGCATAACTAGTGATATCCAAGACTTTACTATTAGTGCACAAACTCCTAGAAAGGTAGGTGAATTAGACCAAGGAAGAATTACTAAAAGGATATAAGGTCATATACTAGCATCACTTGGGCTCAATGATCTAGGAAAAGTGGTTGACCTATTGAAGACAGAAAACATGGCAGCCACAAAACCCCTAAGTTTGAAAACATTAATTATAGTGTGTTCTTGTGTTTAGATTTCAGGATCCCTAGGGTGGCAGTAGAGAATATCAATAGTATATGGACATCCACAAGTTGATAATTGATGATTCTAGATTCAAATTCCTCAAAGACCCAAAATGATGTCATACAAACTAGGTCAAGGGAAGTAGCAAAGAAGCCTTGTCCAAATTCTTGCACAAGTTTTGGAGGGAAAATATCCTCATTTTTGTCTATAAATAGTGATTATCTAAGCATTGTAAAGCATTGGTTAGTTTCTTATTCAAGCCTATTTTCAAGCCTTGTATATAACTTTCCTTTTATTTTCTTCTGTATAACAATCTGGACTCAAGCCTGGGTCATTTTGTGGGCATGCCTTTGAGCCCTCTATTTTGACATAATTGTATTCTCTATTATATATAATAAGTTGTGACTACTAGAATTTTTTGTATCAATTCTTCTTTATATGTGCATGTATAAGGAGCCATGATTACTTAATTTTTTGTCTTGTTTCTTGTATGTGCTTGTGTTTGATTATATATGCTAATAAGAGAAAGTGTTTCTTGTGCATTATCTACAAACAATTCATGCTTTCATTTATCCCATTGTTATGCAAAAGAGTCTCTTAATATTGAAACATCACCTCTAGTTAGATTAGGATTTTATTTTCCTCTATTTCCTATGGTTTTTATTTCCCTTTTACTCTATGCATCGAAAGATTTTTAGGTTAGGTTAGAGTAGGTGAACACTTAAGATCACATCTTATAGGGACCCGCCTCGTAGGAAATACTGGAGAAAATTAGATTGAGCCACTTCCTATGCTCTTAGAGCTACCCTACTGCATTAATCTATGTTAGGTACGATTTTCCAATGCATTCAACCCTCATAGCGGGTGATTGCGATAGTCAGAGAGGATAACAATTTAATGGAACACTTGGTAGGATATAATTGAATCAATTGGTTTTGGTCTCCCTAACAAAATAACTATGTTAGGATAAGATCATGGTGAAGGCCTTTTTCTATCTACTTGATTGAAGCATCTAAAAATTCACTTGGTGACTCCACTAAAAAATGAATGCCCTGAAAAAACCATTTAGAAAGATTTTAGATTGAGGTTTTGGTGAAATTCTCATTCTATTTGCTTGTAGAATATATGCAATACTCACTTGGAGACTCTACTCAAAATAAAATCCTTGAAATTTTATGAATGCAAGATCTACTACTAGATCCTACATTGCTACAAATATTCAAGCATTGGTCCCACCTCTCAACATAATTCTAAGGAGATCCTGAGTCTAAAACATGGTTGCTCAAATGCCTAGAAGATTCCCTGCATGGAATGATCGAGGTCCATTGCAACCATCGATTCCACCTATTATATGAGATAACATCCCAACATCTACCTTGAAATATCTACCCTACTTTATTGGAAAGGACTTTACCACACCATTGGAGCATTTACAACATATGGTTAGCCTGTGTGCACTTCACAATGTTGTGGAGCAAAATGTGAAAATGAATTTGTTGGTGGTATTATTCAAATGTAAAGCACGCAAGTGGTATGTCTCACTTCAACTACATTTGATTTTTAATTGGGACCCACTTACTGCCTTGTTTGTTGAAATATCTAGAGAGAAGATAGATGGAGTGTCTATCTTAGAGGAATTTTCAACTATAAAGAGAGCACCAATTGTGGATGATTTCAACATCTGATTTCATAAAGCATGGCACAAAAATCCTTGATGAGATTCATCTCCTTCCAAAGATTCATCCACTTCTATTGGACACTTCCATAGTTATGAAACAATTGGAAAATGAAGAAATCAATCTATAAAACTTAGCACCAGTTGGAGGAGAATCAAATTATTGACACATGGACTAGGACCACTAGAAGATAGTCCATCAAATGTATAGAGTGGTCAAGGCATAACAACTTAGCCACCTTGGGAAATGGCTCATGAAAATGAGATAAAGAAACAATTTTTGCACTTGATGTCAAAAGTTAACGCGTTGGGGACCATTGAATTTCAAGGTGGATGAATGATCTAGGTATGTGAGATTTTTACGACATGGTTTTACGCTTTAAAATGCCCAGTAATCTATTTTTTTAATCTTAACTACTCTGTTAGGGACATAACTTTGTACTTGAAAATCTGTTTTGATCCTTTTAAGAAGCATTGGAAACATTAAAGAGAGAACAAAAATTTTGACAAGCAACTCTCACTGACACAGTTGCATCTATTTGTGGGAAAAACACTCTGGAGGCTCTCAAAAATGTAAAATAAAATAATTACTAAGAGGTGTAATTTTCTACTTTTATATTTTCATAGCCAAAATGCATCCCTAGATATGTTGACACATTATTAGAAGACAAGCCATAAAAGAGCAATCATATGTATGTAATTTTTCATTTTATATGCACTTTGTAACTCATGGAAGGTGAATCACCATATTTCCATAAGGGTGGCCTTCGTACTCATGGAAGGTGAACCACCACATTTTCATATGGGTGACCTTCCATATTTAATACAATGGATTTCCAATACACCAATTCTTATATAAAAAGAGATGTACCACTTACTAAAGAAAACATAAGTAATGGATGCAATGTTATAGCCTCATCTCTTATAAAATATTTGCTTGAATTATACTATTTTTTGAGCAATAAAATTATTCTTTGTTATTTTGCTTTTATATTCTTGTGTTTGGGTTAGTTATACTATGTTGTTTTTTAATTGCACTCTTTCATCATATTAACTCAAAATTCTAAGTATTTCTTATATTGTACTATTTTTTTTTAGCAATAAAATTTTTCTTTGTTATTTTACTTTTATATTATTGTGTTTAGGTTAGTTATACCATGTTGTTTTTCAATTGCACTCTTTCATGATCTTAACTCAAAATTCTAAGTTTTGGATCAATCATGTATTGAATAAGGTTCTATAATTATAAATATATACAAGTAAATATAGCTATCAATTTATTTAATGGCTCCATAAAAACATTAATATATATATATATATATATATATATATATTCTTATCAATAAGAACCAACATCATGATCAACACAATAAGGAAATGTATTTTACTCCCAATATCACGTGAATATAAAAATAAGAGTAAAGGCAACTCTAATTATGCGACACAAATTTTATTCATTAAACATCTTATATCTTATAAAGGGTGTTAGAAATAATTATATTTATTATATTGGTTTAAAAAATGATGAGGAAAATCATTTATGGTTTGATATATTTTTAAAAAGAATAAAATATCTAATGGAAATTAGCTAGGAACCATCACGTAAGTATATACCATACAAGCTATTTTTTTATAGTGGCATATTCCTATATTGGAATTTTGTTCCACTTTAATACCTCTTCATACAACTTACAAAATTCAAAACTGAAACATTTGCAGTTTTAAATTATAATTCTTTTAAATAAATGACACCATTAAATTATAAATTTTTTAAATAGGCGATAACAAATAATACACCACCCAGGTGTTGTAGGTGAGTTGGAGAGGAGAGGACAATCCACCAAGGGAGGTCCCAGGTTCAAATCTCCACCCTACCATAAAGTTGAATTGGGTACCCAAAATCCAATTGATAATGTTGGTGTGGGCAGGGCATGGCGCAACTCCTGGGTGACTTTGATGGCATAGAACCCCTTGTTTGTGGTCTCTCAGAACAAGGCGGCCCTGCAAGGGGTTTTTCGATTTAAAAAATAAATAAATAATACACCATGTCGACATAACTGTATTTTTCAAAGGTATTTTTTTTTATTAAGGTAGAAGAAGGGGTTTTGAAAGGGACCCCAAACCTTTTACAATAAACATCAAAGAATAATATTTACACTCCAAATATGGTTCCAAAAATAAGGTTTCAGACCTTAAACAAGAAGATCAAACAACCTAAATACTATCTATGTTTTTGACTTCAGGATCATTTAAGATTACAAAATATGTAACAGACAATGAACAATCAACAAACCCATACAAAGCTTAAACTTTTTGTTGGGCCTTGAGCCTCAAGATCCTCCTTTTTAGGTCCTCCAAGAAAACGGTTTAGAATGCAGGTCTTTCAGTATGTTGTTCTAGTCCCTTATTCATGGCTCTAGTCAATGAGACTCTCGTGGAAACATATTACTCAACAGGATCAATCATGTCATATTTCCTTTTGATGCTCTAGTTGTTGGTACAAATAATGATTGATGTTTTTTAGGTGGACTCAAAAACATGAGTATTGGGACTTAGAGAAGCCCCACATACCAGCTCCAGTCCCATTGAGAAACAAGATGCAACCTGTAGCTCACAAAATAATGATTAGTAAAAAAACCAAGAGTAGAGTAGACCAAACCAGAAAGTGGAGTTCGCCAGAGGTATAATCTTGTTCGCTCAATAACACATGATCCAACTCCAAAATAAAGGATCCACCACTGTTGGAGACTCACTGTCAAGTCCTCTTTTCTTTCCTTCATCCCTAATATTATACTTGTAGCAGTCAGGTATGTTCAAACTCCTCCCTCCAGATGAACAATAAAGCTTTATGCATAAAATCTTTAAAATCCCCCTAGAAAATTTAATCTCTGATCTCATTTTGTTCATCATCCTTGGCTTCACTATTAATTATTTCTTGAACACTATGAGGGAAGATTAACTCCCAACACTGCAATTCATCCAAAGGTACACCCATGTTTTCCAGACAGTCAACTGCCCCATTAGCCTCTCTATAGACATGGACAATATGCACTTCTTCAAGGAGCTCTAGTTTAGTGTTAATCTCATTTATCATATCTACTATATTCCATCCTGGAGGGTGTTTTCCATTCAAAATATTAATGATGTTTTGTGAATCTCCTTCTATTATTAATTTCCTTATATTTAGCTTGCCAAGAAGTGACACACCCATAAAGGCTGCTCTAGCTTCAGCAACATGGCTTGTTTGATCTCCTAGAGGCTCTGCATAGGCCAAGAGTGGTCTACCCCAATGATCTCGAAAGATGCCTCCTGCTCCAGCACTCCCAGGATTTCCTTTTGCCGCTCCATCAAAGTTCAATTTTATCCATCCACTTGGAGGTCTTTTCCATTTTGAATTGGTTCATGGATGAACTGAGGATGAGCAGGAATTCTGATAATTGGAAGCTAACCCCCAAACTCTAGCAATTTCTTTCTCTGGGTCTGGTTCAAAATCATTGTTGAACTTCATGATACCTAAATTTTCCAACACTGCACTTAAAATTCTATTTGCCACTGATGTGCAGTTTCTCTTCTTGTCTTTGAAGATCCGATGGTTCCTTTCTTTCCATACCCTCCACAGAACATGTGGAAGACTTAACCTCCATAACATTTGCAGCCTTTTACTTTTAAAGGGGAACTCCCATTGAAGACAGAGATCAAAGAGAGACTTGGGGAGGACCCACTCTACCTGGAAGTTCTTCAAAATATTATTTAGTAGCTCAACTATAAAAGGGTAGGTACAGAAGAGATGATCAATATCTTCCTCACTCATTTCATAGAGAACACACCTATTTGGGAATGTGAAGCCTCTTTTACGCAAATTATCCATGGTCAAGACCTTATTTTGGACTGCTAGCCAATAGAAGTGTGCTATCTTGGGAATGAGGTCTTTGATCCAAATCTTAGCTACTAGTAGCCATCCAAAGCCCTCCCCTTCAAGGAGATAATAACCTGATTTGACTGAGTATGTTCCTTCCTTTTGGCTCATCCAAATAAGAGAGTCTGAAGATCTAGTATTGTTCAAGAAATAGACATGTAGAAGAATATTTAGCTTCCTTAGCTTTTGTTGATTTCTATCATCAAGATTATCCACCTGTAAATATTTCCATTTCTTACTATTTTCCTCAGTGATTATATAATATTTGACTAGGTCCCCATAAACAACCTCAACAGAAGGTTTTAACCCTGCAAAATCTGGATCCTCACTGAGAGGAATACTTTTAATCCATTTATCATTCCAAAAGTGAACTTGGGATCCATCCCCAATCTGCCAACATTTTCCTTGTTGTAAAAGTGGCTTGGTTGTTTGAAGACTATTCCAAAGGTATGACCCTTTTTGTAGATTATCTACCTCTAAGAAATTTGAGGTAGATCTCAAATATTTTGCCTTGAGGATGTGAGCCCAATTAAGATTTACATTAGTTGCCAGTTTCCATCCTAACTTACCCATTAGGGCCAAATTCATTTTCCTCAACTTTCTAAAACCCAGTCCACCCACTTCTTTTCTGGAACACACCTTATCCCAAGACACTAAGGCTATTATTTTCTTCTCCTCCGCTCCGGACCATAGGAAGTTTCTTTGAATTTGCTCTATTCTCTCACAAATTTTGGTTGGCATTTTGAATAGAGACATGAAGTAAATGGGTATGTTTTGAAGTGAAGACTTGACCAATTGAGCTTTACCATCCTGGCTAAGTAAGGAACCCCTCCAACCTAAATTTTTTTTGTTAAACGCTCCACCACTAGGTTCCATAGAGCTACCTTCATCCTTCCTTTAAATAGTGGTATTCCTAGATAGGTGGTTGGAAGGTCTCCAATGCTGCAGCCAAAGATACTAGCTAACTTAACCTATCTAGGGCCAGGAGTGTTCAAAAAATAAATTTTGCTCTTATCATAGTTAACTTTTTGACCCGTAGCTTGCTCATACTGATCCAGGATAAATTTTAGCTCTTTTGCCTATGGAATAGAGGATTTTAAAGAGATAAGTGTATCATCCACAAACTTTTGGTGGGACACAGGTTGCAAATTAGTAGTTGGGATGATCCCATCAACCCTACCACCTATTGAAGCCACTGAGATTGTCCTTCCCAAAGCCTCAGCAAGGATAATAAATAGATAGGGAGATAAGGGATCTCCCTATCTCAACCCCCTCTTGCTTGGAAAATACCCTACTAGAGATCCATTCACCAGGATGGAAAACATAGCAAAAGAGAAGCACCCCTTGATAAGACTTACCCATTCTTGATGAAAACCAAACCTGCTCAAAACCTTAATTAGGAACTCCCAGGAGACTCTGTCATATGCCTTGTTCATGTCCAACTTTAGTAACATTCCTGCATTTCCACTCTTATCAATGGAATGAATTACCTCATGAATGGTAATGATTCCATCTAAAATTTGATGCCCCTTCACAAAACCTCCTTGTTGGGAATCAATTATAAATGGTAATACATTTTTTAATCTATTGGCAAGGACTTTTGAAACAACTTTGTAAAGAATGGAGCAAAGACTTATCGGTCGAAAGTCAGAAAAAGACTTGGCTCCAACTACTTTTGGTATTAAAACTAGAAATGTTGAGTTGACATCTCTTGGCATAAACTGAGTTTTTTGGAAATCCATTATTGCTTGAGTGACATCCCCTCCAACAATATGCCAAAAATGATGGAAAAAAATAGCTGGAAAACCATCAGGTCCTGGGGCCTTGTCTCCATGCATCCCAAACACAACTTTTCAAATTTCCTCTTCTTTGAAGGGGTTGAGCAAGTAATTATTTAATTGGTCTGTAACCAGGCAAGGAATATTCTGAAGCATTGAATCTGAAGCAGCCTCATTTATAGGATCTTCCACACCTATGAGGTTGAAGAAGAAATTAACAACCTCCTCTCTTATTTGTATGGGGTCAAAAGTTATTGATCCATCAGGTTTAACCACTTCTTTAATTTTATTATAACTCCTGTGTCTTAAGGTAGAGACATGAAAAATTTTTGTATTCCTATCACCTTCCTTTAGCCAGGTAACTCTGGATTTTTACCTCCAAAAGGTTTCCTCACAAGCTAAAACATTGTGGAATTCACACAAAAGCTCCTTTTCTTTTGCTCTCAAATCACAAGATAGATTTTTAGATTGAAGGGTTGACTCTAAATCATTTAGCTATTTTTTCAACTCTACCTTTTTCTTCTGAAGATCACCAAAAACCTCCCTATTCCACACCTTAATATTTTTCTTTATAAACCTTAGCTTTTTTGCCACTTGGGTTAACTTACTTCCAGAAAAATCCTGTCGCCACCAATCCTCAATCCTATTTTCCAAATCCTCATGTTGGAGCCACATCTTCTCAAAATGAAAAGGGCTCTTGAAGGTTCTTTTTGGACCTCTGACTCCCAAACTAGTGGATTATGATCAGATCCTATCTTCGGATGGGTTGTTAGGGTTGAATCCCAAAAAGGAGAAGACTCTCTTGTGACAACAAAAAATGATCCAAACGAATTTGAATTAATTGGTCTCCTAGTCATCTATTACTCCAAGTATACTTTGCTCTTCGAAGCTCTATATCCATAAGTTCATTCTCATTTACAAAATTTGCAAAATCTATCATACCTTCAGTAATGGACTGACTCCCTCCCTTTTTATCTGAAGGGTAAAGGGGAGAGTTAAAGTCCCCTACCAAAACCCATGGAAGGTCCATAAATGCATTCCTTAATTGGCTTAGATCCTTCCATAATTGTTTCCTTCCTATAATTGAATTTGGAGCATAAACATTAGTAACTATCCATTGTTGATTTTCCTCCTTATCAAAAAAATGGATAGCCATGAAGCTCCGGTTCAAAACTATCAATCTTCCTTCAAATATATTCTGATTCCACATACTTAAAAGGCCTCCTGAGGCCCCTACATATGGGCCTACCACAAAATCGGTCCCTCTCCACAATCTTTGTTTGATAATTTCAGCTTGAGGTTCATCAAGTTTTATTTCTTGTAACAACATGATATCCGGGTCAGATTCTCTTCTCAACGCTTGGACTACTCTATGCTTAGAGGGGGCATTGAGACCCCTCACATTCCAAGAAACTATCTTCATTTTTTGGGTTTGGTCTACTACTTTTTCCCTCCACCCCAATCCAATATAGATTGGGTACCATTCACAATATCAACAGCTATTTCTTTTTCTTTGATTTCCTGATTAGTAGGTCTACCAATTTTTGGGTCAATTCCTACATCTACCCCTCTTTTTTTTATTTTCTAGTGATTCTCATTGGGGTAGCTGAAACCTTTTCTTTTTTTCCTCATTATCAGAGAAAATTACTTCTTTATTTTGTTTTAAAATAAAATTCTCTTGATTGGTTCTTGCATTAACATCCCACTGAGTTTCTAGCACTGCCTCCACTTCTTGGGATTCATCATTTGTTTCTATCAATTCTTTCTTTGTTCTCACTTAGACATTCAAATGATTTTTTTTAAAGTTCTATTCCCAGGATTACTAGATTTTGGAATTGGGGATTTTACCTGGTCCAAATTTTTGGGTGAATCTTCTTCCTCTTGTTCATTAATCTCCTTTTGACTTTGTTGGGGATTTGCTTGATACTCTTCCATGATTTGCCCTTCTTCCAATATGTCCTACTATATTGGAACTTCCTTCTACTGTTCTTCCCTCTTATCATCCTCAATTCATTCATTTTTGTGTTATTCAAAACTTTCTCCTCCGCTTTGCTTTTTGTGCCATACCATTTTATTCTGGGTCACATGTTTTCTAAAGATACACTAGCCCTATGCCCTAGTTTTTTAAAGACACTACATTTAGCTGGTACATTCTCATATTCAATTCTTTGGTTCCAGACACCCAACTTTGAAACCAACTAGATTGACTCAAGCAAATCCTTCTCTACGTCCACATTAATACAAATCCTTGCAAAAATAATCCTTGATTGGGCCTTAGTGGTAGGGTCTAGAGCTATTAATTGTCCAAATTCCTTTGCTATGCCCTCAACAACCTCTTCATTCCAAAAATGAAATGGAAGGCTTGAAAGTCTTACCTAGATTAGAGCTTGGGAGAAAATCTGTGCCTTCTCAACAGAAGAACTCTCCCCCTTCAGGCTGTAAAACAACATTTTATTTTAGGGTTTTTCTTTTTCCACCAACTACATGTGACCAAGACCGAATTGCTGGATTAGTTTGATGTTCTCTTGGGTCCCATTAAAAATCCACCTTCTGGATTGAATCCTATAAAGCTAGCTCGGGCATGGGATTGTAAACTAAAAAATCCTATCAAGTCTATGTCCTTCCCGCTCTTCCTATTGCTCCTGCTCCCGTTATCCCTGTTCTCTAAGATTTTCTCTTGTTGATTTTTATTGCCATCGCAACATGGTAGTTTAAATGCATCAAATGAGTGTAATACACTACATAGTCAAAGTGCATGAAATATTTTTCAACAACAAAAGAATCCATAGAAGGTTCTTAAACATAACCAAATTATAGGTAATATTTCCATATAGCAATACAAACTCAAGTAGAAACTTCAAAGAGAACAAATTTCTACTAATTAGATTTAAGAAATTTGTTTTGTTTATTTTTGTTTATGAGAAAGTGTCGTGTATAAAAATGTTACAAAATTTTTGGGACCTCTACTCCGTTTTAATGAATATTACAAAAAATTATCAAAAAAATAATAGGACTTCATATTTTGAAGAGTTTAAAAAATAATATGATTTGTCCTAGAGGGACAGTGCAACAGTTCAGGCTTTGGCTATTTTTTGGGAGGTCCAAGGTTCAAACTGTGAATTGGGCAAGTGTGTGGGGGGTGGTTGTGTTGTGGTTGTCTGTTAAATTCCCTATTGATAAGCATAGCTCTTGAATTTACAAGAGGTCATGGTTGGAAGGAGATTGCTCAGCCTCGTGCTTTGATCATAGAGGTTTCTCACACTAACCAAATAAAAAAAATGATTTTATTTTATTGATTAAGAAATTTTAAAATTTTTGGTTTATTAAAGAGGAATTCAACCTTTCAAAAAATTAAACTGTAACAACCTACCACTTTTTAAACAAAAATAATATAATACTTACTAAGAGAGGTATTTTGGTGGATTACTACACACATCGTTTGATGTGGAACATTTTGCAGTCCACTTCACCCATGTTTCATTTAGTGGGTCTATTTTTTTTGTAACATCTCTGCTCTATTTTTTGTTTTAGTGATACCAAAAATAGGATTCAGTTAGGGCTTGAGTTTTTGGGGTTTTATATACTATGTTGTATGTCTGTCCGAGCAGCTTGAAGATGGAATAATTTTTTTTTGTTTTTTTCTAAGTACTGCCATTTTCGTTAGTTCTGTTGTTTGTTTTGTTTTGGTTATTCTTGTTTCAGGTGAACAGGGTTGCAGGCTCAAGAGATAAAGTGAGGGTTTGCATGATTTTGGTATCAAAGCATCTCAATATGGCCTAGAGGAGAATTTATCTGAACTGGAGAGGAAGAGGTAGGAGGAATACAATTCCAAGGAGGAACAATGTAACTGAATAGCTTAGGAGGTTAGAAGCCATTGAGGCAAGATTGTGTTTGGATGATTTTGAAGATGAACAAGAAGACCAGGGGAATGTAGCCAAGGTAGTAGACCCTATGGAGAGGCTTATTGAAGTTGTGTCCAAGCAAAGCTCCAAAGTGAAGGTTGATATTTTAGATTTTAAAGGAGAACTTAATCCAGACTTATTACTAGTGTAGAACCCTAAAAGTCACACATTATTGTCTCTACGTATCCATAGGTGATTCCAAAAATCCTTAGTCTATTGTAGGCTATTATAGTCATACATAGTCATGCGTAGATTGCCATAGTTCACCATAGCAATATGTAGACTTCCATATGCCACTTCATCAGCTTTTAGGTCCAAAACCTTGATAAGCCTTCAAAATCACATCCCGTGCATTGGGATATCCTTCGACAGCATATTTGCACTCAATTGAGGCCCCCACAGGCCATTAATTGACAAAAGCAATTACCAAGTCAATTATTAAAATCTAATTTAATGTTTCTTCACTTAAGTCACCTTTTAAGGGCAAAATTGATTAGTTTAACTCTTAATCTTTAATTAACACTAATTGCATCCTCCTACATGTGTGTAATTAGGGTTAGCTAAGATATTTTCCTAGAAACCCTAATCAAGATCTAATTTGACTTAAGACCTAATCCTGATTAGACTTAATATTTCCTCACACGTGTGAGGATATGATATTTTCCATGAGGAATAGGAGACTTCCATGTCACAAACCCTAACCTAACTTTGGTTAGAACTCAGCCTAGGGTTAGTTTACTTAACTCTCCCCCCTACACCTTGCCATTTTCTATAAATAGTGGGTCCTAAACCCCTAATTACCTCTCTCATTTTATTAATCTAAGCACAAAAATGTTGCCCAAATGGATACCGATGCATGATACAGTGAATCTGATCCGAGTTGAACAACAATATTACAATAGCCAAGGAACCTTCCCATCGAAGGATTTTTACAGAAGAGTCCTCAGGGTCTGATTCGTCTCCCACCCCGTGAATCCGACGTCAGTTCACCCCTCGGGTGGCAAATTGATTTTGTAGGTCCCAAATGACCTCAAAATTGGGAGGTAAGCTCTATTTTGCTATTTTACCAGCTTTTGCACCTTCGATTTTAGTTTTCAATGCATATTTACCATCTGTTTTGTCTTTCTAAACATGGGGCCTGACTAAGGCAAGCCCCCCAATGAACTAATCCCTTTCTACAGGTTTGACCCAAAATCAAGGAGGGAAAGCATCTACAAACACAACCCCATAGTGGCCCGTATACAAAGAAGCCCACCTACACTGAGGGATGATAGAAGATGACATCAAACTTGTTGTAGCATTATTAGAAGAAAAAATGGATAAAGGGCATCATGTCCCTATTGTAACACATATTTTTCAATATTAATGAAATACAACTTTTTTGTTTAGTACATTTATATTTTGTATTAATGGATCAAATGTTCTACCCATTTCATTTTGGCATGCCTGGTGGGACCACCCACAATAGATAATGCTAGACTAATTGTTCTCTCGTGAATCTAACCTTGTTCTCTATTTTTTATGTTTTCAGGTACTGAAACTATTTTCCATAGAGATCTCCAAAGCCCTGGGAACCACCCCAGGACATCAGATTCCAAATCTGAAGCCTCTAAACTGGATTCACCCCCGCCCTGTGAACTAGTTCCCAATTCACCCTCGGGTGGTGATTTGCATTCTAGAACCTCAAAACCTATAAATCTCAATTTTCCAAGACTCTCTGCAACCTCCAGAAGCTATCTAAACTCTCATATTTCATATCTTCCCCTTCAAAACTCAATTTGCCCCCCGGGTGGTGATTTGAACACAAAAGCCTCAAAAACCCCCAAATCCATAGGGGTGACCTATTCAGGGGCCAAGAAAACCCCCCATAGCATCATATCATAGGTATTTCTCTTTTTATACCTCTATTTTGAAAATTTTGAAAGTATGAAGCATACACTAGTTGAATAAAAATTTCTAGGTGTAAGTTTCCTTTCTTTTCAAGCTTGTAGGATCATTAGATTTTTCTGAAGTTTCAAAACCTGCAACTTTCCAGCAACTTTCAAAAATTTATTTTTCAAATAAAGTTCCATTTGCATTTTTATTTCACATGTAGTATAAGACTACAGTGTTTCCATCTTCGTTCATAGCATCTATTGCTAAAATAAGTACACATGCTAAAGTTTAAATAAGGGTTTCCTAATCCCCTCTTCCATGTTATTTTATTCTTGAAAAAATTTTGCATTCTAAGATTGAAAATTAGAGTTTCCTAATCCCCTTACTCCATACACTTGGATTGCATGTTTCCATGCTTTGTAAAATAAATTAGTTTATTTCATAATGGTATTTAGGGCTAGACTATTTCTTTGCAAAGAATACAATTATCTAATAATTTACTTTCAAAAAGGCATTAGGTTAGTCTTTCTTTTGAAAAGGCAACTAGTTAGTTTCTTACCTTGCATACACCGTTAGCAAAACACAAACCCACACACACTCACGTGGTATCTAAACAAGTAGTGAGATTGGACTTCATCCCCAATCCATCACTCAAAATTGGTTCCAGTGGAGTTTTATCCTCCACCATCTCTCACCCCCCTAGACACCTAGCAGCCCCATAGGAGTGGTTTTCTAGATTTCATCACCAAAAAATCCTCCACTTTTGCAACTGGGCCCTGGATTTCATCACCAGTGGTTACCTGCGTAGTGGGACAGAATTAGCACCTTCATCCACAAGGCTAGTATAATTAGTGGAATTGGTAACCATCGTTCTTGAATAAGATCGTCTGAGGGTGAAGCGATAGCATGGGGTACACCAACCATGCCTAGCAGCTCGTAGACAGTGCCACCTCTCTCCATGAGAGAAATTTGTGAACTCGCTTCAATATAGTGGGTTCCCCTCTTTTTAGGATATCATTTTACTGCACCTTCCATACAAGTCACCATCTGCACATTGTTATACCTTTCTATTCTGTTCATATTTGGGTGTTGCAGGAGGTTTGATATCGATGACATTCCCGATTTGCTAGAGTATTCACTCCATTACCTATGATTCTACATAGGGAGTATCCATATCGCAACACACAAAAATGAACAAAACGCTTTTATTTTTCAAAATTTAGATTTGATTCTGGTCTACCATTGTTTGCATGATCACGGACCGGTCTCATCACATTACACTACATATTGTTTTTCCATACACAACATGTCACTTGATTTACACTTACATTAGACACAGTTGAGTTTGTATCATATAGGGTTTATTTCTAAAACCCTTTTTTACACATGCTACTATGTTTGTGGTCACCCATAGTAGAGCGCACGAGCAAGCACACTTTATAGAGGAATGGCCTACTACTTCCTCTAGTCAGTCCACTCTTACTCCTTCGATCATGAAGGCGAAGACCATAGACACATATGATTCATGCATAGAATTTGATGTACAAATCACACACATGATGACACATGACGAGGCATCAACCCTAAGTGAAGCCCTTGTTACTTCACTCACAGAGGATAATCCGCTCCTTTCATCCCCATCCTCACCTAATCCATCGACAACATTATGTGACCATGTAATCTACATAGCGCCAGGACAACCTCATCCGTTCTTTACCATAGATGAGGAGGTCATACCTACTTCTCCCACCTTTGTACACCCCTTCTTCCAAAACCTATCTCAATCCATTTTTGAGAATGATTCTTCCCTTGTAAATCATACCCGTCCAGAGGTCACATCATTCACCCCTATCGTAGGAATGGTGTTTGACCCTTCCTCCTCTACTATAGGAAACCAGAAGCCATCAATTATCTTCAAAATTTTCAAAGAGGTTCCCAAAGACCTCTTTGTTTGAAGTTCAAAGCTTTTCCTTAACAAACTTTAATTTGCCAGTAAGTTTAAAAGCTGCACTACCCCTGATAGGTTGTTGCCACCATTGAATTAAGTTATCTCTGAAACTGGAATTTTTGATCCACATAGATTGAAATCTAAAAGGTTTATTGAAGGACAGAGAGTTAGGGATCTCCAAAAAAATGGGATTATGATCAGAGGCAATTTTAGGAAGGGCTTGTAGGGTAGAATCACCGAATAGAGTTGTAGCCTCCTTTGATAGAAAAAACCTGTCAAGCCTTTCTTGAATGAGATGACACCCTATCCACTAATTGCTCTAGGTATAATTCGCTCATCTAATTTTTACATCCATAAACATGTTGGAGTTCACAAAGTCATTGAACTCATCCATGCTCCTGATAGGTGCTCCATTTCCACCCATTTTGTCTGAAGGGTAAAGAAGAGTGTTAAAATCCCTAGCCATAATCCAGAGGACATTATGGAAGATTTCACTCAGATTGCCTAAGTAATCCCACAGTAGAGCTCTCCATTGAATTGAAGTCAGGGTATAAATATTTGAAAGGATCCACGACCTGTTGCTATTTATTTCCTTAAATAAAACACTAAGAACCCTGTCATATTTTTGAATAATGGTGCCTTCTACTATCCGAGGATCCCACAAAGTCATAAGACCTCCAGACACTCGTCTATCTGATTTGAAAACCATATCCCCTTGATTCCAAATTTTTTTTGCTACTTTTTTTACTAAATCTCATCATTTTTTGTTTCTTGTAACATGATAATAGTTGGATTCACTTGATTTATTATTACACTGAATTCCCTGTGTTTGGGAAGGCCATTGAGGCCTCTCACGTTCCATGAGAGGAAATTCATTTATATTGTTTCAGATTTCTTCCTCTCCCCCTCCCTTTAGGGGTTTTTCCTAATTTGTTGTCTTCAGAACCCAAAATAACCTGTTGAAACAAGGTTCTCTATTTTCCATTGGCAATGTCATTATCAGTTTTAATTTTTTGATGCTCAACATTTGATATTCTCCCTCTTTTTTTCCACTACCAAAATCTATAGGAGACTTCACAGTACTCTTGGTTTATTTAGGACTAAACTAGGGGGAGGCAATTTGTTGTAGAACCGGACTGCCATATTTCTCAATCTGAAGAGTTTCACATATCTCCATCCCTACATCCAAAACTTCTCCTTTTTTCCTGTATTCCTCTGGTATGCAGGATGGCCCCTCAGTAGGATTCACCTAGCTCCTAGTGATGATGTTAGGAAGATGAGATTTTTTATTTTCCAATGCCTCAAATTTCTTCCTATGTTCTTCAGTATTAGGGTTTGGATTTGGGATGCCCACTGGGCTTGAAGTATTTTCAGCATTGACATTTAAGGATCCTAAATTGGATGGGGATTCTAGATATCGGGCATTAGGGTTTGGCTTTGTGATGCCCATGGGGATTACAATAATTTCAGCATTAGGGTTTGAGGATCCTGACTTGGATGGGGATTTTAGAGAGTCATAAAGGTTATCCTGAAGGTTCTGGGCTTCCATGTCTTTGGATAATCTTCCTACTCCCATATTGGATAGAATTGAAAATTTATTTGAAACTAGAGGATTGGAACTTACTTGAGTATTTTGGTTGCCAAAAACCTATTGTTTTCCTTTGTCTTGCTGGGACCCTGCACCCTCTCTTTTATTTTTTTGGTAGATATAGTTTTCCTGATTGAAATCACCTCTGCCAGGGAAACTCCTCAAATTTCCTCTGTCTAGCATTCCTTGCTTCTACTTTTCTCTATTCATTGCCAGGTTAGGGCACTAATTGCATAAATATACTTAATTTTTGCATTCTGCACATAATACCGATCTGTTCTTGTATTCTACTCGCTATTTTTGATAGTATTATCCATACTCTAGCTCCAAAAGCCTTGGTAATTCATTATCCAAATTATCATTTATGTAGATTCATGCATGAGTCATCCTTGTCCTGGCCAAGGTTGCATGGTCAATGGAGATCAGGTCCCCTATAGTTATGGCTATGCCCTGCAACTAATATTCATTGAAGAACTGGGTAGGTAGACTTGGGAGACGAACCCAAATAGGGGTAATGTTAATATTTTGCTTTTCAGGGTCAAAATATTCACCCCATCATTTGAGAAAAAGGCTCATTTTGCCCAAAAACCAAGGACCTCTTGTTAAAATGTGGTTAGCATCCTCCATATTGTTAAAACAGATAATGAAGAACCCTCGAGTTAGAGCTACCAACTCCAAGCTACCTATCGGTTGCTATTTACTCGTCGCCCAAGCCCTGATAGTCTCCATTTTTGGCCTACCTCCCAAGAACTTGCCTACCAGGGAGAATTCTTCCATTGAAATAAAATGGCTCATGGAACTTGCCGGGGTTGAAATTTTATTTGATTTATGAATTTATTTGTTGCTATGAGGAGATTTTTGAGGTTTTCCATGAGACTCAAACACCCTAGTTGATTAATCAAAAGTTGTATAGTGGCCATATAGGACTTATGAAAGATAAATATCTTTTTTATGAAGACCAAAATATTCATTATCCCTTTTGGAGCCAAAATTGACTCAACTTTGAAACCCCCAAATTTAAATTTTTTGGTTTCAATCAAATTGTTAGTGTTGCTGGTCTTTGCCTAAAAAAAAAAAGTTGTTGTGAGTAATTCAATTTTTCATTGGTTGGTTGATAAAGTCTAAACCTTAGCTTTAATAATGTGGGCTTCATTTTTCAAAAATGCCTCAAGTGGTAAGGGCAGAAAATTTTGATTTACTCCCCAAGTCAAAGTTTAACCTTCATAATATTTTCCTTGAAGCCTAAAACCGATTAATAAAATCCCTTAATCATAAGTCGGTTAAAGCATTCACCATGGTCTCAAAGTCCGAAAGCCTAAGGTTAAAGAAAATGATAATTAATTAAAACCTAAGGGCATGCACCCCACCAAGTTAACAATCGAACACCTCAAAATTAATCTAAGGGTCACGCTCGATCCAAAGAAATCGGACGATTACGCGTTAATAAGATCGAACCGAAGAATAAGACTAAAAATTAGCTCAAGGCCAAAGAAAGTTAGCCGATCGGCTCACAAATGCTAAAATCTAGTCGACAGATCTTTTTAGCCACCTTTGAACACTAGCCGACCGATCGACTCTCAGACTACACTAATCAACCGATCGACTCCCAACCAGCACTGGCCAACCGATCGGCTATCGATTACAACTAGTCAACCAATCCATCGATGACAAAAAGACCATCAACTATTCGGTTAACTTGAAGGGTCCACCGATCGATCGACTCCTAAAAAAGAAATACCGATCGATCAACTTGTTCGATTAACTAGCCGACCGATCAGCTCCCGACTTTAAAAGATAAGTCGATGAAGGAGGAAGCCTTCTCGATTGGTGAAAACAAGAAAGGAATCGATCGGCTCCCAAGTAACAAGGATGGGCCAAAATTTTGAACACTCACCAAAAATATCATCGGTTGACGCATTACAAGAGAAAGTTGATCGACTCCCGTGAGTTATCTACGAGCCGAAACCGATCGGTAAATAAGTGATAAATAGAAGTCGATCGGCTCCTTTGACACATCACTCGGTCGAGCTTCCCAGACCGATGACCGATCAGCTTGGGAAAGAAAGTAGTCGATCGGTCAGAGAATTTTGACAATTGATGCCTCGATAAGTGGAGCCATCATGCAAAAAATTAGCTTGGCACATGAACCAAGCATGAGGTATGCCTAACCATCCCGCAAAATTAATTTAACCTTGCTGATTAGTGGTTTCTTGTGCAGGCAACTTTATGAGGCCGATCGATCGAGGATTTGCTACCATCGGCTAGCACGAATCAGAGAGAAGCCAAAATAATTAGCCGAGAGCAATAAATGGCTACACATGCCAAAATTTGGGTGCCAGTTGGCCTCCATACCTAAAAGGACATAGCAGCATGCTTAGTCAGACCACTAGCCAAGGTGGTCTCAAAATGAGTAAAAATGACAAGGCATCCATGTCGAAGATCAAATCTCGATGGCAGAGCTCTCATCCAATCACGACGAGCCGAGACACATAAGGATCATCCTCGGATCATGAACGGTAAGATATCGAATGAGGACAAGGAGATCCGACGATGGCGTTCATCTATCCCGAGATCCAATGGTGCGCATGAATAGAGATGGTCGAAGTTTAGTCAACACATGATTATTAATTAATCAAAGGATCTCAGGATATCAACGGTCGTGCTTCACCTCGATCTTAATCCAATAGTAGCACCCGATTCAAAGGTAAAACCAAAGGTAAGTTTAAAAGAGACACCGATTAATCAAATATTTAAGCATTCTTAACAAAGGCCTTAATACATTATTAATCAAACATCTTCCTCTTGATTAAACAAAATTCAAAACATACTCTTTCGGACTATCTAACCTACAGGTTTTTCCATAAAGTGATACAATGAAGGCTGGTCGAGCAACTAAATGTGGTCAAAACTCTAAACCAATAGATACGAAGATATAAATAAAAATAAAATCACCATTGACCAACGTATTCAAAGTTTTAGAAACTAACACTCTTGCAGGATTAAGAATATCAAAAGCAGCCATGTTAGAACTCGAGAAGGATGCAAAACCGACAAAATCCGCGTACTCATTGTAAAAAGATTCGATAATTTGAGAAGGACGATCGCTACGCAAAATCACCTATGAGAAGGATTCAATGGACCAAGCAACTAAAAAAGGGTGATCACTTCATAAAAATGCCATCAACATATGTCAAGGTAGAAATCAAAGAAGTGACTCATTCAATGGTAAGGTACACTGGAAGACATTATGAATATCAATAGCTGAGATAGAGTCAAAATAGTATGCACAGAAGCTATGAATCCAAAAGAATACTCATGGAAGAAAATATTCGAAGTAATCAAAGAAAATCCCATATACAGTACCTTGTTAAGGACAAAGCAAATCAAATAAAAGATAAATCCTGACCTTCAAGCATGCCACCAGATCATGTATATCTCACTAGAATAATGGTGTACCACAAGATAAGACTACAAAGCATAGTCACAGACTTATAAATAAGAGACAGTAAGGAAGAGTTGAAGCATCAACAAAAAGAAACAATGGAGCATAAAGGATTCAAATACTATCATTTTATGTTCTACAAATACTTAAGGTGAAGGAAGCGCATGAAGAAAAAGTATGGTTTCAATCCGTGCTTCGACGAAATATAGTTACCAGGGGAGCACTTCGACGGAGTATAGTTATGGAAGAAAATTATAGATGTTTCCAGATCTTGTTGTCCATTCCCATCTTCTTCCTACTTACCACTACCCTCCTCCTCTTGGGTATTCCTCCTTGACCATCCTGACATTTTTCCTAGTATGTCACCCTCACCCACTATCGCTTCTTACCATTTACCCCCTGTCATTCCATCCATCAGACCCTCACCATCCTTACTTCTTCACTCTATCACATGATCAGTGCAACTCCATTTGTTTACCACTAGCACACCACCCCTTGTCTTCACCATTACATCGAGTCCCCCTCCGTCCTTCATCTAATATTCATGATAATACCTGATCGAGCCTTAACAACAAATCATAGTGATCGGGACAAGTAGAACAAAGAGAAAAATTATAACGATGAATCCTTAGTTTCTAGGGCCAACTAAGAGAGCAAAAAGGCCAAATTAATCAACAAAGAGCTCCCTTCAGTCCAGAGAAGAACCTTAATAGTCAATTCAGAGCCACACCAACTGGACAACATACAAATAGATTCAATCAGATGTTGACAAGTGTACAGACAAGAATGAACCAAGAATAATAGAATCAAGAACCAACAACTATAAAAGGAAGCAAGCAGGTTCAGATTCTGCATCAAGCAATTAGAGAATAGCATTTTTTCTAAGAGGTATACTTGAGTGCCCTATTAGTTGTGTTGTTGTATTTATTTGTGTCTATTTTCTCTTATTCACTCTTTCTTCCTCCCCTTGTTGTGCAGGATCGTATGATAGGAAAGTGCCCGAGAAGTTGAGAATATTTCTAGTCTATTGAGCTTAGGATTCAGAGATTCTTCTATTACCATATTGGAATAAGAAGAATAGGAGGGACCTATTACATCATTTGAACAGAGTCTTCTCTATTGTATTGTTGTATTATTTTGAGAAAAATAGAGTTAAAAGGCATTCTGCCCACTCTGCATGTAATTTTTCCATAAATCAATACAATTCTGAATCTTATTCCTATCATTTCTTTGTCTCAGTATTGTGTGTATCTGTATAATGGGTTACATTATTTGAATGCATTATACACGTTTCTTTCATTAGTTAACTCTTGATTTTGTTACGATATTCGAATGAAAGCAAGAATGCTAATTTCCTTCTCCCCTTCTTTCTGTTCATGATTAAAGTAGTTGTTAAATTGCTATAACAGCCCAATGAATCTAGGCACCAGTCTACATAAGGCATAACAGTTGGTTGTTTTCATGCTTGGTCATTTTAATAAGAATACTATAGTTTAATATAAATCTGGAGCGTGCAAATTAGAAGTTTAATTGTAGAATTGCCATTGGGGTTTCCTTACCCGTTCTGCCATCTTTTATAGCAATATTCGGGTTTAACAGAACATGAGGTAGGTCGACCAGAGCCTGTAATAGCTCGTTGGTTTCAAACGGGTTCTTGTAGCATGACAATTGATTTCCTACGGATGCAAGAATCGGTTCCAACAGTTTTTTGGCACCGTTGTCGGGGAGGACTTATTAAGAAAGATTCAATTATCTTCTTAGAGAGTTTTCTTCAACGACATTATTTTAAACAATGGGTGGCTAGTTTAAATTAAAAGAACATTGGGTTTAATGTTCACTATTTTTACATTCTTTATTTTGCCCATGTTTTTTTACTTTCTTTACGTAATTCTCATTTCTTGATTTTCTTGAATTCTTGTTTCTTGATTTTCTTGAATTTCTCCAAGAACCCACTCCTATGAGGATGAGTGATAATATCAAGCATTCTTGATAAGAGTATACTCTATTATTTCTGCACAATGGTGCTGGTGACTCTACTAGACAAACCCAAAAGAAAAAATTAAAAAAGGAGAGAACAGAACGTTCTAGCGAACACCAGGAGAAGCGGTAAGGAGCTATTTCCAGAACTTGAAGATCCAGAGGTATTTATACATACCCAAAAATCTCCCTTTTTCAAGAATTCATCATATTACAGTAAATCTAATTCTAGCAAGAAGTAGTACGTTAAGAAAAATCAAGATATTATTACTGTTGTTGTTTCTGTAGATGAATGTTTAAATCCTGTAGTAGAAGATATATGCAATTATTTACCCCATCAGATTAATAGTAATACTATGGTAGATAACCAATTAGATTATACTCAGGCTACCCAGAATAATATCCCTATAGGTGGTGCCACTATGAATTTAAATCATATGATAACTATGGCCCAGCCTAATGTTCATTTATGGAGGACTAACAGGTATAGGCCTTTTGCTTTACCAACAAATCTTAATACCTTACCTACTAAAGCTCACAAATATCTCCCTAAATTCTTTGGAAATAGTGCAATAACTAGGGAAGATCATATCAAGAGTTTCTTGTATGCTATGGATAGTTTAGAAGTTGAGCATGAAGATGTAGTATTAAGGCTATTTTTACAGACCTTAGAAAAGGATGCTAGGGAATGGTTTAATTATCTTCCTAATAATGATATTCCAAACTTCACCAAAATGGAAACTGTCTTCCTAAAGAAATATGGTGAAAGGAAAAATGAACAATCTCTGTTAACCGAATTAGCCACCATGAAAAAAAAGAAAATGAGGATGTCAGTGATTTTAATAGAAGATTTTCAAAAACTAGAAACAAAATCCCTGCCAACCTTAGGCCAAGTGACATTCAATCTATTTGTTTTTATAAAAATGCTTTTCAAGGAGAGTTTAACTATGAGCTAAGACAAGAACAATCCACTACTATTGATGATTGCATGGAAAGGGCAATGGATATAGAAAGAAATATGCTTGAAAGTGGTAAGATGAAGCCTTACTCTTTAGAAGTTAACATGCTAGAAAGAAAGCCTAAAAAAGTAGCATTTGATATACAAAGAAGAGTTGAAATTGATCCAGTGGAAAAATTGGCTAGTCAAATGACAGAGATGCTAAATAATGTGAATAACAGGTTAGCAAGAATTGAAAGAAATGGAAACAATGGTGAAACTTCACAAATAGAGCGACCACATGTTGACAACTATCCTCATTTTAAGAAAAATTTCAACAAGAATTGGGGAAACAACAATGGTTTTGATGAAGGAAATAGAAATAGAGGTAATGGGAACAACACCTGGAAAAATAGAGATCCTGATAGAGATCAGAATAATGTTCCTAATCCCATGCCAACTGTTAACATATCAGAAGGTTTTCCCTATTTTTGCTCTACCTGTGATGCACCTCATAACCCTGATGCATGTGGTATTCACCTAAGTGATCAGTGCAATGTAGATTTACATGCTGAATCAGAGGAAAATATAAGAATCAATGCTTGTTGGTCTGTTGAAGATGAATCTAGAGAAAGGTTGTTTGAAGAGGATATGGAAAAATATGCTTCAAATCATCATCCTCAAATTTTAGTAACAGAGGGGACTAAGATCTTGCAAAAGACACATGAGTCAAGATATGATAGGATGAAGCAAGGAAAAATAATCCCCACTACTCAAGAAGTTGAAGAATTAGAAGTTGTCCATGTCCTTAACCTGAGGAATAGAGTTGTCCCTGATAAAATAGAGAAAGCCTCTACAAGTGAACCAAGAAAACAAACCTACATTAATAAGAATATCAGTAATGAGAAAACTGATAGAAACTTCAAAAATATTATCCCTGAAGTGATTGAAGCAGAGGAAGAAATTCCTAAAGAAGAAACTAACAAGGTATTGGATATAAAAAAGATAGAATTTGATGTTGGGTCAGAACTCAGTAAACAAAAGGTCAATATCACATTTGGAGAACTTATGAAAGTTCAACAGTACAGAGAACAGGTCTACAAAGCATTTGGACTAAAAGAACAAAAAGAAGATCCAATTTGCCATACAGCTAGACAAAATCAACATGATACAAGATCACCATCTTCTATCAGACCCTTCTATGTATCATTAAGGTATAACTCACATGAAGGGGAAATATATGTCATTCATAACTGTATGTTAGATAGTGGAGCTTCACATAACATCATGCCCAAATTAATAGCTGACCAAATGGGATTAATATGTACTAGAGATTCTGCTCCTATTTCTATCATGGATAGTAGACAAATCCCTTGTGTAGGGGTAATAACTGGATTATTGGTTTACTTAGATCAACACCCCAAAAAGGGCATAGTCATGGATGTAGTAGTAGTTGATGTTGACCCGTTCTTCTCTCTTTTACTCAGTAGGCACTAGGTAGAACAATTAGGAGGTTCAATCCAATTGGACTGGTCATATGCTACAATCCCAATATCAGATAAGGAGAACATAATTTTGAGAAGGGAACCATTCAATAAACACTCTGTAGAGTTAATTCAAACTGATGAAACTATGATTAATTTAGTGAACTCTATGGAAGAAAAAGGGATGGGAGTTTACTCTATATGGCATAACCCATTCCTGGTTGAAGTACCAGAGGCAAAGAACATGGATCCAGAACTCATGAAAATTATAGATGTTGAGTCAGATAGAATTTTAACTCAGGAAATGTGGACCATGTCTTTTGATGGAGCTAAATCTCAGTCTGGAGCTAGAGCAGGTGTTAATTTGATTGATATAAAAGGAAATTACCTTGGTATTCCTTACAGACTAGAATTCCCTTGTACAAACAATGTAGTTGAGTATGAAGCTTTACTATTAGGGTTAAGGAAAGCAAAAGAATTAGGTATTAATTACTTATCTATAATAGGGGATGCAGAACTTATCATACAACAAATTAAAGGTAAATACCAGACTAAACATCCTAGGCTTAAGCAATATAGAAATGCAGTATTGGAAGAAATTGATAAATTCTTGGCTTTCAATATTTCATATATTCCAAGAGAAAAGAATCATATTGCAGATCTTTTAGTAGTAAATGCCTCAGGTTTAGACCACCCAAAAATAACTACAGAATACATGGATAGATTCCCAACTATCTCAGTTTTTAAACCTTATGTGCTAGATAACATAGTATATCTACAAGTCTTTCAAGATGACATAGATATTAAAGATTTTATGACTCTGCAAAATCAATATGCAGATATAATCTATGATGAAAAAGATGAAGAAAAGCTAAAAGATCAAATAGGAGAACTAGTAGAAGTAATCCAATTAAAAACTAATAGAATACCCAAAGGATTAGTGTCTCTTGAAAGCCTATTTGATGATTTTGACAAAGCTTATAAGCCTATACGCAGAGAAGTAATATCTGAAGATATAAACATTGGTTCAATGAGGGAACCTAGAATAGTGAAGGTAGATACAACATTACCTGCTAAAGAAAAAACTGGTTATATCAGTTTCCTGAAAAAGAATAAAGAAAATTTTGCTTGGACCTATGAAGACCTTAAAACTTTCAAAATAGATGTAATAACTCACATAATACCTCTGAAAAAGGACTCCAAACCATTCAGGAAAAAACAAAGAAAGTACAATCCAACCTTGCACCCATTAATGCAAAAAGAAGTACAAAAATTGTTGGATTCCAAGATAATAAGAAAGGTAAGATTTTCTTCATGGATATCCAATTTAGTTCCAGTTAGGAAAAAGAATGGGGACATTAGACTCTGTGTAGACTTCAGAAACCTAAACAAGAGTTCATTAAAAGATAATTACCCATTGCCTAACATGGAACAACTGCTGCAAGCAGTGGTAGGTTCAACGAGATTGTCTCTGTTAGATGGATTTTTAGGGTACAATCAGATTCAGATAAATCTAGAGGATAGACACAAAGCAGCATTCACTACACCTTGGGGCACATTTGAATATTTAAGAATACCTTTTGGACTGATGAATGCAGGGGCTACCTTTCAAAGAGCTATGGACTTTGCCTTTAAAGGATTAATGTTTAAAATTGTAGTTGTGTATCTAGATGATATCACAGTTTTTTCTAAAAATCCAGAAGATCATTTAGAGCATCTGACTGCAGTTTTTTCCCGATGCAAGGAATTTGGAATTTCTTTGAACCCTAAGAAATGTATATTTGGAACTACACAAGGGAAGTTGCTAGGACACATAGTTTCAAAAAAAGGGATAAGTATTGATCCAGAAAGGATAGAAGCTATTTCCAAAATTCCCCCTCCCAAGAACATAAAAGGAGTCAGGTCATTCTTTGGAAAAATAAATTTTATCAGAAGATTTGTCCCAAATTTTGCAGAGATGACTAAACCCATAAATGACATGGTCAAGAAAATAGGAGAAATAAAATGGACAATGGAAAATATGGAAGCATTTAACAAAATCAAAGAAGCCATATCAACCACACCAGCCTTAAGTTGCCCTAATTATACAAAAGACTTTAATATCTATTCTTATGCATCTGAACAGTCTATTGCTGTAGTTCTTTCATAGAAAGATGATGAAAATAATGAAAGGCCAATAGCCTTTATGAGTTCAGGTCTAAATGGAGCACAAATCAAATACACCTTATTAGAAAAACATGCTTATGCAGTCATACAATCTTTAGAACACTTTAAAGGTATATTTGGTTCAAATAAGGTTTACTATTGTATTCCTTTCATAGCAATAAAAGATATTTTTTCCCAATCAGAGCCATTAGGAAGACCAACTAGATGGATGGTAAAACTTCTTCAATATGATGTTGAGTTCAAAATTGTTAAAACTATCAAAGGACAGGGTTTAGAAAAATTATTGGCCAAGAAAGAGGAAGAAGGATTTGAAAATGTGCTCACAATCAATGAGGAATATGATATCAGAAGAATCAATAATACTGAATGCAAATGGTATGAGGAAATATTGTCATATTTACAATCTCTGTCATTTCCCAGAGACATGTCAACAAACAGAATGAGGTCAATCAAGCTGCAAGCTCAAAAATACTATATACAGGATGGTGTGCTATATTGGAAACACCCTGATGGAATTTTATTAGTCTGTTTATATGAAAGTGAAGTCCCAAAAATAATCAATGAATTTCATGATGGATTCTGTGGAGGACATTTTGCTCCAAGAGCTACAACTAATAAAATTATGAGGGCAGGATATTATTGGCCTTCCATTTTTAAATATGTATATAAACATGTTAGGAATTGCCATAACTATCAAGTTTTTGTAGGAAAGAAGCATCTGGCAGCTATGCCCCTTAAGCCAGTAATCATTGAAGCACCATTCACCCAATGGGGCATTGACTTGATTGGAGAGATTAAGCCCAATTCATCTGGCCAGCACAAGTGGATCATAACTGCAATAGATTACTTCACAAAGTGGGTAGAAGTTGCACCTTTGAGAACATCTACAAGTGCCACAATCATCAGATTCCTAGAAGAAAACATCTTGACCAGGTTTGGAGTTCCTCAAAAACTGGTTACTGATAATGCACAGTATTTTGTTTCATATGAAATGGTAGGTTTTTGTGCTGAATATGGAATTGAATTATCTCATTCTACCAATTATTACCCTCAAGGAAATGGTCTTGCTGAGTCATCAAATAAGAACTTAATAACAAGAATGAAGAGGTCATTAGGAAAGAATAAAAGAGGATGGGACAATGAACTTAAATTTGCTTTATGGGCTGATAGGTTGTCTGTTAAAATAAATACAGGAAGAACCCCCTATGAGATGGTATATGGAGAGAAAGCCCTATTACCACCAAGAATAGAAAAATTGGCACTTTCCCTCCTATTACAAGACCATGAAGATCCTAATCCCATTCAGAGGAGGCTTGATCAAATTGTCCTATTAGAAGAACAAAGAAGAGAGACCCTTAATAGAATGATGGAACAAACACAGAAAACCATTAAATTGTTTAATAAGAAAGCTAAGGGTACTCCTTTTTCCCAAGGAGATATAGTCATCTATTGGGATCCTAAAAATGATAAGCATGGTGAAAAAGGTAAATTTGAACCTAAATGGATTGGCCCATATCAAATAGCCCATGTTATCAGTTAGAATACATACAAGTTGCAGACCTTGCAGGGTGAAATAATGGCTATTCCTATTAATGGCCAACACCTAAAAATGTACAATCCTTGTTAAAGGTCAACAAAAAAAAATTAGAAAAGCAAAAAACCCCAAAAATAGAGTGTTTTATTTCAAGTTTTTCATTTTTGTTTGTTTAAAATTCTGAGTTCACTGTATCCAGGATGTTCTTAGTTTGATGAGTATGCATTACTGTGAATTCCTCCAAAAGCAATAAGAAGAAAGAGATTTATTTTAGACTCTGATGAGGTTTACAATTTTTCAAATATGAGTGTTTATGCAGTAGTCATTTGATATGAGATAAAACAGAATAAAAATAGAGTGGATTAAAATATCATGTTAAAGCCTCACAATATTAATGATACTTAAAGTAATTTCAAGAGTCCTAAGAACCTAGTTATCTTTGAGAGGGTAGTTAAGCTAAAAATCATTACACTCATCCTTTTTAGCCAGAAACTAATCCTCAACTCAGGCATACTTGTTGCACAATTTTCTTATATCAAATACTTCTCTCACAAAGAAGAAAAATCTCAATAAAGTAAAATTGAGTCACTGCCTGAGATATCTTGCAAAATCTCTACCGGGGCTATAGACGCTTGACTGGAAGTAGAGTAAAACAAGATGGGATTAGAAGCAACTCCACCGGGGCTATAGACGCTTGACTGGCAGTGGAGCCCTGCAGAATGGTGAAAATTTTTAAAGAGTGAAATCACATATTAAGCTTATCTATTTTGCTCAGATATGGCAAAGTTCTGAAATATTTAGAAATAAAAAAGAATGCACAAACACACACATGGGCTTGAACATGATAAAGCTAAATAGCTCTGTAAAAATTCTTGTGTAAACATATCCTATGACTCGGCTAAAACAAGCATTACAAATTATTCAAAAACTCATTTGTTTCTAAGAATCTAACTCTTGTCTCCAAAGTGAATAAAAGGATTTTCAGTTCTGATATACTCTGTTACTTTGATATCCTGTTGCATGTACAATTTTCAAATTAAATTGTCATTTTTCTTTGTTTTTAAAGCTTTGATCATCATGTTTGGTGATGTAAATTTTTGTCCAAAAATTGCTTATAAACCAGGAGATTTTGTGGTTCTCAAGTGCTTCATGTTTTCAACACTTTGTCCCAGTCAGAGCCTATGTTGGAGCCAAAATTGACTCAACTTTGAAACCCCCAAATTTAAATTTTTTGGTTTCAATCAAATTGTTAGTGTTGCTGGTCTTTGCCTAAAAAAAAAAGTTGTGAGTAATTCAATTTTTCATTGGTTGGTTGATAAAGTCTAAACCTTAGCTTTAATAATGTGGGCTTCATTTTTCAAAAATGCCTCAAGTGGTAAGGGCAAAAATTTTTGATTTACTCCCCAAGTCAAAGTTTAACCTTCATAATATTTTCCTTGAAGCCTAAAACCGATTAATAAAATCCCTTAATCATAAGTCGGTTAAAGCATTCACCATGGTCTCAAAGTCCGAAAGCCTAAGGTTAAAGAAAATGATAATTAATTAAAACCTAAGGGCATGCACCCCACCAAGTTAATAGTCGAACACCTCAGAATTAATCTAAGGGCCACACTCGATCCAAAGAAATCGGACGATTGCGCGTTAATAAGATCGAACCAAAGAATAAGACTAAAAATTAGCTCAAGGCCAAAGAAAGTTAGCCGATCGGCTCACAAATGCTAAAATCCAGCGATAGATCTTTTTGGCCACCTTTGAACACTAGCCGACCGATCGGCTCTCAGACTACACTAACCGATCGATCGGCTCCCGACCACACTGGCCAACCGATCGGCTATCGATTACAACTAGTCAACCGATCCATCGATGATGAAAAGACCATCAACTATTCGGTTAACTTGAAGGGTCCACCGATCGATCGGCTCCCAAAAAAGAAATACCGATCGATCGACTTGTCCGATTAACTAGCCGACCGATCGACTCCCAACTTTAAAAGATAAGTCAACGAAGGAGGAAGCCTTCTCGGCTAGCAAAAACAAGAAAGGAACCGATCGACTCCCAAGTAACAAGGATGGGCTGAAATTTTGAACACTCACCAAAAATATCATCGATTGATGCATTACAAGAGAAAGTCGATCGGCTCCTATGAGTTATCTACGAGCCAAAATTGATCGATAAATAAGTGATAAATAGAAGTTGATCGGCTCCTTCGACACATCACTCGATCGAGCTTCCCAGATCGGTGACCGATCAGCTCGAGAAAGAAAGCAGTCGATCGATCAAAGAATTTTGATAATCGATGCCTCGATAAGCGGAGCCATCATGCAAAAAATTAGCTTGGCATGTGAACCAAGCATGAGGTACGCCTAACCATCCCACCGAATTAATTTAACCTTGCTGATTAGTGGTTTCTTGTGCAGACAACTTTATGAGGCCGATCGATCGAGGATTTGCTACCATCGGCTAGCATGAATCAGAGAGAAGCCAAAATAATTGGTCGAGAGCAATAAATGGCTACACATGCCAAAATTCGGGTGCCAGCTGGCCTCCATGCCTAAAAGGATGTAGCAAAATGCTTAGTCAGACCACTAGCCGAAGTGGTCTCAAAATGAGTAAAAATGACAAGGCATCCATGTCGAAGATCAAATCTCGATGGCAGAGCTCTCATCCAATCACGATGAGCTGAGACACATAAGGATCATCCTCGGATCATGAATGGTAAGATATCGAATGAGGACAAGGAGATCCGATGATGATGTTCATCTATCCCGAGATCCAATGGTGTGCATGAATAGAGATGGTCGAAGTTTAGTCAACACATGATTATTAATTAATCAAAGGATCTCAGGATATCAACGATCATGCTTCACCTCGATCTTAATCCAACAGTAGCACCCGATTCAAAGGTAAAACCAAAGGTAAGAATTAAATAGAGCCTAATTAATCAAATATTTAACAAACTATAAAAAACCTCACACATTATCCAAAAAAAAAAAAAAAAAAAAAATAAAATCAACAAAAATAAACAAACACTCAGGATTAAGAATATCAAAAGTAGCCATGTTAGAACTCGAGAAGGATGCAAAATCGACAAAATCCACGTACTCATCTATAAAAATATTCGATAATTTAAGGATGATCACTGCACAAAATCACCTATGAGAAGGATTCAATGGACCAAGCAACTAAAAAAGGGTGATCACTTCATAAAAATGCCATCAACATATGTCAAGGTAGAAATCAAAGAAGTGACTCGTTCAACGACAAGGTACACTAGAAGACATTATGAATATCAATAGCTGAGACAGAGTCAAAATAGTATGCATAAAGCTATGAATCCAGAAGAATACTCATGGAAGAAAATATTTAAAGTAATCAGAGAAAATCTCATATATAGTACCTTGTTAAGGACAAAGTAAATCAAATAAAAGATAAATCTTGACCTTCAAGCATGCCACCAGATCATGTATATCTCACTGGAATAATGGTGTACCACAAGATAAGACTACAAAGCATAGTCACAGACTTATAAATAAGAGACAGTAAGGAAGAGTTGAAGCATCAACAAAAAGAAACAATGGAGCATAAAGGATTCAAATACTATCATTTTCTATTCTACAAATACTTAAGGTGAAGGAAGCGCGTGAAGAAAAAAGTATGGTTTCAATCCGTGCTTCGATGAAATATAGTTACCAGGGGAGCACTTCGACGGAGTATAGTTATGGAAGCAAATTATAGATGTTTCCAGATCTTGTTGTCCATTCCCATCTTCTTCCTACTTACCACTACCCTCCTCCTCTTGGGTATTCCTCCTTGACCATCCTGACATTTTTCCTAGTATGTCACCCTCACCCACTACCGCTTCTTACCATTTACCCCCTGTCATTCCATCCATCAGACCCTCACCATCCTTACTTCTTCACTCTATCACATGATCAGTGCAACTCCATTTGTTTGCCACTAGCATGCCACCCCTTGTCTTCACCATTACGTCGAGGCCTCCTCCATCCTTTGTCTAATATTTATGATAAAATCTCGATCGAGCCTTAACAACAAATCATAGTGATCGGGACAAGTAGAACAAAGAGAAAAATTATAATGATGAATCCTTAGTTTCTAGGGCCAACTAAGAGAGCAAAAAGGCCAAATTAAAATAACAAAGAGCTCCCTTCAGTCCAGAGAAGAACCTTAATAGTCAGTTTAGAGCCACACCAGTTAGACAACATACATAATAGATTCAATCAGATGCTGACAAGTGTACAAACAAGAATGAACCAAGAATAATAGAATCAAGAACCAACAACTATAAAAGGAAGCAGGCAGGTTTAGATTCTGCATCAAGCAATTAGAGAATAGCATTTTTGCTAAGAGGTATACTTGAGTGCCCTATTAGTTGTGATGTTGTATTTCTTTGTGTCTATTTTCTCTTATTCACTCTTTCTTCCTCCCCTTGCTGTGTAGGATCGTATGATAGGAAAGTGCCCGAGAAGCTGAGAATATTTCCAGTCTATTGAGCTTAGGATTCAGAGATTCTTCTATTACCATATTGGAATAAGAAGAATAGGAGGGACCTATTACATCATTTGAACAGAGTCTTCTCTATTGTATTGTTGTATTATTTTGAGAAAAATAGAGTTAAAAGGCATTCTGCCCACTCTGCATGTAATTTTTCCATAAATCAATACAATTTTGAATCTTATTCCTATCATTTCTTTGTCTCAGTATTGTGTGTATCTGTATAATGGGTTACATTATTTGAATGCATTATACACATTTCTTTCGTTAGTTAACTCTTGATTTTGTTACGATATTCGAATGAAAGCAAGAACGCTAATTTCCTTCTCCCCTTCTTTTTGTTCATGATTAAAGTAGTTGTTAAATTGCTATAACAGCCCAATGAATCTAGGCACCGGTCTACATAAGGCATAACAGTTGGTTGTTTTCATGCTTGGTCATTTTAATAAGAATACTATAGTTTAATATAAATTTGGAGCATGCAAATTAGAAGTTTAATTGTAGAATTGTCGTTGGGGTTTCCTTACCCATTCTGCCATATTTTATAGCAATATTCGGGTTTAACAGAACATGAGGTAGGTCGACCAGAGCCTGTAATAGCTCGTTGGTTTCAAACGGGTTCTTGTAGCATGACAATTGATTTCCTACGGATGCAAGAATCGGTTCCAACAATCCCTGTGTGTGCAAATGAATATATTAGATGAAACATAAGCCTATCCCAATTCTAGGTTGGATTCATTCAGCCCATTTCTATATTGGGGATCATCAAATGTTCATTGTGATCCTAAGTTGGACTCAGTTGGATTAGACCATTAGGTGATATAGGACACCTAAAGATAGATCTTTTTGCAAATTGCTTAGAATTGCCCCAATGTCAGGCGGGATTCATTCAGCCCATTGTTGTATTGGGGATCACTCTATGGTTTTCAAGTAGTGACCATTCTAGGGATTCAATCTCTTCACACCCTTCTTTTATTTTTATTTATTGGGATACTTGCTCATGCATAGTGATGAAAATCAATGTTTATTTTGTATTTTTGTTTTATTTTGAGCAAGGGATTTGTGTAGTGATGATAATCACTGTTTATTTTACCTTTGATTTTGGGATTTTTCTCATTTTGATGTAAGCAAGGGATTTTATGGGTAGGGGGGAGCTTGTCCTTTTGTCAATGATCAATACTCTAGACCATGCGCATCATAAAATGAGCAAGTAAAAACCTTTCGCTTAGGATACCTAGTACCACTTTGTAGTGTTCATATTTCCTTGTCCTAATTAGGATTTTAATGTGTTGATTAGTGATGGTATTTTGATATATGCTAGGTGCTATCAAAACTAGACCTCTCCTAAAATAAAAAATATAGCTTTCTAAAAAATCGGATAAGATCACTAGGTATGGCTGAATGACCGAAAAACCCTAGTATATCCTTATAGTAATAGGAGGGGTTGTGTTGAAAAAGACAGTTACTCGCATGGGTTATGGATGATGATTTTAAAAGGTGCATGATTGGAATACAATCATGGCATTCATTTGCAATATTGAAAACACAGTATATCCTACTACAAATGCAATGGATGAATCATGCCTAATGCAATGCAATTTCATGAAAAGCAAATGCAAAATGTAAGATGCAAATGTTTTTTTATTTTAATGTTTTTAATTGTTTTTGTGTTTTTGTTTTTGTTTTGACCAAATGACTTAAATACCTTTGGAGAATTTTATGAGTTGACCAAAGGGCTTATGATGCCTTTAGAGCTTTTTGTGAGTTGACAAAAGGGCTTATGATGCCTTTGGAGCTTTTGTGAGTTGACCAAAGGGTTTATGATACCTTTGGGGTGTTTGTGAGTTGACTAAAGGGCTTATGATGCCTTTGGGGCTTTCTGTGAATTGACCAAAAGGCTTATGATACTTTTGGAGATTTTTTTGTGTTGAAAAATATGCCTTTGGGGATTTTTTATTTTGGTGATTTTTGATTTATTTGGAATTTCATGATTTTCAGATGTTTTTGAAATTTTGCTTAGTTTGAATTTTGTTTTATCTATTGTTTTTGGATTTTTGTTGGTTTTATGTGTAAATTACCTTCAGATAAAGAATATTGAGAGGCTTAGGCTCTTCAATACCTTCTAACAATGTTAGGCGATATGTCCCTGGTTTAATATTCTCTAAGATGATATAAGGACCTATCCAGTTGGTTGTAAATTTGTCTCGCAGGTGTGAGGACAAGTTTGGATTCTATTGGTTCTCTTTGAGCACGAGATCCCAAAATTTAAAGTCTCTTAGGTGGAATTTATTATTATAATCTCATGTTATATGATATTGGTAAATATGAAGATGCTTAAGAACATTGAAGCAACGTTCATCAAGAAGGGTCAATTGATCAAGGTGAGCTTGATGTGTAGTGTCATAATCGATAAACTCTTTCAATGCGATGCACAATGTTGGAATTTCTAACTCTAAGGGCATAATGGCCTCAATTCCATATACAAGAAAGAACGATGTTGCCCCAGTGGGCGTCTGCACGCTAGTTCTATAAGACCATAATTCAAGAGACAACTAAAAATGCCAATCCTTATGATTTTATTTTACCATTTTCTTTAATATGGAAATTATTGTCTTTGTTGGACACTAAATTGCATCAAGCTTTATTCAATACTACGACTATCTATCTTTCTAATTTTTGTCTAGGCATACACCCAATAGCTACAACTTAGCCATAATATGGGGGAGATCGACGATTGATATTTTACCCATAAGATGGGGGAGATCTCCCCGATAAGATTGTTCTTCACTCAGCTTCTTTTGCTCTCCTAGTTGGTCTTTGAGCTTATTGGCTTCTTTGAACTTTTATTGCCAGCTCTTGGCCTTTTTTTTCAAAGCCTTTTCTACTTCCTTTTGATTACTCATGGTTTTTTGAAGCTTTTAAATCTGTTTCTCTAGTTTACCCACCTTCTCTTTGGATATATCATTCTTCACATAGAAGGTCTCTAAGTGGGCTCTGACCATTACTAGCTCATATTCTTCAAGAAGCTTCTCAATTTCTTTTATTATTTCTTCAGCTCGATAATCTTGGATAGTCATCTTGGTCTTAGGTGATGAGTGTCGTTTAATTCATCATTTGATCATTATTTATCAATCCGGGCAGGTGTCCTAAGGCTGTTTACGATAGTCAATTCAAGCAGGTGTAAGACATTCTATTCAGAAAATGGCTTTATTGGCAGTAACAGCTTAGTGTTTGTTGGGGGTTCTTCTCTCACTCTAAACCCTATGAACTGAAAGGAAACTAAATTATGCTTGCTGAAATAAAATTGCAGAAATGAAATAACAGTCAAAGAAACCTATTTACTTTTGCTAAATCTGGAAATGCACTCAAAACTGAATTAAACTTGCTGAAGTGAAAGTTGCTGAAATTAGAATTGCAGAAAGTAAACTAACTAACTTGCAAAATAAAAGAACAGATCTGAAAATAAACTTAGAAATGATAATGAAACTACAAACTCTGAAACTGGAAATGATTTCAGCAAAATAAAGAAGTGCAGGAAAAATGACAGGTTTCCTGTTATTCTGCTGCAGACAGATTTAAACAAGAAAACCTGGTATAAACCTTCTTCTGCTCCTGGGAGTGGCCCTTGCTCCCTGGTTCAGAAGAAGGTGAAGAAGTAGCTCTGGTTTTCTACTTAATCACTCCTTCAATCATAAAGTAAAACTGACAAAAACTGCACTTTTTATTGAATTAAAAACATGCAGGAAAATTCTGCATATTACTGCTACAGAAATCTGATTTCACAATATTCAGAATTACACTAATTGCAATCCTAATTCTCCCTACATAGCTCAACCCATATGGGAGCCGGTTATTTATATTAAAAACATGCTAAATCAGATGTGGAATGATTCAGATTTCAGGCATTTTAGGAATGCTGTTAAAACTGCATTCCTAAAATGCAGAATATGGTTACATGAATGAAATCTATTTGTTGCACATTTGCTGGAGGTCTTCTGCGTTGAAAAAGATGCACAACAGATTCACATAGCTATCCTTATCATTCTCCTGCAATTTGCTGTCTTTCCTGAGCTGTTCTGGTCAAAACTGTGCTTTTTCGGTTATTCCGGAGCAGTCCTGTTATTTCGGAGCAGTATCCCTGTTGTTCCAGAGCAGTGCAAAATGACTGTTTTCAACACAGTTTGTGGTTCCTTGGCCGAGCATTTGGTGGATCAGACTTGTAAGTCTTTCAACAACCTAGTCACACGCTTTCCTAAGTTGAATTTGACCAAATTCCAAGCCATGCAAATCTGGCTGGAATTTGTCCAAGTTAAAACAGTCAAAAATAGTTTTGCACAGCTTGCAGTTTTGTCCTATTTTTAGTGCTATTTTCTGCATTTGACAACTTCAGAGAGCATGATATGAATGTTATATATTCCACACGTGATTGCACTAACACATTTCACAATAAATCATTATTTATCAACAAAACTTATGCAGAAAATACAAAAAATTAGTAAAAACAGAATATTATGCTTCTAAACAGTCAAACATGTAAATAGTAGTAAATATTGTATTTCATCAGCAGAATTAACATTAAAACATATCAAAAAGGTCTATTAAGGATGTCTAAAATAATAAAAAATGAGGCAATATTTGGCCTCATCATCCCCCCCAACTTATTCTGATGCATGTCCTCATGCATTCTGTGAGGCTACAATAGAGCAGAGATCCTTGTCCATGACTCTCTCTTGGTAGCTGAACTTTGGACCAGGAATCCTGTAGAAACCTCTCGATTTCCTTTATCCCGCTTGAGCCATGCCCGAAACCGATCATCCCGGTTGGGGGTCTTCATCAAAAAACCATGGAACAGGGGTGATTACAATGGGCAATCTGTATCTTAATCCTATCCACTGATGTTGCAACTGCTGAATAACTTGCATGATACCTTCAACTCTTCTTTTTGACCACTACAAGTTATTGGGGGAGATAGGTTCTTTCTTCTGCAAGGAAATAGGTAACTCTCCCCAACGATTTCTACAGGCTGCTAAAGCACTATTAAAATGCTGGTGAGTAAAATTTTGAAAATCGACTAAGCATTTCTGAAGATTGGTTTCATAAATTTTTCTCACCTTTTCTTCCCTCATCATAGTAAAATGTTGATTGGCTGCAGCCCTGTAATCACCGTGAATTGGCCTCAGATATAGTGCTGCATTTGCCTCATTTTCCTTAATCATCTGCTTCTACTGTTCCCAATATTCCTGATTTTGCAGAGTGGACAGGAAGGCTCTTAACTGAATATCCCCTATAAAAATGTGAGGTAGGAATGTGTCATCACCAGGCATAAAGAAATTATGTAGGAATAACTCACACAACAGATTTTTCTATTCTGTTGGGCTGTGCAGGTAGGTATCCACAAATTCTTCAGGATTTTCCAATTTGTATGGCAAATTAGAGTGGATTCTCATAATTTGCCAACGGATAAATCTTTCTCTAAGGATTAAGGTGTAAAACCTTGCAGGTCTTCTGCACTGGACTAAACACTCTGCATTCTGACAGAGATCCTGCACTTGGTTCTTCAATTTGGTTATTTCTCCCTCTTTAGCCTCACATTTTTCCTCCAAAGGTTTCAAAGCTAAAACTTTTTCTTCCAACCTTTGGCATTTCATCATCCACTTTGATAAATCCGTATTATATTCCTCAAGTGGAACCATAAGGGGATCGCGAACAAAGTTGTCGCATTTGAGGAACAATATGAACCTGCACCTCTTTGTCAGTCATGTCAACCCTGACAGAATCTATTTGTGTTTCTTTTTCTTCTATTTCTACCAAAGGTAAGTTGACCTGTACCCCTTGTTCCTCTGTTTCTGTCATAGGTAATTCAGTTTGAATTCCCATGTCCTGTGTTACTATGAGGGGTTCATATAGTTCAATATCTGCAACAGGAATTGAGGAGATCAGAAGTTGTTCCTGTCCCTGTTCTCCTTCAATATCCATTATAGGTTCTTCCCTGATTGGTGAGTCTACTACATGTGCAGCTGTTGCTAATTCTAACAAAATGTCAGCCATTTGAGTGTCATGCATACTTTCATCAGGTTGTGGCTCTAAAGATGCAATTTTAGCTTTTAAACTTGCCACTTCTTTCTGCAACATTGCAATTATTTGATCTTTTTCTGAAATAGAAGCTTGACACTTTTCTATCCAACCTGTTTGTGTTTTTACCACACTTCTTGCCGCAAATAGCTGTAGTTGGATATCTTCCTCTTCCTCTCGCTTCTTCTTCTGTCTCTGATTTTTCTCCTGCCTCTGACTCTTCTTCTGCCTCTGACTCTTCCTTAGAATCGGAATCTGAATAATCCACTAAGACTACTGCAGGGCTGGATGTTGGTTCTGTTACGTTTGTAGCTGCAGGTTCTGCTGATTCTGCTAGGTCTGTCTCTGCTGCTACTGCTTCTTGACTTCCTTGGTCAGATGATGTTTTACCCAGTTGAAGTCTTGCAGACCTTCGTAATGTTTGAACAAGAGATTTTCTTTTTCCTGTTTTGGGCATTTCTTGAGCAGATTCTCCTGGTTCTGCCTCATCGTAGCTATTGGACCGCAACACAGTCACATCTCGCTAAAAATGATACCCTTCCCGCATTTTTTAGCAGAGTCTATTTCAACATGCTTTTCTCTTTGCCTTCTAGTCCTAGAAGAGGGAGGTCCCCGTGGAGAGGATGGACCCTCTTCTTGGACAAACTCTGTCTCAACCACCGGCTCGTGTGTTTCTATTTCCTCTTCTCCAATGCCAGGGTTTTCATTTTGTTCTTGCAGACCTAGGGCTTTCAACTTGTTCTACAGATTTAGGGCTTTCAATGTCCTCTTCTGCTTCAGCTGCAAATGCAGGGCTTCTAGTTTCATCCCACTGAGCAAAGAATCTGTCAAAGCTCTGCAAATTACCCCTAAAGTGATGTTTACAGATTATTTTAATCAAACCATGATGCCTAGGGGTTCCTTTTCCCTCCTGATATTTCTTGGCCATAGATTTTAAATTTTCATAAAAATACAGGGGAAAATTGACTTGGAATTCAGGGTTTGTGTGGCCATATCTCAAATAAATTAGAATTCTCATATGGTGCCCTGATAAAACAACATACTGACCTTCACAAGTAATAAATCTAATCATCCATTCGGCTACTTCATCCCAAGGAGATTCCAGACTTTCCCTTTTAACTCCTTTACAAACATTTTTACTCATGACATATTCAATAGGTTTATCGTTTTCTACCCTAAATTGGTTGGCCAATTCACTTAGGGTATTTCTAGCTATTTTCCCAAGATTAATTCCTTGCAAAGGAAATTCAGTAATTTGGCTCAAAATATCTGGAGTTACCTGGATTGTCATGCCATTGATGTTGATCTTGTTATTTTTGAAGGTTCGTGCAAATTCTACGGCCAATCCCTTAGAGTTCCCATCAAATTTTTGTAGAAACGGCATAAAACCTCCATCGGTGAAAATTTGCAGTAGCATAGGATTTTCCAGTATGAAGCTGGCATTTTCTGGTTCACTTCTGTTCTTCCTGCCGCCCATTTTTTCCTGCTCTGCTCGCGAATATGTTTCTGAAACGCTGGAATGACAGTTTTAGCGTACATGCACTGGAATGACAGTTCTAGCGTACATGCATTGGAATGATAGTTCTTGCGCCGGAACAGAGCATGTAAAACCAACTTGTTGATTCGTTATTTTTAAAACCGATGGAATATGCTGAAAACGAGGAAAAATTAATTCCAATGCAGATTACACGATCACGGTTTGCTGAGTTGGCATCCATTAATTTGATGTGAATTTTTCAAGACAAACAAAATCTGTTTTCGATGTTCTTTGATGCGTGTGCCATGATTACGCGTATCGCGAAATTATGATATCTAAATATCATGAATTTCAAAAATCACGTGTTCCATAATCGCTTGCCACGTGTTCCTGCATGAATCTTTTAAGAAACGTCAACTTATTCCGAAGCCCTGATATTCTGGAGCAAATGTCGTAAGCAAATTTCGGAGCATATCTGTCAATACTCATTCCGGAGCACAACTGTCATTACCCATTCCAGAGCACAACTGTTACGGAGCTTGTGATGTTCCGAAGCAGTGGTTATTCGGAAGCAAATTTCATTCCGAAGCATATGTCATTCCGGAGCATATGTCATTCCCCCCCTTTTCATTGACTAATTTAGACATCCCCAATTTTAACCTTATGAATGCTTTAAATGCTAATCAAGTGAATCTATACACTACATACCTTAACTATTTACAATATTTAAAATGTAAAGAAACACATACCTGTCTTGACTACCTTTCTACATTTCATACAATTGATTAGCTTTGCTGTTTGTCTCCTGACAAGTGCAATACTGTAATTCTGAAAAACACAAACAAGGTGGGTGATGGCAATGACAATGGTGGTGAATGATAATGGCACAAAAAATGATAATGCTAAGGAATGAATGGTGATGGAATAAATGGCGATGGAATGGATGGTGATGGAATGAATGGTGATGGAATGGATGGTGATGGAATGAATGGTGATGGAATGGAATTCAGTAAACATGCCAGATAACTGGTTTTCATGTAAACCAATTTTTTTTTTAACAAAAACTAAAACTATACTACTGCTGCTTCAATGGAAGAAGGGAATTCTTCCATTATGTTCACATCCAAGTGCTCTATTTGTTTTAAGAATTCATTTTTAGTTAGTGGCTTATGGTAAATCCGAAGACGATGTCCATTAACCACTAACTTCCTTCGTGAATCATCAATTGGTGAGAGACGAACTGCTCCATTCGAGAAAACCTCTTCAATCTGGTATGGTCCAAGCCACCTTGTCTGCAACTTCCCAAGAAAATCTTCATAACGGGAGTCAAACAATAATGCCCAATCCCCTTGCTGGAATTTTCGTTCCTGGATATGCTTATCATGCCAGATTTTACGTTGTGCTTGAATCATCTCGTTCTGATGCAAAGCGTCTCTTCGTATTTCATCCAATGCATTGAGTTGCAGGATCCGGTCCGTTTGTGCCTGTGACAAATCAATACCAACTTCCAAAGCAGTTCAAAGAGTTAGTAATTCAAATTCAATGGGTAAAAGGGGTTTTTTACCATAAACCAATTCAAAAGGGGTAAATCCCGTAGTGGATTTCCAAGTAGTGTTATAAGCCCAAATTGCTTCAGGTAACCTTTCTACCCAATTCCTTCTATGAACTGCTACAATTTTGGTTAATATTTTCTCTAATTCCCTATTTGTCACTTCAACTTGACCATTGGCCTGTGGATGATAAGGAGAGGACTTCCTGTGCTTGATTTCATATAATTTTACAAAGGCTTCAACAACCTTTGAAATAAACTGAGGTCCTTGATCAGAAGTAATAGACTGTGGGGCTCCAAATCGCAGAAAAATCTATGAATACAAAAAATCAGCAACTTTGTCTTCTCGGGCATGCTTAAAGGCACGGGCTTCTGCCCATTTGGTTACATAGTCAACACATACTAGGATGTGCACCTTCCCTTGGGAGGGTGGATCAATAGGTCCTACAAAATCTAACCCCCACCTCTCAAACGGTTCTACACCTAATTGAGGCTGTAAAGGCATTTCATTTATAAAAGTAGGCTTACCCATTCTTTGACATGCATCACAATTTCTAATATACCTTTTTACATCCTTATGCAATGATGGCCAGTAGTAACCAGCACCCAAAATCTTTCGAGTGGTATGTTTTACTGAATAATGCCCTCCTGAAGGTTCATCATGACAGGCTCTCAAGATGTCATATATCTCATCCTTACGAACACACCTGCGTAAAACATGATCAGGACTGCATTTAAATAATATTCCTTTTATCCATTCAAAAGAAGAGCTTTGCTTGATTAACTATTTTTTCTGTTTCAAGGTAAAATGAAGAGGAATCTTCCCTGTAGCTAAATAATTAGCTATATCTGCAAACCATGGAGTTTGAACAGAGACAAGAAACAATTTTTCATCAGGGAATGCGTCTTCAACGAGTTCTTCAGTTTCGCATTTGGCAATCTTGACAAAAAATCTGCCACTACATTAGCCTTTCCTGGTCTATTTACTATAGTAATATCAAATTCCTGCAGATAAAATCAACCAGCAAATAATTTGTGCACTAACCAAAGGCTTATTCATCAAATATTTGATAGTAGAATGATCTGTATGGATGAATACAAGATAACCCGTGATATAGTGTCGAAACTTGTTAATGGCATATACTATAGCTAAGAATTCCTTCTCGGTTGTAGTGTAATTCTTTTCAGCTCCTGTCAAGTTTTTGCTAATATAATAAATGGCATAGTGTTGTCCATTTTCAATCTGCCCTAGTGCGGCTCCAATAGCAGTATTGGAGGCATCAGCCTGAATATGAAAGGGCAGCCCCCAGTTAGGTCCTCTTAGTACTGGCGGACTGGTTAGCTTTTCTTTCAAAGCTTCAAAGGACTTGTGGCAATCATCAGACCATACAAATTCAGAATCTTTCATTAATAATGCAAACATTGGATTAGCAATGGTACTGAAATCAGTAATGAATCTGCGATAAAAGCCAATATGTCCTAAGAAACTACGGACATCAGTTTGAGATTTCGGAGGAGGAAGACTCTTGATGACCTCTACTTTCTTAGGATCAACCTTAATACCGTGAGCAGAGATATGATGTCCTAAAACAATTCCTTCCTCCATCATCAAGAAACATTTTTCAGGATTAAGAGATAAATGATATGCTTCACAGCATATTAGAACCTTTTCAAGTTGCTCTAATGTATACTCAAATGTGTCACCAAACACTGTGAAATCATCCATGTAAATCTCTACACTCTCATTGGTTAAATCAGAAAAAATGGCCAAGACAGCTCGTTGAAATGTTGCTGGTGCATTACATAATCCAAAGGGTAATACTCTATAAGCAAATGTCCCCCAAGGACATGTGAAAGTTGTTTTTTCCTGGTCTTCTGGTGCCACTTGGATCTGGTTATACCCACTAAAACCATCCAGAAAATAGAAATATTTCTTACCAAGAAGAGTGTCCAAGGACTTGGTCTATAAAGGGTAATGGAAAGTGGTCCTTGTGTGTGACTTTGTTTAATTCCCTGTAATCCACACACACTCTCATCTTTCCATTCTTCTTAGGCACAATAACTAATGGAGAAACCCATTGACTATCTGAAATCGGATAAATGAATCCTACTTCCAACAATTTTTCAATTTCTTCTTTAACAATGTCTTTTAAAGCAGGATTCAGACGTCTCTGCGGTTGTCTAACTGGTTTGACATCCTCAGTGTATATCCTATGTGTGCATACATCGGGGTGGATTCCAACCATATCCGTATAATTCCAAGCAAAAGCTTGAACATGTTTCTGCAAAACAACAAATAGTTTGGCTTCTTGATCGTCAGTCAACCAGCTGTTAATATTTACAGGTTTTCCTGGTTGAATTTCAATTTGCTTGACTCCGGGATAAACAGAGTTAACATGTTCATATTTGCTGATCAAGGCATTTAAAGGACAATGATGTGGTTGCAGATCATGGAATACTCTTGATTCTGAGTTAAATGCAATACCTGATGGAAGCATTGGCATAGGACAAGTGAAAGAAGTCAAAAGATGATGATGCCATCCATGTGGCAATGTAAAGGAACTTTCATGAAGTGGAATAGATGGTAAATGTTCAAAGCAACTTGTTCATCATCTTTCCATAATAGGCGATTGACCAGAACTTGATCATCCCTGAGGCCTTCTTCATGCAATGTATTCACCAAGACTGTTTCATGTTCAAAAATTTCTCTCTCTGGTGAATTCAATTCTTCAATGTGTTCCTGTACTACAATGGTGGCAAGGGTAACAAGAGGCTCCTGTTCTTCATCGGACTCAGGATACCATAACTTTCCAGAAAATTTAGATGATGGTTTAGCAGGTGGATACAAAGAAATTTTCTTAAGATCTACTCCATTTGAAATAGTCATTTCCCCTGATCTACAATCTATGAAAGCAGCTGCAGTGGCAAGCCAGGGTCGTCCTAGGATGATAGGATAGCCATTAGCTGTACTCCTAGGTTGCAATACTAGGAAATCTACAGGGTATTCCCAAGAAGATACTTCAATGGGAACATCCTCCAAAAGTCCTTCTGGTTTGGCAACTGACCTATCTTGCCATTTCCAAAACTCGTGGTCGTAGGACTCAAATCAATGAGCTGCAATTTCTGCATAATATCTTTGGTCATGACATTAATTGCAGCTCCTAAATCAATAAGCACATTGGGAATTTGAACCAATCCTACAATAATGGTGATTACTGGACTTCCTGGATCACCATATTTGGGAGGTACTAATTTCCCAGAGAGAAGATCAGCCAACTTTCCATCTACTTGTACAGTTTGTGGAAAGGCTTTCTTCTTCCTGCCGCGTTTCCTTATGCATAAATCCTGAATGGTTTTCTTAATCAATGGTACATCCTTGATTGCCTGCAACAGAGGAAGTGAGATTGACATTTTCTTCAATTCTGTGATTAACTCTGATTCAGGGGTAGTGATGGGGTGATCAAACCTTTCAGGAAATGGTAAATCTGATGTGACACGTTCAGATTTTCTTTGTAAGTTTTCTGCGTTCTTTTGCTCTGATTGTATTTTTTTTGGACTTGAAATTTCTGGAATTTCTTCAATTGTAGGTAGAGCAGGGTCAGGTAAGACCTTCCCTGAGCGTAATTGGATGTTACCACAGTCAAGTACATGAACTGCAACAGTATCTTCAGATTCAGCCTCATAAACAGGGGCTATTTGTCTGGCATTATTGGGGTTAGTCACAGGCTGAGCTGGGAGTGGAGGTTGTTTTACTGGTTGTGCTTGTTGATGTTGTGTTCTTCCCTAAAAATTTGGATTAGGAGCTGGCAACAAATTTTGAGTTTGCCCTTGATACCTTTGTTGTCCTTGATGGGATTGATATTGCTGACCTTGATAGGGTTGATATTGCTGTGGTGGAAATGGCTGTCCCTGATATTGCTGTCCCCATATTTGTCCTTGTTGTGTCCATTGTGGAGGCATGGTATGCCAAGGTGGGTTCATCCATCCAGATTGTGACCAATCTGGAGGAACTGTCCAAGGTTGATTCCAAGGTTGTGCAGAAGCTTCTGCCCATGGCATATTCATATTCCAAGGAGATTGTCCCCAGTTTGGAAATCTAGGAGCATTGGGATATTGTGCATAACCACCACCGGGTCTTTGCCCAATAGCATTGAGTTCTTCTGTTTGGGTGCCCAAAACAGATTTTAGATGAGGCAACAAAGGGCATTTATCTGTTGAATGTTCCTTGGAACAAATTCCACAAATAGAAGTTTTGTTTAGGGGGCAATCCCGCAAGGCATGCTTACTCCTACACCTTGGGCAATAAATTGCTAAAGGTGGTGTAGAATTATTTCTTGTGTTTTTCTCACCTAATGCAGTATTAAGTTGAACATTTCCTCCATCAACTCTTTCATACCATTATTGCCAAAATTCTTTTTCTTTCTTCGGTGGTGAGTACGGGAATAATTTTTGCATAACTCCACAATCTCGTCAAGGTCAAGTTGATCTATGTCTCCTTTTCCCATTAAATCTAACACTTCCCTAGATTCATCCCGTAATCCTCTTAAGAGAATAGGCTTTAAGAAATCAGGCTCTACAACACCACACCTCTTTTGGACAAAGGCAAAGCGATCAAGATAATCTTCTAAACTCTCATCCTCTTCTTGCTTGATCCTAAACAACTCATCTTTCCCGTTTCTTACTCTACAATAATCCCGATATTTATTTAAGAATGCAGTCTCCATCTCATCCCTGGTAGTAATTGAGTTAGGTTCAAGATTGCTCATGAACCATCTGAGAGCAGCGTCCTTAAGTGTGGAAGGAAACAACTTCAATTTCTGATTATCATTTATGTAGTCATAAGTCTGACATAACACTTTGAATTCAAACAGAAATTGATCAGGATCTTCTGCAACAGTTCCCCTAAAGATTGGCAATATAGATGGGGAAATTGTTTTCATGGGGGCATCTAGAAGCGGATCCAACCGAATAGGATATTCAAAAGTTTTAGGGGCATCATCAGGATCACCATATCCACCGCCGTCGCTCGCTATAGCCATAGTTGTTTTCTTTCTAAAGGATTATGGGAATAGTTTAGTTAGAGGGGAGTGTTTAGCAACTAGTGCTTCAAAAAGCTCCTTTTCTAATTTTTCCAACAATTCTTCTGATGAAGAAGGTATGTCTGGCTTTTCCTCAATGATTTCAAATGAAGGCAAATCTTCATCAGACCGAGTAGGTCTCTTTGGTGGCTCAGAGCCACTTCGGATAAACCTCCCTCTTTCGTCTCTCAGCCTATGCATTCATGCACATTTACTAAACAGATTGTAAAATTTGCAGGAACTATTTTCTGTATCCAGCCTACAGTTCTTGACCTACTTAAATTTGACTAACAACACCATGTCCCCGACAACGGCGCCAAAAATGATGAGTGTCGTTTAATTCATCATTTGATCATTATTTATCAATCCGGGCAGGTGTCCTAAGGTTGTTTACGATAGTCAATTCAAGCAGGTGTAAGACATTCTATTCAGAAAATGGCTTTATTGGCATAACAGCTTAGTGTTTGTTGGGGGTTCTTCTGTCACTCTAAACCCTATGAACCGAAAGGAAACTAAATTATGCTTGCTGAAATAAAATTGCAGAAATGAAATAACAATCAAAGAAACCTATTTACTTTTGCTAAACTGGAAATGCACTCAAAACCGAATTAAACTTGTCTGAAGTGAAAGTTGCTGAAATTAGAATTGCAGAAAGTAAACTAACTAACTTGCAAATAAAAGAACAGATCTAAAAATAAACTCAGAAATGATAATGAAACTACAAACTCTGAAACTGGAAATGATTTCAGCAAAATAAAGAAGTGCAGGAAAAATGACAGGTTTCCTGTTATTCTGCTGCAGATAGAATTAAACAAGAAAACCTGGTATAAACCTTCTTCTGCTCCTGGGAGTGGCCCTTGCTCCCTGGTTCAGAAGAAGGTGAAGAAGTAGCTCTGGTTTTCTACTTAATCACTCCTTCAATCATAAAGTAAAACTGACAAAAACTGCACTTTTTATTGAATTAAAAACATGCAAGAAAATTCTGCATATTACTGCTACAGAAATCTGATTTCACAATATTCAAAATTACACTAATTGCAATCCTAATTCTCCCTACACAGCTCAACCCAGATGGGAGCCGGTTATTTATATTAAAAACATGCTAAATCAGATGTGGAATGATTCAGATTTTAGGCATTTTAGGAATGCTGTTAAAACTGCATTCCTAAAATGCAGAATATGGTTACATGAATGAAATCTATTTGTTGCACATTTGCTGGAGGTCTTCTACGTTGAAAAAGATGCACAATAGATTCACATAGCTATCCTTATCATTCTCCTGCAATTTGCTGTCTTTCCTGAGCTGTTCTGGTCAAAACTGTGCTTTTCCAGTTATTTCGGAGCAGTATCCCTGTTGTTCCAGAGCAGTGCCAGAATGACTGTTTTCAACACAGTTTGCGGTTCCTTGGCCGAGCATTTGGTGGATCAGACTTGTAAGTCTTTCAACAACCTAGTCACACGCTTTCCTAAGTTGAATTTGACCAAATTCCAAGCCATGCAAATCTGGTTGGAATTTGTCCAAGTTAAAACAGTCAAAAACAGTTTTGCACAGCTTGCAGTTTTGTCCTATTTTTAGTGCTATTTTCTGCATTTGACAACTTCAGAGAGCATGATATGAATGTTATATATTCCACACGTGATTGCACTAACACATTTCACAATAAATCATTATTTATCAACAAAACTTATGCAGAAAATACAAAAAATTAGTAAAAACAGAATATTATGCTTCTAAACAGTCAAACATGTAAATAGTAGTAAATATTGTATTTCATCAGCAGAATTAACATTAAAACATATCAAAAAGGTCTATTAAGGATGTCTAAAATAATAAAAAATGAGGCAATATTTGGCCTCATCATTAGGCTTGATTACAAGAGGGACCATGGACCTGGATATCCTTTGCCTTGCGACTAGATCGACATACATGCTCCTTCTTATGACAACCATCCTGCTGGAAGGCTTAGATAGCTTCTCTGCCTATAAATTAATTATTTTTTGTATGGCTGCCTACTCCTTTGGCAAAGTTACAAGACTTGAATAACTGATAGCAAGGGGAGATGAAGGTACTAGGAATGTAAGGGTGGACTCAACCATTATAAATGGTGGTGTGGAAGTAGTTACAAGTTTCTGTAATAACAGTGGACTCTGTAACTACTACTATGGTAACTACTAGTAAACTCATAGAAATCGAAGCAAGACTAACAATTGGATGAGTGGGGGTGCTTGGAACAATTTGTCCCTTTGATAGGGGTGGGAAAATTTTAATGGTGAAGATGAAATGATGGGAGATGATGAAATGGGAACTTCAGACAATGAAAGTGGAATTTGGGGTGACTTTGGGGGAGAAGGAATGACTTGTTCTTTAATGGTGACCAATGTAGCATGGGGTGGACTATGAGAGGAGGAGGGTGCCTTTGTTATATTTTCTTGACCAAAAATGGAGGTAGACTTCCTTGGGGATTTAGGATATGAAGAGGAAGAGAGATATTAGAAACCATATCTTCACCTACAGATGTAGGGTGTTATTGTTATGCCTCTATATCCTACTACTCTTAATGAATCAATTCTTTTGTAGCTGAAATAGATACTTCTTTGGTAGTATCCTCTATATCCACCCTTTGTTTCTTTGAAAATTCTCTTTCCCTTATTTCTGGAGCTCTTTTCGCTCTTCTATGAATTAATTTAAAGGAAGCCAACTCACTCTCTGAATCCTCCTCAAATACTTATCCTTGTGTTGTAAGTAACACTTTCTCAGAAATGGGATGCAATTCCACTGATGATGCCGTAGTGAAAGTGAGGGGAGTAAATCTGAAGCTTTATCTTTCTTTTTCTAGTCCATATCTGTATCTTGAGGTTGACTGGTAAGACCCCAAGGTCTTACTATAAAATTATTAACAAATTAATATAAATGTAATCATAGACCACTCAAAGGGGGCTCCCTTGTAATCGCTTTACCACTATAGGGGGCTCCCTCTTTAGAATATATGCTTATTCTTCTTCTTCTTGGATGATTTGATATGGATGGCCAACCTAATATATATATCTACCCTAAAGCTACGTTGATGAAGAGACATGATGGTTCACGTATGAAGAGACGTGATGGTTCACATTATGAAGGGTTGTGATGGTTCACTTTATAAGTTAATAATATAATAATTAAATGATTAATAATACTAATTAATAATGTTAGGATTGAGGATCCTAACATTGCACCCTCCTTAAAAAGAGCTTTGTCTTCAAAGCTCAAGGTGAGGAGCTTTACATTTTGTTTTCCAAGAAGGATTTGCGTAAGTTCTTGGACTCTTTTAATGGCATCCTTTCGTAGGCGGGGATATCGAGAAGGATGAAGCATTAGCGGGGGGTTGCCAAGAACAATAGTAGAATATTCTTTAGGTAAATCATGATGACGATGGGAGGGCAACCCTTGGGGTTCCTCAAATACTTTAGAATGATGCATCAAAAGTGATGGTAATGATTTCATATCCTTTTTTGGTTCCTTGGTAGAGCCAACGGAGGAGTGTGTAGTCACTCTGCGTTGGTTTCGAATAGGTTTGGTCATATGGCAAGAACTCACTATTGGTGAGGAAGGTATGTGTAGGTCTTGTAGAGTGCATGTTTGGCTAGCATTGATCACTTTGTTTATGTCTACTTCATACTTGCTTGGTACATCAATCACTTCTTGCACATCGACCTCATTGTCTTCATTGCAATGAGTAGGTGCATTGGTTGCTTCAGACACAACTACCTCATCTGCTTGCTCTATGGAGAGATAAGGATCAACTTCCTTCAATAAATACAATGTTAGTGTAGCGCATTTATGGTGGGGTCCAAATTGTTCATCACAATTATCATAGAGTCCTTTTGCTCATCATTCCTTCATCTCCTCAAAGCTAAGATGTTTAATTTGTAAAGTTCTATTAGATTTGGGGGTTGTGTAAGTGCTTTGTGCCCTTCCATTATGCATAGGTTTGGAAGTGATGTAAGTGGTCAATGATTTTTCCATAAGTGGTTTCCCTAATCGTTGTTGTGCATTGATTTTATCTTCAGATAATTTTACCAATCCATAGGTCTGCATCATGTTATAGGGATTGAACCTTGTCACCTCCATTATAATTTCCTATTTTAATCCCCTAATGAAGCCATTGATGAGAATTGATTCATCCAATATTGTGTTGTGTTTGGTGATATCCTCAAACCAAGTTTGATACTCATGCATAGAAGTGATTTGATGAATATCTTTGAGAAATTCCCACATTACTGGGTCCAACATGGCTCTGATACCAAATGGTAAGACCCCAAGGTCTTACTATAAAATTATTAACAAATTAATATAAATGTAATCACAGGCCACTCAAATGGGGCTCACTTGTAATTGCTTTGCCACTATAGGGGTCTCCCTCCTTAGAATATATGCTTATTATTATTATTCTTGGATGATTTGATATGGATGGCCAACCTAATATATATATCTACCCTAAAGCTATGTTGGTGAAGAGACATGATGGTTCACGTATGAAGAGACGTGATGGTTCACGTTATGAAGGGTTGTGATGGTTCACTTTATAAGTTAATAATATAATAATTAAATGATTAATAATACTAACTAATAATGTTAGGATTGATGATCCTAACATTGACCCCCTGGGGCTAAGTGTTGAGGCCTAGCTACTACTTCTATGACTGGATTACTAACAACATTTTCACTTGAATATTGCATTTTTATCAGAATCTATGCTCCCTTAGGAAATTTCTCTACCTGTTCAGTGGTAGGTTGAAATATCTTTGGGACCTTAGCAGCCATCAAAGGAGTCACATGCTCTTCTATTGGAGCTTCTTGGTCTATGGGTGGAGAGAGAGTTTTAAAACCAACCTAGGACTTTTCAACTATTAACACTATGTTTTTGATGTCCTTAGGCTTCCAGGTCTTGATATTTTCATCGTACCTTTTATAAAACTCATTATCAATCTTCATGCCAAACCTGGACTTAGGTTTTCCAATTTCAATTCTCAGTCTCCACCAATCTGATATCTTCGCTACATTCCATTGCTCTACCTCTTCTACTTATTTAGCAGTGTCCTCATCAGGTTGAGGGTTATTTTTCTTTCCAGTTTTCTCTTCAATATCATGAATGATGGCCTCTATCAGCCAGTGGTTATTCTTCTTGTCTGGATCAAAATCCATAATTTGTTCATAGAAATCTAGCCATGGAGGCAGTTGATCCATTTTTGAAATATTCCATTGTTCAAAGTGAGCCCTAGGCCTCTTTTCAAATTTGTAAGTTTTTTCTCCATTTAGGGCTACATTTATTTTGGTGAAAATGTCATCAGGGTCATAACTCCATATTTTGGGGAATATAAAATGGACCTAACCTATCAAGGTATTGGTTAATTTTCTCACTCTATCCCTTCTTCATGATAGTAATATCATCCATAGTGCGGTAGGTTAGCAGAGATTTTCTTTTCCTTCCTGAACCATAATTCAAATCATTGTACTGCCTACCTAAAGTATTCTAAGGCAAAGAGTCTATCTATGACAAAATGTGGTAGGAGAAAAGGTTTACCCATGAAACCATATAGTTTGATTACTATACCCTTAGTCAATAGATACCAATATCCTTCTTTGGCACCCTTTGCTCTCAAAATTTTCTTAGCCAAGGGTGGAAATTTAGGGCACTCTCAATACATTATTTTCAAAGCAGGTCCAAGGAATTCTAAATTGAATCTATAAAAAGACTCACTACTCCTCAAATGACTTGTCCAATAATAAATCGACAAGGGTTCTCCATCATTGGTTTTATCCTTTATCGAAATCCAAGGCATTTTATCCTTAATAGTAGCATAAAACATCCAAACCAGGCTTGAGAAATTTTTGAAACTAGGAGCATCAGAGCCCCTTTCCATTCTGACTAATTATTTATGTATCCTTTGAGCAAGAAAGGTTGGCCAATCAAAATAGATAAGCCTATTACTTTTTTCCTCTGCACCTTCCTCATACATTCTTTAATTTGAGATACAATAGGCTATAGAAATTTGCCAGCCATACACCATTTTGTCAGAGTCTAAACCCTCCATACAGGCCAACATAGAAAATAGTTCGGGTTTGCAAATTCATCAATATGAATCAAAACTTCAGCATTTCATATTGTTCTCTTATTATTTTGAAATTGAGATGAAGCTATTTTTCTACAACTCCCTTCTTTTCTGATGTTATTAATGTGGTATAAGCCCTTACTTGCTCTGCTATGTTAAATGGTTAACGTTTTGAAAGTGGATTTACTCCTACAGTGAATAATTCATGGCAAAACTCTTTGGTAATTGTTAATAGGAGAATGCGTTCAAAGATTTTTATCATTCTATTTTCAGAATCATAGAACTGGATCATAGTAGAGACTAACTCAGGACAATGATGTACAAAATCATAGATATAGGAGAACAAAAAAGATTTTATAGCTATAGTACCTTATCATCGCATTGGCTTTCCCTCGAAGTATCTGAATTTGAAACTTATCCTTAGAAGGATCCTCCTTACTCTTATCATTATGTGTCTACAATATGTCTAGTTTGATGTACATGAGCTTGCAAATCTGCTCCTGTCTTCTATGCTTCCATGAGCACTTTATTTGGAGTCATTTTGCTAGAAAAAATCTTGTGTCCTCTTTCAAAATTCATAGTGAATGTTTCTAAGCACCCCTCACTCTCTTGTCCTCTGTGAACACGATTTGCCATTGAATGAATGCTGCTCATGCTTTTTTATGCTTTTATTTCTTGGCACACACATATCTTCCACCATTAACATGGCTACTGCATAATATACCTACTGGTATGCTTTCCAATTCCCACTCATTCCTTTCGATGGCTCGAAGGTGGTGTTCTAGTCTTTCATTAGCTAAAAATTCAAATTTGACTACCACCTCATGGTGTCTCTTTGACTACTCTTTGGTTCAAGCATGGGTTTATTAGCATTGAATGCATGATTTTTTCTATCTCTCCATGTGGCACAATCACCAAATCACCACTTCGCTTCACCTTAATCTCAAAATCGGTAGACTAAAGGTGCCTTTAATTCTGTTGATAACCACTTCATTTCACACATGGACAATCACATTAGTTTTGTTCTACTGATATTTTCATGTATTTTTATGTATATTGGAGATGCTCACCGTTCTGCTATACTTTACATGTATTTGCAAGCAGAATGGAACCTCGTTGAATTATTTTTCAACACAGCCATTTTTTGCAAATATTTTTCTCTTTTCAATATGTTAAATAAAAAACTGAATACAAAGTGCAGAAAGAAGAGGAAATATAATACAATGTATATACATATGTTACAATGAGCTTATGTTTTAAACATAGTAGAGTTTGAGATGAAAACCATTTACTGGAATCAACTGTATGTTCCCTTATAGATATTCAAGCTGAAACACATTGGACTCCTTGGCCTCCACTATTTTGAAAGGGCTATCCCAAAAATAATCAAACTTTTCATGTTTTCTTGGTTTTGCTCTATTAAAATTTTGTAACCACCAGAAAGGGTCACACCCGATGGTGTATCCTATTGCAATGAATGATAAAAATATAGCATGCATACAAGAAAATAAAATTGACAACAAATCAAACAAGAAGAAAAATGCTTTATTCCATTGTATTCAAAGTCAAAATTCAATTACAAGTATGTCTCTCTTAGGAATATTCATTTTGATACAATATTACAATAGGAGTGCATAATTGTTTTCCCTCTTAAGGGTAGGTGTGATTTCCAAATGCCTTTAAGAATGGCACGAATTGCTCTAGGGTGGAGATGCCCTCTTATTCATTATGGGAAAGGAACTTTATGGTTGTTTCTCCTTTGAAACTGTTCCCTGCGGTCAAGAAACAACACAAGAATGTCAAAAGGATAGGCAACCTCTCATGATGAGGTCCTTTTAGGTAAATTGTATAATGACACCATTAAACATGCATAATAAAGAAAACATAAAGAATACTTCTAAGCTATGCAAAGTGAATCAAGATTCATGTAATAGCATAAAGGAAAGTAGCAGCTACACTATGCATGGATCAAATATGAAAAATGAAGCATAAACATGCATAAAGAAAGCATTTAAGTCCTAATTGAAGCATAAAAACAAAGAAGCTAAACTAACCTAATTCTACGGTCAGAAGTCTGCTAAACTACCATTAAACTATGAAAACAACTAATCTAACCTAGTTAGGTGGACAAAAATGAAAACAGGAAGGTGGTTATACCTCTGTTGCAAATCATAGCTTTGGTGAGTGGTCTGCACTATAAACCATGGCTAACAGTGGCGATTAGCACTTTGATAGGCTTACCCTCAATTCCAAGGGCAATGGGCTTGACCTCATTGTCCAATTGATGTTCAAGGGTCACCTTCGGTGTCCTTCTGACAGGTTTGGTTGTTGAATCACTGTGATGGGCCTTTGTTTGCCTAAATTTATGTTTCTTGATCCTCCTAGGCTCCTAGAACTTCAATGGCAAACTGATCATTGGATAAATAGCAAAGTGGCCTTCGAATGCATGAATTTAGTATGCAATCCAATAGGGCTTCACTACTTGCTTGATAAATTCACACTCACTTGATAATTCATCAATGCTTCACTATACAAATCATATCTATCTCTCCCCATTTGGAGGGGGTATTTATAGGATGCCCTAGGACTGGGGGTGGCTTCCTGGAGAAGCTAATATTAAGAAGAGATGGTTAGGACAATTGGAATGGAAGCCTCTAGAATATTCCATCTATTAACTACCTTCTTCTAGATCAAATGGCCATTCAAAATGATTTGGCTCGAATTGAAGGCCAACTGAACTTTCGTTAAGACCACAAGTCACAATTGTGGTCTAGACTGCAAACTATAGGTCTCAATCATGGTTCAGCTATAAACCGTAGGTCTGGGCTACGATTCAGACTGATTAGGCCAAGGATCCCAAATTGAGTGGTTAGAACCACTGCTTTATCTTGGAGTCTATCCAAGATCTTCCATATGGTCTTGTAGTATGTCCATATGAGTAGTCATCCTCGACATGATGCATTTTAGGTGTCTATATATGACCCTTTTGATATGCATTGTGAGGTTGAACAACACTGAGTAAAAATAGGCCTCCTAAAATAATGTTGAAGGTTCTATGATGATCATTAGTCAGATCAATATTAGATGCCCCAGGTCTTGCAAAAGGATGCGCATCCTCGAATCATTGCTTCCAACTCTTTGGAGGCTTAAACTTGAAAATCTTGCACTCGCCATTAGTCATTCGGGTCGCATTTGATTTTACAATAGGAGTGGCCTATATAACCGAAAGGAGATGAGATACAAAAAAATTATCATATTTGCTATTTTTCCCATGCAAAGGGGTAAGCTTATGATAGCTATTGACAATGATTCACAAGGATGAACACAATTTTGACAAGATCAAGGGATCTACGATCTCCAGGATCTTCTATTGATTTTGATTATGATTTGATATTATGATTGCCCCTTCAAGTGATGAGTCAATGAGGGTAATGACAATGTATGAAATGACAAAGTCGCTTGACCACCATGAATGATATGAAAAAATTTAGATTTGAGCATATTAATACCTTGGCTAGGCCTAGTTCAACTTTTGATTCCAACTGTTAATAGTATTTGCACACTTCTATCCCATGGAGTAGTCGGGATACAATAGCCATATTGGGGAATCAAAATGATGCAAATCCAATCAGATATGTGTTGAATCAAATTATCAATGATTTTCTGAAAAGAGGTCATAGAAGAGATGACATGCAATGCCTCGTTGTCTGTGGAGCAGTACGACCGTGAAGGCCTTCTTAGGGATTGAAAAGAAGTATATCAGATCAACGATGACACTTTTTTCCCCAAATGTCCTTATGGTAATTTACTCATCTTACCGGATTGCATAGATCGCAAGTCGCTGCAACCACCAAGTTTATAGGGTAAATTACTGAATACGAGGCACATTTGGTGTTTTAATTTATTTGATTTTTTTTAATGTTTTGAATTATGCATTGAGCTTATTTATTTTGATGAGAGGTGCATCACTCCATGAAAGGATTTGTCGTAGCGACGACCTCGATGGAATGTACTTTATAATATTAGCCAGATTTTTAATTTTTAATTTTTAATTGGATCCCAATGCTTGATTATCACCAAATTTCCAAATTAGTTTGCTTTTATTGAGTTCTGACCCAATGGGAGGCATTAATTTATCTTTTTGGCCCTTCCCATAGTGGGATTTTATAAAATTACCTGCCAGTTGCAAATCGTGACTAGGGTCTACGGTTCCCATTTACAAATTTGGAAATCGTGGCTAGGGCCTGCAGTCTGCGTGGAATATGAGAAGCCTATAAAAAGCTCATTTTTTAAATCTCTCATTATTTCTTGATAGCGACTTGCAAACTGGATCTCTGACAATGACAGTTGACAAAAATGACTTGTAACCTACCACACTTTACCCGCACACCTACTCACAAGATGATGGCCAGGTGCAGGCAAGCATATTCTAGCCGCGTGGGATGAGGCAAGGGCAAGGTAACTCAAAAACCAAAACCTCGCATCCATTACCAGTTAAAAATGAACCCAATTAAGTAATTGGTAAATCAATTTCACTAAATTGCTGGTAATGAACCTCATCTTAGGCTAGGATAGCTTAGATTTGAATTTTTTTGCATTTTTGGCCATGGTATCACACCCGATCAGATCTCAATCGAAGACCAAAGGTACTAGCTATGGTTTCCTATTGGTCAATTAGGGATGACAACTACTAGCTATGGTTAGCATTAAAAATCTCAACGGTCAAGTTTTGACCGTATGTCGACCACAGGGTTAACCCGCGGTTCACCAACTTTAGGTAAAATTTGCAAATTTTTTAATTTTTCTAAGTTTTTAATGGCAATTAATATCATTTAATGCATTTCTGACCTATCTGATTGATAAATTTAATTTTTAGGCCTGCATGATGACATGTTTTTACAATTTTATAAGTTTTTTACTATTTTTGATGACTTTTAGGTCATTTTTAAAATGTTTTTGCTTGTTTTAGTTAGCTTTTTCTTATATTATGCTATTTTTCAAATATTGACCTCTAGAGCACGAGAGCCTGACATTCTTAAGAATCTCCATGGAGAGCTCACTATCGGGGAGCGATAATGGTTTAGAGTTTTCAACTTCAGCTACATTATGGATCTACCCACTATTCGGGTAGATCAATCCTATCTGACTATGTTGGCCTAGTGCTGGAATATGCGGACCAACACGTTTCACCTTCCTATAGGTGAAATGATAGTTACATTGGAGGATGTTTATAGGATCTTTAGGATACCTATTTATGGCGAGGCCATCGTCTCATCGACTTCTAGTGCTAAGGAGTCCATCTTCGACGCTTGAAGCAAGGAGTCTCAGCATGCCATTCACCATGGAGGGGTCCACATCAGCTATTGGTAGGGGCAAAATGTCTTCTCTATGTGCGAGGCCATTTTCATACACCTGGTGGTGCAATATGTGCTTCTAGACTCCTCGGGCATGAGGATTCCCTAGAACCTCTTAGCTACTATGCATAGAGTTTTCCAAAGCTCTATCCGACAACCACTACTCCTACCCTAGGGAGCACTCTACTGGCTCAACTATATTGTGAGCTATATCAGATCACTGACCAGAGCCTCTGGTGGATTAGTTGTAGTTTACTTTTAAATATTTGGGGCTGGTATCATATCAAGATAGAGCATCCTAGGGAGGTGCCCATACATATTACAGAGATCGATGATGATCGTCAGTGCTATGCTACCTTCTGGCCTCAGGAGGAGGAGGGATTCTATAGTAGGACCCATGCTTGTGACATCCAACATTACATCACATGGTTTGTAGGACTTGGGCCAGATGATGTTGAGTGGCATTCCTACATGGAGTGTCTTGACTGGCCTGAGGTCGACGAGTGGCTTCGACAATCTCACTGAGATAGATGGTTACTCGATCAGAAGACCAAGATCTGAGAGTACCAATTTTTATCTCACATCCAGCTTTAGTTTAGCATGGTTTAGGACATCCTGGAGATCTCGTTCATCTATAAGTGCCTGGCATCAGAGAGGGATCTCCCATGGATTCAACCTCTGGCTCTAGGGGATGCTCTTGATGACTTCCAAGAGATTGGAGTTGATAGAGTTGCAACCACTCTAGAGTATGATAAATGGTGGTCTATGTTCCATTGGTATGGGACAAGGCATTTGGACCGAGCGGTAGATCATGCCATAGCAGAGGTGGATCCTGATGGGTGTAACATGCACTAGTGAAAAAAGGATAGCTAGGGTGCAGAGGTTGCCACTGAGGAGGCTCCTGAGATTGATCCTAAAGAAGAGGCTCCCAAGGAGGGTGAAGTCCGTTTTGACAGTGTAGAGGGACTACTCTTAACATAGGTGGTTGACTTACAGAGTCAGCTAGGGTGATTCCAGATGTATTAGAGAGAGTAGGACACTACTATTGCTACTCTGTAGATATATTTTATGGATAGAGATCATTGCATAATGCAGGTAGAGCAGTATATTTCTAGCTTGACAGCACGAGATACCACAACAGAGACCCAGGTTGGCAAGCTCACCCATGCTCATGACTTGGCACTAGCACAGAGGGATATGATAGTAGCAGAATGGGATCTACTCAAGGAATAGAGGGGGATCCTTCATCCTCTCAAGAAATTATGGGGCCTCCGACGACACCAGCAATAGTACTACCAGGTGGTTGGGATCCTATGGCCAAGATTCAATGCCTGTAGAGTCTGCTGATGATTGTCAATGATAGGCACACATTCAGGGTTGTTCGGGTGGACCAGCTAGTTGGATACATTCAGATGCTAGGTGTAAAGGTTATTGAGGATCCATATTCTCCAAAGTCCCAACAGACTAGATCTCAAAATATATGACAGTCTACTATAACTCTAACCATAGTACCCATCGAAGCGAGAGGACACACAGGTCCTCTAGTACACATGGTGGTAGAATTCATACCAGGACTAGGGAGGTAGGATAGTCTACTATAGCATCTAACCATAGGTCTCGGTGCACAGAGGTGCCCATTGCACAGGTGGAAATTGGACGAGTGCTAGGCCTCTTCGGGCTAGGTAGTAGTCAAGGTTCTCATAAGGATCCACAGGAGCAAAAGGGCAGCAGGTAGAGCAGGCTCCTAAGCACAATACTAAGGGAGGCAGTGAGAGCTCTGGTACAGGGGGAGTAGATCAGAGCTAGAGCTCTACTGTATGCAAGATACCTTTTTGATGCATATCATTTTTGGTGTAAGGTTGAGTACCTACACATTTGTAGCCTGCAGGTATTTGTGTACTCCCGATGTACTCTGAGACACATTTGTAGCCTGTAGGTATATATGATATGATCATTATTATGGCTAATTATTGTGTACTCATTTATTTTTAATTTTATGTTTATGTGATGCATATGGATGCAATGCTTATGTTATGTTGATGCTATATGATGTGATGTATGGATGGCATGCACTAGATAGCTATTTGATTTATGATGATGATATGCAGTGATCTAGATGCTTATATGTGCTTTTTGATGATGATAGATGCATGTGGATGCGATGTTATTTTCTTAACGCATATTTGATATTGCTTTCTTTTCATGCATTAATGCATGTAATGATTTATTTATACGATGCTAATCTAATATAAATGAACCTATATGCTTTAATCACTTAAAACATAAGGAATGAATGCAAATATATTTATCAATCTAATGGATGACACCATAGAATGTATAAAAATCATGAATGTAATTAAAAATCCTTAAGATAAGAATTTAATCAATTAATCACCCATATATGAAATGCAATGGTATGCGATGTTTATGATGCAAATGATATAATGTGTCATTCAATTTTCTTTCTTTTGCACTTTGGATGATATGCACGATATAGTCAATGGTCATCTAAATATTATTGCTAATATCCATCTAGTATCTATCCTATATGTTGATTGTGCTTTATATAATAATGTATCATGGATTCGATACTTTGCAATTTGATGATTTATATGGTTGCAATTTTTGACATTTTGTTGCTATTGGAGAAAATTTTGAGGTTTTCCTTGAGACTTAAACACCCTAATAGACTTATCAAAATTTGTATACTAACCATACTAAACTTCTGAGATAAAAGTATTTTTCTAGGATAGGCCCTAACTGTATATTATCCTTGTGTGTGCAAATTATTATTTTAAGATAAGACACGAGCGTTCCTCGATGTCAGGCGGGATTCTTTCATCCCATTGCTAATATAGGGATTCCACAAATATCTTATCCAATATCAAGTTTAGATTTTAGTTGGACTAAGCCACTAGGCAATGCAGGACACCTAAAGCTAGCTCTTCCACATTCAAACATTGGTCTTGTTCATAAGCAATATGCTAATGCGTCAGACATATCATCATGCGTAAGGTACAATAGTGATGACAATTCTAGGGATTCAGGCTCATTTCTTTCTATCATTCAATTTTTAGGATACTTGCTCATATGTAGTGAAGTAAGGGAGTCGATTCCATAGTCTTTCTAAACTATATTTGGATCTTCATTTGATATCTCTTCGAACTGGATTTTTGATCTTCATTTGATCTCCGCTCAAACTTTTGATTTATGATCTTCATTTGATCTTCACTTTTGAACTTCACTTTGAACTTTGATTTAAGCCTATTTTTTGATCTTCAATTTATCTTCACTTTTCGGCATTTACATTTGATAATATTCTTCAGAAACTTTCCTTTGGGGAATTTACTTGGAAAAACTGTTTCTGGTATATCGATTGAGAATATCATTCTTATGATATCAATATGGGATATCACTCTGGGGATTCGATCTAGGGTATTTATCATGAGGATTGATGTGGGATATCTCTTTGGGATATTGCTCATTTTATTGTAAGAAAGATATTTTTGAATAGGGATCTAACTTGTCCTTTGGCCAACTGCCAACATTTTCCATACCATTCTCATAGAGGGATAATCAAGAATAACTCTTTTCACTTTAGGATGCCCGGTACTGCTTCACAACTTTCATCTTCCCCTAGTTCTTGTTAGGATTGTTTAATTTGTTAATTAGTGATAGGCTTCTGATATGCTAAGGGATATACTAACTGAACCTTAGCTACAAAAGCAAAGGAATATTTCTACCAACTCTTGATAAGACCACTAGGTATGGCTGAGTGACCAAAAAACCCTAGTATATCTCCACAACAACATTATGGGTTGTGTTGAAAAAGACAATTGCTCACATTAATGATAGATTATGATAAATGCAGAGATGCATGATTTAAACACAAATGTGGCATCATTTTTAAGACTAACAAACAGAATGCCTTCTATTACAGAATGCAATGGATGACGAATGCCTATATGCAATACAGTAATGCAGCGAATGCATGTTTAAATGTAAAATTCAAATGCAAATGCAAATGTTTTTGGATTTTATGGTTTACCATTTTTTTTGGATTTTTTGGATTTTATAATTTTTATGGGTTTTGAGCCTCATAATTGACCAAACGACGAGTACATGCCTCTGGAGCCTTTAGATTGACCAAGCAATTTTTAGGAATCCTTGGAGCTTTTAGGATTGACCAAAGGGATTATGTGTACCTTTGGCACATTTTGGGATGACCAAGCGACTTTGAGAATCCTTGGTGCCTTTGGGGTTGACCAAGCAGTTTTTTAGAAACTCTTGGTGCCTTTTGCATTTGACCAAAGGGCTAACAGATGCCTTTGGATATTTTTAGGATGACCAAGTGATTATAAGAAAATACTCAAGGATTTTAACTAACATGACCAAGCAGTTTTAGGAATCCTTTGAGCCTTTTGGGATGACCAAACGGTTTTGACTAAACACTCGAAGCTTTTGAGGTTGACCAAAGGGCTTACAGATGCCTTTGGAGATTTTTTATTTCACCAAACCACTAATGAGAGTGTTTGAAGCTTTTTAGGATGACCGAGTAGTTACAAGCAACTCTCAGAGCCTTTTACTATGCTCTTCAAGCATAAAACGCCTTAATATGGATGATGTTGAGAGGTTCGGGCTCTTCAACACTCCCTAGAGATGTTAGGCGATAGGTACCCAGACCAATCTTTTCAAATATGATGTAGGGTCCTAGCCAATTAGCCATGAATTTTTCTCACATATCTAGAGATAAATTAGAGTTCTATTGGTTTTATTTCAAGACAAGATCCCTAACTTCAAAGTCTCTCTAGTGGACTTTGACATTGTAAGCTCACTTTAGTCGCTCCTGATAGATGCAGAGATGCTCCAGGGCATTCATGCAATGTTCATTAAGTAGCGTCAGTTGATCCAGTCGAGTTTGCCATGCAGTTTCATCATCGATGAACTCTTTCAGTGCGATGCGCAGTGTTGGAATTTCTAATTCCAAGGGCATAATAGCCTCAACACCATATACTAGTGAGAACGGTGTTGCCCCAGTGGGCATCCGAATACTAGTCCTATAAGCCCATAGTGCAAGGGGTAGCTGGATGTGCCAGTCTTTGTGGTTTTTTTGTACCATATTTTTAAATATGGCCACCACTATATTATTTGAAGCTTCAGCCTGTCCGTTTGCTTGTGGATAGTATGGATTCACAAAAATGTGTTTGATTCTATATTTAAATGTCAAAGCTCTCACAATTTTTTTCTTGAAAGATGTTCCATTATTCGATATTATTTGGGATGGAATTCCAAAACAACTTATGATATGCTCCAGTATAAAATCTGCTATACAAGCTCCAGTTTTCATAGTTAAGAGTATTGCTTCGACCCACTTTGTAAAATACTCAGTAGCCATGATTATGAATATATGTTGACTCGATGACGGAGGAGAGATCTTGCCTATAATATCCAATCTCCACTGAGCAAATGGCCAAGCCGCTTGAATGGGCTATAATGCCTATGATGGCAAGTGTGTAAGATTAGCATGATGTTGGCATTTAATATATTTCTTGACATACACATTGCACTCCTTCTCCATAGTGGTCAAAAAGTAACCCATTCGAAGGATGCGCTTGACAATGGCCATGCCACTGAAATGGCCACTGCACGTACCATCATGGGCTTCTAAAATTTCCCATGATGCCTCTTGGGGCTCTAAGAAATGAAGGAGAATTCCATTGTAGCTTTTTCGGTACAAGATGTCTCCTATTAAGACATATTTGGCTACTTTCTATTTAAATGTGCACTTCGTGGCATGCGACAATCCTTCTAGGATTATACTGAGCTTTAGAAAGTCTTTAATTTGTGACATCCAATTTTGATAAATCTCATCTTCGACTACTAAGACGACTTGCTCCCCTTGCGTATTTACTTTTACAAATGCAGACTCAAAAATAACCCTATGGTGAATGGTAGTACCACTCCCCATGGGACTCTGAGAGGTTGATGACCCCCAGGGAACCTTATTAAGAAAGTCTTAAGCTCTACAGAACCATTCATCTTGTGGTTCTACATTGATCATGTTGACTAATTCTCTATTATCATAGGCTACACGCTCTACTACTGGATGAGAGAGAATCTTGACATGGATGGTAGTGAAATCAGCAGCGAATTCTAAGGGATTAAAGATCCCAAAGAAGCCATGGTATCTGTAAACCTATTTGATGATCGAGGAATTGCCTCAATGTCATACCATTCCAGTTTGGAAAAATATGTGTCAACTAGATATTTATGGGCTTTTAGTTTGGGACACCGACATTGAAAAATCCCCTTGACTTGATTTACTATGAGCAAGGAATCACCAAAGATGTTCAATCTCTTAATATTCATTGTAACAGCTATGTGGAGGCCTAGAAGTAGGGCTTCATACTTAGTGTTGTTGTTGGTGCATGGAAAATCTAACTTGAACAACAAGGGCATTAGAGCTTTGTACGGTGTGAAAACACTATTTCAGCACCACCCCCTTGTTCACACTTCGAACCATTGAAGAATAGAGTCATATTAGCATTGTTATCTGGTTCTTCAGGTTTGAGAGCTTCAGATACGACGAAGACTGCATCACCCAAAAGCTCAATTGTTAGAGGCCTACTATTTTACAGTGGTGCCTCAACTAATTGATCTACTATAACCTATCTCTTAATGGAATTTTGGCTTATGAATTCTAGATCAAATTCTGTCAAAAGCAAGATCCACTTCGTAGTACGCGTATTTTTATAAGTCTTGCTCATCATGTACTACAAAGGATTTTGTTTGGATATAACATATGTCATATGACTTAACATATAATGTTGCAATTTCTTGATAGTGAACACTACTGCTAAACATAAATTTTCCATGTATGCATATTCGAGCTTATAGCTCACCAAGGTTTGGCTAATGTAATATATGGCCTGCTCTTTGCCTTGCACATTCTTTTGGGCTAACATGGTTCCCAGTGCAAAGTCAGTTGCCAATATATATAGTAGAAAAGGCACCTCTGGCCTTTGTGGAGCTAACACTGGCAGCGTTGCCAGGTATTGCTTTATCTCAGTGAAGGCTACCTTGCAGTCCTTGTCCTAGTTGAATGGGACATCCTTATGTAGCATTCAATTCATGGGTCGACATTTATCCGACAATTGGGAAATAAATCACTTTATTGAGGCTACCTTGCCCTGAAGGCTCCTTAATTTATTAATATTGATGGGAGGACACATTTACAAAATAGCCTTAAACTTTACTGGATCTAATTTGATGCCTCTCTTGGAGATGATGAACCCTAGTAATTTTCTAGAAGTTACACCAAATACGCACTTCTTAGAATTTAGCCTGACATTGTGCTCTATCAAGCAATCAAAGACTTTCCTTAAGACCTCTGCATGCTCTTCTCATAGTAATGACTTGGCTAGCAAGTCATCAATATAATATTCAAGAATTTTGTGCATATAGTCATGAAAAATGTATGTCATGGCCCACTGATATGTGGCACCAACATTTTTGAGGCTGAATGGCATAACTTTATAGCAAAATGTTCCCCATGGTATTATAAACATAGTTTTGTGCTGGTCTTCGGGTTTAATCAAAATTTGATTGTAACCATAAAAACAATCCATTAAGGAGACAATTTTGTGACCTACAGTTGCATCTACGAGAGCATCAATCTTGGGCAATGAAAATGAATCTTTGGGTGTTGCCTTTTTTAGGTCTCTAAAATCCGTGCAAATACAGATTCTTCCATCGAGTTTTCCCATGGGTACCATATTGGACACCCATTCTGGATAATCGATGGAAATCACAAATTCCACATCCAACAAATTTTGTAGCTCATCTTTCACCATTAAGGCTATTGTTGGGTGTATTTTCCTAAGCTTTTGCTTGACTGGCTTCTTCGTGATGTCTAGAGAAAGGTTATGAGTAACAAATTTTGAGTCTAGACCTAGCATATCCTTGTATGACCAAGCAAATAAATTTGGTCTCTCTTTTAGTGGAGGGATGAGGGTGGCCTGCTCATATGGAGTGAGACTCTCTCTAAATTTTACCTTGTTTGCATTGACGGGATCATCACTGATATCCACCTCAAAGGTTTCCTCTACCAACATATGCGATCCCTCCTCAAGCTGGTGAGTCATAGGAATTAAAAGGATGTCATCAGCTGGGTTGATTGGTTCCATGTTGGAAGCATTTTCAACATGGTAAACATCATATGCATAGCCTAGTGCAAAATGGAAAGGTTGTAATATTTCTTTGTTGGGGAAGAAATCCTCAGGCTCTACAAGTGAATCAATATGATCCCAGTCGATAGCATCTCTGTTAAGATATAACAATTTAGACTCATCTACTAGATTGTAGAGTTGAATGGTGGAATCAATGGAGACCATGTTTATGGAATGGAATTGATCTCCAATACCACATGGAATGACCTCTACAAAATTTGCATAGTCCTCATACCCACGATCTGGCTCTAATGGCACAAGAAAAAAAGGGTCTTCCCTTTGGGGACTATGAATAACTAGATCCTCCCTATGTACTGAATGAAAAATAGGATCATTCAGCTCATGGAGCTACATGTTGGTTAGTAGAAGGGGATTAACCAACCGATGGATTTGATCTAGGTTTAACCGTCTTGCTCTCAGATGTGGACCAACATGTAGCTGTCGATAGACCTCATTGATGTCGATGGGTTGGTGACAGTAACACAAATAAGGAGGGCTAAGGTAGGTCCTCTCTAGCTCATCTTCTTCATCACTATCATAATAGAATCATTCATTCACCCCCACTCTTGGAGGGTGCTCCTCTAAATGAGGCCCCATGAATCTCACTTCTTGCATGCCACTATCGCTATCCAAAAATATCGGATAATTGTACCTCATGTACGATGCTACTAAGAAAATTGGCTCGATCTCTTTCCCTGAATGATAAATATTGGGAAGGATCTCTTCGGTATCCTATACCGATTCCATAGGCAATAGATGACGTGCATGTAAAGGCATTACATAATAATCTTTGACTTCATCCTCAGACTCATCATCTTTGGAGGAATCCTCATCTGCATCATAGCCTGGTCCACTCATATCGGAAGTGAACTCTACTCCATCTTCATTATAAAGATCTCCTCGTTCGATATCACTTGCAGTAATAGGGTTGCACCCTTGCATGTCTATGTCATTGACTGCATCATAGGTTTGGTGTCCCAGTTGATCTCTAGGGTTCATTTCTACCTTAGTTTTCTCAAGGAGCCCATCACGATGATCTTTGAGTGGCTCAATGGTGATGATAGATATCATAGGGTGATTCCTCCAAAATTTGGAAGGATATGGATGATATGGATTAAAATCCACATCATCTGCTATACTAAGGTACATATGATCTAGGGATGCTATGTGCAAATCATCTTGCCCACGTATCTGTAACCCTAGACCGAATCCATGAGTGACTAAATGATGAGGTTCTAGTGGAGTCCTCTATCCTTGTTCAAAGATACCAAGGTCATATCCATACCAGTGATATAGCTCAAAAATATGCATGGCGTATTATGGATTAGACAAATAATGAAAATTTACCATGAAAGGTTCCTCGTCATCTTCATCCATGGGCTCTCATGTTGGAAGTTGGTCTAGCCCCACATAGATGAAGTTAATTTGGTTAGGCGGCTCTCCCAATGGAACCACCGATCCAACCAGATAATTATGAACGGATGGTTTACCCATCTCTTGTGTAGTATTCAAAATTGGTTTGAAGGTCATATTTTGCACAAGGTACTCACCTAATTCATTATTAGTGAGATGTACCATCACCCGTGGTGTAGATGACCCTACTGAAGATGCAGGAGAGGCAGGATGAGGTGCCTCCTCAACTTTGTCTTGGGGTTCCTCAACTTCCATGGGAATGGGAATGTCCTCGGTGATTGGCTCGGGCTCATGCTATTTCTCTTTTTTGCCCATATTTACCTTCAATTTCTTGTCATCTCATCACATGACTGATTCTGATAGTTTCAAGGAAGTGGCAGTGGTGTGCTTCGATCTGTGTGACACAGATGGCATTGGTTGAGCATGCACTACCAATTTACCTCCTGGTTTCTTTGTTGGTGATGACGACCAAACATCTAGGTGCATTTATGGGAGTATGAAACCCCCAGGAAAATATGTTAGGTTCATAAACTTAAATGGCTCCTCATCTGAAGCTACTATGTGAACCAGTCCCTCATGAATATATTTCATGCACTGATGCAGTATCGAGGAGACACAATGCATTTCATGAATCCAAGGCCTACCAAGTAAAATGTTGTACTACATGGCCCCTTCTATCATGTGACACATTATTGAAATGGTCTTCAGACCTACCTGTATGGGTAGGATAATAATACCGACAGTCAAACATAGTGCATCGTTAAACGCTCTTAATGTGAATGTAGTTGGCACAATGTATGATTTAGGTAACTTCAAATGACTCAGTGCCTTGTTTGTTATTATGTTGATCTATGAGCCATTATGAATCAAGACCCTTTTTAATGGCATGTGATTCACACATGCGATTATGTGCAATGACGGGTCGATCGTAGTTGTAGAAACTGTCCTTATCTCATGATCATAAAATTGGATCATCGGTTCCTGACACTGCTATACATATCCCACAAAATTTTTAAATGCCTGTGCATCCTGGGCCTGCACTTAAATGGACCTCAAAATGTCCATAAGAGTCTCCATGTGCCTTGGGGACTACTGAATTAATTCATATACTGACAACTTTGTAGGAGTTGTCTATAGGTTTTGGACCAACCTGTTCCTTATGGTCACCACAGGTCTTGTCGATGGGCCTAGAATATTCTATGTCGGCCACTGATTTTTCATGGATTGTATTTGAATGGGAGCATGAGGTTGATTTTGTTGTTTGTATATCCCATGCCTAGTGACAACATTGACCATACCTATGAACCCATGGGTAGATGGTTCGACTCGCACTTGGTTAACTTGACCAACATTGTTTTGAGGCACCTCATGATTGGGTAAGGGGTTCTTGTAAATCCCCATATTTTTATTGTCGGGTTCCTGCAGGTTGTGAGGCACTACAAGCTCACCCCTGTCGATCATATTTTGCACTAGATATTTGAAATACCAACACACCTCAATGTCATGGCATTTTGCTCTATGAAAGATGAAAAATAGATTGTCTTAGAACCCCTTTGGTTTGGGTTGATTGGGGTCTATCATATTGAATTTTGGCAATATGATTGCCTTGGCCTCGCATAACTAATGGAAAATTGATGTTAACGATTCCGTCAATGGTGTGAACTGGTGAGGTAGGTGTTGATATTTGTTCTTGCCCTTGTAGTTGTTGCGCTTGTCATATTGCACAGGGGGAGGTTGAGCTTGATAGTTTTGTTTTGGTTGTCCCTTGTCCTCCCGTTGGAGATTCAATAACACTTGATTTACATGGGCTTGCTTGTCCTATTGTTTTGTGGTACTCTTCTTTTGTCCCTCTTTCTTGTTTTTGAGCTTCAAGTTGCCTTCTTGCAACTTGATGTCCTCAATCACCTTGGCTTGCGCCAAAGCCTCTTCGAATGTAGGATACTATTGCAGCTATAGCAGTAATGAGATGTGCTTGGCACAACTCTTCATAAACATCTAAGTTAACTTTGTGGTAGGAATAGGGAATGGCAACTTTGCCATTAATCTCCTTCATCTTTTTTCGTATTGCTCTATTGGATTGTTGTTGCATTGAGCTAGCGCAGCCAAATTGGAAATATTGGCTTGTTTCTTGAAGCCAAAGGAATAGCATTCAAGAAAGGCATCAACTAATTGCTTGAAACTTGTTATGTTGTGTTTCTTTAGCTGATTAAACCACTCTCAGGCTGGCCCTGAAAGTGTCATGATGAACATGCGCAACAATAATGCATCGTTGCTTGCTATCTAAAAACAAGCATCCAAAAAGCTCGTTACATGTTCTTATGCATCTTCATCACCCTTAAACTTATCCAACCTAGGCATATAAAAATTCTTAGGGTAATATGGAGTAGGCACCGAGGGATCCAAAGGCTCGTTATGGATTTTCCTCAATGTTGGCTTTTGAATAGCCATGCCTTGTATCTCAATGGCTTTAATATTATCGGCTAAGGTCTTATAGGCCTCTGAACATAGAAATTACTCCTCCTTAAGTTGTGTAGGTGGCTTAGGAGGTACTATTTTACTTGTGCAAGATGAAGGGCATTGCTCTTCCTCCTCTTCAGCTCGGGATCTCTTGGGATATTCTTGCTCGTATCCATCTCTCGCTGATGCTTCATGCTATCTCTGCCTTTGATTATCAAGTGGTGGTAATCGCTCCCTCTGTTCAACACTAACATGAGTATGAGCATATCTATGCTCTTGATGCATATTAGCTTGTGAAAAATCCTTCCTATGCATATGCTCTTAATGATCATCTTGAGGATATAGGCCAGCCCTAGATAACCGATCCTCCTGCTCCACACATTATTTTTGGGCAAGGATATACTCTTCGTGCATGCAATGCTCATATAACCTTTGTCGCATGAGCCTTTGCGCTTGAATATTCTCATCTTCAATATGCTACCTCTCTATGCGAACATCCTCCAATTGATATTGGAGGATTTGACATTTATACTTTGATGCTAGTCGATGTGATCTATCGATCTGGTCAACTGTGGGAGGCCTCTGATATCCCTACTCTATATGAGCAACCTTGTGGGTTCTATACCCATCAGACTGATGTGTTGTGCCTTTGACCCTGTCTGTGAAGATGGCATTGGCATCCTACTGTGTCCTATATTTTGACCCACCATGTGCAAATAATGGGTCTATGATATGAGGATGCTTGGAAGCCTCCTCATGTTCTCTAGTAGTGCGGATGACACTCATGCTATGCTCACTCAAGGATCGAGTGGGTGGAGTAGAAGGCTTGCAACTTAGCTGCTCTAGAACAATACGTAGACCCTCTAGTTGTCTAGACTGCCATTGCTCATGGGGAAGTGTACCATTATCTCCCACCTTTGATATATCAATGGTGATCTTGCATGGTGGACCACACATGGGAGTATTGTTAGTTCTATGTTCAGTAGCAAGCCTGTCTACCTACCCCTGAATGGGTGGGTCTCTAATCCTTCTACACTCAGAAGGTGGAGCCATATATCCTCTAATGGACTTAGTATGTAGGGGCACCAACCTAGTCCCCTACACAATAAACTCTTCGGTCGATCCCATGGATGCACGTGCATTATGATATCAGTAATGGCTTTCAAATGGAACACCCTCATACTAGAAGGTTTTCTATTCTACTCCGTGCCTAGAGGAGTGTACTGAAGCTCCTCTATTTGGGGTTTGCTCTGTTGGCTCCCCTCGTGTTGAGTTATCTCCTTGAATGCTAGCCAAACGACATTCAGTTCGCTCATGTGGTTGAGAAATTGACACGTACTATTATGAACAGGTTAGGGGTTGGTCATTAGCATTGGCTTTGGACCTTTGCCAACCACCCCATGTGTTGACCATTGTGTACCTAGAGTCTAAATGTATTATTATTAAGCAAACAAGGTATAAAATAATGATTATCTCGTTTTAAGTTTTAAAAGTGAGTCCTAAACTGTTTGATGTGTTTTCAATATTTTTTGTATCAATGTAGAAACTCTTATCATGTTTTTGCAGAAGTTGATGTTATACTCAAATTGTTCAAAGGTTTTCACATATATACTTGCACAAGCTGAATATGGTAGTGAAGTCCATACTCAATGAGGTAGTATGGGTACTACCAACCCTCACCCAACACACCATGCACAGTGATACACTCTTTTGAAGATGAGTGCATGCTATTTTGCATGGATAGGATAGTTCTTGGATCAGCCTTGGCCATGAGGGGGTCCGAATAATACAATTTCACATGAGCCAACCAAATTGTAATGACATCCACTGTTGGTCTCAATTAAATGGGTTGGATGTGAGAGCCCAAATCCACTAATGTTTAAATGAAACGTGGTGTGTGTGGTTCTTTTTAATATACATAAAATAAATGCATCATATAGCATACATGCTCATTTTGTAAATACTATGAAAGTTAAAGACGTTTCAAATTCAAAAAATGCAAGCTATTCTAGATGCTCTTTAAGACTATGCACATTACGATGCTAAATAGCCACTAATTGGTCCTCACACATGCAAACCATCAACACATATCTATCAAGCATGCTGTAGCCTAGGGAAGACTGCAATCAGAGGTCCGCTATTCCTAGCAGTGCCTTCCTATTGAAAGCAAAGCACAAAAGCAAACTAGGACAATTGATTTACGATTTTTTTTTGTTCATTTCCTAATTTGCATTCGAAGTAACCTTACTATAAAAATTCAAAGAGAAAAAAAGTGACAGAAGTCTGAAAATAGGACCTACCTAAAGTCCTGCACTATGTATAATTTTAAACTTGGCTGTCTGTGTTGTCAGTAGGAGACCGCAGGTCTGATCTGTGGTTCTGACTATAAACCATGCCTTGTACTTGCAGTTTAGTTGTTGGGCCAAAAATGATAGCTATGGTTTGTACCTGCAAGTGCACAAACAAGAAAGTATAGTTAGATTATAAAAATGTGAGGTGTCACCGTGATTGCCTCTATAACCACCAAAAAGGGTCACACCCGATGGTGTATCCTATTGCAATGAATGATAAAAATATAACATGCATACAAGAAAATGAAATTGAAAAAAAATCAAACAAGAAGAAAAATGCTTTATTCCATTTTATTCAAAGTAAAAATTCAATTACAAGTATGTCCCTCTTAGGGATATTCATTTTGATACAATATTACAATAGGAGTGCACAATTGTTTTCCCGTGTGATTTCCAAATGCCTTTCAGAATGGCACGAACTGCTCTAGGGTGGAGATGCCCTCTTCTTCATGATGGAGAAGGAACTTAATGGTTGGTTCTCCTTTGAAATTGTTCCCTGCAGTCAAGAAACAACACAAGAATGTCAAAAAGATAGACAACCTCTCATGATGAGGTCCTTTTAGGTAATTGTATAATGACACCATTAAACATGCATAATAAAGAAAACATAAAGAATACTTCTAAGCTATGCAAAGTGAATCAAGATTCATGTAATAGCATAAAGGAAAGTAGCAGCTACACTATGCATGGATAAAATATGATGTTCAAGGGTCACCTTCGGTGTTCTTCTGATAGGTTTGGTGGTTGAATCATTGTGATGGACCTTCATTTGCCCGAATTTACATTTTTTGATCCTCCTAGGCTCTTAGAACTTCAATGGCAAACTTATCGTTGGATGAATAGAAAATTGGCCTTCGAATGCACGAATTTAGCATGCAATCTGACAGGGCTTTGCTACTTTCTTTATCAATTCACACTCACTCAATAATTCATTAGCGATTTGCTATACAAATCATATCTATCTCTACCCATTTAGAGGGGTATTTATAGGATGCCCTAGGACTGGGGTGGCTTCCTGGAGAATCCAAGATCAAGAAGAGGTGGTTAGGACAGTTGGAATGGAAGCCTCTAAAATCTTCTATCCATTAACCACCTTCTTCTAGATCAAATGGCCATTCAAATATATTTGGCTCGGATAGAAAGCCAACTGAACTTCAGTTAAGACCACATATCATAGCTATGGTCTAGACTGCAAATCCCAGGTCTCAGTCATGGTTCAACTGTAAATCGTAGGTCTGGGTTGTGATTCAGAATTATTAGGCCAAGAAGCCCAAATTGAGTGGTTAGGACCACTACTCTATCTTGGAGTCTGTCCAAGATCTTCCATATGTTCTTGTAGTATGTCCATATGAGTAGTCACCCTTGACATGACGCATTTTAGGTGTCTACACATTCCACCTAAGAACTGAATCTCCAACCTATAATTTTTTGAATCTAGCCTTCTTATCGAACCATGCCTTGATATCTGAGGAATGCTTTTGAAAATTATCATATGCCTAAAATCTATTCTCTTCAAGTTGCAGTAAGTGGGTCAACCTGGTTTTTACCAAATTTTCCTCTGACTCTTCCTCTTTATTGACAAGCTTAAGTGCTAGAATTTCCAAATGGACAGGTAAAACCACCCCTTTTCCATACACTAGAGCATACGGGGGAGTTTTAATGGATTTATTTATAGTAATCCTATCATCCCACAAAGCTTAGTCCAGCAATAGGTGCAAAATTCTTTTGTTCCCTTCAAGTGACTTCCTCAAAATTCTTAACAAGTTTTTTTTGGTAGATTCAGCAAGTCCATTACCCTGTGGGTAATAATTTGAAGTATTCTTAAGAGTAATGACATACTTTTTGGAAAAATCGATATACTTGGCTCCTATGAAAGTTGGGCCATTGTCACTCACCAAGGCTTCTGGAACTCCAAACCTTAAAATCAAGTTCTCCATAAAATTGATCACAACTTCTTGATCTGATTTCTTTGTAGGAATGACATCTACCCACTTGGTAAGGTAATATATGGTAGTTAGAATAAAATTATGTTCTATTGAGGAATTAGGGTTGATGACCCCTATGAAGTCTAACCCCCATTACTGAAAAGGTTCTTCAACTTGTATCGGTCGGAGGGGGAATGAAGCATTTCTTGTCCTTCCAACATATCGATGACATTTTTCATAGGCCCTAGTAACCCTGAAAGTATTAGTAAATATAGTAGTCTAATAATAGTCTACCATTATGATTTTCAAAGCTATAACTTTACCTGAGCTATGTCCTCCAATTGGTCCTCCATGAAACTCTTCAATAACCCTCTATTGCTGATCATATTTTAAACATTTCAAAAGGACTCCATTCAAATTTCTTTTATACAAGCCTTTTGGAAGCAACACATACTTCAAAGCCTATAGCATGTATCTCCTCATTTGGGATGTATTTATATTGGTAGGGCATACTCCAGTTTGAAAGTATTTGATCATATGATCAACCCAATTAGATTTTACTATCTGTACTCCTTCAACCTAATCCTCTTCTGTTGTCTGGCAAGCTGTCACTTCTGCTAATGATGCTACCTCTGTTAGACCTTAGCACAAGGTCCTACCTCTCACAAAATTGGTGGGATGTATCTCTACATCATACTCTTAGATTTTGGCAATCCAACCAGCTCTTTTATCTCCTAGTTCACCTTAAAGGATAAAAATTCTTACATATGGATGAACAACATATACCAAGGTCTTACTTTATACCAAGTACTGCCTGAACTTCTTTAGTGAATTCATCACAATAAATACTTGTATTTCAATAAATTTATATTTGACCTTGTAGTCATGGAGTTTCTGGATCCAAAAGAATATACGATGTTCTTCACCTTGATCATCTTTTTGAGTGAGCATTGAGGCATAACTCTCCTCAGCTCCATAAGCATAAAGGATAAAATATTTACTAAAATATGGATTTACCAGTACTAGGGCTGTTGCAATGGACTGCTTGATAATCTCAAAAGCCTATTTCCTGACTTCAATCCACTTAAACTCAACATTCTTCTTAAGCAACTCAGATATTGGCCTTTCTTTCTATGTAAAGTCAAAAATGAATTTCTTGACAAAGTTTATTTAACCCAAAAATGACTGTAATACCTTATTATTTGTAGGTAATGGAAGATAAATAATGGAATTAATTCTATCTAGATCTATGGCCATACCTTCCTTTGAGACCACATGACCTAGCAACTTTTCTTCTTGAACTACAAATAATGACTTCTTAGGATTGAGTGAAATACCAAATTCTCTACATTTTGAAAAAATTGCTCCAGGTGTAATAGGTGGTCATGCTTATCATGGGAAAATATAGTCATGTCATGCAAATAAATTAGAATGTCTTTGTTGATTATTTCCCCAAAGGCATAATCTATGGCTCTCTAAAATGTGGCTTCCATTTTGGACAGCCCAAAAGATATTCTCTAGTAGGAAAATGTGCCCCATTTTGTGGTGAATGCTATTTTATATTGATCTTCATCTTTCACCCAAATATGATTGTACCCAGAGTAGCCATATAAAAATGAGAACCTTTATAATCCTACCACTATCTGTAAGATTTGATAAATCTATGGGAGGGGGTAGTGATCTTTAAGGGATGCTTGGTTAAGATTTCTAAAATCTACACACAAATGAATATCCCCATTCTTTTTTCTCACAGGTACCAAGTTGTCTACCCAGGTTGAATGTTTTATTGGATATATGATCTTAGCCTTAAATAAATTTAAGAGCTCCTCTATCATAATGGTTTTTATCTTTGGATTAACTGGCCTTTGCTTCGGCCTAAAAGGCTTTGCATCAAGCTCTAGCTCAATAGTATGTTGGATAACTTTCTTATCATATACCTTGAGGTCTTCATATGACCAAGCCACAATATCTTGGTATTTTAGGCATAGGGTTTTGATATCTTCTGCTTCCCTTGGTGAACATCGAACTCCAACATTGAGCTTCTTTTCAGCACCAACTTCAACTTATTTATATAATTTTTCATTGACTTTCATATCTCTAGTTTTTTTTCTATCCTCATTATCAAACAAGCTCTCTAGGGTGACCAACCCTCTAGGAATGTGATTTTTCCTTAGTTTAATAACATCTTGTTGATAAATATCTATGGATTCTCTTCTTGGATAGTGGAGAGACATGCTTCTCTTACCAGAAAGTTAATTATCTGCTCATCACTTTCAAACACCTGTTAGAAAATATGCTTTTCTAGTACTGTAGGTCTAAAAATAATTTTGATTCCCTCGACTTTCTTGATTCCAAAGTCTACAAAAGGGTTGAATTTAGCTCCCTTTGTTGCTAATGAATATGCCAGAGTATTATTATATTTGGGAATAAAATTTAGATTTAGGGCATCAAAGGATTCCATTAGATCCCATACCCTATTTTTGTATGCCTTTAGGTAATTGTGCTTGCTACTGCATATTTTTCTTACCTGATGGATGATTAACTCAGAGTCGCCATATATATTCAAAATTTTAATGCCCATGCTTTTTGCCTGCATCAGTCTGAGGCATAGGGCCTCGTATTTTGCAACATTATTTGTACATGACCATGTTAGTCTATAGGCAAAATTCTTTGTCCCCTCTGATTGGGACTATAAAACCACACCATATCTTGCACCATTTTTGCATTTAGCACCATCAAAATGCATGATCCATGTTTCATTTTATCTCAAAAATTGATTGGATATAGAAGGGTTTTTCTTCTCTGATTCAATTGAGATACTATATATCCCCATACCGGTTCCAAAATGACTGTAATCCTCTCTAAAAGGTAACTCATCATCAATATCCAACTCCTCAAAGTTTTCAACAAGCTCAAATTATTCCAGGGGAGTAATATTGCACATGTCTTCATTAATATTTTCAATATGATAAGCTATTGGCTTTTTAGGTGTTATCCTTATTCTCTTTCCTTTGAAAGGAATTACCATACTAGAATAATCCATGTACATACATCCACCCAATTTTGCAGTAAAATCCCTTGAAAGGCATAATCCAAAGTAGCATTCTAGGTCAACCACCACTATTTCTTGTACTGTTGTCACCTTAGGGGCTCTATGTAGTGTCATTAAAATGTTCTTTATTAACCCCACTGTCTTATGAAGTGTCCCATCCAATTGTGATACTCCAGGATAAGATCAAGTATACTCCATACCCATTCACATATGGCTTTAGGCATAAATGTAGGTGATGCTCCTGAATCTATAATACAATTTTGGACTACCCATCCTTCCATTCTCAAAGAGATAGAAAGGAGAGGGCTTATTATTTAAAACAATAGGGGATATTTCTTTCTTTTTTTATGGTATATTAAGGATTGTAGTAGCTTTTTTAGCTTGTGGATACTTTTTTAGGGAAGCCTTAAGCAGATAAATCTAACCAGGAATGAACAGAGTGTCATATAGACTAGATTTTGATGGAATCTTTTTTATCTCTTCGACAATATTATACTTAGACTTAGCTAGGGTATGTCTTTCAGGTCTTCTTTTTGGCTCATTGTATTTTCTTTTATACTATTGAGTAGCTTCTATTCTTTATCTTATGGTAATAGAAGGAAATCTAAGCCTTTCTTGAGCCTCATATTTAGATCTCATCCGGTCTCCTTAAGTTTCCTTTTCCAACCTCTTAGGAAGTCTATCTGTCTTCTCTTTTCCTTTAGCTTGAGGAATGGGGAAAGTATCTCCGCTTTGAGGAAGGGGATCAATTATTTTTTGAGAAGGGACTTGGAATTGCCCCATCTTTTGGGGATCTACTTGCAAGGTTTTCTTTCTAGACCTTGTCATAACAATAATTGGGCTATCCTCATCCAAATATTTCCCAACCATGATTTGATCAGGCTACCATAACATGTTTACTCTCCCTTTTTGATTTCTTTCATCTTGATCCATAGCTTTTTGGACATGGTGTTGGTACATAATACATGACTATGAGTCATGAGGATCATTACATACTAGACACCAGATATTTTAAAGAGTAGTATCTAAAGAACACTCAAGATCCTCATATGCTGCATTCACTCTAACCCCAATACTGTTACTAGGACTAGGTCTCTGATCTTTGTTTACATATGAAAATATTCTTTGCTGTGAGCTTTCTTGGTCTCTCTTTTCCATCAAATTCATTCTATTACTTAGAGTTTTTAGAGTATTTTTTTTATCAAGAATAGCAAAATATTCTTGGGATGTTTGAGAAGGAATGGGAGGGAAAGGAACTGTAGAGGATGATGGCTTCAATTAAGGGATTGCATTCATTTGCAGAGATGGGGATGATAAATAAAGGGGATCCATGAAATATGGGTTTGCAGTTTGGCTTTGGCCATTAGTAGTTTTTGAGTTGTAGGGTAGCACAATTTTGGGGGGTAGTCTTCCCATATTAATTAGAATATTCTTAGAATGAACTATTGCATTATAAACTTAGGGGAATTTTTCTACTCTAGTTTGTTATATCTTTAAACCTAGGTCGAATCCAAGAGCTTAGATATAATACATATAGGCCAAACATATAGCTGGTCTAGCTGTAGGGGGAATTCTCTTCCATGTTCTGCTAAATCTCAAATTGAAATATGAGACAATCTCCTGCTAAGATTTTTGCATGGATGTAAACTGGTTGAGCAGGGAGAAAGGATCAGTAGAATCATTAAATTATTCTAGAAATGGCCCAGCCAATGCTTACCATGAAGTAATGGTATTATATTCCAGAGTTCTAAACCAATACAAAATCTTTCCTCTAAAGGACATGATCAACATTCTTACAATAATATCCTCCTCTTTTATGTTGTGAATTGCTGCCAGATTTAAAATATCTTGATAGTGCTCATAAGCTATCTTACCTGATCCATCATATGTGGGGATAGATTTGGGACCTGAGGGATGACATTCATTTGGGCTAATCTCAAGGGACCAGTTGTGTTCTAGCTAGGGAAATTCTATAATGGCTGATTAGGGGCCACATTTTATGCCATATTTCTAGGTGTAGGTCTTGTTGGAAGGGTTGTTGGATTAACTGCAAGATTTTACTTAGGAAGCTCTTCTTATGAGAGGAAATATTGATTCAAAATTTTGATAACAGTAGACCCTATATAAGGTAATTCATAATAGAAATAGGAGTTAGGGTTATTACTTTTGAAAGACCTAGTATACATGAAAGGACACTGGTCTATAGGGGTAGTTCTTTTCTGGATTCAAATATTAGGGAGTTGCCGAGTGAATTTTCTATTCTCCACTTACAAGGTTAAGACAATTCACCAAATCTTGATTCCTTTGGGTAGAGATAAAACAATAACTCATATGATGGGTTTTCATGTTCCTTATGAAATGGTCCCACCAGGCATGCCAAAAATTATTGGGCACTGAATTACATCAAGCTTTACTAAATAATGTGACTATCTATCTTCCTATTTTCTGTCCAGGCATGCACCCAATAGCTACAACTCAGTACTCAACATTGGATGGACTAAAATAGGGGTTTCAAATTCAACCTCCAAAGTAGGCTGGTTCCTTGTAAAATTAAACAAAGTGTTGACACAATTATGCTCACTTAGGGTTTTAGAGATTAGGGTAAGAATATATTAGGGTTATAAAATATGAACAACAGTGGATGGATAGGCTAACATCATTGTCACTACAACAAAAATCTCCCATAAACCAATTTGAATACATATTACTCATATCAACATTATCCCAATTTAAATGTACTTTCATTCATTAAAGAACAACAGAGAAATATTGCAGACAACAATTTCAATATCTAAACAATGATAATCCAAAAAGCAAAATTTATCAATATCTAGATTTTCTATAAATGCACTCCCTAACAACAAAGATCTAATTCAAAAATAGATTTTAACTACCCTAGCAGTTAGTAATCCATTAATCTAGCAAAAACTAACCATTCAAGTATTTACAGAAATACAACTTAGGAATTCAAACCCCTGATATTGAATTATGAAGACACAAAATTTGAGGCCAAAATCAATGTAATGCTCTTTCATTAGCATTTGGAAATATTTACAACATAAACAAATACACTAGAGCCGACCCTTAAAAATGAGGGTTCAACCTCTATTTATAGTTTGTAGAATTAAAATATTAAAGAACATTACAAATATTAATTTTTAAATAGCTCAACAAAGAGTTCTTACTAGCATTTCCTTACTAGTTCATCCTCCACAAAATCCACTACAAGTAGACCACCATGGCAGCTTGAATCCTCTACAACTTGCTAGTTGTTTGGAACTTACTAGAGTTTTGGCCATTGGAGACCATGTTTGCATTGTCAATATTTCTTGGAAGCCCTTTGCAACCATCAATCTATAACCGTATCTGGTTATTGTCTTCTTGAAACCCTTGATGCTTTGGCTTCCTCCTCCAACTGACTATGTTTTAATTTTGGTGAAAAAATTGCTTTTATATGATTCAAAATTCTTGGAAAAATCTCAACCGTCGATCTCCCCCATCGTATGGCTATGATTTAATATTAAATAAAATTAATATAATGGTGGGGAGAGATCACAATGCCATTCCACTTTTAAAGTCAATGATGTCACATTTTATACCTGAAATTCTGTGGTCACAAATCTGCATAAAAATATTGATGACATCATGTTCTCTTCAAAACTTTCATAGATTCCATTCTAGATCCCAGAAAGTGTATCAACTCAGGATTCCATTCCAAACCTACTTTGTTATGAATTTGCACACCTTTGTTATGCTTTTCACCTCCTATCACCATTCTGGGCAAAAATATTCTATATGCTCTCTATAATTGGGCTCTCCAACACTTAGCCGCTCAGAAGATGTTTAAAAATACAAAGCGATCACCAATCCACACTCTTTTTATGCTGACATTATCCTTCTCCAAAAAATTTTGTGGATTCGGGACATGTCATCAATCTGGAGCCAAAGACATAAGAAATAATTTAGAATTACTCCAAGTGCAAAAATTTACAAAGTGTTAGGTGAACTTGTAGCCTTTGTTGCGGATCCACTCCAAAATACACTGAAACTTATGCGAAATGAGATATTTATGCCTTAGGAAAAAATTTCAAAATTTTCCTAAGTATGTGGCCATTTTGGGCCTACAATCTTGTTTGAGGCTTTTTCTTGCCCATTTTCTTGTGGATAATATGGTGTCGTAAAACTATGTTGAATGTTATATTTGGACGTTAAAGCCCACACATTTTTATTTTTAAATGAAGGACCATTATCCAAAATTATCTTGAATGGGATCCCAAAGTGACAAATGATATTGTGAAGTATGAACTCCATAATTCTTGTTCCTATCATTGATGTTAAGGGGACCACTTCCACCCATTTTATGAAGTACGTAGTAGCCATTAAAATAAATGTGTGTCAGCCTGAAGATCGGTGAGAGTTATTTATAATTAGATCAAAACACCATTGAGAAAATGACCAAGTTACATGAATGGGCTGTAAGGCCTACGATGGTAGGTGCATTAGATTTGCATGATGCTAACAATTAACATGCTTCTTGACATACTCAAAACAATCCTTTTCCATGGTGGTCCAATAATGACCCATTTGAAGGATGCACTTGATGATGGTCATGCCACTGAAATGGCAACTACATGTACCATCATGAGCTTGTGAAATCATCCAAGCTGATTCTTGGAGCTCAAGAAAATGAAGGAGGACTCCATCATAGTTTTTATGATACAATATATCTCCTAGCTAGTGTAGCAACCCCGGGGAAGCGGTGCGTCGTCCACCAACTACTCTACTTGTGATTCGATTGAATCCTCTAATGTTTAAAAATGCAATAAATGAAAGGCACAAATGAGATATAACCAAAATGTTAAGAAATAAATGAATGAATGCTTTTTATATTGATATTCCCAAGATTCGGTTACATATGAATCCCTCTAAGGGATACCCTTCATTTGATACATGATTTTACGCACAAAGATGGCAGCAGGTGTATAAAATATCCCCTCGTATAGGGGGCATGCTTTATAAGGCTTCTCGATGATGCACATAGAAATGTATGAGGGATTACAGATGCCTCATTCTCTAGGTATTATTTCTAGAGGGATCCTCTTGCTTTCGTATGTTGCAAATTTTCCCGATGAACTTATAGCTCTGAAATCAATGAAACAACAACACACGCTTAGATGTCCAAGATTTCCTCCCTAGATGAGGCTGTAAGCAATGAATGAGCTCAATAAATGTAGTGAAACTAGTACTATGCAAGCGAATAACTGAAATAAAGCCTATGCTAATGAAATGAATGAGAAAGCAAAATGAAAGAAAATAACACCTAAAATACTAGACTAGGTTATGGGCCACTGTCTAGGATAGTGGCCGCTAAGGTGAAATCTCCTCCTATTGATCCAATGGCTATAGGCTCAAGTATGCTACTAATGTTAAAATTATTACCTTATGTGTTCAAATTTGTCCTCCAATCCGATAGGGCTCTGCTACAAGAATCGATCTCCAAGGGAAGCTCTCCAAGTCTCTAGAAGCTCTCCTCAATGATCCAACCTGTTCAAAGTTTTAATGTATGATGTTCTCTCTCTATGATTGATAAAATAAGGTCGTAAAAGGTCCCCTAGTGCTTTTAGGTTTGCTCCTTATAAAGTGTTTGAAGCCCTAGGTCAATTTTCCAAACCCTAGGACTGAATCCCTCATGCATACTAGGTGTTAGCATGAGAAGCTCTTTGTTTTTCTATGTTTAACTAAAGTCTAAATCAAGACTAGAGTCTTCCATGTAGACTGGCTGTGAGGAGGAATGTAAAGTTCTCCCCACTCATCCTTATTACATGCAGACTACCACTTCCACCCAAAATTAGGCTGGATGGGTAGTAAAATACATTTAAAGCTTAGCCCCTTTCATCTATAGTGGCTAAGGTTTTGCTGTTATGAGCTACGACTGGATTTTGGCCACTCTGGTCTACAGTGGCAAGGCTTGTATGGGCTAAAAATACCCCATATGAGTGGCCAGAACCACTTTTGATACTTGGTGGATCCCAAGGTTTAGTCACATGACCTATGAGTGTGCCTATGTGAGTAGTCTCCTTGAACATGACATGTTTTAGGTGTCTACAAATGCCACTTTTTGCGATGTACTGAGTGAAAGACACATCGCATAGCAAAAATGTAGACTGTTATGTTTGTAGGGTGTATGATGATCATTGATATGATCAATGTTGGATGACACTCATCCTTGAATCATTGCTTCAATGTTTGGAAGGCTTTACTTAGAACAAGGTTTGCACATATTCAATTGCACTCATTCCTCAAAATCAATAGGGTAGCTTCTATTGCTACAATTAGATCCGATCGGTAGGAGAGCTACAAATTTAAAATGCCATATTTTCTTATGTTCTCATAAAATGAGGAAGTTATGTAATTTTTTGGATGCAATGATTCATAGGGTGAACGTAATTTTGACATGATCGAGTGATATTTTGTTGATTTTGATTATGATTATTTTGAATACTTGAACTACCCCCTCACACAAATAAATTGGTGAGGGAAAGACGATGAATGAAGCGACAAGTCGCTTGACCATTTTGACTAAGTTTGGTTCCTTTCTAGTGTTTGTTCTTTAATGGGTGACCCCCATCCAAGTGTGATTTCACTTGTTTATGATGATCACTCATCCTTATCCCGGGGAGCGGTCCAACCACAAATAGCCTTCTTAGGGAGTTAGGGTGAGCGATCCTATTTATGTTTGTATTGAATCACTTGGCTCAATGTTTTTGGTGTCATAGGAGAATTAGGATGATTCCATCGTACCCGTGGAGTAGTCCAACCATCTTGGTCTTCTTTGGGGTCGAGGTGATGCATCGTAATTCCAAAATGAAGATTTTTCCCTGAGTAGCTCTATGGTGACTTACTCATCTCACCAAGTTGCATGGAATGCAAATCGCTACAACCACCGAGTTGATAGAGTAAATAACTGAATACGAAGCTTACTCAAGATTTTTTTTTTATGTAATTTTTTGTTATTTTGAACATTATGATAACCATGAGTCATCAAAATGTGTTTATTTAATATTTTTGCTACTTCCCATGGGGAGAATTCCTACTATTTTTGCTTAGGTTGCTAGCCACTATTAGGTCTAGTGACCCCTAAATGTTTACCCATGACCACTCTCATCCTAAGAAACCAAGAAATTTGGGCTACTGATGACAGCAACGACCAAGGCATAATTCAAGAATATAAAAAGTAACCCTAGGGTTTTGACCTTTCACTTTCACCAACTATCATTTTGCATTTCAGAGCTCTGTTATGAAAGCGACCTCTATTATTTAGAGTGTTGTTGTGATTTGGAGGCCATAGCTGTGTAGGTAGAGACATCTGCAAGTAGAGGATCCAGATATTCTTGGGTATTCTATCAACCTTGACCTTGTTTGTTTCATTTTTGGGTAAAATGAACCGCATTAAGTAATCGGTACAAGAACCTCATTAAACTTGTCGATAATGAATTAAACTCATAGTTAGGCTTAGTTTAGGATTTTATGTGGTGGGATGGTCCTCATTTTTATTTTTTTGTTAAATTTTTGGTATTTTTGGCCTAGGGGTCATGGGTTTGCCATGTCACCCGTCAATCGCTTCTGCTTAGAGTGGCCAGCTCAACCTGTGGTTTGGCCATTGTCACTTAGAGCGGCTAGATTTAAAATCCAACAGTAAAAAATTTGACTATTGGGGTTTGGTCGCTGTTGTCCAAAACGGATAATTTCTGGCCACTGTAGGTGAAAACAACCGAATGGCTTGGTTGATTTTTGTAAGATTTTGAACTCTTGCAAGGTGATTATGCTGATTTTTTTGAAATTTTTGAGCTGCTTCCTTGCATTGTGCTGCTTGATTAGTCGTATTATTTCTCTTTGCTCAATCTTAGGATAGTTTTGTCATTATGCACACCATTTTCTATGTTTTATAGTGATTTATGCCTCAGATGCATTATAGTTATGCTTTATTTTCTCTTTTTTCTCTTATATTCTTACTGCTTGGGCTTGTGACTAGAAGCTCATGAATGGCCTTCTACCCCTTCTAAGTGATACAGACTGGGATTGGCTCAAGGTTCGTGGGCTACAGTTTGTCACTAGGCTGCCCTATATTGTGTCATATTAGGCTTACCTCATGGCCCTGGTGCACCAATGGGATTCTTGGACTAATACCTTCCATATTCCTACTAGTGAGATGACTATCATGCCAGAGGATGTGTATAGGATATTTCAAATACCCTTTGATGGAGTGGCCATTGTCCCTTTGGACACTAATGATCGTGACACTATCTTTCTTCAGGTGTTCAGAAGGCATGCTGCAAATACCTTCAAGGATGCCAAATATGGTGGTGTATCTATCATACACTGGTACCGAGAGAAGGTCTTCTCAGGGAGGCATGCATTATTGCTGATGGTCATCAAAAATATTCTTATTCCAAATTTCTTAGGCCTGAGGTTCCCATGGAACCTCCTTGTGATGGTACAGGATCTTATGGATAGTGAGGAGCCCATAATCTATGTGTGGGGTAGGTTTTTGTTGGCCTAGTTATATGATGAGTTATATCATATCCATTGGTGGGGTTGCATCAACATCACTTGCAGTTTGCTTTTACAGGTTTGGGGATGGGAGCACATCAAGGTAGATCATCCTAAGGGGATTCCTACCAAGATTATAGTTATTGAGGAGCAGATGTAGTGCTATGTTGCTAGATGGGCTCGAGGGCATGAGGAGCATAAGAGCCATTCTCATGTGGGGGAGATTACCCACTACACTACTACTTTTACTAGGTTGAAGGTCGAGGAAATCTTGTGGCATCTGTATCATGAGTACCCAGCTTGGGATGATCTGAATAGTTTCACAGATAGGATGTGGCATGAGTGGTGGCTCATCGGCCACAAGGTTGGTATCAAGGGGTATTTATTCTACTCATGGGTTCTCTATTAGTTCAATCTGTAGCAGGATGTGCCACTAGTTCTATTTGTGTATATGCATCTTACAACAAAGGGATACCTTCCTCATCCATGGATCATAGAGATTTATAATGAGGAGGATGCCCCAGAAGTTGACCCAAGATCCACTGGGACTATCATAGATGCATTTGTGTAGTGGTTGAGGGATTTGATGTGGCATGATGATGGCAGCTTGGGTTGCATGGATGATGGCAGGAATGATGGTGTAGATCTGGTAGGACATAGATTTTAAGCTAGGATCGAGGTATGGGGATATCCAATAGAGTAGGTGGTAGTAGAGGAGTAGGAGGCTCCTGAGGAGGATGAGGAGGATCTAGATCCTGAGGAGAGGTATTCTCATATGAGAGCATAATTGCACGAGGTCAAGGCTAAGCTCTAGTCAACCAAGATCTAAATACAACATCGAGATGCCACCATAGCCCAGTTATATGATACTATAGAGTAGCTCACACTATAGATCTAGGCTTTGAAGGCTACTATCGGAGGAGGTGCTGCTGCACCATAGAGTGATACTAAGGCAAATCCTAGGATAGACATAGGGGTAGAGGTTATATGCCTATAATCATTGCTAGATGAGTATGAGGAGTAGATCCAGGGGCATGTATCCCATATAGCCTCTCTCCAAATGTAGATTAGGAGGCATAGAGTTTTCCCTATGGAAGCACTAGGTGTAGGTGGCTAATAGGTCAACAAGCGCTCCACCTTTGGGTAGTCTTCGATCCATCCTAGTCATACGAATCAAACTCGCTCAGAGAGACTAGCAGGGTCACATCACTCTCTGTGTGACACAACCACAAGGGGAGGTGATGCTGGGGGCACAGGCCCTATGTTTGATTGATGATGCTCTTGGATTTCATTTTTGAGTTTTGCTTGACCTATATGACTGTAGCCTACGGGTAATTTTTGTATACACACACACACTTTAAGATACACATTTATATGATATCTTTACATTATGACTCATTATGTGTATCGTTTATTGCTTATGTTTTTTTGTTTTATTTATGTGATTTTATGATGGCATTAGGATGAGTTGATATATATGTGTTAGATGATAGATGATATTTATGATGATATGTATTTGAGATGGATGCTTATGTATGTGTATATGTAGATGCTTATATGATTTGATTATTGTGACATGATGTGATGTATCATGAGTTTATTTTGTAGACACCTAAATCATGTCATGCTTAGGGGAGCTACTCACATAGACACATTCATAAGATCAAATGACATAATATTGAACTTTCCAAGCATCAACAATGGTTCTCACCACTCATTTGGGGCCTTTCCAAGCCATCCAAGCCTAGCCGCTCAAGCCAAGAGTGGCCAGATCCTAGCCGCTCAAGCCTAGAGTGGCTAGATCTTAGTTGTTGTAGACAACATCGTCCATATCTTAGCCACTAAAGATGACAAAGACTAATCCATAAGAAGTAATTTTATTGACAAACAAGCCTGATCATGGGCAAAAGTAGCAGTCTGCATGCAATAAAGGTAAGCGGGAGTAACTTTGCATTCCTTTTCATGACCAGTTCACATAGGAGACTTGAGTTTGTATTTAAAATTTAGTTAACTAACCTCCAAGCATAAAAAAAGGACAAAAGCTTCTCATGCTAATGACCAGTTTGCATAGGAGACTCAAGTGGGTAGTTAGATTTCAGATAACTAGCCTTCAAACATAGACAAAGGACAAAAGCTTCTCATGCTAACTTGTACTACACATGATAAATTCATTCCTAGGGCTTGGACATAGACCTAGGGTTTCACACTATAAAAGGTGCAAGCCTAAGAGCACTAAGAGACATATTTTATCTAGGAGAGATATTTTTACAAGCAGAGATATAGAGAATTAATCTTTTATCCATCAATATTGGTCATTGAGGAGAGCTTTCGAGACTTGGAGAGTTCCCTTGGAGATCACGTGTATGGCGAAGCCCTGATAGATTGAAGAGCATAACACCTATTATTTGAACATCAGATATAGAATTTGACCCATAGCTTTGGGGCAAAGACATCAAGGTTTACCTTAGCAGCCGCTATCTTGGACAATGGCCTACAGGCTTAGCTTAGGTTTTAGACATAGCTTCTTTTATTCTGTTTCTTCATGTTTTCATATCATTAGCATAGATTGACATGATTTCATAGCATAGTTTCATCACATTTCCATTAAGTTTTTTTATTACTAACAACCTCATCCGGGGAGGCAATCTCGGACATCTAAGTGTGTGTTGTTGTTTCATTGCTTATAGGGCCACAGGTTCATCGGATGAAATCTACAACATGAGAGAGCAAAAGGGATCCCTCTAGGAAATATACCTAGAGAAGTAGGCATATGTAAGCCCTCATACATTTCCATGTGTGGAACCAGGAAGCATTTATAAGCGTACCACCCCTTCACGAAAGGGGTACTCTTTGCCTATTTGTAACATTATTGTATCAAAATGGGTATCCCTAAGAGGGACCGACATTTAAGTGAGTTTAAATACAAATAAAGAGATCCATATTTGTTATTTCCATGTTATATGATTTTTAATTGTCTTCCATTTAATCTTGGAATTTTAATAACATTGCAAGTAGAGTAGATAGTAGAGCGGTGCGTGCATTCTGGGGTCACTACTAATGGCGATCACGGTGGGACCTCCACTAATTTTTCAATTGCTTTCAGAATACTAACTTAATTTTATGTACAAGTCTAGCCACTCTTAGCTACAATGGCCAAAAATTAGCCGCTCTGAGCTACATCAACCATGAACCAGCTGCTCTGGTCAATAGCGGCCAGAATTGGAGTGTAGCAGGGGTCAAAACACCGAATCTCTAAGCTAGATCAAAGGTTGGTATAGCTTATCTGATATCTTAAAACTTTTTTTCTGTTTTTGTGTGTCTAAAACAGAGAACTTAAAGCACATTTATGTTTGAAAATTAAAAGAATAAAAGAAGAAAGAATTAAGCATTTCGTATATCTTAGATCTTCTTTTAAATTTTCCATTAGGTGTTGCTACCAATAGGGGCTTATGCCTAAAACATTCGCCCAAGAATCCAATGTGCTAGACATTGTAGGTTGTTTGCTTGCTTTGAGGCCCTACTAGAGGCCATAGCTACACAAACTAAAGTGTGCTCATACAAATCATATTAGTTCATGCATCTTTTTGAATATTGAATCATATTTTTGCACTTAGGTATATAGGAAAGATTCATTGTTGCTATATGATGCACTTTGTGTTATGCAAGATTAAAAAGAACACCACACACACACATCCCATTTAAACATTGGGGAGTTGGATTTCAACACCAACCTTTGATTCAGTCCAATTATATTGGAATTCATCTCCTTCCATTGGTTTACCCCCTAGAGCTTCCTAGAAACGGATTAGGAAACTTACTTATAGTGACACTACGTTACTTATGCTCAAACTATCTCCCACTGTTGGAACAATAATTGGTTTAGAGTGGAAAAGCTAGGCGAACCCCCCACTGGGTCTTTAGCGGTGTACCCTAGATTATTTTGAGAAAATCATGTTTGGCATGGGTGTACTTGATTTTCACTATGGATGAGTCTTCTCATTCTTAATCTAAGAACAAGAGCAATAAATTGAAATAACAACACATCAAAACACACCAAATAGTTTAGGGCACACTTAAATCGGTAATCAAGATAAACATTTGTTTGGTATTGTGTGTTTATTCCTAAATTACAACTCAAAAGATCAATTCATAGACAACATGGTCAAAACAAGAAGTAAACAACCTCGGTCTGATACTGAGGGAGATACTGAAGCAACTCATACCCATAGGCAGAGTCATAGCAACATTAAATGACCTACCTGTAATACCGTGAGACATAGCTCCATGATCCTAAGGGGTGATAACTCAACCCTTGTGTTATCTCCTCAAGAAACCCCAAGTAATGAACCACATCATGGAACAAAGTCACATAAACAAAAAGAGGCTTCATAGCCATCCTCATCAAGAAGACATGAGGAGACCTCAAGGGCATACTCTAAACACACAGAAACATCTCAAAGATGTGAGGAAGGTTCAAGGGATTCCTCCTCACATGGACATAAAGAAGGTTCTAAAACTAATTCTTCACATAGGGATGACGAGACTGCTACATCTCCATCCACATGGAGAAAATATGTTACCACAAAGCCCTCTTCATCAAGAAGGCAAACAAGAATTACAACACCTCAAGACTCACAAGAAACATATGAAACATGTCTGCCCACCGAAGGGTAGGAAACTAGAGCTACATCTAGTCATGGGAATCATATAGAAGAAACCCTTCACATAAAATGAAATATTCCCATAGAATATGAGCTCATAGGAGTGAATGGAACCCCACGGTACCAGCCATGGAAAACAAGATAGCTAGATGGGTTGGATCGGTTTTCTACACGACCAACTCAAAGAACTATAGCTACTGAGAACTCTGCATCTGGAAGCTCATGAACTGTGACTTCTAAACACATTTCTTAGTATGAGGGTACCTCATAGTGATCCCATAGTAGATGCATGGAGTATGATTGTAGGGATACTCAATAGTACACTAAACAAGTCACATTTCTAGCAATAGTACAGATACAACATAAACCTCCTCGAGGAATCTACGAGTCAAGACAATAAGAATAGAGTTAGATAAACATGAGTCTTCTTTAACAGTGCAAACTTATCAAATGCGACAGTTAGAAGATGCATTACGTAAGGAGTGAGAGCTAGTGGAAGCTCTTAAACAAGATAAACAAAGAGAAATACTCTTGCGCCAACATGAGCAATGCTTAAGAGAGCAGGCTGAGCGACTAGCTCTTAACAATTTATAGACAAATGGTGGTGACCACCAAAGAAGTAGACACGCTGAATCACCTGAGAAGATGTGCAATAGAAAAGATAGCCCACAAAGAAATCCCCCACCAAACCATAAATGAAATCCAACTAGTGGAGGAAGGGAAAACACAACAAACTAGGATCACAATCCTGAGTCCCCTTGTAGGAGGGAGGAAAATGAAACAAATCAAATGGATAGAGAGTTACCTCCATTTCCAATGTGAATAGGCTTACAAGAAGAGGAAATATGTGCATCAAAGGCATTTCAAGAGCTTGTTGAAAATATGAAAACCTTTGAGAAATAAGAGGCAGTTGGTAACTCACCAACATTGAGCAAAATACACAACCAACCATTATGCCCATCAATCCCTAGCCCTCCATATCCTAAGCACTTTGAGATGGTTAGGTTAGAAAATTTTAAGGGTGAAGAGGATGCACAAGAGCATGTCACTAATTTTATCAACACCTATTTTCATTTTGAAGACAATGATGCTATCATGCTAAGAACATTCATAATGACATTTTTAGGTGCTGCCACTCAATGGTTCAACAAACTACCTAAGCATAGCATAACCAACATTGAACAACTAGTAAACACATTCCTAAAGCATTTCTCATTTGGTGCTAAGAAGGAGGTGAACCTTTTAGACCTGGCTAACTTGAAATAGTATGATGATGAGCTAGTAATGGATTATGGTAATAGATGGAGAAAAGTCATGGCAAAATTATCATTCTCCATTCCCACAGAAGAGATAATTTGCATGTTCACCAAAATTTTCTCTAAAAACATCTCCATATTGCTAAAAATTCAGTAGTATCCTTTATTTGAGAAAGCTTTGGCATAGGCTAAGCTCATAGAAGAAATAAAAGTAGATGAGGGAACCATTAAACTCATATAAAAAGGAGTGGAACAAGAATGGTAAGAATGACAAGTATAAATAGAAGCAGGAAAACCCTGCTCCAGTAAATAGAGTCATATTAGATACACCCAAGGATGGGGGTGCACAACAACCCCAGAACTATAAAGCACATCCCCTGCTAGCTAATTACAACCAAAATAACAATCAGGGGAGAAACTGAGAACACAAGCCGCCTCGTTATTTCATGCCTCTAACAAAATCAATGCAATAAATCTTTAATTTGTTGAGTGATGCCAAGAGGATCAGATTTTTTGATATAACTTTTATAGATCCCAACCATCCTAAGCCAAAAGGATATAGGGAAGATCAATTTTGTCGTTATCACAAGATACTGGGGCATGACATTGAAGCTTGCATTGGTTTTAAACATCAAGTGCAAAACATGATTAAGGTGAGAGAACTAAAAGTTGACAACCCACTGGCTCTTAATAACAAAGACATGGGCATATACAAAAACCCATTGCCCAATCATGAGGCCCCTAGAGAGCAAGGGGCCCAAGTCAATCAATTTTGAGCTGATATACCTACCCACGAATGCATTGGGATGGTTGATATTGTTAACATAGCAACAAGGACTAGGTGGTATGGTCAAACACAACCGCCTGCAGCTCCCACGAACATCCCAACCACTCCTAGGCAAAGGCAAGACAACCTTCTAGGTCCACCAATGTGACCTATGGTGACTATTCAGAGTATATTGGAGCAAAACCTACAGACGACTCCAACTAAGTTATCCATTTATGAGCTCATACAACAATCCCCAAATCATAGGGAGACCAATGGATATTTTAAGGACAATTGAGCTCCAACTGCAAGACACAAATGCATTCACTCATTTTGTGGGACAAGTGCAAGAATGCCAAGAACCTGTAATCAAATTCTATGACCATAATATTAATACAATTCCTACTACCTTACCAGACCCTCTGCTAAAAATTATAGCAAAAATCAATAACTTACATTTCAAGAGGATCTTGGTCGATACATGTTCATCAATAAAAATTATCACAAATGCAATAGAGCACCTCAAGATCCCCAAGTCCAATATCGTTCCAGGAGCTTACACATTGAGAGCTTTTAATAAATTTTTATGCAATACTATGGGAACGATAGTCTTACCCATCAAGGTGGAGCACAAGACCATCCCCATGATGTGTCACATCTTGGAAGGAGCTATGTAGTACAATATCCTCTTCGGGCATCCTTGGATAAGGTCCATGAAGTGTGTGCCTTCGATTTTGCACTAGTGTGTCAAGTATGTGCACAAAAACAAAGTCTATGTGGTTCTGGTCGATGAAGAGCCTTTTAAATACGTTAATAAGGTGGAAATTCTAGGATAGTTTGTAATCCCTTCTACCCACGTATACGTAGCACCTTCATCCCCAACCACACAAGTGGATAATGAAGACATAGGGGTAAGAAAAGACCCATGCTCTTCAACACCTCCTAGTGCGCTCAAAATAGCCAATGCTTCTAAAGTACCATCAGCGTGAAAACCAAAAGATAATCATAAGCTAAAGGTACCCTTAGTCAAGGAAGAAAGGCTGAAGGAAGTGCCAACTTTAGCCATTACTAAAATTCCAAGTCCTATGGAAGAGGAAGATCTTCAAGATCAAGATAAAGATAGTGATTATCACCTCGCTTCACCAGTGTCATCCATAGGGTCATCCACATCACATGCATCAATACACTTGGCAAGTACAGGCATAGGGGAGTACCTTGTGTATAACATCACATTTACACCTATTGTTGAGTCTGCACAAGATACGGTAAGGCCTAAGGAATTGAGGTTGCCAGTAGGAACAATGGTTCCACTTGGAATCCCTCCCAACCAAACCAATTTTGTCTACGTCGGCCTGGAATGCACCCATAAGTCTTTAGATATAGAAGAGGATAGTGACGAATTATTCATGGTCAATGTTCATTACCTCTCTAATCCCAAGTTTTCTCTAAGCTAATTTGAGCATTGCCATTGGCATGGCTATGGCCTTGGCATATATGATCAGGGGTGTAGACGACCATATGAGACACAATATCAGCTTCCCTTCGATAAATTTGGCCTAGGCTATTATATCAGAGGTCGATATGACTCTCTTGTAATGGCATTAGACGGATTAAGCTTACGGTTAGGAGAAGATATTGATTTCATTTCTTATCATCCCTTAAGAACAAGAAATTTTAGCAACAGACAAGTGGCCATGGTAAACATACCGCCACCAAAAATTTATCATCCAAACATCTTAATTGATTCCACCCCAATAGGGTACAACTCATGGGATGAGGAGAATGGATATAAAGCAAGTGATTATGAGGCACAACTTGGATTAGTCTATCAGGGTCCTTACTATTTACAAATATTCACATGGTCCATCCACGATGAGAGTGGACATAAATTAGATGAAAGTGACTATGAATCAGAAGAATCAACAGAAAAAGCCTACTTAGGCCTAAGCCATCAACCCCTGACTTTGGGGCAAGAGAAAAATGCAAATGGATTCTTCATAAGTGACTAAGAATATTAATATGAAATAGAGATGGCCTACTTAGGGCCAAGACATGAGCCCCTTATCATAGGGCCACATACCAACGCTAATGGTTTTTGGATAAGTGATGATGAATTTGAGGATGAGATCGAGATGGCTTATCTTGGACCTCACCACTTGTGACAAGTCAACAAGCTAGTAGAGAGAGAGGCAACACTTGGTGCCATAGACCCTCATCTACAATTTTTGGGGAGACCCGTTGACCTAGCTGCCATTCATCGGATGGTCAATCCCCCTCCATTGACATTCAGAGAAAAATTAGAGCCCAATGATCCTATTGTCTGCCATTCTCATGGGTCAGATCCAAAAATTCCCATTCCTCTAGAATCTCATCGTGAGCATGGAAGGGAAACCCTTGAGATAATATTGCACCCATGTGGTTCTGGAGACTTCATTTTGTTCATCAACATTATATCTATTGATCTGACCACTCCACTTCATAATCCAATAGATCCTACCAAATCATTACATCTTGATGTAGAGGCTATTGATTGGGATCACACTAATTTTCCCATAGAGCCTGAACACCTCTTCCATAATGAAGAGATGTTACAGTCATTCTATTTTGCATCAGGTTGTGCGTATGACGTCTTCCATGTTGATTTGGAACCTGAGTCACTAGCTCCTATAAATACCACTGATGACATTCATTTGATACCCACACCTCATCATCTAGAGGATGCGTCACATATGTCTATAGAAGTGACTTTCAAAGTGGACATCAGCGATGATCCTCCCAAACCAAGAAAATTCAAGTTCAAAGAAAGTCTATCTCCAGAGGAACAAGACATCCTAATTTATCTCCTCAAAGAGAGGCCAAATACTTTTGCTTGGACTTACAAAGATATGCCAGGGATAGATCCAAAGTTAGTCATTCAAAATCTTTTATTGGATCCCATGAAGAAGCCAGTCAAGAAAAATCTGAGGAAAATGCACCCAACCGTCGCTTTTATGGTGAAGAATGAATTGCAAAAACTACTGGATGCAGTATTCATAGTTCCCATCGACTACCCTGAATGGGTGTCAAACATGGTACCCATGGGGAAACCCGATGGAAGAGTCCGTATTTGCATAGACTTCAGAGATTTAAATAGGGTAACACCAAAGGATTTATTCTTTTTGCCAAAGATATATGCTCTTATAGATGCAACCATGGGTCATGAGATGCTCTCCCTAATGGATGGTTTTTCTATATACAACCAGATCTAGATTAAACCCGAATATCAGCACAAAACTACTTTTATTACTCCATGGGGAACATTCTATTACAAAGTGATGTCATTCAGTCTCAAAAATGCTGGTGCCACATATCAATAGGCCATGACATACATATTCCATGACTCTATGCATAAGATATTATAAGATTACATGTATTACTTACTGACCAAGTCCTTGTTGCGGAAAGAGCATGTCGAAGTCCTTAGACAAGTATTTGATCGCCTCATAAAACATAATGTCTTATTGAATCCTAAGAAGTGTGTATTTGGTGTAACTTCTAGAAAGATTTTGGGATTCATTGTATCGAAGAGAGGCATCGAAGTCGATCCTATAAAGGTAAAGGCTATACTAGAAATGGCCGCCCCTACCAACATTAGGGAGTTGTAGAGCCTACAAGGCAAGATAACATCCATCAAAATATTCATCACACAATTATCAGACAAATGTCGACCTATGAATCGGTTGCTACACAAGGAAGTTTCCTTTCATTGGGATGAAGAATGCCATCAAGAATTTGTAGAGATCAAAACTTATCTGGCAACACCACCATTATTGGCTCCACCAAGGCTAGACATACCATTTTTACTATAAATATCAGCTACTGATTTTGCATTGGAAACCATATTAGCCCAAAAGAATGCACAAGACAAGGAGCAAGCCATATATTACATTAGTCCCATCTTGGTGAGTTATGAGCTAGGATATGCATATGTTGAGAAGTTTTTTTTAGCATTGGTCTTTACAACTCAAAATTTGTGACACTACATGTTGAGCCACACGACCTACGTCATATCAAAACAAAATACTTTTTAGTACATGATGAGGAAGACATATCACAATACACGTATCGCAAAGTGGATCATGATATTGAAAATTTTTGATCTAGATATAAAATAATTAATAAAAGTCCATCAATGGACAAGTCATAGCAAATCAATTAGTAGAGGTGCCTCTTCAGGATAACAAGCCTCTTACCATAGAATTGCCTGATGATATGGTCTTTGCATTATTAGATCCACTAGAGCTTGAAGAACCTAAGAAAGAAAGAGACTTGTCATTGTTCTTCGATGGTTCAAAGTGTGAACAAGGGGGTGGAGTAGGGATTGTCTTTATCATACCACAGGGCGCTCCATTGCCCTTATCATTCAAACTAGACTTCCCATCCACAAACAACAATACATAATATGAAGCATTGATCTTGGGACTCCGAAGAGCCGTAGCAATGAGTATTAAAATATTGAATATCTTTGGTGACTTCTTGCTCATAGTAAACTAGGTCAAATAACTATTCCAATGCAGGTGCCCACTCTTGAAGACTTACAAGGAAATTATTGACACTTATGTAGCCCGGTTAGAATGGTACAACATTGAGGCAATCCCTCGTACGTCGAATATATTTGTAGACACTATGGTCTCTTTGGGATCCTTAATCCCTCATAATTTGTTTGTTGATTTTACAATCATTCATGTAAAAGTGCTTTCACACTCAGTAATACACCGTGAAGCTTTTGACAATCAAGAATCAGTTAACATGATCAACATCGAGCCAAATTAGGATTGGTTCTTCATAGCCAGAGATTTCTTAAAAATGACACCTTGGGGGTCTTTGATCTCCCAAGGGCCTATGGAGTGTGGTTCAACCATATACCATAGAGTTATTCCTCAATTCATGTTCACTAGCTCAAAAATACAAGAAAAGCAAGCCGTATTTTCTATAGAAGTCATGGCTTATCAGGATTGGCTTTCCCAACTATGGGACTTCCTAAAACTTGGAATAGTACCTCAAGGTTTATTGCATACTAAAAGGTGAATGTTCAAATAGAGAGCAACAAGATATATCTTGCTAGGAGAAATCCTCTACAGATGAGGATATGATGGAGTATTACTTCATTGTCTTGAGCCCCAGGAAGCATCCTAGGAAATTTCACAAGCTCATGATGGCACATGTGGAGGGTATTTCAGTGGCATGGCCATCGTTAAGCATATATTGAGAATGGGTTACTATTGGCCCACCATGGAAAGGGATTGCTATGAGTATGTCAAGAAATGTAGTAAGTTCCAACATCATGCAAATCTAACGCACTTACCATCACAAACCTTACAACCCATCTAAGCAACATGGCCATTCTCGTAGTGGGGACTAGACTTGATTGGGAAGATCTCACCCCCATCCTTAGGCTGACACACATTCATCATAATGACTATAGAATACTTCACTAAATGGGTAGAAATGATCCCCTTAACATCAACAATTAGACCAAGGATTGCGGAGTTTATACTCCATAATATCATAAGTCATTTTTTGGTACCTTCTAAGATAATATCGAATAATGGGCCATATTTCAAGAACAAAAATATGCGTGATTTAATGAAAAATACCATATTCAGCACATTTTTTCAACACCTTATTATCCGCAAGCAAACGGGTAAGTAGAAGCCTCAAACAAAATAATAGTATCCATCTTGAGGAAGACGGTGCAAGACAATCACAAGGATTGGCACATGCAATTACCTCTTACACTATGGGCATACAGGACTAGTATACAGACACCCAATGGGGAAATACCATTTTCACTAGTATATGGCACTGAGGCCATCATGCCACTAGAGTTGGAAATTCCAAATCTACGCATAGCATTAAATGACTTCATATATGATGATGCTACATGACAAGGCCGCCTTGATCAGTTGATGCTTCTTGATGAACGTCAAGTCAATGATTTAGAGCATCTTCATGTTTACCAGAATTGCCTTATGTGAGCTTACAATAGTAAAGTCCACCTAATAGAATTCAAGGTTGGAGATCTAGTGCTCAAAGAAAACCATCAAAATTCAAATATGTTGTCGCACCTGTGAGATAAGTTCATGATAAATTGGATAGGCCCATATATGATTTCACATAGTAGGACCGGGAGCATATCACCTTATATCATTAGATGGTGTTGAAGAGCTTGAACCTCTCAATATCATTCACCTAAAGGAATTTCACACATAGAACACAAAAAACATCCAAATATGTCAAAAATTCAAAACATTCAAATATGTCAAAAATTCAAAACATTCAAATATGTCAAAAACACAAAACAAATTATAAAAACATAAAATTTCAAAAATACAATCAAATGTTCCAATGGTAATTCATACCACTTGGTCAAACATCAAATCAAAGGCTCCAAGGGTAATTCATACCACTTGGTCAAGCATTAATTCAAAACACTCCAAGGGTAATTCAAACCACTTGGTCAAAGTCCAATCAATTCAAAATGCTCCAAGGGGATTTAAGCCGCTTGGTCAAAATCAATTCAAAAAGGCTCCAAGGGTAATTCAAACCGCTTGGTCAAACATCAATTCAAAACACTCCAAGGGTGTTCAAACCGCTTGGTCAACTTCAAAGCTCCAAGGATAATTCATGCTACTTGGTCAAAAATCAAAAAACCCCAAAGGCATAATAAGCCCTTTGGTCAAATCAAACAAAAGTACAAAAACAACATAAAAATCAAAAATACAAAAATAATTGCATTTCACATTTTGCATCCACATCATTGCATTGCATTTTCATACCCACTACAATTGCATATGGCATGAGAGCCTCAAAAAGTGATACCATAGTTTGTCGCACAAATCATTCAAATGCATACCTCCATTAACATATGTGTGTAATTGTGTTTTTCAACACAACCATTATTTGTTGCTATACATAATATACTAAGGTTTTTTGGTTAATCAACCACACCTAGTGATCTTATCAACTTTTGAGGAAAACAACTTTGATTAGTAGAAGGTAAGGTCTAGCTGTGATAATGCCTTGGATATTCAAGATCCCTTCACTAATTGAAACACTAAAATCCTAGTTGGTACAAGGAAAATATGAAAGCTACAAAAGCGACCTAGGTTACCTTAAGTGAAAAGGATTTTTCGCGCTTGTCCCCCTGTGAAACCGGTTTAAAGGTGCTGAGAATTGGCAAAAGGACAAACTTTACCCTATCCAAATCCCTTGCTTAAATCAAAATAAGAAAAATCCCAAAGCAAAGTACATATTCAACCCCCCCCGGGGGGTCCCCCCCCCCCCCCCCCCCCCGGGGGGGCCCCCCGGGGGGGGGGGCCCCCCCCCCCCCCCCCCCCCCCCCGCCCCCCCCCCCCCCCCCCCCCCCCCCCCCCCCCCCGCCGGGGGGCCCCCCCCCCCCCCCCCCCCCCCCCCCCCCCCCCCCCCCCCCGGGGGGGGGGGGGGGGGCCCCCCCCCCCCCCCCCCCCCCCCCCCCCCCCCCCCCCCCCCCCCCCCCCCCAAACGGGGCGCGGGCGCGCCCGGCCGGGGGGCGGCGGCCGCCCGCGGCCGGGGGGGGGGGGGGGGGGGGGGGGGGGGGGGCGGCGCGGCGGGGGGGGGGGGGGGGGGGGGGGGGGGGGCGGGGGGGCCGGGGGGGGGGGGGGGGGGGGGGGGCGCGGGGGGGGGGGGGGGGGGGCGGCGGGGGGGGAAGGCCAAGCATACAGTCCAAATTTCAAAGAAATAATCCAATAATCAAATCAAAAAAAAAGAAAAAGAAAAATCATAGCTCAAAGAAAAATCAATAAAAAATAAACAATGATTTTCATCACTACATATGAGAAAAATAAACAGTGATTATCATCACTAAAAAAATAATAGCTCAAAGAAAAATAAATCAAAAATAAAAAGTGATTTTCATCACTACATATCAGCAAATATCCAAAGCCAAAAAGAAGCCAAAAAAAGGAATAAATCTTGAATACCTGGAATTCATAGCATTGTACAAAACTAGAAGGAGAAATCCTTACGCATGATGATATATCTATCACAATTGCTTCATGCATTTGTGTAGACCAATGTTTGAATGTGGATGAGCTAGCTTAGGTAACCCAATATTGCCTAGTGGTAGAGTCCAAATAAGTCAAACATAAGGATGATATGAACACTTGAGAATCCCTGATCTTAGCAATGGGCTAAAAGAATATTGCCTGACATCGGAGGAAATGCTTGAGTTCTATCTCAAAATATACAATCAATTGCACACACAGAGATCATGAAAAACTAGGTCCATGGTAAAATCCTTACTTTTAAAAGTTTAAATGGTCAGTAGACAACTGTTGATAGGGTAACTAGAGTGTTTGAATCTCCAAAAGGCCCCAAAAATTCTTACATAGCAACAAATCATAACATCATTCACACCATCACTTTCTTTATAAGATTATCTAAATTAAGGGGTATCAACATAATAGGATAGAAACCGCATATATATTAGAAATAGTAAATAGACGACCACTGACTACTTTATATCTTTTAATTTACATAAACTTATTAATAAAACACATTAAACACCATTACACCTCATATATGAATACGTAATCAATTCTTATGATAAGAGTGATAATTTAAATTCATGATTATTTTTTTACTTTATGTGGTATCACCCATTAAGATTATCAATGCCATATGCATTCCGAGTGATTGGAGCATAGAAGTTCGTTTATACCATTCCATCACATAAGTTAGATGCATAAAATTAAAGCAAAATTAAAACATGCATTTAAAAATAACATCATATCTGTATCGCTCCAAATTTTTTGCATCCTTACCTTCAGGCTATAGGATCCACACCCGAAATGGGAATGCAAGAAGGATGGGACAATACCTCGGACTAAGAGGCCCTTTGAAGGTCTCGCCTCTCGGGGGAGGGGTATAAGGGTGAATTTTTGACGGAAGGTGGGTTCACCAAGAAAATTTTGAGTGGCAGTTTCCATGCCTAGGTTGATAGTAGGTTTGATGTGTTCATTTTGTGCTTTAATCATTCAATTCCTAGGTTTGGCCAAGATGAATCTAAAATATTCTATATGCCAATGCTGATTTTATGAATACGAAAAACATGAATAAATGCTAAATACAAAGAATATGCGAAATAGGACAGAACATACCTGATTTTAGATGTCTAATGAAGATTCTAAGTCTTGTAGCTGTCCAAATCATCTCAAATTGTATGTAATAATCTAGAATTGCATAGAATCATCTTAGATCTCAGTCGGTCATTTGATATCAGACGAGATCTTCGTCGATCTGACGAATTCTTCAGAAACCTGCAATCATAGAAATAGATACGAAATACCAAAAATGCAACTGCAAAAGCAAGGGGAAATGATAGAAATAATAGTAAATTTTCCTAAATGATAAATCCAGATAGCAATTAAAAGGAAATGCATCAATTTAACAATTTATTTTGACTTTATCATGCATTTATATTAAATGAGGTGAACTCCAAGATGCATAAATATAATAACTAAAATAATGCAGAAAAACAATAAGGAAATGCAGAAAAACAATAAGAAAATGCAAACTCTGGGCTCTGATTACCCCCAATCTAGACTACAGTCGAGATCGACTCCAATCGTATGAGATCATCGTCGATCTGCGATAGGATCATCTGAAATCGTCTGTAATCGCCTACGATGATCCAAGCTTGTTTCGGCTGAAGAACAGTAAGATTAATGTAAGAAAACTTGAAATATGCAATGCAAACAAAAGTATGAAGGTGTTCTAAGGCACAAAGAACTGAATTTGCAGGGAAATTCTTCAGCTAGGGGGTTCAGGGGGATAAACTGAGAAAGTCCCAGTTTATATAGGATTAGGGAGAGGTTAGGAGGTTGGAGATCATCCCAATTTGGGATATCTCCAATGGGGGAGACTCTAACTATGCAGACACACTTTTTGCCTAGGTTAGAGAAGTTGTTGAAACATAAGCTAATTATGAAAATTTGGTTTTGGGACAAAATTATCTGGATGTTCTATTCCAGGGGAATTCATCAGATCTGGGATGATTTCGTCTAATCTGCGATGATATTTTCCAACGGTCAAAACAAATCCTAAAAATGGCACGAAAAACAAGGAAAGCGGGTAACGGGCGGTTTGGGGTTAAAATTCAAATTTTTCTCTTTTTATTAAGGTTTTAACTGTGCTAATTTTGGGGTGCTACATTTTAACCCCTCTTTAGCAAATTTTTCGAAGAAAATGCGTTAAAGACAAGTTTTTCCTATTTTTTGAGAAAGCAAAAAAATGTACTCAATTTTCTAGATGACAATTCTAGGTCGAATTGTATGACTGCTTACTATGGTGCCCCCTCCGTGTTTTTACCCAAATCGCACATTTGAGGTAAAAGCATGAAAAGGCAAAAATTAAAAAAAAAATGTTGTTTTTAAATAAAATTAAGAACATAGGGTAAAACCCTAATTCATTTTTACTGTTCTAGATTTTTGCAGACAAAAAAAATGGTTGAGACAGCACACCGATCGACAGAGGTCCGACGCGAGCTACGGGTAAGGATCTAATCCTAGTAAATTAGGTTTGAATTTAATTTGTGCAATTGTTTGTTTGAAATTTTGATTGTTTTGGGGCATTCCGGTCATTTTTAGGCCGTCGACAACGTCAGGATGAAATTGTCCCTATTTCATCGAAATTGTCCCTATATCGTCGATTTCGTCTAAGGGTGAAATTGGTGAACTAGGGGTGATCCCGTCCAACGAGGGGTGATCCCCCAAGGTTGTGAAATAGGAGATAATTTCATCCTACAATAGATGATTTTTCCCAATTTAGGACGATATCGTCCAATAGTGGATGATATCATCAATTGATGAAATTAAGCTTGGTTAAAATGTATTTAATTTGATTTTAATGATTTGGTTTATTAGTGAATTTTATTATTTATTTTACAGAGGGGATTACTAAAGAGTTAGGAATGGAAATACGATGGGCTACGAGATGACATAGCCGCGCTTGATCAAGCGGAGCACGACCGACTAGCTCAGGTCGGTTTGCAGCATGTGGCAGAGATGCCACAAGTATCGATGGACATGGGGCTACTAATAGCCCTAGCAGAGAGGTGGTATCCGGGGTCGTCCTGCTTCTAGTTATCGACAGGGGAGATGGCTCCCACACTAGAGGATGTATGGAGGATCATGAGGATCCCCATACAAGGACGATTGATGATGCCTATGGCCAATCAGGGCCAGGCTATGATGAGATTGATCGGAGACCTGAGCTTCATCGTGGAGAAGGGCAAAGTGAACATCGAGTCTCTGAGGCAGATGCCTAGGGCATCTAGGCTGACTTGGGTTTTGGATAGGGTAGTAGGTGGCTTACTGCTGTGCCACCAGAGCAGGTGCAGACTACCGTGGCTCCTCTTAGATGTGGTCTGCGATATGAGAGACCACGGGTATAGATACTCATGGGCCAGCTTTATACTGTGTCGCTTGTATAGGATCCTGCATGGGGTCATATACAAGGGAGGTAGATGTCTGGTTTTGACATCACTACTATAGGTTTGGTGCTGGGAGCACATCACAGTGCGAAGGCCGGTAGGGCTCCCACTGATAGGGGTTGACTGAGAGAGGCCCCAAGTTTTCTACTGGTGGTTATAGAGGGGGTCACAGCGACGGATAGATCTGTCGATGTCACGGAGGTTTTTGGATGACCTTATCTTGGACCAGATAACCTAGAGGCCATGGTGAGAGCATCTAGGGTGGGTAGAGGATAGGTAGAAGCTGGCTCGCATCAGGCGAGTCTACTGGCTACGGATGGAGCGAGGAGAGGTAGAGCTCCACCGCTACGATCGGGTTCTACGATAGTTTGGTCTACAGTAGGTGATCCCTTATATCGAGGATTACGAGTACTCCTGGACTATTCGGGATAGTACCACGCTGAGCGGGGCTCTAGACATGCAGCAGTTTTGGAGTTAGGACGTAGACAATGCCCCCATCCAACCAGTGGATGGTGACGACACTGGGGTTGGAGATGGGTACGATGCCTGGTATGCAAGCATCCACCCTCCTTGAATGATGAGGGGGTAGGGTCCAATGCACATCGTGGTGCGACGGATGGGGAGGCAGCGCTAGGATGCAATTGAGGTAGTGCAGGGTCACAGTGGGAGAGAGCAGCGACGCTCTTCATAGGAGAGACGCCAGAGGATGGGTCGGGTGCCATAGAGACCTCAAGAGACAAGGAGGAGGGAGAGGGAAGTCCCTTATCAATAGGTGGATAGACCACCATCACTCGATAAGGGCAAGGGTGTCGAGGTAGGGGAGAGTAGTGAGACGGTGGCTCTCTAGGCTGAGGTTGCCCACCTCTGAGCTCAGGTGCAGTTGCTATAGGATGAGGCTACATGGATTAGGGCTCAGAGTGGAGGGGCAAGCACTCAGGATCTGGCATGGTCTATTTCTCAGACCACATTCTACTAGGGGCTATACTATCATGTGGTCCCGGAGGGATAGAGGGTACCACTGCCAGTCCCCATTGTAGAGCCAGTCATGATGGGATCGTCAAGGACATCCTCACGATCGACGACGAGGACCCGGGACACAGTTCGGACCTCTATGGGACCACCTCCTCCACCTTAGGGCGGGAGAGGAGATGAGGCTGAGAGCTCTAGGGCTTCTCGAGACTAGCTAGCTATAGACTACATAGAGATTGTATAGATTTTTGAGAGGATTGAGTATGCCAGGGTCTAGATTGTGGCATACCAATTCGGTTTTGATATGATGTACATAATTTGATATATATATATATATATATATATATATATGGTCTTGTTTTTGATGAGATGATTTATATATATGTTGTTTGGAAATAAATTATAATTTGTATGTCATGGCATAGAATTGTAAATGAAAATAATCTGATGTGAATAAATTGGTTGTTTTGTGGTGTGTTTTGATGAAAAAATAAAAGGGGACTTCTAACCATAATTTCAAATGACATTGTCGCTGTTATAGACCATTTCATGGAGTCACCGCTCACTAGGTCATCAAGCTAATCCCAGGATAGAAATATTGTTAAAAATAAAAGAGTGCTTAAGAGACTGTCTTAAGACTTTGTGTTGTGATGATGGAAATGATGATGGTGATGATTTGTTTTCAGATTTTCATAAAAAATATTATGCATGACATATTAAAGAAATATGATTTTTGCTAGGCATAAAATTCCTAAGTATGATAAAATTTTTGAATAAGTCCCTAGGAACTATACCATCATTGCAAAATTAAATGTTGACATAATGACATAAAATAGAAAAATTTGCGTTCTTTTTAAAGCACAATTGGGTAACATAATGATGTAAGCCATATGTTTTTATGAATTTAAAATGAATGGGAAATAAAATAAGAACAATGGTCTGTGCTAGGCATAGAATTATATGTACATACTTATACCATCATTGCGAAATCCAAAGAAGAAATTGATATTTTAGTTTTATTGCAGGATTGATTTTTGATTTTGAGATAAACAGAAAAATAATAATATGAACATGACTTTATTGATTATATTTGTGTCATATGTTGTTTGAAAGAATTTTGTGATTTTTGAAAACAATGTATGTAGTTGTTTTTATACTAAACAGATGTTCTAAAATAAGAAGATAAAATTATTCCAAAAAGAGTTGCAGAAATATTTTACATTATCTCAAAGACAAATATAGATTTATACGGAACCCTCATGTGCAAATGTGAGTTCATTACCAATCTTGCTTTATCATAATGATACAAAATCTCTCAAATACAAATGTGTGTGCAATTGTATTGTTCATTCCCCAATTTTGAGCAAGAAAATTTGATACAAGTAATTTGTCTTAACCAAATGAGTGTTCGTTGACCGTTGACCATGATTTATATGCATGTAATCGTACCAGACTACTATGTAAGTCGGGTTATCAAGAGCTAGCTAATCCATAAGCCGACATAGGTCTTTACAAAAGAAGGTCGCTAATATGATAGACATATCACCACGCTAGGAATTACCCAAGGCCAAGTGGGTTGGGCACAAACCACCTGTTATGGGGATTACCTCACGGTTTTCGAATAATTGAGAATTCCAGGGATTCAAGCTCATTCACCCTTCTTTTCTTTTCAAAGGGTAGGGAAGGGGATTTATTTCTTTTTGCTTTTTCTTTGCTCTTTCTCTTCTTTTTTTTTTGTATTTTTGTATTTTTGCTTGATACTGAGATAATGCTAAAATATTGCTGAGATGGTACAAAATGCTATTGAAATAATGCTTCTTTTTCTCATGATTTTTCTTGATTTTCTTTTTCTTTTTCTTCCTATACTAGGGATACTTGCTCGGATTGGCTGTAGAGCAAGGGATTTTTATTCGGAGGGTGAGCTTGTCCTTTTATCAATTCTCAAAGATTCTAGACCATGTGCATGATAAGATAGCAGGGGAAACTTTTCACTCAAGAAACCACTTCTACTATGTAGCATTATAATGAATTTGCAATGAAATCATTTCAATGTGAAAAGATATGCTTGGTTCAAGGAAATAACAAGATCAATTCTATATGCTCAAAACTTTATTTAATTCAACTCTGGACTTTGATATAAGAGAGATTAATAATCATACCAAATAGAAACAAGATATTTATGTATGAGATTGTGAAAGTGTGGGATTCCAAATAAATGCTAATTTATCCAAAATAATTGAAAATATAACTGCAATACTTCAAGAATTGATATGTACAAAAATAAAATATGTTTTTGAATATTTTAAGGATTTTGATGTTTTTATATTTTGATTTTGATTGATGAATGGAAAGAAGAAATACGATTACTATTTTTTTTTTGAAATTTTATATAAATAACTAAAAGGAAACAATATGCAAAATACACAATATATAAAAATGATGAAAATGACCAAATGTTACGCATAATAACGCTTAAGATGCATAATGTTCATAGGTTCTTTAAGATCTTTACCATTTGAGGTAGCTAATCGATATGCTCCCGATCCAAATTTAGTGGTGATGACATATGGTCCAAGCCAGTTGGGATCAAATTTACCTTTAAGGTCTTTAGTTGCATTAGTATTTTTTTAATTTTCTTTTAAGACAAGGTCACCGATCTCAAAGGATCGATGATGAACTTTCTTGAGGTATGCTCTTTTAAGCTTGTTTTGGTAGGCACGAAGATGATCCAAAGAATTGATGCACTTTTCATCTAGGAGTTCCAGTTGACTAAATCTGCAAAGACGATATTCATCTCCTACTTCAAGTATCTTGAAGTAGTAGAGCTAAAGAAGGAAATTCTAATTCAAAGGGAAAAATAGCTTCAGTGCCATAGACCAAAACAAAAGGTGAAGTACCTGTGGGAGTGCGAACGCTAGTTCGATAGGACCACAAAGCAGGATATAATTGGATGTGCCAATCTCGACCAAATTTTTTGACCAGTATTTTGAGTATTTTGATTAATGTTTTGTTAGATGCTTCTGCTTGGCCATTACCTTGATGGTAATAGGGAGTGGACCAATGATGTTGAATTTTATATTTTTGACATAATTTTTTGACATCTTTATTTTTGAAACAAGTTCCATTATCTGAGATGAGATTTGCAGGAATTCCAAACCTACAAATAATTTGATTAAAAATAAACTTGGAAACTTGGGTTCCAGTGCAAGAATCTAAGGGCATAGCTTCAACCCATTTTGTGAAATACTCAGTGGCAGTTATGATGAATTTGTGTCCATCAGATGACACAGGGTTGATTTTTCCAATGATGTCTAAGCCCCATTTTGAAAAGGGCCAAGGAGATGAAATAGCCTGCAGTTCTTGTGTAGGTGCATGGACAAGGTCAGCGTGTTTCTGGAACTTGTTGCAATGGCACACATAATCATGTGCATCATTCTCCATGGTAGGCCAAAAATATCCTATCCTAATGAGCTTCTTAGCAATGGCGCTACCACTAAAATGCCCCCCACAAGATCCATTGTGGGCTTCACTCAAATATGATTTAGATTCTGCTAGATTCAAACATCTTAATAGGATACCTTCAAAAGATCTCCTATATAACATATTGCCAATTATTATGAAGTGACTTGCTCGTCTACGTAACAATCGATGCTGGTTGCTATTACAACCTTCAGGGAAGGTTCCATTTTGCAAAAAATTAAATAAATCAATGTACCATGGTTCAAGAGTAGTTTCATTGATTAGAAACACATCCAAAGGTTCTAAGAATGATTTGCTTGAAGCAGGTTCCTGGAGTCGACGAATAATTATGGTAGCATATTCATCATCTAACTCCAAGGGCAAAAGAGATGCAGCTACAACCATAGCATCAGCCGCACGGTTGCTAGTTCGAGGAATAGCTTCCAAGGTAACTTGATCAAATAAAGATAATAATTGTAAGACACGCTTTATATGGGCATAATTTATCATCTCTGGTCTGATAAACATCATTGATTTGATTGATGACAAGTTGATAATCACCAAAAACCAATAAATTTTTAATTTTTAGTGCCAAGGCAACTCGTAATCCAAGGATTAGAGCCTCATATTCAGCAGTATTATTAGTACAAGAAAATGTTAGTTTGAAGGATAGAGGTATAAGATGTTTCTATGGAGATATTAAAATAATACCTGCACCAGCCCCACTCATGCATCGGGCTCCGTCAAAGTATAGGGACCATTGCTCAGGATGGTCTGCCTCTAATTTAAGGCATTCATCTAAAAACTCAATGATGAGGGGATGGGTAGACTCTAAGGGTGTAGCAGCTAATTGTTCTACTATGATTTGACCTTTAACAGAATTTTGTCCTATAAACATGAGTTCAAACTCGCTTAGCGCAAGAACCCACTTGGCTATGCGACCAGATAAGTACGATCGACTCATGAGATACCGTAAAGGATCGAATTTAGCAATAACATACGTTTTTGACTGAGCATATAATGGCATAGTTTCTGTGTAGAAAATACGACTACGAGACATAACTTCTCTAATACTGTATAATGAGTTTCATAATTGATTAAGGTTCTATTGATGTAATAATTAGCATGTTCTTTCTTCTCATCGTCAAGTTGAGCTAACATAGCTCCTAAGGCACAATCTGAAGCAAAAATGTACAAGATAAATGGATGATCAGATCTAGGTGGGGAAAGCATCGGTGGTTTAAGGAGATATTGTTTGAGGAGTTCGAATGATTCCTGACATTCGTCGTCCCAATGAAAAGAGACATCTTTTTTAAGAAGCTTAAGAAAGGGTTCGATTTTGTCTGCCAACTTGCCGATGAAGCGACGAATAACTTAAAGTTTACCTTGTAGACTTCGTAATTCAGATATATTTGTGGGTGTGGGCATATCAGTGATAGCCAAGATCTTGAGAGGGTCCATTTCAATACCACGTAAAGAAACTATAACCCCCAATAATTTATCGGACTTAACTCCGAATATACATTTGGTTGGATTTAGTCGGATAAGATATTCCCTTAACCGATCAAAAACATTTCTCAAGTCATCTAAATGATCATCTTCTTTAATGGAACGAGCTATAATATCATCTACATAATCATGTATAATATCATGCATCATATCATGAAAGATATAAGTCATGGATCATTGATATGTTGCACTTGCATTCTTTAAACCGAATGGCATCACTTTCCAACAAAAGGTTCCCCAAGGGGTAATAAAGGCTATTTTAGCCTGATCTTTAGGAGCTATCCTAATCTGATTATAACCAGAGAATCCATCCATTAGGGATATCATTTCACTCCTAGCAGTAAAATCAATGATCTGATCCATGTTGGGAAGAGGAAAATCATCTTTAGGGCATGCAACATTAATATCTCTAAAGTCTGTGCAAACCCTAACTTTGGTAGCTTCTTTCTTAGTTACTTGGAACTACATTTGAGATCCATTCAACATAATCAATGGCTTGTATAAAAATAACCTTCAAGAGTTTTTCTAATTCTCCTTTGACTAGTAAGGCCACTTTAGGATGCATTTTTCTAAGTTTCTGTTTAACAGGTTTAGCATCCGAATGGACTACTAGGTGATGCATAACTACACAAGGGTCTAATCCTGGCATATCTTCATATGTCCAAGCAAAAATGTTTTCATATTTTTTTTAGGAATGAAATGTATTTATCTTGTTTTTCTTGGCTCAATTCTGATCCAATGTTGATTATGTGAGGGTTATCTTCGATTCCAATGTTAATTTTTATGATGTTTTCAACTTCCATATGTAGATCTCTCTCAAAATTAGATGGGGCGGGTGAAACACCTAATTCTTGTAATTCTTCGAAAGTTAGCTTGGATAATTCATCTTGAGGAGCCGTGGCCTCAAGCTGGGCTACACTAGGTATAGAGCCATCGAAATAAAATTTGTTATGTAAAAATTCCTCAACGGAGACATCATGGAAGATATCCCCCTCCAACTCATCGTCGGATTCAACAATCATCTCAGGGTAAGCTATGGATAGCATGTTGCATATAAATGGATTACCCCTTAAATGCAAAGCATCACGTTTATCCAAATAATCTTGGTAACATATGATATGGTCATCATCCTCGAATGGGAAGGGCTGACATTTACTAGGAAATAGGCCCACACCACATAGGGCGGGCCAAGGTTATACCTCAAAATGTTCTTTCATACCATTCTAGAAAGGTTCCAAACCTTTCCCTTTATATCCCAATTTAAGCATTATAGGCTTAGATTTAACATACTCATTAGCAAAATAACAGCGAGCATACCCATCATAATGAGTCTTGGTGTTTCTAGGTATTCTTCCCTAGTCATATCCCTTATAAATAAAAGCACAGTTCCCGACCTGGTAAATACTTCCCATAGGCTGTGGGAGGCCCAAGGTACGAGGAAAGGGTGGCAATTTATTTAAGATAAGGGAATCTTGCATAGCAGCGTTTGTTTTCTCTGATATAAGAATTTTAGATAAATCGGGTAAGAGCTCGTCAGTAAGAGCATAAGAGGTAGAAGGATCATTTCCTATATTTTTAGATGCGGGAAACATGCCTTTGATAGGCATAGATGTTGTAGAGATGTTGATGGACGTGTCTAAAGGTATGGAAGTTATAGGAGTAAAACAAGAAGCATTGGTTGTGGGTTTAGGATCCTTTTGGGGTCCTAATGTGGTTTGTTCAGAAGATGGTTGAACTATATGTAGAGGTGTAGTTTGTGGGGAAAAAGTAGATGATGTTATGAGTGTGTGTTTCACACGTTTAGGTGGATGATTAGAATTAGGATGTGTGGATGACAGAGCAGGGCAAAATTGAACCCCAACAGGTTCTGCAAAAGCACACATATCAAAGGGTCTAGGATCACCATGAATGGTAACCAACTGATTTTTAAATTTGAATTTAACACACTGATGTAAAGTTGAGGGAATGGCTCGCATCACGTTGATCCAAGGGTGACCCAATAGTATATTGTACGATGTAGGGCAATGCACAATAAACATGATCGTGTCTAAGATTCTAGGACCAAATTGCAATGGGATAGTAATAACTCCACATGTTTCTTGTGTTTCGTCATTGAAGGCTTTTATAATCATATCAGTTATTTTCATTTCGTCACTTCTAAACGCAAATCTTTGGTAGAATTCAAAAGTGCATATGTTTAAAGATGAAGCATTATCAATCAAGACTCGTTTAACTGCTACATCTCTAATTAGGGTAGTAATATATAAGGGGTTATCCTTATGTAAACTATGTTGTGGTATATCTTTATCCCGGAAGTCAATACAATCGACTTCTCGAGTTATGATAGTATTGGACATGGCTTCAAGTTGAATATTTTGTGGTACCATCATTTGGCTTAATGTGAGCATTAATTCATCCCTATGGGTAGTAGAAGATCTTAAAAGGTCCAAAAGGGAAATTATAGCTGTAGTATTTGATAATTGTTCATTAATATTTGTAGCACCCTAAAATTGGAGCAGTAAAATTAGAATAATTACATTCACCTTAATAAATAAATTTAAATTCAACCTCCCAAACCGCTCGTTAACCATCGAGAAACCCGTTTCCCATTTTTTCGTGCCATTTTTAGAGGTTGTTTTGACCGTTGGACGATATCGTCACCGATCAGACGATATCGCCCTGCATTTGACGATTTCGTCTGGACTAGAACGTCCGGACGATTTTGTCGCAAAACTGAATTTGCATAGTTGGAATCCGCTCCAACGGGTCTCCAATCCGGGCAGAAGCGTGTCTGCGCTGTTGGGACCCTCCCCCATTGGAGATCTCTCAAATTTGGAAGATCTCCAACCTCCCAACTCTCCCTAAGCCTATTTAAACTCTAAGATTTTCCCTCCCCAACCCCCGGCTGAATTTATCTGCAAACTGAATCCCTCTGTACTAAAACATCATAATCTATCTTTTGCACTAGTCCTATAGCCATTTTTTTGTAGGTACACCACTGATTTTCAGCCGGAGCCAGCACCCATCGCCGCCGATGAACCTGTCAAGATCGGAGACGATCTCATCAAATTCGAGACGATTTCGTACTGATGCGAGACGATCTCGACTGCAGTCCACATCGAGGCAATCAGTGCCTGGAGTTTGCTTTTCTCAACTTTGTCTCTCGTTATTTTGTTTTGCAAATTAGATAATCTATTTAGTTTTTATCCTATTTTGCATCCGGAGTTCACCCATCTAGTCTAGATTGCATGTTAAGCTCATAATCTGCCATTAAAGTACAGATAATTTGCTTTAAATTCTGTTTTTAAATATTTTTCAAGTATTCATATTGCAATTTTATGTAATTTGCCTCTCGTTCGCACAGTAGAATTTTTTTGTATTTTGCATCTCGTTTGTCGTTTTGCAGTGTCTCGACGAATTCATTTGACGAATTCCTCAGATCTCAGACGATTATGTCAGTCTAAGACGATTCTGTCAGATTCCAGATGAATCTGTTAGATTTCGGACGATTCTGTCAGATTGCAGGTGATTCTGTAGAATTCCGGATGATCCGGATCGCATCAACCGCTGTAATCTTCTTCAGACATCCGGATCAGGTATTCCCCATTTTCCTCCTGTAAATTCTCTGTTTTCTCGCTTTCAAAATCTGTTTTTTGTATTCATTGAAAGTTGCATTTTCATATAGATTAAGTTAGATTCATTCGGCCAAACCTAGGATGAATGCTTAAAGGATAAAACGAACTCATCTAAACACATTCCAAAACCTAGGCATGGAAACTGCCGCCAAATGTTTCCCGGTGAACCCACCATCCGTCGAAAAATCACCAAAATACACCTCCCTTGAGAGGCGGGACCTTCGTGAAGTCCTCTCGTCCGAGGTACCGCACCATCCTTTTCCCATCCTCCTTCCGGGTGCGGATCCAATAGCCTGAAGGTAGGGATGCGAAAAATTTGGAGCGATACATTTTGGTGAACCCGACGTGAATGCATCATAACCTTTTGAAAACCAAAAACAAAAACAAACAAAAAATTAGAACAACTAAAACTTAGATGCATTTTAAAACATTTAAGGTTCAAAATCATGTTTAGATGGTAGCTCCTAAAAAGAGGGTAGCAATTACTATAAACATAGAAAACCAATTGGCAGCTATAGAAGTTAATTCTGTCCTTAATATCCCCGAAACAAGTAGAAATCAATCCTTGTGGGACGAACTTGATAGGAGACTTAGTCTCATCTCATCTAGGTCCACACAACTTAAGCAAATCAAGAGGCTAGTCTTGGATAGAATCCTGGATCCTCACCAATTAGTTTTCTATCATGAACTTCAGAGAGCCTGCCATAGATGGCTAGCCTATAGGAGAGCTTTAGTATCTTCAGAATTATTCAGCTTCGAAGAATACCTCGAGAACGTAGACATTGTACACCGATTCCTAGGCCTTGTAGAAGACCAAGAGGTTGTTCTTACAGATAGGGAAATATGGAATAGAGTTCCGCGTGCTGTGCTATATCGAGAGTATTGCCATGAGCTTTACTTTTATCAACCAAAGATCTGAAACAGATAATATCACCATAGCCCTTTTCATCAAATTCTTAAAAGAAAACTTTCAATTTGAAGAAGAACATTTCATGACCCCCGAACAACTTGAACCTATTAATGATATTCATAAGTTATTCATAGAAGATTAGTTCATTTACTTTCAGCTTTATTATTATTGCGTGCATTTATTGTTTCATTTGTTGTCTTTATTATATTGTTTCAAAGAAAAACTAAAAAAAAAAAATCAAAAACAACATAGTAAAAACTTAAACATTTCATTTCAAATATTGCATTAGGTATATATAAATATATACCTTTTAATTTGTTGCATATATATATATATATATATATATATATATATATATATATATATATATATATTTGCTGAAATCAAAACTTAGCACCATGACTAGACTTAGGAATGGTAAAGAAACTTTAGGGGAAGGAGAAGATTGGTTGCAAGATACAACAGAAAACCCAAATGTCCTTCTTGGAGATACAAATCCGGAAGGAGAAACTCTAGGTCAATCAGATGAAGACTTAGGTGAAGATAAGGAACAAGAAGGAAATGTTAAAGAGAATGAATCCTCATCCCCTAGAATAGCTCCCAATGGAGCCATCGCTTTTGACAACGCAGAACATTTTCAAAAATTTCTCAATCAAAATATCGACATCCTTAATGTAGCAATCCGTATTGATAGAGGGGAAGTTAGTGACGCTCAAGCGCCTATAGAACGGGCGCTTGATATACACACTAATCCTTTATCTTTTGTTGATCAAGAGAGTGATAAGGGTGGACCATCCAATACGGATATGGTCACTATAGCCCAAGCCATGTCAAAACAACAGGTTACCCAACCTCCTAAGGAACCTCGTTACTCAACCTAAAATCACTCCCGCACAAAAGAAAATTCCCTTCACTACTTTGTTCCGCCAAACTATTGAGCAAAATGCTTTAAATAAACAGAAATCTAAAACAAAGCCAAATACAAATTTTCAACAATCTGGAACACAACATAATCCAACTTCAAAATTCCTCCATAACATTTTTCCTACCAATGTTTTACACAATAGTAACATGGCATCTAATCTACATGTTCCTCCATCCTATGCCCATAAAACTCATGTCAATGCCCTACCGAATCAATATGGGGGGCAAACTAGTAATCTGGAAGCTATGGTGAAACAATTGGCTTCACGTATGGACACGATAGATCCCTACCGTCCCTCATACAATTATCGAGAGATTTGTAGCCAACCATTGGATCCCATAGTGGTAGCTCAACCATACCCTAAACATTTTCCCATGCCCGTCCAGCCTATATATAAAGGAACCGAAGATCCCATAGAACATCTTCGCATGTTTAGGATAGCATGTCACGACATATCGCATGACGACTTGCTATTACTAAAAATGTTCCCCAAAAGTTTAGGTGGAATGGCATTAGAGTGGTACTATCAATTGCCCACTCACTCCTTAAGAAACTTTGAAGAAACAGCTGAATCATTTGTTCATCAATTTAGTGCCTACATCGAGAGACATGTAACTATTAAAGACCTATACAATTTAAAACAAGATAAAGATGAATGTTTTGCTGATTTCTTGGCTAGATGGAGGCAATTGATAGGAAAACTGCACTTTGTGCTACCCTATAGGGAAATGTTAGACATTTTCATCAATAATTTACAAGAACAACTTTCTTATGAGCTATCAACAACTACTTTGACTACCTTCGATCAAGCTATAGACTTAGCTCGAAGAGTAGAAGATGCCCTCATTAGGAGAGGCCAACTTAGGAAGAAGGATGATGAGAAAACATCTAGAAATCAATATAAAAACAAACAAAGTTGTTGGTGATGGAGTCACTGACAGCAGTAAATGTTGCTAATGTCAATGCAACAAAGACAACAGAAAAATTCATATTGAAACCTCCCCGATAAGCCTCCTCGAGAATTCACTAGATTAAACCAACCCTTGTCAACCATTTTACCTCAATTGCTTGAAAGAGGTTTAATCCAATTACCAGCTATCCGGGAACCTGACCCAAGTATACCCGGATATAGAGCTGATTTGCACTGTGACTTTCATAGAGGACCTGGACATTCTACCAACGCTTGTAAGAGATTGAAACATAAAATACAAGATTTGATTGACAATAATGAAATGGAAGTGCAAGCCTTCCAACCTAGACAAAACCCTCCTAATAATGCCCAAAAGACTGCTCCCCAAAATCAAAATCAGAATGCCAATCAAACTTTAGACATATTTCAACACCCTTTACCAAGACATGGTAAAGAGGTAGCCAATCAAATCGAACATCATAATGTTCCCCCTCCTACTCGATATGTAGGAACCATTAGCGGACAATTACCTCGTTCAGGATTCTCAAACATTTGACACAACCTTATCCCTCCGGTTACAACCAGGCCCTTACATAATTTTCAAACTTCTGATTCTAGTGATATAGAATCGATAGTGAAAGTGAAGTAGACACTATTCAATCGAATAGTTCTGAAAACGAATCAGATCCTATTCAACCTGTCAAAGATGCTAATGTTCCATAAGAACCATTTCCTAGAAGAGTCACTACTCGACCTTCTTCTAATGTAGTCCTTCCCTATGAACAAGCCATAAATTCTCAACCGAGACCGTTTCAACGTCGTCACTATAACATTGTAGGTACCATCGGAGTCGTCACTCGACAACAAGCTCAAAACTCCCAACAAGAACCAAACCATAACGATGGATCAGCTCCATTCATTTTGAAAAACCCAAATAAAGGGAATCATGCTCCTATTGTTCAACCTAAACCCCCTTACAAACATTAATGAACAATTGTCTAATACCACGGCCAGAATTTCCCTCTTAGATTTATTAAGATCCTCTCCCCCACATAGGGATGAGTTGATGCTTACATTGAGCCAAATGATGGTACCTCAAAACATTCAACCTCGAAGCTATGGCCAATACTATCATCACTCGAGAGATTGATTGTATTGACTTTCGGGATAAAGATATCCCACAACACAGCTTTACACAAGGATAATCCCTTGTACATTACTCGCTCTAATTGGAGATGTAGTCATCAAACGAGTCCCGATTGATAATGGCTCATCTCTAAACATTTGCACCTTTGACTTCTACCAACGATTTGGTTTTAGAAGTGATGAAATGAAGAAAACCGATATGATTATCAAAGCTTTTAATGACGAAACACAAGAAACGTGTGGAGTCATTACCCTCCCATTACAAGTTGGTCCTAGAACCCTAGAAACAACCGTGTTTATTGTACATTGCCCAAAGTCGTACAATATACTTTTGGGTCGCCCTTGGATTAACGCCATGCGAGCAGGCCCATCAACTTTACACCAATGTGTGAAATTTGAGTTTAAAAAATCAGCTTGGTCACTATTCATGGTGACCCTAGACCTTTTGATATGTGTGCTTTGGCGTAACCCGTTGGAGTGCAATTTTGCCCCGCTCCGTCATCCACACATTCTAGTTCTTCTTTTTCATCTAAAACTCGTGAAACATAAACCCATAACTTCATCTATTCCTCCTCCATTAACTTCATCTTCCTATATAGACCAACAACCTTCTAAACAAATTTTAGAATCTCAAAAGGATCTCAAATCTACAACTAATCCTTCAACTATTATTCCTATAAATTCAAAACCTTTAGACACATCCATCATACCTTCCACATCTCAAGACATAAGTAATAAACCTTCTACATCTTATGCCCTTTCTGATGAACTTTTACCAGATTTATCTACAACCTTAATATCAAAAAAAATGAATGCTTTCATGCAAGATTCAAACCTTTTAAATAATTTGCCGCCCTCTCCTCGTACTTTGGGCCTCCCACAACCTTTGGGAAGTACTTACCAAGTCGGGAGTTGTGCCTTCATTTATAAAGGATATGACTGGGGAAGAATCCCTCGGAATATCAAAACTCATCATGAGGGATATGCTCGGTGTTATTTTACCAATGATTATATTAAAGCTAAACCCATGATGCTTAAAATGGGATATAAAGGGAAAGGCTTAGGACCTTTCCAAAATGGCATGAAAGAGCCTTTCGAGGTAGAACCGTGGCCTGCCCGCTGTGGTGTGGGCCTATTTCCTAGTAAGGGACAACCCTTTCCTTTTGAGGATGATGCTCATCTCATATGCTATCAAGATTATTTGGATAGGCATGTTGATTTGCCTTGTAAAAATCAGTCATTTTCATGCAACATGCTATCCATAGCCTACCCCGAAATGATTGTCGACCCCGATGAAGAATTGGAAGGAGATATCTTCCATGATGTCTTCGTTGAAGAGATGTTGCACAATGGATTTTATTTTGATGGTTCTATACCAACCATAGCTCAGCTTGAGACCACTAATCCTCAAGATGACTTATCTAAATTAACTTTACAAGAATTACAAGAGTTGGGCGTTTCACCCGCCCCACCTAATTTTGAAAGAGATCTACACATGGAGGTAGAAAATGTCATTAAAATTAATATTGGAACTGAGGACAATCCTCACATAATCAATATTGGAGCAGAACTAAGTCAAGACAAACAAGAACAATACATTGCATTCCTTAAAGAGTACGAAGATGTCTTCGCTTGGACATATGAAGATATGCCAGGTCTAGACCCTTCTAGAGTCATGCATCATCTAGTGGTCCATCCGGATGCTAAACCGGTTAAACAAAAACTTAGAAAAATGCATCCCAAAGTGGCTCTGCTAGTCAAAGGGGAATTAGAAAAACTCCTGAATGTTATCTTCATACAAGCTATTGATTATGCTGAATGGATCTCAAATGTAGTTCCAAATCACCAAGAAAGAAGCTACCAAAGTTAGGGTTTGCACCGATTTTAGAGATATTAACGCCGCATGCCCTAAAGATGACTTTCCTCTTCCAAATATGGATCAAATCATTGACTTTACCGCCGGAAGTGGGATGATGTCCTTAATGGACGGATTCTCCGGTTATAATCAGATTAGGATAGCTCCCCGAAGACCAGAGCTAAAATAGCCTTTATTACCCCCCGGGGTACCTTTTGTCGGAAAGTGATGCCATTTGGCTTAAAGAACGCCGTGCAACTTATCAACGGGCTATGACCTACATTTTTCATGATATGATGCATGATATCCTACATGATTATGTAGATGATATTATAGCTCGCTCTCTTATTGAAAATAATCATTTAGATGATTTAAGAAAAGTTTTTAATCGATTACGAGAATATCTCATTCGATTAAATCCAAAAAAATGCATATTCGGAGTTAAATCCGGCAAACTATTAGGGGTTTTAGTTTCTTTACGTGGTATCGAAATTGACCCTCTCAAAATTGCGGCCATCACCGATATGCCCGCACCCACTAATATATCCGAACTACGAAGTTTACAAGGTAAACTTCAAGCTATCCGTCGCTTCATTGATAAGTCGGCGGACAAAACCGGTCCCTTTCTTAAGCTCCTTAAGAAGGACGTCCCCTTTAATTGGGATACGGAATGTAGAGAAGCTTTTGAACTTCTCAAACAATATCTCCTTAACCCTCCGGTGCTTTCACCGCCTAAATCTGATCGCCCATTTCTTCTATATATTTCTGCTTCAGATTCTGCCTTAGGAGCTATGTTAGCTCAACTTGATGATGAAAAGCGAGAACGTGCTAATTATTACATTAGCCAAACTTTCGTCAGTTATGAAACCCGCTATACAACATTAGAGAAGTTATGTCTAGCAGTCGTGTTTGCTACGCAAAAATTACGACATTACATGCTTAGCCAAAAAACGTATGTCATTGCCAAATATGATCCTTTAAGATATCTCATGAGTCGACCTTATTTATCGGGTCGCACAGCCAAGTGGGTTCTTGCTCTAAGCGAGTTTGATCTCACCTTCATAGGACATAAGTCTGTTAAGGGTCAAATCATAGCAGATCAATTAGTTGCTCGCACCCTTAGAGTCTACTCATCCTCTCATCATCGAGTTTCCCGATGAATGCCTTCAATTAGAGGCAGACCATCCTGAACAATGGTCCTTATACTTTGATGGAGCCCGATGTATGAGTGGGGGCACAGTGCGGGTATTATTTTAATATCTCCGCAAAAACATCTTATTCCTCTCGTCCTTCAAACCGACCTTTGCTTGCACCAACAATATCGCTGAGTATGAAGCTCTAATCCTTGGATTACGAGCCGCTTTAGCGCTAAAAATAAAAAACCTCTTAGTTTTTGGGGATTCCCAATTGGTTATAAACCAAATTAATGAAGTTTATCGCACTCGTAGATGATAAACTTCGCCCATATAAGGCCTATGTTTTACAACTAATGTCCTTGTTTGATCAAGTTACTTTGGAAGCCATTCCTCGAACTAGCAACCGTGCAGCCGACGCCATGGCCGCCGCTGCATCTCTCTTGCCCTTGGAGTTAGACGACGAATATGCGACTATCATTATTCGTCGACTCCAAGAACCCGCCTCAAATAAGTCATGCTTAGAGCCTTTGGATGTGTTTCTAATCAATGAAACTACTCCTGAACCTTGGTATACAGACATATTTGATTTCCTCCAAAATGGGACTTTCCCTACTAATTCTAATAGAAAACAACATCGGTTATTACGTCGACGAGCAAGTCGATTTGTAATAATTGGCAATACTTTGTATAGGAGATCTTTTGAAGGTATCCTATTAAGATGTTTAAATTCAGATGAGTCTAAATCAGCCTTGAGTGAAGCCCACGATGGATCTTGTGGAGGACACTTTAGTGGTAGTGTCATTGCTAAAAAGCTCCTTCGGATAGGATACTTTTGGCCTACCATGGAAACGGATGCACATGAGTATGTGCGCCATTGCGACAAGTGTCAAAAACATGCCGACCTTGTCCATGCGCCTGCACAAGAGCTGCAGGCTATTTCGTCTCCTTGGCCCTTTTCTAAATGGGGCTTGGATATTATTGGTAAAATCAATCCCGTGTCTTCTGATGGACATAAGTTCATCATAACCGCCACTGAGTATTTCACGAAGTGGGTTGAAGCTATGCCTTTAGCTTCCTGCACTGGTTCACAGGTCTCTAAGTTCATTTTTAATCAAATCATTTGCAGGTTCGGAATTCCTGCCAATCTCATCTCTGATAATGGAACTCCTTTCAAAAATAAAGATGTTAAGAAATTATGCCAAAAATACAAGATTCAACACCGCTGGTCTACTCCCTATTATCCTCAGTGGTAATGGTCAAGCATAAGCTTCTAACAAAACTTTAATCAAAATTCTCAAAATATTGGTCAATAAAACTGGTCGTGACTGGCATATTCAATTATATCCAGCCTTGTGGGCTTATCGAACTAGTGTTCGGACTCCCACGGGCACTTCACCATTTGTTTTGGTATATGGTGCCAAGCAGCTTTTTCCATTTGAATTGGAAGTTCCTTCTTTGGCTCTCGCTACTTCAAGACACCGAAGTAGGAGATGAATATCGTGTCGTGCGACTCGACCAACTGGAACTCCTAGATGAAAAATGCATCAATGCTTTGGAGCATCTCCGTGCATACCAAAACAAGCTTAAAAGAGCATATAATAAGAAAGTTCGTCATCGATCCTTTGAGATTGGCGACCTTGTTCTAAAAGAAAATCAAAAAATACAAATGCAACCCAAGAACTTAAAGGTAAATTTGAGCCCAACTGGCTCGGACCATACATCATTACCGCAAAATTTGAATCAGGAGCATATAAATTATCTACCTTAGATGGTAAAGAACTTAAAGAACCCATGAATATTTTACATCTCAAACGTTACTATGCATAAATTTGGTCATTTCATCCATGTATATATTTGTTCAAAATTACTCTCTTATATTTCTTTCAATTTATAAAAAATTCAAAAACATCAAAAACATTCATAAATCTCCAAAAATCTTCAAAAACTATCTATTGCATTTATTTAAAGCACTTGTTAAGTTCTTTTTGCTCAAAAACAAAAATCTAAATAAAAATCTAAAAACAGCTATATGCTTGACTCTTTCGAAACCAAAACAATATACATAAGAAAGAGAGAGTCAACATTCTCCCAACTTCTAAAAAATCATGTATATATATTTTCTTACAATTATTGCAGTTATATGTTTCAACTTATTTTGGATACAATTAGCATTTATTTGGCATCCCTCACTTGCACACTCACAACAATAAATATCTTGATTTTATCCCGGCATGATTACTAATCTCTCTTATATCAAAGTTCACAAAATTCAATTAAATAAAGTTTGAGCATAGAGAATTGATCTTGTTATTTACTTAAACCAAGCACATCTTTTCACAATAAAATGATTATATTTGTAATTTCCATGTTTTGCTACATAGTAGAACCGATTTATTGGGTGAAAAGTTTCCCCGCTATCCTATCATGCACATGGTCTAGAATCTTTGAGAATTGGCAAAAGGACAAGCTCACCCCTACCCGTAATAAAAATCCCTTGCTCTACAGCTAATCTGAGCAAGTATCCCTAGCACAAAAAAAAAAAAAAAAAGTTCAAGAAAGAAAAAAGAGAAAAGAAAAATGTTATTTCAGCAATATTCCAAGCATTATCAAGCAAAAGAAATACAAAAGAAAAATAAGCAAAGTTCAAAAGAAAGCAAGAAAGCAATAAAATCCCTTTCCCTACCCTTTGAAAAGAAAAGAAGGGTTGATGAGCTTGAATCCCAGGAATTCTCAATTATTCGAAAACCGTGAGGTAAGCCCCATAACAGGTGGTTTGTGCCCAACCCGCTTGGCCTTGGGTAACTCCTAGCGTGGCGATATGTCCGTCACATTAGCGACCTTCTTTTGTACAGACCTATGTCCCGCTTATGGATTAGCTAGCTCTTGATAATCCGATCTACATAGTAGTCTAATATGGTTATATGCATCTACATCATGGTTAATGAACACTTATTTGGTTTCTTCAAATCACTTGTATCATAGTATCTTGCTCAAACCTGGTAAATGAACAATACAATTGCACACACATTTGTATTTGAGAGATTTTGTCTATCATTATGATAAATCAAGATTGGAAATGAATTCACATATGCACATGGGATTCCTTATAAATCTAATTTTTGTCTTCAAAATACTTTGAAATATTATTTTTGCAACTTGTTTGGAATAAATCAAGTACAATTATTTTTCATAAAGACAACTATATAATAGAAAAATCACAAATTTCTTTCAAAACATATCATACATATCATATCGACTTTCGCGACGATGGTATAGTTTCAAAACCAAAATTGAAATTATATGCCTAGCGCAAGTCCTCATTTTCATATTTTCTTGCTCATCAAAAATCAACCATGCAATAAAACTATTTTCTTTGATTTTCGCGATGATGGTATAAGTCTATACCTACATATTCTATGCCTAGCGCAAGCCATTGTAACAATTGTTATTCCCATTTATCAAAAATCATAAAAACCATATGACTTCATCTTATACAAATTATGCTTTTTTCAAAAGCAAACACATTTTCATTATTTCATGTCATTATGTCAACCTTCAAATTTTGCAATGATGGTATAATTCCTAGGGAATTATCTAAAAATTTTATCACACTTAGGAATTTATGCCTAGCAAAAATCATTTTAAAACATTATTTCATGCACAAATATTTTTTATGAAAATCTGAAAACAAACCAACCATCATCATCATCATTTGCATCATTACATCAAAGTCTTAAGACAAGTCTCTTAAGCACTCTTTTCCTTTTAACAATATTTCTATCAATGGGATTAGCTTGACGACCGAGTGAGCAGCGACTCCGTGAAATGGTCTATAATAGCGACAATGTCCTTTGAAATTATTGTTAGAAGTCTCTTTTTATTTTTATCACATTTTTATTACAAACAACCATTTTGTTACATCAGATTATTTCATTTAAATATTTTATAGCATGACATTCAAATCGTAATATTCCCAACGACATAATTACATGAATCCTCAAATGAATTATCAAAATCAATCAATTACAACATCTAAAAGCATCATACAAATCATAACACACTAGTCATATGATCAAAAATATCTCATATATATATATATATCAACATATGTACATCATCAAAACTGGATTGGTATGCCACAATCTGTACCTCGGCATACTCAATCCTCTATCAATACAAATATAGTACAATGTCAACATCAGTGTCCAGCTCTCTAGCCTCGAGATCCCCTCGAGCTCTCTGCCTCATCTCCTCCCCCGCCCGGAGGTGGACGAGGTGGCCCCATCGCAGTCTGAGTAGTCCTAGTCCTCGACCGGGACGTGGTCCTAGATGACCCGATCCTGATCGGATCTGCGATGTTAGCTGGCAGGGGTAGTCTATCCTCCGTCGACACCAGCTGATAGTACAGTGTCTGATAGAAAGTCAACTGGGCGATAGCCCGTGTCAACTCTCCTGAGCTCGCCCTCCGCCCCGTGCCCTGAGGCGTGCAATCTCGTCTCGCAGCTGTGACACCTCAGCATGGTGTCGTGCAGCTGCATCCTGTAATGTCTGCACCTGAGTCTGCAGACGATCCCTCTCTGCCCGGAGAGTAGCCATCTCGCTACTCTCTCCTGTATCCACGCCCTTGCCCTTATCAGGCGATGGTGGCCTCTGTGGAGATGGGGGTCTCGCCTCCCTCCTCTCCCTCTCTCTCTCGTCGTGGCCGCTCCCGTGCCTCGTGGTCTCCTCTCGCTCTCTCCCGCCGTGACCCCGGGCTGCCTCTATCGCCGCCCGGCGCCGCCTCCCTATCCGACGCACGACCGCGTGGATCGGACCCCGTGCCCTCGTCATCCGAGGAGGGCGGATGCTCGCGTACTTGCATCGTAGCCATCGGCTACTCTCGCGTCGTCCCCATCCACTGGCTGAATGGGGGCATCATCTGAGTCCCGGCTCCAGAATCGCTGCATGTCTGGAGCCCCGCTAACCGTAGTGTTATCCCGGACGGTCCGAGAAAACTCATAATCCCTGAGAGATGGGATCCCCTGCTGTAGACCGAACTGTCGCAAAACTCGGTCGTAGCGGTGGAGCTCCACCTCTCCCCTCTCCATCCTCAGCCAGCAGACTCGCCTGATGCGAGCCAGCTCCTGTCCATCCTCTGCCCACCCTGGATGCTGCCTCCATGGCCTCCAGGTGATCTGGTCTGGGACCAAATCATCTAGCAGTCTCCGGGACATCGAAAGGTCTATCCGCCGCTGTGACCCTCTCCGGAGCCACCAGTAGAAGACTCGGGGCCTCTCCCCGTCTATCCCTGTTAGTGGAAGCCCTACCGGCCTCCGCACCGCAATGTGCTCCCAGCACCAAACTCCGTAGAAGCGATGTCATCACCGGACATCGGCCGCCCTTGTACACGACCCCGTAAAGGATCCCGTACAACCAGCATAGTACAAAGCTGCCCCATGAGAACCTGTAGCCGTGGTCCCGCATGTCGCAGATCACATCTCGCCAACATCCACGGCACCCTGCACCCGCTCTGGTGGCACAGCAGAAGTCCACCAACTACCCCAGCCAAAACCCGTGTGAGTCTAGATGCCCTAGGCATCCGGCGTAGTGCCTCGATATTAACTCCGCCCTTCTCCAGGGCGAAGCTCGGGTCACCACACAACCGTCCCATCGCGTGGCCCTGATTGGCCGTCGATGTGATCATCCGTCCTTGTATGGGGATTCTCAAAATCCTCCATACATCCTCCAAGGTGGGAGTCATCTCCCCTGTCGGTAACCGAAAATAGGAAGACCCCGGATACCATCTCTCCCGCTAGGGTCGTCAGGAGCCCCATGTCCGTGGAAACTCGCGGCATCTCTCGCCACATGCCGCAATCCGGCCCGTGCCAGCGAGATCCCGCTCCGCCCGGGTGAGAGCGGCCAAGTCGTCTCTCAATCTACCGTATTTTCACTCTTTGCTTTTTAGTAATCCTCTCTCGCAAACATAAACAACAAAACAACAAACAATCATTAATAACAATTCAAGTAAATCAATAATGCAACTTAAAGTTCAATTTCATGTAATTGATGATATCGCCCACTATTGGACGATATCGTCCCCAATTTGAGCATAATCGTCTCCGATTTCGCAGTTCGAAATCGTCTCTAATTTGACGAAATCGTCCCCCTTTCGACGATTTCGCCCCGGGCGAAATTGCCGAAATTGAGACGATTTCCGCTCAACTCGGGACGATTTCGTCCCGACGACGTCGACGGCCAAAAACGGCCGCGATGCTCCAAATTCACCTAAAAATCCATCTAAAAAGCATGTAAAATCAAATTAAATCAATTCTAGATCAGTTTAGACCCTTACTCGTAGACCGCGTCGGACCTCTGCAGATCTGTGCGCTGTCTCCACCATTTTTGCTCCATAGCTCTAAAAACGGTAAAAATGAACAGTAACAATGAATTAGGGTTTTACCCTATTTTTCTTAATTTTATTCAAAATAATTCAAAAATAATTTTTTGCTTTTCCGCGTTTTTACCTCAAACGTTCGATTTGGGTAAAAACACGGAGGGGGCACCATAGTAAGCTGTCGTACGATTCGACCAAGAATCGTCGCCTAAAAATGGGTATAATTTTTTGCTTTCTCGTAGATCGAGAAGAACTCATCTTTAACGCATTTTTTTCAGGAAAATTCGCTAAAGAGGGGGCAAAATGTAGCACCCTAAAATTGGCGCAAGAAATTGGAATAATTACATTCACCTTAGTAAATAAATTTAAATTCAAATTTAACCTCCCAAACCGCCCGTTAACCGCCGAGAAACCCGTTTCCCCTTTTTTCGTGCCATTTTTAGAGGTTGTTTTGACCGTTGGACGATATCGTCGCCGATCAGACGATATCGCCCTATATTTGACGATTTCATCTGGACTAGAACGTCCATACGATTTTGTCGCAAAACCGAATTTGCATAGTTGGAATCCGTTCCAACGGGTCTCCAATCCGGGCGAAGCGTGTCCGCGCCGTTGGGACCCTCCCCGTTGGAGATCTCCCAAATTGGGAAGATCTCCAACCTCCCAACAACTCTCCCTAAGCCTATTTAAACTCTAAGATTTTCCCTCCCCAACCCCCCGGCTGAATTTATCTGCAAACTGAATCCCTCTGTACTAAAACATCATAATCTATCTTTTGCACTAGTCCTATAGCCATTTTTTTGTAGGTACACCACTGATTTTCAATCGGAGCCAGCACCCATCGCCGCCGACGAACCTGTCAAGATCGGAGATGATCTCATCAAATTCGAGACGATTTCGTACTGATGCGAGACGATCTCGACTGCAGTCCACATCGAGGCAATCAGTGCTCGGAGTTTGCTTTTCTCAACTTTGTCTCTGTTATTTTGTTTTGCAAATTAGATAATCTATTTAGTTTTTATCCTATTTTGCATCCGGAGTTCACCCATCTAGTCTAGATTGCATGTTAAGCTCATAATCTGCCATTAAAGTACAATAATCTGCTTTGAATTCTGTTTTTAAATATTGTTCAGTATTCATATTGCAATTTTATGTAATTTGCCTCTGTCCGCATAGTAGGATTTTTTTGTATTTTGCATCTGTTTGCTGTTTTGCAGGTCTGACGAATTCATTAGATCTCAGATGATTCTATCAGTCTCAGACGATTCTGTCAGATTCCGGACGAATCCGTCAGATTTCGGATGATTCTCGCGATTGCAGTGCGATTCTCGTAGAATTCCGTACGATCCAGCATCGCATCAACCGCCGTAATCTTCTTCAGACATCCGGATCAGGTATTCCCCATTTTCCTCCTGTAAATTCTCTATTTTTTGCTTTCAAAATCTGTTTTTTGTATTCATTGAAAGTTGCATTTTCATATAGATTAAGTTAGATTCATTCGGCCAAACCTAGGATGAATGCTTAAAGGATAAAACGAACTCATCTAAACACATTCCAAAACCTAGGTGTGGAAACCGCCGCCAAATGTTTCCCGATGAACCCACCATCCATCGAAAAATCACCAAAATACACCTCCCTTGAGAGGCGGGACCTTCGTGAAGTCCTCTCGTCCGAGGTACCGCACCATCCTTTTCCCATCCTCCTTCCGGGCGCGGATCCAATAGCCTGAAGGTAGGGATGCAAAAAATTTGGAGCGATACAATATTATAAGGAGGTTTAGGTTGAACATTAGGCGCATGATTCCCTTTATTGGGATTTTTCAAAATGAATGGAGCTGATCCATCGTTCTGAGTTTAATCTTGTTGAGAATTTTGAGCCTATTGTCAAGTAACAACTCTGATGTTACCTACAATATTATTTTGTGGATGATGAATGGGTCTTGGTCTAGCATTTATGGCTTGTTCATTAGAAAGTAATTATTGATATGATGGTCGAGTAGTGACTCTTCTTGGAAATGGTTCTTCTGGAATCATAGAACTTGTGATAGGTTGAATAGGATTTGATTCATCTTCAAAACTATTCGATTGATTTGAAGTGATTTCCATGTCACTTTCAGTCTCATATTTGGTATCACTAATATCACGTGTCCGAATATTATGTAGAGTTCTGGTCGTAACCATGGATAAAGTGGTGTCAAATATTTGCATATCATGAATAGGTAAATGTACACTAATAGCTCCTACATATCGAGTAGGAGGGGGAACATTATGATGCTCAATTTGATTAGCCACCTCTTTTCCATGCTTTGGTAAAGGATGTTGAAATATGTCCAATGATTTATTGGCATTCTGATTTTGATTTTGGGGGATGTTCTTTTGAGCATTATTAGGAGGATTTTGTTTAGGTTGAAAGGCTTGCACCTCCATATCATTGTTATCAATCAGGTCTTGTATTTTATGTTTTAATATTTTACAAGAATTGGTTGCGTGTCTAGGTCCTATATGGAAATCACAGTGTAAATTAGCCCTGTATCCGGGTATAGTTGGATCAGGTTCCCGGATATTTGGTAATTGGATCATTCCTCGCGCTAGTAATTGTGGGAGAATGGTTGATAAGGGTTGATTTAACCTAGTAAATTCTTGGGGTGGTTTATCAGGAGGTTTCAGTATAAATTTCTCTGTTTTTTTTGCAACATTAATAGTAGCAATATTTCTACTATCAGTGACTCCATCGCCCACAACTTGTTTATTTTTATATTGATCTCTGGATGTTTTCTCATCATCTTTCTTTTTAAGTTGACCTCTTCTAACAAGAGCATCTTCCACTCTTCGAGCTAAATATATAGCTTGATCGAAGGTGGTCAAGGTAGCAGTTGATAACTCATAGGATAGTTGTTCTTGTAAATTATTGATAAAGATATCCAAAATTTCTCGATAAGGTAACACAAAGTGCAATTTTCCTATCAACTGTCTCCATCGAGCCAAGAAATCAGCAAAACATTCATCTTTGTCTTGTTTTAGGTTGTACAAATCTTTAATGGTTACATGCCTTTCAATGTAGGCACTAAATTGATGCACAAAATATTCGGCGGTCTCTTCGAAATTTCTCAAAGAATGAGTGGGTAATTGATAATACCACTCCAATGCCATCCCTCCTAAAATTTTTGGGAACATTTTTAGTAATAACAAATCATCATGGGATATATCATGACACACTATCCTAAACCTACGAAGATGCTCTATGGGATCTTCAGTTCCTTTACATATAGGTAGGACAGGCATAGGAAAGTGTTTAGGATATGGTTGTTCTACAACTATAGGATCTAGAGGCTGACTACACATCTCTCGATAATTGTACGAGGGACGATAGGGATCTATCTGGTCCATGCGGGAGACCAATTGTTTCACCATGGCTTCCAGATTACTAGTTTGTCCACCATATTGGTTTGGTGGTACATGAGTATGGGATTTGTGAGCGTAGGATGGCGTGACATAAGGATTAGATGCTATATTGCTATTATGCAAATGGTTGGTAGGAAGAGTATTATGAAGAAGATTTGTTGTGGCATTATGTTGTACCCCAGATTGTTGGAAATTGGTGTTTGGTTTTGTTTTAGGATTTTGTTGATTTGAGGTATGTTGATCAATAAATTTGCAGAATAGAGTAGTGAATGATGTTTTCTTTTGTGTGGGAATAACCCTAGGCTTGGTAACATGCACTCTAGATGGTTGGGTAACCTGTTGTTGTTGCATGTTCTCGATTATAGCGGCCATATCCAAATTGGATGGTCTAGCTTGATCACTTTCTTGATCAACAAAAGACAAGGGATTAGTGCGTGTGTGATATATGTCTTCTAGGGTTGCTTGAGTGTCACTAATTTGATCCTTGTCCATATGGACTGCTCTAGTAAGAGTGCCAATATTAGTATTGAGGAACTTCCAGAAATGTTCCATGTTTTCAAAAGTAATAGCTCCTTTCGAGGATATTTTAGGAGATGAGGATCCTTCCTCTCTAACAATTTCTCTTTGTTCATTTGCATCAACAAACTCTTCTTCTTGTTGGTTTAGGGTTCCTTCTTCCTAAATTGGGTCTTCAGGAAGGACATATGGTTTATTTACTGGTCTTCCTAACCAATCTTCTTCTACTTCAGTCTGTTTTCCATTCCTGAGTCTAGTCATTATGTTTAAATTTAGATTTTAGAAAATATATATTAATATATTTGCAAAAAAATTGGGAGGTATATATTTTAATTATATACCTACTATAATACTTAAAAGAAAATGTTTTGATTTTTGTTATGATTTTGTTTTGTTTTGTTTTTATTATTATTATTATTATTTTTGTTTTTATGATTATAAAGACAACAAAAAACACACTAAATGCAAGAAAGAATGGCTTATTTTTCTATAAATAGTTTATATATGTCATTGATAGGATCAAGTTCATCAGGAGTCATGAAATGCTCCTCTTCAAATTGGAAATGGTTTTTTAGGAACTTAACAAAGTGTGCTATGGTGATGTTATCTACTTCTAAATCTGTCTTGTAAAAATAGAGCTCATGGCAATAATCTCGATATAACACAGCTCTAGGAACTCTATTCCATATCTTTCTATCCATAAGAACGACCTCTTGATCCTCTATACGAGATAGAAATTTATGTACTACAACTGCATTGTCGAGGTATTCCTCAAAGGTGTACAATTTAGAAGACACAAGGGCTCTTTTATCTGATAAAAACCTATGGCAAGCTCTTTGAAGCTCATGATACAAGGTCACTTGATCAGGATCCATGATTCTATCTAGGACAAACCTCTTGATTTGCCTAAGTTCAGTTGATCTATATTCAATGATATTCAATCTCCTATTAAGTTCGTCCCATATAGGTTGAACCCTATTTGTTTGAGGTACTCTAAGTACAGAAGTAATCTCTATAGCTGCTAATTGATTCTCAACATTAATGGTGATAGCTCGTCTTGTACTATAATCTACCATCTAAATATGATATGCAATCTTTGGTTCTAAATGCATTTATGTTTTGTTTTTTTTTTTTGGATTGTTTTCAAAAGGTTTTTAGTTTTCACATCGGGTTCACCAAAATGTATCACTCCAAATTTTTCTCATCCTTACCTTCAGGCTATAGGATACACACCCGAAAGGGGGATGTGAGAAGGATGGGACAATACCTCAGACTGAGAGAGGTCCCGCCTCTCAGGGGAGGGGTATAAGGGTGAATTTTTGATGGATGGTGGGTTCACCAGAAAAATTTTGAGTGGCAGTTTCCACACCTAGGTTGATAGTAGGCTTGATGTGTTCATTTTGTGCTTTAATAATTTAATTCCTAGGTTTGGCTAAGATGAATCTAAACTATTCTATATGACAATGCTAATTTTATGAATACGAAAAACATGAATAAATGCTAAATACAGAGAATATGCTAAATAGGATAGAACATAACTGATTTCGAATGTCTGATGAATATTCTAAGTCTTTTAGCAGTCCAAATCATCTCAAATCATATGTAATCATCTGGAATTACACAAAATCATCTCAGATCTCAGTCGGTCGTCTGAGATCAGATGAGATCATCGTCGATTTGACGAATTCGTCAGAAACCTGCAATCACAGAAACAAATATGAAATACCAAAAATGCAACTGCAAAAGCAAGGGTAAATGATAGAAATAATAGTAAATTTGCCTAAATGATAAATCCATATAGCAATTAAAAGGAAATACATCAATTTAACAATTTATTTTGACTTTATCATGCATTTATATTAAATGAGGTGAACTCCAAGATGCATAAATATAATAACTAAAATAATGTAGAAAAACAATAAGGAAATGTAGAAAAACAATAAGAAAATGTAAACTTTGGGCTCTGATTTCCCCTAATCTGTACTACAGTCGATATTGCCTCCAATCGTACGAGATCGTCGTCGATCTACGACAGGATCGTTCAAAATCGTCTATAATCGCCTGTGATGATCCAAGCTTGTTCTGGCTAAAGAAAAATAATATTCTTGCAAGAAAAATTGAAATATGCAATGCAAACAAAAGTATGAAGGTGTTCTAAGGCACAAAGAACTGAATTTTTAGGGAAATACGTTAGCTAGGGGGTTCAGGGGGATAAACTGAGAAAGTCCCAGTTTATATAGGATTAGGGAGAGGTTAGGAGGTTGGAGATCATCCCAATTTGGGATATATCCAATGGGGGAGACTCTAACTATGTAGACACGGTTTCTGCCCAAGTTAGAGAAGCTATTGAAACAAAAGCTAATTATGAAAATTTGGTTTTGGGAAGAAATCGTCTGGACGTTCTGTTCCAGACGAATTCATCAGATCTGGGATGATTTCGTCTAATCTACGACGATATTGTCCAATGGTCAAAACAAATTCTAAAAATGGTGCGAAAAACAAGGAAAGCGGGTAACGGGCGGTTTGGGGTTAAAATTCAAATTTTTATCTTTTTATTAAGGTTTTAACTGTGCCAATTTTGGGGTACTACAATACCCAAAAAAATAAGTTATTAATCATCCATAAACCACATCATAAAACATGTAGGCAATATCCATTCGCATACAATCATGAATTCATAATTCATCATCAAAATACATCGCATAATATCATCAAATCATATAAGCATATACACATCCATCTAAGCATCTTCAATATCATCTATCATCTAACATATTCATCAAATCATCATAATATCATCATCGCATCATATCATAAAACAAAATAACAACAAAAAAATGAGCAATAAACGATACATATAATAAGTATAATGCAAAGATATCATAAAATTATGTGTCAAGTCCATGGATGTACAAAAATACCCATGGGCTACAGTCATATAGGTCAGTCGACCTCAAAAATGGATCAATGACCAAATAAAGCATCAATCAAATATCAAGCTTGAGCCCCCAACATCACCTCCTCTAGTGCCACCTCCCCCTGTGGTGGTGTCGAGAGTCAAATGATATGAACCTGTCGGCCTCTATGTTCGAGTTCAGATCCTCTAGCTAGAATGGGCAAAAGACTGCCCTGAGGTGGAGTGCCCACTAACCTGTGAGCCACCCGTATTGGGTGGTTCCTTAGGGATGATCCCATGCATCTTGAGCTACATTTTAAGAATGGTGATGTGATCCACATGTCCCTGGATCTGCTTCCCATACTCATCCAACAAATACTGAAGCTGTCCCACATTTGCTCTTGAACCTGCCACTGGAACCTCCTATGGTGTAGAAGGAGGAACAATAAACTGTATCCTAGCATTACCACCCCTAATAGTAGCCTACAAAGCCTGTATCTATGTTGTGATTTGCTATGTAATATATCATGGAGGTAGGTCCTTCTATGCTATGAGGTGCCTGTATAAGATCGGTACCAGGGGCACATCCTACTGCAACCCATATTGACAAAGAACTTAAGAGTAGAAGAAGTACTCCTAGATGGTAACCTTACAGTCAACGAGCCATCGCTTGCATTGTGTCCTGGCAATAAAGCTAGCTAGATCATCCCAAGTAGGACACTCATGGTAAGGCCACCATATGACATATCTGGCCAAAATTCTAGTAAAAGCATCAGTGTAATGGGATAGCTCCCTTGTGAAAGTGTGGCTCTTGCACTCCTCGTGCTCTGGAGCCCATCTAGCAGCATAGCACTATGTTCAAGCGTTGATCACTGTAATATCGATCGAAAGCCCCTTAGGGTGATCTACCCTAATATTCTCCCATCCCCAAACCTATAGGAGCAAGTTGTAGGCAATGCTGACACGTCCTCACCAATGGATGTGGTACAACTCATCATAGCACTGAGCGAATAGTGATCTACCCCATGCATAGATAATAGGCTCATCGCTATATAATAGATCTTGCACCATCACTAAAAGGTTCCATAGGAACCTCAAACTCGAGCAGTTCAAGATAAGAACATTGCTGATAACCATCAACAATATGACATGCCTCACCGTAAAGACACTCTCCTTGTGCTAGTGGCTAATAGACACTCGTATGGACTTGTTGTCCTTATGAGCATCTGTAGAATATCTCCCAAACACCTGAGTGAAGACATCCACCTGATCATTAGTGGTTGAAGAGGCAATGGCCACCCCATCAAATGGAATCCGAAAGATCCTATATACATCCTCCAGTGTAATGGTCATCTCACCGATAAGGAGGTGGAAAGTATTAATCTGTGGGTCCCAACGATGGGCCAAAATTTGTAAGGTAAGCCTGATATGCCATGACGTAAGGTAGCCTAATGATATACTATAACCCGTGGGATTTGAACCACGTCCAGTTCGAATCATCAAAGCTAGGAAGTAGGTCAAGCAAGAGCTTCGGGTCCTAAGCCTGAGTAGTAAGGATCTAAGCAAAGCAGAAGAAAGATGAAACATAACTACAGTGCATCTAAGGCATAAATAAAACAAAGCATAACAACATCAACACTCCTAATTCTAAAAAAATGAAGGATAAATGCATATAGTCGGGCAGCACAAAGCTCAGGAGTGGTTCCAAACATTCAAAAAGAACAAAAAAATCAAAATATGTCTTAATAAAATCATAAAAATGCAAAAAATATGGCTAAGGGTTTAGTCGTTGTCACCTACAATGGTCAAAACCTGGCCGCTAGAGACAACAACGACCAAGACCCAACGATCAAATTTTTGACTGTTGGGGTTCAAACCTGGCTGCTTTGAGCAATAACGGATCATAACTAACTGCTCTAAGAGACAACGGCCAATGGGTGACATGGTAAACCCATGAACCCTCGGCTAGAAAAGAACAAAAAAAATTCAAAATTAAAAAAATGACATAATAAACAAAAAAGGGAGTGAAAAATAAAACAAAAAAATTAATTAAAGGTAAATCCCCACACAGGCATCAAAACTAAGCTAAGTTCAAAAACTGTTAGCATGGCAGCAACAGGTGAACAACAAAAAAATTGGGAACCATAGGCTAGAAACTACCAAGGCAAAGTAATGAGAACAAAAATAGGGACTAACCCACCATAGAAAAAGGTAAGCTAAGCCTAACTATGGGGTTTATTCATTACCAATAGGTTTAGTGAGGTTCATTTTTACTCATACAAGAGGAAAAGAGGGTTAGGGTTCAGAAAAGAGAAATACCCAAGAAGCTCCAACTCCTCTAGCAGCTGATGTCTCACCCTGTGCAGCCATGTCCTCAACACTAGCAAACTCCAAAGTTGCCACCGTCGCTATCACACCAGAGCTTTGATAAGTGAATCTTCAACAGTGAAACTAAAGGGTCAAACCCTAGAAAATGCAAGTTTTATATTTCTTTAATTATGCCTTGGCCACTGCTGACATCAGTGACCCAAACTTCTTGGCCGCTTAAAGTGATAGCGGCCATAGGCAGGAACTCAAAGGTCGTTGGACCTGACAGTGGCCATAGGCAAAAACTCAAAGGTCGTTGGACCTGACAGCGGCCAAATCCACAAATCAAAACAAGGGATTTCCTCAAGAAATCACACAAAAATAGTAAATATATACACTTTGATGGTTTAATATAATCAGAATGTTCCAAATAACAAAAATATCACATAAAACCACAATCTCAGGTAGGCCTCGTATTCAGTCACCTACTCTATCAACTTTATGATTGTAGCGATTCTTACTCCATGTATTTTGGTGATATGAGTAGATAACCATAAGGCCACTTGGGGCAAAAACAACTCATTTTGGAATTACGATGTGCCACCCTTCAATCCCGAAGAAGACCAAGATGGTCAAACTACTCCACGGGTGTGAAAGGATCATCATAATTCCCCTATGACATCAAAAACATTAAATCAAAGTGATATGATATGATCATAAATTGAATCACTCATCGTAACTCCCTAAAAAAGCTATTAATAGCTAGACCGCTCCTCGAGATAGGGATGGATGATCATCATAAATAATTGGAATCACACTTGGATGTGGGATTTCCCATTAAAAGCAACAAATGCTAGAAAGGAACCAGATTAGTCATATTGGTCAAGCGACTTGTCACTTCATTCATTGTCATTTCTTCACCAATTCATTGTGTGAGAAAGTAGTTCAAAACTTCAACATAATCATAATCAAAATCAACAAAATATCACTCGATCATAGCAAAATCATGTTCATCCTATGAATCATTGCATAAAACAATCACAAATTTCTCTTGTTTATTGGGAACGTAAGCAAATATGACATCTTCAATTGTATCTCTCCTACCGGTCAAAATTATTATAGCAGCTAAAGCTACCTGATTGAGTTTCAGGAATGAGTATAATTTAACATGCCCAAGACACTGAGCTAAGTCCTTCAAACATTAAGGCAATGATTCAAGGATGCGCACCATCTTGCATGATTGGGCCATCCAGCATTGATCAGACCATTGATCATCATACACCCTACAAACAGATTAGTCTACATTTTTGCTCAGTGTTGTGTTTTCCACACAGCACATCGCAAAAAGGGGCATCTGTAGACACCTAAATTGTGTCATGCTTAGGAGACCTACTCACATAGACACATTCATAAGATCAAATGACATAATATTGAAATTTCCAAGCACCAACAGTGGTTCTCACCACTCATTTGGGGCCTTTCCAAGCCATCCAAGCCTAGCCACTCAAGCCAAGAGTGGCCAGATCCTAGCCGCTCAAGACTAGAGCGGCCAGATCTTAGCCACTGTAGACGACAGTGGCCAAATATTAGCTATTGTAGATGATAGTGGCTAAGCCATAAGAAGTAGTTTTTTTTGATAAGCAAGCCTGATCACGGGAAAACATGGTAGTCTACATGCAATAAAGGTGAGTGGGAGTAAATTTGCATTCCTTTTCATGACTAGTTCACATAGGAGACTTGAGTTTACATTTAAAATTTAGTTAACTGAACTCTAAGCATAAACAAAGGACAAAAGCTTCTCATGCTAGTGACCAGTTCACATAGGAGACTCAAGTGGGTAGTTAGATTTCTGTTAATTGGACTTCAAACATAGACAAAGGACAAAATATTCTTATGCTAACTTGCACTATGCATGAGAAATTCATTCCTAGGGCTTGGACATAGACCTAGGGTTTCACACTATAAAAGGTGCAAGCCTAAGAGCACCAAGAGACATCTTTTATCTAGGAGAGATTTTTTTACAAGAAGAGATATAGAGAATCAATATTTTATCCATCAATCTTGGTCATTGAGGAGAGCTTTCGAGACTTGGAGAGTTCCCTTGGAGATCACATGTATGGTAAAGCCCTGACGGATTGAAGATCATAACACCTATTATTTCCACATCAGATACTAGCTTTGATCCATAGCTTTGGGACAAAGAGAGCAAGGTTTACCTTAGCGACCATTGTCTTGGATAGTGACCCGCAGGATTAGCTTAGGTTTTTGTGACCACCAAGGAAGCTCACACCTAGCTCTAACTATCACAATCAAAAGGAAACACACAAATAGGCGTGCATAATTTTATAACAAGAAATAAAGTGAATATAAGGAATTCTTTATTATTTTTGATGAAATCAAATTACAGATTTGTCCCTCTTCGGGATACCCATTTGATACATTAATTACAATAGTGTTTAATCCCTATCAAGGGTTGGTGTGATCAAAATACCCCTTAGAGTGACACAAACTACTCTAGGGTGTCTATGACCCTCTTATTCGTAATGGGGAAGGGGTTGGATGCTTTATCTCTCCTTTAAAATTGTTTCCTACGATCAATAAACAACAAGAATGTCAAAAATATAGGCATCATCTCATGATGAGGTCCTTTTAGGTAGAATGTATAATGACACCATTAACATGCATAATCAAGAAAGCATAAAGAAAGCTACTAAACTATGCAAAGCGAATCAAGATTCATGTAATAGCATAAAGTAAAATAACATCTACACTATGCATGGATCAAATATAGAAAATGAAGCATAAACATGCATAAAGAAAGCATTCTAGTCCTAATTGAAACATAAGCATAAAATGTGAATCTAGCCTAGTTCTACGATCAAAAGTCTTCTAAAATGCTATTAAATCAACTAGATAGCTAATCTAACCTAACTAACCAGACATAAATAAAAAGAGTAAGGTGATCTATCACCTATTTCAAACCGCAGCCCTGGTGCACGGTTTGCACTTGGAACCATGGCTGACAGTCATGGTTTGACCTCTGATGAGTTTACCTTCAAAATCAGGGGTAGTGGGCTCAATCTCCTTGTCCAAATTGATGTTCAAGGGTCGCCTTAATTTTCATTAGACTGATTTGGTGGTCAATTCGATGTGAAGGGCCTTCATTTGCTCGAATTTGCGTTTCTTGATCCTCCTAAGCACCTAGGGCATCCATAATGTGATTCATCATGAATGATGGTAGAAGGGTTGGGAATTAAGTGCAATAGCTCTATATCTTAGTATGCTCAGTTTGAGTATACAATTCACCAGGGATTCGATGCTCAAATATCCAATGCTTGCTCTCTCTACTCACTCGATAATTCATTAGTGCTTTGCTATAAATCATCCACCCTCATTTATCTCTCCATTTTGAGGGGGTATTTATAGCATGCCCCTAGGGCTAGGGGTGGATTCATAGAGAATCCAAGACCAAGAAGGTTGGTTAGGATAGTTGGGATGGAAGCCTCTGGAATCTTTCGTCCTTCAACTACCTCCTTCTAGGTCTCTGGAAGCATCTACACTATGCATGGATCAAATATAGAAAATGAAGCATAAACATGCATAAAGAAAGCATTCTAGTCCTAATTGAAACATAAGCATAAAATGTGAATATAGCCTAGTTCTATGGTCATAATTCTTCTAAAATGCTATTAAATCAACCAGATAGCTAATCTAACCTAACTAACCGAACATAAATAAAAAGAGTAAGGTGATCTATCACCTATTGCAAACCATAGCTCTGGTGTGCAGTTTGAACTATGAACCATGAATGACAGCCACGGTTTGACCTCTGATGAATTTACCCTCAAAATTAGGGGCAGTGGGCTCTATCTCCTTATCCAAATTGATGTTCAAGGGTCGCCTTAATTGTCCTTAGACTGATTTGGCAGGAAATTCGATGTGAATGGCCTTCGTTTGCCCGAATTTACATTTCTTGATCCTCTTAAGCACCTAGGCATCCATAATGTGATTCATCATGAATGATGGTAGAATGGTTGGGAATTAAGTGCAATATCTCTATCTCTTAGTATGCTCAGTTTAAGTATACAATTCACTGGGGCTTCACTGCTCAAATCTCTAATGTTTTCTCTCTCTACTCACTCGATAATTCATCAGCCCTTCGCTATACAAATCATCCATCCTCCTTTCTCTCTCCATTTGGAGGGGGTATTTATAGCATGCCCCTAGGGCTAGGGGTGGCTTCATGGAGAAGCCAAGACCAATAAGGTTGGTTAGGATAGTTGGGATGGAAGCATTTGGAATCTTTCATCCTTCAACTGCCTCCTTCTATATCTCTTGGCCATTCCAACTGATTTGGCTCGGATGTAAGGCCTAACTGAACTTTAGTTAAAATTATAGGTCATAGTTGTGGTCCAGACTGCAGATCGCAGGTTTCAACCACAATTTATACTGGAGACAACAGGACTGAGCTACGATTTAGAATGATTAGGCCAAAATGCCTAAATTGAGTGGTTAGAACCATTGCTCTATCTTGGAGTCTATCCAAGATACTCCATATGGTCTTGTAGCATGTCCATATGAGTAGTCGCCCTCGACATGACATGTTTTAGGTGTCTACAGATGCCCCTTTTGAGATGCGTTGTGAGATAAAACAACGTTGAGCAAAATTAGACCTCATAAAATAATGTCAAAGGATCTATGATGATCATTAGTCAGATCAACATTAGATGCCCCAGGTCCAGCAAAAGGATGCACATATTGGGATCATTGCTTCCATCTTGTGAAAGGCTTACATTTTGACAAGTCTACCCTCGTCATCAGATGTTCGAATAGCTCCAGATGCCAAGTATGGGTATCTTCTGAGCCATAAATCCAAATGATGAGAGTTGCACACCAATTATCATATTTGCTATTTACCCCAAGCAAAGGGGGAAGCTTATGATAGTTGTTGACAATGATTCACAAGAACAAATGCAATTTTGACAAGATCAAGAGATCTACGATCTCAGGGATCTTCTATTGACTTTGATTATGATTATGAAATTATGACTACCCCCTCAAGCGATGAGTCGATGAGGGTAATGACAATGTATGAAGTGACAAAATCGCTTGACCATAATGAATGATCCTAAAGAAAGTAATATTCGAGCCTTTTAATGCCTTGGCTAGGCCTAGTTCAGCTTATGATTGCAACTCTTAGTAGTATTGGCATATTTCTATCCCCTGGAGTTGTCAGGCTACAATAGCCATCTTAAGGAATTAAAATGATACAAATGCAATTAGACTTGTGTTGAATCATATTTATCAATGATTTGCTGAAAGATGTCATAAAAGAAATAACAATTTTGCTCCAAATGTCCTTATGGTAATTTACTCATCTTGCCGGATTGCATGGATCGCAACTCACTTCAACCGCCAAGTGTATATGATAAATCACTAAATACGAGGTGCATATGGTTTTTAATTATTTGATTTTTTTGTTTTAATTTTGCATTTATTTGATTGATCCTGGTGCTTTTAACATCACCAAATTTGTAATTTTAATCATTTATTTTGAATTTTTGTCCGGTGGAAGTCAGTAGTTTGCTCTTTTAAACCTTCCCACAGTGGGTTTTAAGTGCATTTAATGCTATTTGCAGATCGTAAGTATGGTTTGCAGATTATATTTCCAAATTTTAGGAACCGTGGGTCAGGCCTACGGGCAGAAAAACCCTAGTTCCAGAACCGTAGGTGTCAGCTGCGGTTTGCCGAGACTAGGAAAACCTATAAATTGAATTACCATTTGAAAATTTTCATTATTTCTTGGAAAACACTAGCAATCTGAGAGCTCTAAGAGTGAGAAGACCATTCCTGATCAAAAACGCTACCACACTCTACCTTGATTACACTCCTCAACCTCGATGGCAGATGCTAATCAGCTATCTACTAGCCGGGGACAGGGTGCGGGAAAGGTAACTCAAAACTGAGACCACGCACTCAATACCAGTAAAATGAACTACACTAAGTAATGCAAAAAATGAACCATACTAAACTACTGGTAATGAACCCCACTAGTTTAGGCTAGCTTTAGGATTTTAAATTTATGACTTGGTGGTCTAGGAGGGTACCCGAAATGGGTGTCGCTCCTAAACCGTAGTTGGTAGCTACGGTTCCTAGTTGGAAAATTAGGGACCGCAGGTTTTAGCTGTGGTTCCCAATTTGTAAATTGGGGACTGTAGGTTTCAGTTGTGTTGAGTGGTATTTTCACCCAATTGCGAAAGTACACTCTCCCTTAGGATTTGGGTTCCAAATCCCCTCTTGCAAAGAAGTTAGACAAACAACTTCTCCAAGGTCTCCGCTGTATTAGCATTTGCATATGTGTATTAGTAATTTCAAATAAAGATATTCAATTTGAATTCTTGGAACACCTTAGTGATTGCAAGTAACTGTAAACAATGGGCAATATTGGTTTATTTTACCATGAAACTTTAGTGATTGTTCATTGAACCAAAATAAAGCAAATGTGAGTTGAACCTCATATGACCACGATGTAGTGCCTTAATTCCTTTTAACTTGAGAGTTTTAAGGTAGAAGTTATCTTCTTTATTAAGTCCAAATATGGCTTCTTATCATGAAGATAAAGATAGATTTCAATATGATCGATAAACTATCCCTCTTTGGTGAAATGAATTTTCACAAAGAAGCAATAATTTATGGCCTTAGATAAAGGGCTTTAAATGTCACCTTAACTTATCCCTCTTAAATGAAATCAAATTTTCATCAATATGAACAATTAAGTGTTTTGAAGAAAATACCTTCAATGTAATACTCGAATTACCCCTCTTTCGTAAAATTAGAATTTTTATGAAGAGAGGGTAATTTTAGGCTCAAAATGGAAATTTGTGAAAATGCCATAAAACATAACTCCTTAAATGAAATTGGAATTTTCATGAAGGGAATGTCATCATAGGCTCATGAGCGTAAAACAAAACTGAAAAAAATGAAATTTGACCTTAAAATGGAAATTTTCTATTTTCGGATTTTTTAAAATCTGTAGTAAAATAGCAACTTCGATGAATTTTAAAAATACTAAACAACTCCGAAAATGAAATTTCAAAGTGCGTATTGGAAGTATGAAGCATAACCTACGCAATGGTGAAATTATTTTTGGATTTTGAAAATTTTTAAATGTTTATTTTAATGCCTGAAAATAAAAAAAAAAAGTTAAAATTTCTGGAAAATAAAATGCAGAAAATGAAAATGAAATGCAGAAAATGGAACACAAGATACATTTAGTTTGATGCTATCCTATTCCGACAAAATTGAAGATGTGAGGTTTTCATGCATGCAACCTAACCTATTGGACTTGCAAAACAAGCACAATCCGGATAAGCTAAGTGTTGGCTCCTAGGGTTTTAAATGAGGTTTTCAGATTTAAACATTCACATGAAGCAACCAAGAAAACTTGCATAAACTTCATTTACAAGCCTAAAATCTGAAAAGGGGAAATAGACATTTAATATTGCATGCAGAAAATGACTTCTTTCTTGTCCATAAGATGCAAATTTCTAAAATTTTATGTATTAAAAATTTTTCATTTTACAATAACAAAAATTTCTAGTTTTCCCAAACCAGTCCATGGAAGAAAAACAGCCCAAACAGGTCCAGAATGGCCCTCTTGCCTTCAAATCTGCAACTCTGCTCGCAGCAGTTTCCAACCCTTAAATATTCTTGGTCAAAGTGTATGTCAAGTAACTCATCTTCATGATCAATCACTTGCTGTGCTTCTAATAGGTCAACCTCTTTGTCATTTAATTCCAATTCTTTGTTCACTATCCATGGTATCTCTTCATTTGAATCCTCAAAATAATCATGCAAACTTGTATCCGAATCTTCAATGAATTTATATTCAACATGATCGAATTTTGTAACCTTCTCAAATCTTGTGAATGTGAGATCTTCATATGAAGTAAAAGTTTCAACATCCTACATATAAATTGGAATAGAGGTTTCATCAATAGGGGTGTGAGGAAATAACACATCTTCATATCTTCCCCAACCATTGTAAAAATTATCTTCCAAATTTATGGGATGAAACTCCATGGTATTTGTGACATGATCTTTTGATTCATTTGTCAATTATTTTTCTTCTTTGTCCTTGGTAATAGGATTATTATAATCTCCCAAAATTTGATGAGATTTGAAACCCTTTTCCAAAACATCCTCAAATTGTACAGGAGTTGTAATATCTTCCTTTGAGTAGGCGATTATGTTTTCCTGTATATCAATTGGCACACAAGTTTCATTAGCAGTTTTGGAGTGAGTGTAGTATTCCCACTTCTTCCAAGCATCATAATAATCATCTTCCAAAGTCAAGTGGTGACGTTCAACTACTTCTTCAACATATTCCAATTCATCAATGTGTTTCTCATCAAATTCACCTTCACCTTCTTTAGATGGTTCAATAACTTTCAAAAGTGGGTTATTTTTTGAATTCAAATTTGTAAGGCTATCATCGTCCAAATTAGTAACCCATGATTCGATTTTATCACAATTTGGAGGGTGAAGGATTTTTTGATCATTAGTTCCAAGCTTCTCATCGAGAGTGTCTTCCAAGAACAAGTGGTGAAATTTTATCATATCTTCAAATTCATTTATTGATTTTCTTCCAATTTCACTTTCAACCACTTCATTTAATTCTATGACAGTTTTTGTCCTATAATGATGACATATGATATAAGAGCTAAAGTAGCATCTCTAAGAGAAATAATGGTATCTACGATGGAGGATCATTATAAGGGTTTGTCTATGCATGGGATACCCTATCAAATTCCTAAAATGTTATGGGAGTTTCTACGATGTTTTAATCAAGAGGTTTGAATGAGTCCATGGAGTTTTTACATTTGAGAGTACAATTCACGAAACCTCACACTGAATTGACTCATGGACTCATTCAAACCTCTTGATTAAAACATCGTAGAATTGAATGAAGTGGTTGAAAGTGAAATTGGAAGAAAATCAATAAATGAATTTGAAGATATGATAGAATTTCACCACTTGTTCTTGGAAGACACTCTTGATGAGAAGCTTGGAACTAATGATCAAAAAATCCTTCACCCTCCAAATTGTGATAAAATCGACTCATGGGTTACTAATTTGGATGATGATAACCTTACAAATTTGAATTCAATAAATAACCCACTTTTGAAAGTTATTGAACCATCTGAAGAAGGTGAAGGTGAATTTGATGAGAAACACATTGATGAATTGGAAGATGTTGAAGAAGTAGTTGAACGTCACCACTTGACTTTGGAAGATGATTATTATGATGCTTGGAAGAAGTGGGAAGACTACACTCACTCCAAAACTGCTAATGAAACTTGTGTGCCAATTGATATATAGGACAACATAATCACCTACTCAAAGGAAGATATTACAACTCCTGTACAATTTGAGGATGTTTTGGAAAAGGGTTTCAAATCTCATCAAATTTTGGGAGATTATAATGATCCTATTACCAAGGACAAAGAAGAAAAAGAATTGACAAATGAATCAAAAGATCATGTCACAAATACCATGGAGTTTCATCCCACAAATTTGGAAGATAATTTTTACAATGGTTGGGGAAGATATGAAGATGTGTTATTTCCTCACACCCCTATTGATGAAACCTCTATTCCAATTTATATGTAGGATGTTGAAACTTCTACTTCATACAAAGATCTCACATTCACAAGATTTGAGAAGGTTACAAAATTCAATCATGTTGAATATAAATTCATTGAATATTCGGATACAAGTTTGCATGATTATTTTGAGGATTCAAATGAAGAGATACCATGGATAGTGAACAAAGAATTGGAATTAAATGACAAAGTGGTTGATCTATTAGAAGCAAAGCAAGTGATTTATCATGAAGATGAGTTACTTGACATACACTTTGACCAAGAATATTTAAGGGTTGGAAACTGCTACGAGCAGAGTTGCAGATTTGAAGGCAAGAGGGCCATTCTGGACTTGTTTGGGTTGTTTTTCTTCCATGGACTGGTTTGGGAAAACCAAAAATTTTTGTTATTGTAAAATGACAAATTTTTAATACATAAAATTTTAGAAAATTGCATCTTATGGACAAGAAAGAAGGAGTCATTTTCTGCATGCAAGATTAAATGTCTATTTTTCCCCTTTTCAGATTTTAGGCTTGTAAATGAAGTTTATGCAAGTTTTCTTGGTTTCTTCATGCGAATGTTTAAATCTGAAAACCTCATTTAAAACCCTAGGAGCCAACACTTAGCTTATCCGGATTGTGCTTGTTTTGCAAGTCCAATAGGTTAGGTTGCATGCATGAAAACCTCACATCTTCGGTTTTGTCGAAATAGGATAGCATCAAACTGAATGTATCTTGTGTTCCATTTTCTGCATTTTATTTTCTAGAAATTTTAATTTTTTTTTAATTTTCAGGCATTAAAATAAACATTTAAAAATTTTCAAAATCCAAAAATAATTTCACCATTGCGTAGGTTATACTTCAGAATTCCAATACACACTTTGAAATTTAATTTTCGAAGTTGTTCAGTATTTTTAAAATTCATCGAAGTTGCTGTTTTACTGCAGATTTTAAAAAAATCCGAAAATAGAAAATTTCCATTTTAACGTCAAATTTCATTTTTTTTAGTTTTGTTTTACGCTTATGAGCCTATGATGACATTCCATTCATGAAAATTCTAATTTCATTTAAGGAGTTATGTTTTATGGCATTTTCACAAATTTCCATTTTGAGCCTAAAATTACCCTCTCTTCATAAAAATTCTAATTTTACGAAAGAGGGGTAATTCGAGTATTACATTGAAGGTTTTTTCTTCAAAACACTTAATTGTTCATCTTGATGAAAATTTTATTTCATTTAAGAGGGATAAGTTAAGGTGAAATTTAAAGCCCTTTATCTAAGGCCATAAATTATTGCTTCTTTGTGAAAATTCATTTCACCAAAGAGGGATAGTTTATCGATCATATTGAAAGCTATCTTTATCTTCATGATAAGAAGCCATATTTGGACTTAATAAAGAAGATAAAATCTACCTTAAAACTCTCAAGATAAAAGGAATTAAGGCACTACATCATGGTCATATGAGGGCCAACTCACATTTGCTTTATTTTGGTTTAATGAAAAATCACTAAAGTTTCATAGTAAAATAAATCAATATTGCCCCTTGTTTACAATTACTTGCAATCACTAAGGTGTTCCAAGCATTAAAATTGAATATATTTATTTGAGATTACTAATACACATGCAAATGCTATTACAACGGAGACCTTGGAGAAGTTGTTTGTCTAACTTCTTTACAAGAGGGGATTTGGAACCCAAATCCTATGGGAGAGTGTACTTTCGCAATTGGGTGAAAATACCACTCAACAAGTTGTGGTTCCCAATATGCAAATTGGGGACCATAGGTTTTAGCTGTGGTTTGTTGTTGCCCTTTTTTTTTAAGCTCTAGTTAGCTATATTTTTTCTTAAATTATACTTGCTATTCTAGATACTGACCTCTAGAGCCCGGGAGTTGGATATTTTGAAGACTCTCCGAGAGGCTTTATCCAACACCGATCAGGATTGGTTCTAAGCTTTCAGGATCAGATACGTCATGGATCTACCCATTATTAAGGTAGATCAAGCCTACCTGACTACGTTGGCCCAATGCTAGAATGCACGGACCAACATATTTTACCTGCCTATAGGTGAAACAACTATGACTCTAGAGTACGTTTATAGGATCTTTAGGATCCCTATTGATGGTGAGGCCATCGTATCCTCTGCCTCCCAGGTAAAGGAGGCTATTTTTGACACTATCTTCAATGACCAAAGCGAGGATGCTCAAGATGCAATAGACCATGGTAGGGTACACATTGGCGAGTGGTACCATGAGGATGTCTTCTCTGCATGGGAAGCCCTCTTTATGCAACTCATAGTTTAGATTGTGCTTCCATAATCCTCAGGTGCTAGGATTCCCTGAACCTTCTATTTATCACCTGGAGGGTTTTGTAGAGCTCTACAGAGGCACCTCTAATTTTATCTTGTGGGAGCACACTGCTATGTCAGCTCTATAGGAAATTGTACTAGATTATAGAGCATAGTCATAAGGGCCTCAAATGTAGTCTTCTATTATAGATCTGGGGGTGGCAGCACATTCAGATCGAGCATACTACAGATATTCCCCTGTGGATTATTGGTATTGTTGATGATCATCAGTGCTATGCCACCTGTTGCAACAGGCCTCATGAGTAGGAGGGTACCCATAATAGGATCCATGCTGGTGACATCTAGCACTACATTACTCAATTCGTAACACTTGGCTCAAACATTGTTTAGTGGCGGTCCTATATGGATTGCCCAACATGGCTAGAGGAGGGTCAGTGGCTAAGACAGGCACACCACAACATATGGTTGATTGGCCATAAGGCCAAGATTCAAGAATACCAGTTCTACTCTTAGGTCTTGTGGCAGTTTGGGCTTGTGTAGGATATTCCAGATATCCCCCTTAGGTACCGATGCTTGGTTGCAGAGCATGATCTACAGTGGATTGTTTTGGATCCTCTGGGAGATGCTATTGATGACTACCAATAGATTGGAGTCAAGACTACTAGGACCACTCTATAGTATGACGGGTGGTGGTCCATGTTTGAATGGTATGACACAAGGCCTCTAGGTAAGGAGCCAGACCAAGCAGAGGCAGAGGCGGATCCTGATGGGTGCAGGGTGTGCTAGCAGAAAGAGGGTGACTGGGGTTCAGCGGCTACCACCGAGGAGGCTCCTGAGGTTGATCCCGATGAGGAGGCTCTAGATAAGGGTGAGGTCCCTACCAACAGTGCAAAGGGTGAACTCTTGGCTTAGGTGGCTGACTTATAGAGTTAGCTAGGGTGATTCCATATGCAGTAGCTAGAGCGAGACACTACTATTGCCACTCTGGAGGTGAGAGTAGTTGATAGGGATAGGCACCTTACTGAGGTGCAAGATCAGATATAGTTTCTGACTATGTAGGCCATAGATGTAGAGGCCAAGACTCAGAGATTGTAGACTACACTAGAGTTAGCACAAGCACAGTGGACTGTAGCAGATATAAAGAGGGATCTCCTTCGGGTATCGAAGGGGGGTATGCCACCTCATCAAGCTACTATGGGATCTCTAGCAGTACCAACGATAGCACCAGTAGCTACACAGGATCTAACACCTGAGATAGAGGGATTGCATGGTATGGTCATGAGGACCAATGAGATACATGCAGCTCGACTTGCTCATATTGATCAACTGGTTGGCTATATAGATATGCATGGACTATAGGTTCCTGAGAATCCTTTCTCCTCAAAGTCATAGCATACCAGGTCTAGGACCTCAGGGCAGTCTATGGTGAGCTCAGGTCATAGGACTCATAGGACCGAGAGGACACATAGGTACTCTAGCACACATGGGGTGACATCACGTGCCATGCCTAGGGATGCAAGGTAGACTTTGGGGACCGCTAGTCAGGGGACTAGCCTACTGTAGTTACTAGTTTCTTGTGTGTTGGGTGCCTTAGGATTTGGAGGCAGGCAGGACCCACAACAGGATCCACCATAAGTGCCAGTATAGACAGGAGAGCAGGCTCTAGAGCACAGTTTTGAGAGAGGCAACGAGAGTTTCGATATAGGGGGAGCAACCTAGACCTGGGCTCTGCTAGATGTAGACTATACTTTTGCTATGCTATACTCATTTTGAGTGTAAGATCGAGGACCTACACTCTTTTTAGCCTACGGAAATATTGATGCACTATCTATGTACTTTGTTGGACACACACACACACACACATATATATATGACTTGATTATTTCGGCTCATTATACATATCTGATATTTAATTTTTGATTTTATGTTTATTTGATGCACATGGATGCAATGCTTATGTGATGATATGTTAATATGATGCAATGTATGGATGACATGCACTAGGTAGTTATCTATTTTATGAGGATGATGTCATGCAATGATCTATATGATTAGATGTGCTATATATAATGGATGCAAATGTATGTAGTATTTATTTTGAACACATTTATTTTTTCTTTGTGGGCATGCATTTATTTTTATGAAGTTATGGCATGTTATGCAATGTATGGTAATGCATTATGTACATAATCGTAATCTAATGGGAATGAACTTGTATGCTTTAATCACTTAAAACATAAGGAATGAATGTAAATTGTGTATATCAATTTTAAAATGTGACACCACAAAATGTATGACAATCATGCAAGATAATTGATAATTCTCATTACAAGAACTTAATCAATTAATCACCCATATATGAAATGCAGTGAAGTGGATTGGTAGAATTCTAATGAATGAATATGTCATTCTGCATATTTCTTTGTTGCACTATATAGTCAGTAGCTATATAAACATCATTTTTTATATTCATGTGGTATCTATACTATATGTTCGATTGTGCTTTGTTAAATGCATTCTGATGAATGAATGACTAGTATTTTTGATGTTTAATGATATTTGGTATCTTGTTGTTAGTGTAATTTTTTTTTTGGGGTTTTCCATGAGACTCAAAAACCCTAGTAGACCTCTCCAAAAATCACATACTAATTGCACAAGGCTTTTATTGGACAAGGCTTTTGCCGTGATAGACCCAACTATTCATTATCCTTGTGTGTGCATGTGAGTATTTTCAGATAGATCGTAAGCATACCCCATATGTCAGTCGGGACTCTTTCAACCCCTATGTGAGATAGGGTTCCTCATACGATCGTACCATCCTTATTTTAGCTTTGATTAGACTTATACAACTAGACAATCCTAGGTACCTAGAGCTAGCTCATATTGCAAATTGATCAGGGCTACCCCTTCAAATGCATGCGGGACTCTTTCAACCCATTGCTACGTTTGGGGATCACCCAATAGAACTACCCCTCCGATTGTAGGTGGGACTCTTCTAACCCATTGCTACGATCTAGGATCACTCTATGGCTTTCAAAAGGTGGACAATCCAGGGATTCAAGCTCTCACCATTCTTACTTGCTCATATGTAGTGATGAAAATCAATATTAGTCCATGTGTTAACATTTTCTTTGAGCAAGGGATTTTTATAGTGCTTTTGATTCACTATGTCACTTTACATTTTGAACTTGAAATTTGTACTTTTACACTTTGTAACTTGGGATTTAAGCTTTGTGACTTTGGGATTTATAGGGGAAATTATTGTCCTTTTGCCAAAGTACACCTTTCTAAACCGACTATTTGCAAGATAAGCAGGTCGTGAAACCCATATCTCTAAATACCTAAGATTGCTTTTGCAACTTTCATCATCTCTTGTATTAGCAGAATTTTATATGGTTTTGCTTAGTGACAGGATTCTGATATGTTGAAGAACTATCCCAACTAATGACCCTGTCTATAACAACAACGCAAGCTTTCTACAATGTCTGAAGAACCCACTAGGTATGGTTGAGTGACTAGAAAACTTAATACACATACATGTTTCTTCGCAATAGGTATCGTGTATGAATGCAATGAATTATGATAAATGCAAGGGTGCATGATTGAAACACAAACGTGCTATCATTTGTAAGATTTTTATAGACACATTACACTCTACTGTTGAATGCAATGGATGATAAATGCCTAAATACAATATGATGGGGTTAATGCATTAATGAAAATGCAAACTACAAAAGCAAATGTTTTTTTTTGGATTTTAAGCTTTACAATTTTTATTTTTTGGAATTTAATATATTTTCAAATTTTTATACATTTTTGAGCTTTCATATTTGACCAAACGACGAGTATATATGTCTTTGGAGCTTTTTAGGGTTGATCAAGCAATTTTTAGAATTCCTTGGAGCCTTTTGAATTGACCAAAGTTCTTACAGCCGCCTTTGGAACCTTTTAGGTGACCAAAATATCAGCAAGAGTGCGTGGAGCCTTTTAGGATGACCAAGAAGCTATAAGAAATCTCGGAGCCTTTAGGTTGACCAAGTGATTTTTAGAAATACTTGGTGCCTTTTGGGATGATCGAGTGGCTTTAAGCAGTCCTCAAAGCCTTTGGTTTAAGCAATTTTTAGAAATCCTTGGAACCTTTTTGGGATTATCGAGTGGCTTTAAGTATCCCTCGGAGCCTTTGGGTTGACCAAGTGATTTTTAGAAATCCTTGGAGCCTTTTTGGGATGACCGAGTGGCTTTAAGTAGCCCTCGGAGCCTTTGGGTTGACCAAGTGATTTTTAGAAATCCTTGGAGCCTTTTTGGGATGACCAAGTGGCTTTAAACAACCCTCGGAGCCTTTGGGTTGACCAAGCAATTTTTAGAAATCCTTGGAGCCTTTTGGGATGACTGAGTGGATTTAAGCAATCCTCGGAGCCTTTGGGTTGACCAAGAAATTTTTATAAATCCTTGGAGTCTTTTGGGATGACTGAGTGACTTTAAGCAACCCTTGGAGCCTTTGGGTTGACCAAGCGATTTTTAGAAATCCTTGGAGCATTTTTGGGATGATCGAGTGGCTTTAAGCAGCGCTTGGAGCCTTTGGGTTGACCAAGAAATTTTTAGAAATCCTTGGAGCCTTTTGACTGACCAAAGAGATTACAGATGCCTTTGGAGCTTTTCTTGCTATGCTCTCTATACATAGAATACCTTAAAATGGATGATGTTGAGAGGCTCAGGCTCTTCAACACCCCCTAGTGACGTCAAGCGACAGGTACCTAGAAAAATATTTTTAAATATGATATAGGGTCCTAACCAATTAGCCGTAAATTTGTCTTGCATATCAGGCGACAAATTTGAGTTCTGTTGGTTTTATTTTAGCACAATATCCCTAACTTCAAAGTCTCTCTGGTGGACTTTGATATTGTAAGCTCGTTTGAGTTGCTATCGATAAACGTAGAGATGTGCAAGGGCATTCACGTGACATTCATCAGGCAATGTTAGTTGATCTAGGTAAGCTTGCCTTACGGTGTCATCATCGATGAACTCTTTCAATGCAACACACAACGTTGGAATTTCCAACTCTAAGGGCATAATGGCCTTAGTGCCATATACTAGTAAAAATGAAGTTGCCCCAGTGGGAGTCCGAATGCTAGTTCTATAAGCCCATAATGCAAGGGGCAGTTGTGTATGCCAATCCTTGTGGTGTTCTTGCATTGTCTTTTTCAATATGGCTACCACAGTCTTGTTTGAGGCCTAAAATTTCCCATTTGCCTATAGATAATATGGAGATGCAAAACTATGTTTGATGCGGTACTTAGAAGTTAAGGCTCGCACAATTTTGTTCTTAAAAGAAGTTCCATTATCCGAAACTATTTTGGATGGTACCCCAAAATGACTTATGATATGCTCCATTATGAACTCAGCTATACGAGCTCCTATGGTCGTTGTTAAGGGAATGGCTTCCACCCACTTTGTAAAATACTCAATAGCCATAATGATGAATGTATGTCGGCCTGATGACAAAGGAGAAATCTTTCCAATCAGATCAAAACCCCACTGAGCAAATGGCCAAGCCGCTTGGATGGGCTGTAAGGCCTATGATGGTAGGTGCATAAGATTAGCATGATGCTAAAATTTGATGCACTTCCTAACATACACATTGCAATCATTCTCCATAGTGGGCCAATCATAACCCATTCAAAGGATACACTTGACGATGGCCATGCCGCTGAAATGGCCACCGCACGTACCATCATGAGCTTCTAAAATTGCTCAATATGACTCTTGGGGATCAAGACAATGAAGGAGAACTCCATCATAACTTTTTTTGTACAAAATATCTCCTATCAAGATAAATTTAGTCATTTTTTGTTTAAATGTGCATCTTGCGGCACGTGACAGTCCCTCCGAGACAAAACCAAGTCTTGAATCTGTGACATCCAATTCTGATGAGCCTTAGCTTTGACCGCTAAGACAACCTGTACCACCTGCATATTTACTCTTACAAATGTAGACTGGGAGACAACCTTGTGGTTAATGGTGGTGCCACTCCCCATAGGACTCTAGGAGGTTAAAGAACCCCAGGGCACTTTATTGAGAAAGTCTTCAGCTTTGTAGAACCAATCAGATTTTGGTTCCATACTAATCATGTTGACTGATTCTTTGTTATCAAAGGCTACACGCTCTGTTGCAGGATGCGAGAGCATATTGACATGGATGGTAGTGAAGTCAATAGACAAATTCTAAGGGATTAAATATCCCAAAGAATCCATGGTGTCCGTAAATCTATTTGTTGAACAAGGGATTGCCTCGATGTTGTACCATTCTAGTTTATCCAGATATGTGGCAATGGGATATTTATAGGCTTTCAGTGCCAGACATCGATACTAAAATAGTCCCTTCACTTGGTTAATTATGAGCAGGGAATCGCCAAGGATGTTTAGTCTCTTCATATTCATGGCGATGACTGTATGAAGGCCCAAAAGTAGGGCTTCATATTCAACATTATTATTGGTGCACATGAAGTCTAGTTTGAATGACAAGGGGATTGGAGCTCCTTACGGTGTGAAAAACACTATCCCTATGCTAGATCTTTGCTCGCATTTCAAACCATAAAAGAATATAGTCATATCATCATTGTTCTCTGGCTCTTCGAGTTTGGGAGCTTTGGATATTACAAAAAATGCATCATCCAAAAGCTTAATTATCAGAGGCCTATTGTTGGATAGTGGCACCTCAGCTAATTGATCTAATATGATCTGTCCCTTAATGGACTTTTGGATTACAAATTCTAGGTCAAATTCTATCAATAGCATGATCCACTTTGTAGTACGTGTATTATGATATGTCTTGCTCATCATATACTATAGAGGATTTTGTTTTGATATCACATATGTCGTGTGACTTAACATGTAGTGCCTCAATTTCTTAGTAGCGAACACTACAGCTAAACATAGATTTTCCACATATGCATATCCTAGCTTGTAACTCACCAAGGTTTAGCTAATGTAATATATAGCTTGTTCTTTGTCTTGTACATTATTTTGGGCCAACATGGTCCCTAACGCAAAGTCTGTCATCGACATATATAGAAAAAAATGCTCTTCTGGCCTTGGTGGAGCTAACACTGGCAAAATTTCTAGGTATTGCTTTATCTCAGCGAAGGCTGCCTTGTAGTCCTTGTACCAGTTGAATGGGACACCCTTATGTAGTATTTGATTCATGGATCGACATTTATCTGATAGTTGGGTGATAAATCGCTTTATCGAAGCTACCTTGCCTTGGAGGCTCCTTAATTCCTTAATATTGGTGGGAGGACACATTTCCAAAATGGCCTTGACCTTAACTAGGTCTACTTCAATGCCTCTCTTGGATACAATAAACCCTAACAACTTTACAGAAGTTACGCCAAATACACACTCCTTAGGATTTAGCCTAATGTTGTGCTCTATCAGGTGATCGAAGACTTTTCTCAAGACATCTTCATGCTCTTATCATAGCAACGACTTGGCTAGAAAATCATCGATATAATATTCCATAATTTTGTGCATATAGTCATGAAAAATGTATGTCATGGCCCGCTAGTATGTAGCACCAGTATTTTTGAGACCAAATGGCATAAATTTGTAGCAAAATGTTCCCCATGGAGTTATAAACATAGTTTTGTGCTGGTCTTTGAGCTTAATCCAAATTTGATTATAACTAAAAAAATCATCCATTAGGGAGAGCATTTCGTGACTAGTAGTAGAATATACTAGAGCATCGATATTGGGTAATGGAAATGAATCTTTGGGTGTTGCCTTATTGAGATATCTAAAATCTGTACAAATACGGATCCTTCCATCTAGTTTTCCTATAGGCACCATGTTGGATACCCATTCTGGATAGTCGATGGAAATGACAAATTCTACATCCATCAATTTTTACAATTCATCTTTCACCACTAAAGCCATTGTTGGATGCATATTTTTGAGCTTCTTCTTGACGGGCTTCTTGGATGGGTCTAGAAAAATTTTATGAGTAACCAACTTCGGGTCTAGACAGGGCATATCTTTGTATGTCCAAGAAAAAAAGTTAGGTATCTCTTTCAATAGAGGGATGATGCTAGCGAGCTCATCTGGAGTGAGACTCATTCTAAATTTGACCTTATTTGGATTTGTGGGGTCGTTATCGATATCCACTTCGAAGGTTTCCTCTACTAACATATGGGATCCCTCCTCAAGCTGATGAGGTGTAGGGATAAAATGGATGTCATCAACTGGATTTATAGGTTCTTCGTTAGAAGCATTTTCAGCATGATAGACATCATAAGTGCAACCTGGTCCAAAATGAAATGGTTGCAACATATCTTCATTTGGAAAGAAATCCTTACGCTCTACTGGCAAATCAACATGATCTTAATCGATAACATCCCTATTTATATGCAATGGCTTGGATAGATCTGCTGTATTGTAGAATGGAGTGGTCAACTCAATGGATACCATGCTGATGGAATGAAATTGATCTCTGTTAGAGCATATGACATATTGTATTTCATTATTTTAAAATATTGCTCGTAGGCAATCTCCAAGTTAGGTTGATTAACCAACTCATCGGTTAATCAACTGCTTCAACTGTTTGTAAATATTTATATTGCCATCAATGAGAATGTATCTACTACTTCACGAAATTCTTCATGGCATCAGAGCTGCGGACAGACCTGCCTGGCGGACGGACCTGACACAGACAAGACAAAGCCTGGCGGACGGAAGCGGACGACGGACCGGACAGAAGCGGGCGACAGACAAAGCCTGGCGGACCGGACGGAAGCGGACGACAGACAAAGCTGACAGGACGTAGGGCCGAGGGCCTGGCACGGGAGACCGGACGGAAGCGGACGACAGACAACGCAAACAGAATGCAAACCGAGACGGGACGACGCAACAGAACGCAAACCGAGACGGGACGACGCAAACCAAGGCGGGGAGACTCTGCGGCGGTTCGGGGAGACGGCTGAGGCAAAAGGGCGGACTGGACTGGGGGTGGTTGCCCGAAGGCAACCGAAAGGCTATGGTGCCTTCCGTTCTTTTCAAGCCTCCCACAATGGCCGCATAGGCCATGTGGGATAAAAAAATTATTTGCCTATCTCCGGCCCCGAGGATCTAAATAGATCCTGTCTTCGGAGTAGTTTCGTCGGGTCGTCTGGCTCCCGTGGTCAGGGTGCTGCATGGTGGACAGTAGGTTTCGGTTTCGACTCCCTTCGGGGATGATTTTTTGACGCCCAGCGCAGTTGACGCCCAGCGCAATTTTTTTTTTTGACGCCCTGAGCGACTGTTGACGCCCTGAGCGACTGTTTGACGGCCGAACAACACCATTGACGCCCAACGTAGTTTTTTTGACGCCCTGAGCGGCTATTTGATGCCCGAACAGCACCATTGATGCCTGTGACGCCTAGCCAGCACAAATTTTGAAAGTTTCTCTAGGTATTTTTTTCCAAATTCTTGTCTATTTTGCAATTTGAAGGGGGGAGTTCACCAATTTCACTTTTTTTCACTTGCAAAATTGTCAGACAAAGGGGGGAAAACTGTAATAGGAGCTATAATTTGCGGGCATTTATGATTTTTATTTGCATTTAAATACTCTTTTTTCTTGCATTATCAATCATAAATTAAAAAAATATATAAGACCCCAAATTTATACCCTATTTGTGCAATTTATTGCACAACAGAGTTCGGTATTTGAGATACCTCTGGTCCACACTTACAGGTAATGCTGTCGTGCTTTGGACTACCGTATTCGCCGCCTAATATAGCTGCAACAACGACGTCTGAGCTTGTTCTCTATAAATCATCGGGGAGAAATAAGGCAAACCAGTTTTTTGTTTTTTCCCATTTCATACCCACATCGTGATTGTTGTTAGGCGTAAATCCTGACGAAAGCTCTTTTTTCCAAAGTGTTTAGGGGAAGTTACGCCCCACGCATGCGGAATAAAACTTTCTATGGTAGGTGTCATTAACAACACGATGCTCTTTCAGTATCGCCTATGTTCAATATATTGTGCTTCTCATATGTACTTATAGTCTCCCTCTCGTAAGGGCGAGTACATATTGAGTGGTATACTGTTCCTATATACCTATAGTTTCCCTCACGTAAGGGCGGGTGTATATTGAATGGTTACAATATAACGATCTGGCAGGTATAAAGAAAGGGAGACCAATTGGTGATATAAGGAACTTTCATAATGGCCACAATTCATAAGTATCTCTCAGATTCTCAATTGCTGAAGGGTCCTAACTTTGTTCCATGGAAGACAAAGATGAAAGCCATACTTCAGTTGGAAGATTTATGGGATGTAGTTTCTGGCACTGAAAAACGTCCTCAAACAACAGGAACAGATCAAGATGATTGGGATAAGAAAGACAAGAAGAGTCTTGTATTTATCTTACTTGCTACCGCAGATGAGGTGCAGCCTCATATTTGTGATGCCACAACTAGTAAGATAGCCTGGGATGCTTTGCTCACAGTATATGAAGGGAAGAATCAATCCACTATTCTTCATCTTCAAACTCAACTACATAATCTCAGTATGAGTTCTGGAGAAACAGATTGACATATTCCTATGCAGAGTGGCAGATTTGAAAGCAAAATTGAATGCTATGGGAAAACCTGTGGATGATGATGTCTTGAATTCTGTTATCTTGAGAGCATTACCAAGTTCCTACAAGATGTTGATCACCTCTCTCAATGTTTCTGCAGACAAGTCTCATTTGTGGAACTGGTAAACTTGCTTCAGACTGAGGAGGCAACTCAGGTCCAGAAAGATGACATGCCAGATAATGCTCTCTCCACTCAGCAAAGTGGTAAACAGCAAGGCCAGTTTCAAAAAGGAGGTGCTTCTTCCAAAGGAAAAGGGAAGCAATCTCAGCAAAAAGATACAAAATATTGCAAAATTTGTGACATGAATAACCATGACACCAACAGGTGTTGGTTCAAAAACAAGCAACCAAATGAGAGAGGTTCCCACAAGAAGGGCAAGCATAAGAAAAAATACAATAAGCATAAACAATCTAAAGGCCATGTAGCTTATGTTGAATCCAACTCAGAATCACCTTCTCCTGATTCTGATTTAGATTCTGACTCTGAAAGAGCACACAAGGTGCTCATGACTCATACTTCGTCTTCTCAGATAGATGATGTATGGTATATTGACTCAGGAGCTAGCAAACACATGACTGGGGATAAATCATGGTTTGATACTTTTGTGGAGAAAGAGGGTAAGCCAGTCACAATTGCTGATAATCAGGTATATCAAGTAAAAGGAGAAGGGGATATTTCTGTGTCTCTTCCTGATGGTAATTGTCAAATTGAAAAAGTTCTCTATGTGCCAGGCTTAGCAAATAATCTACTTTCAGTCACTCAAATGTTGGATAGAAACATGGAAGTCGTGTTTCGAGTTGTCAATGGCAAGAAGAGATGCTTTATCACACATTGTGGTAAACATGTTGCCACCGGATCTTACCAACATGGCTTGTTTATTCTCGATGCTATTTCCACTCCCCATGTTGCTTTGGCCGCAACTACAAAGGAGGCCACCTCTCTCTGGCATCGGCGGTATGGGCATCTCAGTTCTGGATATCTGCTTGAATTACACAAATATGAGATGGTTAAAGGTCTTCCACCTCTCTCATCTACCTTACCAGTGTGCTCGGATTGCTTAGCAGGGAAGCAACATCGAGTGCCTTTTGAAACAAGCTCCTCTCGAGCTGCAAAACCTTTAGAGCCGGTACATACCGATCTGTGTGGTCCTATGTCAACTAGCTATGGTGGGAAAAGGTATTTTCAACTATTCGTTGATGATTACTCACGGAAGATGTGGGTTTTCTTTCTTCAGTTGAAATCAGAAGCACTTCTCTACTTTCAACAGTTCAAGAAACTTGTTGAGAAGGAGTCGGGATATTTTATCAAGACCCTCCGCTCAGATCGAGGGGGGGAATACACCTCTGGAGAGTTTTCAGAGTTTCTTAAGAAACATGGAATCAAAAGGCAACTGACTACAGCCTATACACCTCAGCAGAATGGAGTTGCAGAGAGAAGAAATCGTTCCATTATGGAAATGGTTCGATGTATGCTAAAAGGAGCACATCTTGAGGATCAATATTGGGTAGAAGCAGTAAACACAACATCATACCTTCTAAATAGAGCACCCACTAGAGCTCTACAAGGGAAGACTCCACAAGAAGCATGGAGTGATAAGAAACCTTCCATTGCTCATCTGAAGGTGTTTGGATGTAAAGCATTCATGCACATTCCAAAACAGAAAAGGAGGAAGTCGGATGAGAAAACCCTGCAGTGTATCTTTCTTGGCTATGATGAGTACTCAAAAGGTTATCGATTGATTGATCCTAAGACCAAGAAGACACATGTAAGTAGAGATGTTATATTTGATGAAACTCTCACATCAAAAGACACATCTACAATTGTATACCTAGATGAAGAAGAGCCTAAGAAGGAGGTTCAACTTCCACAAGAAAAACAAAAAATTCCAAAATGGTATACTAGCACTTTGAGAGATGCTAAGTTGAAATCTCTTCCAGATCTATCTCTTGATAGGCCATGTACTCGCAGTATGACTCAAAATATGAGAGCAGAAGAATCTACTTCAGAGGTTGACGAACTTTGTCAACACTTTGATGATTTGTCACAGGGTACAGAAAATGATAGAGAGGAAGAAAAGGATGGAGAAAAAATTTATATGTCTACATTGAATATAAACGAACCCACAACGGTTCAATCTGCACTTGATGAACCACAGTGGAAAGAGGCCATGGATGTAGAACATCAATCTCTCCTTAGAAATAATACTTGGAAATTAGTCGATCTGCAAAAAGGGAAGAAACCCATAGGCTGCAAATGGGTGTTCAAAGTGAAATATAAGGCAGATGGGTCTATTGATAAGCATAAAGCCCGGCTTGTTGCCAAGGGGTATGCTCAGAAAGAAGGCATAGATTATGAAGAGACTTTTGCCCCTACTGCAAAAATGACTACCATTCATGTACTTTGTGCCATGGCAGCTCAGTTTGGGTGGCAATTACATCAGATGGATGTTAAAAGTGCTTTCTTGAATGGTGACTTACAAGAAGAAGTCTACATGACTCAACCAGAAGGATTTGTGATCAAGGGGAAAGAACAAAAAGTATGCAAATTGATTAAATCCTTGTATGGGCTAAAACAAGCTCCTCGAGCTTGGTACATCAAGATAGACAGTCACCTTGTGCAGCATGGATTTGAAAGAAGTCCTTCAGATGCAAATCTCTATATCAAGAAAAATGGGTCTGATATAGTGATTCTTGTACTTTACGTAGATGATCTGATCATTACAGGAAGCTCAGAAAGTATGATTAGCTTAGTAAAAAAAGACTTGAAGCAATCATTTGAAATGACAGATCTAGGACTTCTGCACTATTGTCTTGGTTTAGAATTTACTCAAGAACAATTTCATATACGAGTAACACAAAAAAAATATGCCAAGACTTTAGTAGAAAAATATCGGATGACTAATTGTAAGTCCAAAGCAACTCCAATGGAGCAAGGACTTAAGTTATCTCGATATGATGAGTCACCTCAGGTAGATGGAACTCTCTATCGTCACTTGATTGGGAGTCTCCTATATCTGACAAATACCAGGCCAGATCTCAGTTTTGCTGTGGGATATCTTTCAAGATTCATGCAAGAGCCTAAGATGAGTCACTGGAAAGCAGCAAAAAGAGTTCTTCACTATGTTCATGGTAGTACAAATTATGGCCTGGAATATAGAAAGAATAATAAATTTTTCTTACTTGGATACACAGACTCAGATTATGCTGGATCTCTTGATGATCGTAAATCCACTTCTGGATATGTTTTTCATCTCGGGTCTGGACCAATCTCATGGCACAGTAAGAAACAGCATGTGGTTGCTCTATCTTCAACAGAAGTAGAATATCGTGCAGCCAGTGAAGCAGTGTGCGAGATAATGTGGTTAAGTCGCATTTTTACAAACATGGGCCTTCCAAAGAATCTTCCACTTCATTTGTTTTGCGACAATCAAGGTGTTTTGAATCTTGTAAAAAATCCAATTTTTCATGAACGTACCAAACATGTTGATACCAGATGTCATTTTATTCGGGATGAAGTTCCAAAGCACCATATACAACTCCAATACATTCCTACTGATGAGCAAGTTGCCGATATCTTTACCAAAGCACTTGGCCGTATCAAATATGAGAAATTTCGAGCAACTATTGGAATTTGCCAATAATGAAATAAGGGGGGATGTTAAAGCATATGACATATTGTATTTCATTATTTTAAAATATTGCTCGTAGGCAATCTCCAAGTTAGGTTGATTAACCAACTCATCGGTTAATCAACCGCTTTCAACTGTTTGTAAATCTTTATATTACAATCAATGAGAATGTATCTACTACTTCACGAAATTCTTCAATCTCTAGGACTACACAGACTAAACTCTACATCATATGTGTAGCTTCCGTACCCAAGATTTGGCTCAGATAGCATGGGGACGAAAGGGTCCTCCCTGTGGGACTCCTGGATAGCTAGATCCTCTCTGTGCATTAACTATAAAATGGGATCTCTCAGCTCAAGCAGCTTAGAATAAGTAGGCAGCTGGGGAAAGAGCCTTTGATACTCCTCTTCTAGATTTATTCTTTCCCTGAGGCAACATTGGAGATTTATTTCTCGATGCAAATCGTAGCTATAATAGATGGTAGACCCCGAGGTGGATTTGGATTATGCAGATGATGATGCCCCAAATAGACCATCTCTAATGAATCCTCATCATCACTATAAAGATATAATCTTTCACTTCCCTCCATATGCAAGGGACGATCTTCCAGATGTGGCCCCATGTACCTGATTCTATGATTGCTATCATCACTATCTGGATAGACCAGATAAAATGATCATATATACGACATTGACATAAAAACTGGTTTTGCTTCCTCTTTAAAGCAATTTGTGTTAGGAGGGCCCTCTTTTGTAACATACTCTGACTTTGTAGGACATAGATGTAGTAGATATACTAGCCTCAGATCGGTCATCTCAACCTCATTGCTATGATTAGGGTACTCTATCGTGTCCATGAATATTGGGAGATTAGCTAGACGATGCCTTAATTAGGCATGATCTATCTCATCTTTATGGTCACTATCGACCATGAAATGCTCTTGTATCTCATCTAATTGCTCTCTAGGTAGCAAATGGTGTAGAAATGCCAGAACCATGAAGGCTTGGTCAATTCCCTCTTTGGATTGATCATCATTTGAGGACTCGCCACCTGCATCATAACTTGGTCTGCTAATTTTGGAGGTAGACTCCTCTACATCTTCACTACAAACATCTCCTGAATCGAGGTCACCTAGAATAATGGGGTTGTGCCCCTGCATACCGATATCATCGATTGTGATACAATTTTGATGACCCAGGCTGCCTTTGGGGTTCTTCTCCAAGAACTCTTTATGTTTAATATCCGATCTCTCAATGGTGATGACAGGCACCATTAGGTTGTTGACCTGAAGGCTAGACATGTTAGGATGATATGAATTAAAATCCACATCGTCCCCTAGACCCAGGTGCAAATGATCCAATGAAGTAGAGAGTAAATAATCATGTGCCTAAATCTACAATCCCAATCTGAACCTATCAGTTTCCAACTGATAACGTGGTTCAAGAGGGGTTCTTCGTCCTTGTTCAAAAAGACCCAGGCTGTATCCATGCCAATGATAAATATCAAAAATGTGCATGGAATACTCTGGATTGGACAAATACCGAATGTTCACCGTGAACTATTCATCATCATCCACCTCCATGGGTGCCCGCATTGGAACTTGATCCAACCCAGCATAAATGAAGTTTGTTTGGTTATGTGGCTCACCTAATGGTACTATGGATCCAACTAGGTATCGATGGGATATTGATCTGTCCATGTCTCATGTAGTGTCTAAAATAGGACCGAAGGTCACATTTTGCACAAGATATTCATCTAGACCTATGCTGGCTAGGTGGATAGTCACTTGGGGTGCAGATGACCCTACTAAAGAAGTAGGTGAAGCAGGCTGAGGTGCCTCCTTGACTTGATCCTGGGCTTCCTCCACCTCCATGGGAGTGGAAGCCTCAGTGGCGATTGGTTTGGGCATGCTCTTTGTTTCTTTCCTACCCAATTTCACCTTTAATTTCTCATTGTTCTAATACATTACTGATGCACTCGATCTTAGAGAAGTGGCAATGGTATGTTCAGATCTGTTTGATACAAATACCAATGGTTGAACATGCACCGTCTGTTTACCTCTTGGAACCCTCACCGACAATGTGAGCCATCCAAGTGCATTTACAGGATCACGAAACCCCCTAAAAAATCTACTAAGTTCACGAAATTGAATGGTTCTTCATCTTATGCAACCATGTGAACTTGTACCTCATGTACATACTTGACACACTAATGCAATATCAAGGGAACACAATGCATTTTGTGAATCCAAGGCCTCCCCAACAGGATGTTATACTACAAGGCACCCTATATCACGTGACACATTATGGGAATGGTATTTAGTCCCAATTGAATAGGTAGGACAATCCTGCCAACCGTAGAGCATAGTGCATCATTAAACGCTCACAACATCAAGGTGGTTGGTATGATGAGTGATTTAGGAAATTTCAAATGGTGCAGTGCCTTAGTCATGATTATATTAATCAATGAAGCAGTGTCAATCAATACCCTTTTCAATGGCACATGGTTAACACATGTAATGATATGTAGTGGCAGGTCAACCACGCTTGCAGAAACCACTTTCACTTTGTGATCATAGAATTGGATCATTGGTTCCTGGTAATGTTGTACATGACTCATGAAGTTTGTGAACACCTATGCATCCTGGTACTGTACTTCAATGGACATCAGAATGTCCATAAGAGTATTCTTGTGCCAAGGGGACTATTGCATAAGCTCATATATCAACAACTTCATAGGATTCATTTGCAGGTTTTGAACCAACCTGCTCCTAATGGTCACCACCGGTCTCGTTGGTGGGCCTGGAATATTTTGTGTCTGTCGTTACTGGTGCATGGCCTATATTTGAATGGGAGCATGAGGTTGATTTAGTTTTTCATACCTTCCATGTCTGGTAACAACATTGACCATTCTAATGAACCCCTTGGTAGGTGGTTCAACTTGTACTTGATTGATGTGGTCGACGTGGTTATGGGGTACCTCATGGTTTGGTAATGGATTTTTGAAAATCCCCATGTTTTGGTTGTCTAGCGCCTGGGGATTGCCTGGTACTATAAACTCTCCCTTGCCTATCATATTTTGTACAATGCATTTTAAGGACCAACACACCTCGATTTTGTGGCCTTTCGCTCTATGAAATATGCAAAACAACTCTTCTTGATAGTATTTGGGCTTGGGCTGATTTGGATCCACCATTTTGACTTCGGGTAATATTATTGCCTTGGCCTCGCAGAGCTGATGAAAGATCAATATCATTGATTCCGTAAATGGCGTAAATATGTGAGGTGGGCGTTGCTCTTTGTTCTTGCCCTTGTAATTATTTTTGCGCTGGTTGTATTGTGTAGGAGGGGGATGGGATTGATAATTCTATTTATTTTTCCCCTTATCCTCATTTTGGAGATTTAGTACCACTTGACTCACATGGGCCTTCTTTCCCTGTGGCTTTGAGGTACTCTTCTTATATCCCTCTTTCCTGATTTTTAGCTTCAAGTTGCCTTCCTACAACTTGATATCCTCAATTACCTTGGCTTACACCCAAGCTTCTTTGAATGTGGCATACTGCTACAGCTGCAATAGTAGCGAGATGTGCTTGGCACAACTCTTTGTAAAAATTTAGGTTAATTCTGTGGTAGGGATCGAGAACAAAATTTTTTCCATTAATCTCCTCCACCTCTTCCCGTACTGTTCTATTCGCTCGTCATCGCACTAAGCTAGCACAACCAAATCGAAAAGGTTGGACTATTTCTTGATTCCAAAGGAATAGCGTTCAAGAAAGACATTTGCTAATTGCTCAAAATTTGTTATGTTGTGCTTCTTTAGCTAGTTAAACCACTCTCGGGTTGGTCCAGAGAGTGTCGTGACAAACGTACACAACAATAGTGCATCATTGTTCTCTATTTACAAGCAAGAGTCTAGAAAGCCCATGACATGTTCTTGCACCTCTTCATCACCCTTAAATTTGTCCAACCTGGGCATCTCAAAATGCTTCGGGTATGGGGGCATAGGTACCGAGGGATCTAAAGGTTCATTGTAAATTTTCCTCAATGTCAGCTTTTGGACAACTGCGCCCTGTCTCTCAATTGCCTTGACCTTCTCAGCCAAAGCTTTGTAAGACTCAAAAGATAGAAAGTCCTCCTCCCTAAGTCAGCGTGAAGGTGATTTGGGAGGTACATTCCTCTTCTATCAAGGTGGAGGGCATTTCTATTCCTCCTCCTCAGCTCGAATACTCTTAGGATACTCTTGGTTGCATCTGTTCCCCTCTTGCTCCTCATAAGGTTGCTACCTCTGATTGCCGAATGAGGTCAGTTGCTCTCTGTGATGGAGAGTTATATGAGTATGAACGCTTGTGTGCTCATGGTACATGTCGGCTTGCAAAAAATCCTTCATGTGCACCTACTCTCTGTGCTTTTCTTGAGAGTATAGGCCAGACCTAGTCAACCTATCTTCCTACTCTACACACTCCTTCTAGATGAGGACGCGCTCCTTGTGCAAGCACTGCTCATACAACTTTTTTCTAGTAAGCCTCTATGCCTGAAGATATTCATCTTCAATGCGTTGCCTCTCTAGGAAAGCATCCTCCAATTGATCTTGGAGGAGTTGGCATTTTTTCCTAGAGGTCAGTCGATATGATCTTTTAACTTGGTTAGCCGAAGGAGGCCTTTGATAATCTTGCTCTGTACAAGTGACCTTGTGGGTTTTGTACCTATCGGACTGATGTGCTATGCTTTTGCCTCTTTCTATGAAGGCGACATCAGCATCGTTCTATGTCCTGTGGTACATGCCATCATGCGTGGGTGGTGGATGCGAGATATGAGGGTGATTAGAATCCTCTCCATGCTCTCTAGTAGTTCTAATTGTGCTATCTCTATGCTCACTCAGAGCATGAGTGGGCAGAGCCAAAGGCTTATAGCCTAGCTGCTCCAACACACTACCTAGATCGTCTAGCTATCTAGACCTCCACCTCTCATGGGGTGGTGTTCCATTAGCTCCCACATTTGATATATCGATGGTGATCTTGCATGCTATAGTACGCATGGGAGTATGGGTAGAATTGCGATCAATAGGGAGTTGGTCTACTTACCTCTGAATGGGAAGACCTCTATTCCTTCTATATTTAGAAGGTGGGGGTATAGTACACCCTGTATAATTAGTGTGGATGGGTGCCAATCTGGTTCCTTGCATAGCATACTCTTCGGTCGATCCCATGGACGCACGTGCATTGCGATATCGATAATGGCTTTCGAGTGGAGAACCCTCAGGCTAAGAAGACCCATGCTCTAATCTACATCTAATAGTATGCACTGATGCTAGTCTATCAAGGGTACGATCAATGGGATCCCCTCATGTCGAGTTGTCTCCTCTAATGCTCATCGAACGTCATTCGGTTTGGTCATGTGGTTGATGACTAGATACATGTAATTATGAATTGATTAGGGCTTGGTCATCGGCCTCAGGCTTGCACCTTTGTCGACCACCCCGTGTATCCACCATAGTGTACCTAACATCTAGATGTATATTTTATTATCAAAAAAGGTATACAATGATGTTTATATTATTTTAAAATTTTACAATGTGTCCTAAACTATTTGATGTTGTTATGAGATGTGTTGTATCAGTATGAGAAACTCCCACGTGTTTTGCAAAATCATTGGATTTTATTCTTAGTTTAATTAGCTTTCACCTATATACTTGCACAATCCAAATATGGTAATGAATTCCATACTCAATGAAGTAGCATAGGTACTACCAACCCTCACCTAGCACACCATGCACAACGATACACCCTTTCGAAGATGAGTGCATGCTATTTTGCATGGATAGGATAGTTCTTGGGTTGGCCTTGGCAACGAGCGAGTCCCGATAATACAATTTCAAATGAGGCAACCAAGTGGTAATGACATCCACTGTTGATATCAATAAAATGGGTTGGATGTGAGAGCCCAACACCACTGATGTTTACAATGAAACATGGTGTGTGTGGTTTGTTTTACTTTGCATAAATACAAATGCATAAAATAGCATTCATATGATCATTCCTACATGATATACATAAGAAGGAACATTTCAAATTCATAAAAGGTATGCATGCTATGTCCTACATGACGTTATGACAATGCAATTACGATGACATGGCCTCTAATTGGGTCTCATGCATGTAAATGACCACACAATTTTTATCAAGGTCACTGTATTCTAGGGTGGACTGCAATTAGAGGTCTGCTGTTCCTAGCAGTGCCTTTCCAATGGAAAGAGTGCGAAAGAAAATTAGGACTTGTTCATTGATCCTTTTCCTTTAATGTTCCTAATTTGCCATTGATTTGCCACCTACTATAAGAATACAGAGAAGAAAATGCAGAATAGAGGATGGAAATAGAACCTACCACAACTCCTGCTCTGCTACCAAGTGGTTTCTCTACTGTCTGCTGCTTCTACTATAAATCGTAGCTCTGGTCTACGAGTTGTAGTGTAAACTACAGGTGATAGCCATGGGCCAAAAAATAACTATAGTTGTTAGCTACAGTTAGCACCTAAGGTGAAAAAAATAAAAAATGTCAGTACTTGGGGGCTAGAAATGCGGAGTTCCATCGTGATCGCCATTTGTGACCACCAAGGAAGCTCACACCCCACTCTAACTATCACAATTGAAAGGAAACACACAAATAGGCATGCATAATTTGATAACAAGAAATAAAGTGAATATAAGGAATTCTTTATTATTTTCGATGAAATCAAATTACAGATTCATCCCTCTTAGGGATACCCATTTGATACATTAATTACAGTAGTGTTTAATCCCTATTAAGGGTAGGTGTGATCAAAATACCCCTTAGGGTGACACGAACTACTCTAGGGTGTTGATTACCCTCTTATTCACAATGGGGAAGGTGTTGAATGCTTTATCTCTCCTTTAAAAATGTTTCATGCGGTCAAGAAACAACAAGAATGTCAAAAATATAGGAAACCTCTTGTGATGAGGCCATTTTAGGTAGAATGTATAATGACACCATTAACATGCATAATCAAGAAAGCATAAATAAAGTTGCTAAACTATGCAAAGCAAATCAATATTCATGTAATAGCATAAAGTAAAATAGCATCTACACTATGCATGGATCAAATATAGAAAATGAAGCATAAACATGCATAAAGAAAACATTCTAGTCCTAATTGAAACATAAGCATAAAATGTGAATCTAGCCTAGTTCTACGGTCAGAAGTCTTCTAAAATGCTATTAAATCAACCAGATAGCTAATCTAACCTAACTAACCAGACATAAATAAAAAGAGTAAGGTGATCTGTCACCTATTACAAACCATAGCTCTGGTGTGCGGTCTGCACTGTGAACCATGGCTGACAGTCGTGGTTTGACCTTTGATGATTTTATCCTAAAAATTAGGGGCAATGGGCTCAATATCCTTGTACAAATTGATGTTCAAGGGTCGCATTAATTTTCCTTAGATTTATTTTGTGGTCAATTCGATATTAAGGGGCTTCGTTTTCCCGGATTTGCATTTCTTGATCCTCCTAAGCACCTAGGGAATCCATAATGTGATTCATCATGAATGATGGTAGAAGGGTTGGGAATTAAGTGCAATAGCTCTATCTCTTAGTATGCTCAGTTTGAGTATATGGATGCAATGTTTTTGTTAGATACATGTTTAATTTTGATTTAATTGTATGCATCTAACTCATGCTATGATATGGTGAATGCAGTATGTAATCTAATGTGAATGAACTTGTATGTTTTAATCACTTTAAAACATAATGGTATGCATATGATATGATTTCGACAATCTAATGGGTGATACCATAGAAAGTATAACAACCATGAATGTTTAATAATCATTCTAATCATAAGAATTAATTATTTAAACCATTCATATGTGCAATGTAATGGTGTGGAATGTATGTATATTTTTTGGATAAGCTTCTGTAATTTAAGAGATATAAAATAATCAGTGGTCGTCTACATATCATTTTTGACATATATCTGGTATCTAGTTTATTTTATTAATACCCCCCTAATTTACAGAAGCTTATAGAGAAAGTTGATGATGTGGTTTGATGATATGATTTGTTGCTATGTGGGAATTTTTGAGGTTTTTCCTGAGACTTCAAACACTCTAGTTACCCTATCAACAACTATGTACTGACCATACAAGACTTTTGAAAAGCAAGGCTTTTGACCATGTCCCTAGATATTCATTATCTCTGTGTGTGCAAATGAATATATATTTTGAGATAGAACCCAAGCATTTCCTCCGATGTCAGGCGGGATTCTTTCAGCCCATTGCTAAGATCAGGGATCCTCAAGTGTTCATCTCATCCTTATGTTGGACTTAGTTGGACTATACCACTAGGCAATATGAGTTACCTAAGCTAGCTCATCCGCATTCAAACATTGGTCTATACAAATGCTAGAAGCTATTGTAATAGACATATCATCATGCGTAAGGATTTCTCCTTCCAGTTTTGTGCAATGCTGAGAATTCCAGGGATTCAAGCTCCATTCCCTTTTTTTCTTCATTTCATTTGGGATATTTGCTCTTGTGTAGTGATGAAAATCACTGTTTATTTTCATTGATTTTTCTTTTGAGCAAGGGATCTATGTAGTGATGATAATCACTATTTGCTTTGTTTGTGAACTATGACTTTGAAATCTGGGACTTTGAATTTGTGCTTTGTTTTGAGGTTTTTGCTTGTTTTAATGAAAGCAAGGGATTCATGTAGTGATGATAATCACTCATTTCTAGGTAGGGTGGAACTTGTCCTTTTGCCAATTCTCAACACCTTTAAACCGGTTGCATAGGGGGATAAGCAAGGAAGATCCTTTTCGCTTAAGGTAACCTAGACCACTTTTGTTGTTTTCATCTTTCCCTTGTACCAACTAGGATTTTAGTGTTTTAATTAGTGATGGGATCATGAATATCCAAGGTATTATCACAACTAGACCCTACCCTCTACTAATCAAGGTGGCTTTCTACAAAAGTTGATAAGACCACTAGACATGGTTGAAAGACTAGGAAACTTTAGTATATTCCTTATAGCAACATGATATGGTTGTGTTGAAAAACACAGTTACACACATGGATGCATGGATGAAGATGGATTTGAATATTGTGATTGTGATACGACTGTGGCATCATTTGTAAGAATGTGATCATAACCTATGCGAATGCAATGGATACATTTGTTATAATGAAATGCAACTATGTGGGTGCAAATGTAAGATGTAAATATTTTTGGATTTTTGATTTTTGACCAAAGGGCTTTAAGATGCCTTTGGAGCTTTTTGATTGATTTGATTTTTGACCAAAGGGCTTTAAGATGCCTTTGGAGATTTTTGATGATGATTTGACCAAGCGGCTTAGAGATGCCTTTGGAGCATTTTTGTGATGATTTGACCAAAGGGCTTTAAGATGCCTTTGGAGCATTTTTTTATATATTTTACCAAAGGGCTTTAAGATGCCTTTGGAGCATTTTTATGAAGATTTGACCAAAGGGATTTAAGATGCCTTTGGAGTGTTTTATGATTTGACCAAAGGGCTTTAAGATGCCTTTGGAGCATTTTTATGAAGATTTGACCAAAGGGCTTTAAGATGCCTTTGGAGCATTTTTATGATGATTTGACCAAAGGGCTTTAAGATGCCTTTGGAGCATTTTTATGATGATTTGACCAAAGGATTTAAGATGCCTTTGGAGCATTTTTATGATGATTTGACCAAAGGGCTTTAAGATGCCTTTGGAGCATTTTTATGATGATTTGACCAAAGGGCTTTAAGATGCCTTTGGATTTTTTATTTTTATGACATATTTGAATGTTTTTTATTTTTATGACATATTTGAATGTTTTTTATTTTTATGACATATTTGAATGTTTTTTATTTTTATGACATATTTGAATGTTTTTTATTTTTATGACATATTTGAATGTTTTTTATTTTTATGACATATTTGAATGTTTTTTTATTTTTATGACATATTTGAATGTTTTTTTTTTTTATGTGTAAAATGTCCTCAAGTGGATGATATTGAGAGGCTCAGGCTCTTCAACACCATCCAATGATGTAAGGTGATATGCTCCAGGCCCAACCTTCTCTGAAATCATGTAGGGGCCTATCCAATTTACCATAAATTTGTCTCGCAAATGCGGTGGTAGATTTGAGTTATATTGGTTTTCTTTGAGCACAAGATCTCCAACTTTGAATTCCCTCAAATGGACTTTACTATTGTATGCTCATGCAAGGTGATTATGATAAACATGAAGATGCTCCAAGGCATTTACTCATCATTCATCAAGAAGCATTAACTGATCAAGGTGGCATTGTCATGCATGGTGTCATCATCTATGAAGTCCTTCAATGCTATGCACAAGGTTGGAATCTCCAACTCTAGGGGCATGATGGCCTCAGTGCCATATACAAGTGAAAATGGTGTTGCCCCAGTGGGCATCCGCACACTAGTCCTATATGCCCATAATGCAAGAGGTAACTGCAAATGCCAATCCTTATGATTATCTCTCACTATTTTCCTCAAGATGGAGATGATTGTTTTGTTTGAGGCTTTTGCTTGCCCATTTGCTTGTGGATAATAGGGTGTTGAAAAACTATGTTGGATGTGGTATTTGTCCATTAAAGCATGCACATTTTTGTTCTTGAAATATGGCCCATTATCCGATATTATCTTTGAAGGGACCCCAAAATGACTTATGATATTGTGGAGTATAAACTCTGCAATCCTTGGTCCAATTATCGATGTCAAGGGGATCACTTCGACCCATTTGGTGAAATACTCAATGGTCGTTATGATGAATGTATGTCGGCCTGAGGATGGGGGAGAGATCTTCCCCACTAAGTCTAATCCCCACTATGAGAAGGGCCATGCTACCTGGATGGGTTGCAAGGCTTGTGATGGCAAGTGGGTGAGGTTTGCATGATGTTGACACTTGACGCATTTCCTGACATACTCACAATAGTATTTTTCCATAGTGGGCCAATAGTAACCCATCCTCAAAATGTGTTTAACGATGGCCATGCCACTGAAGTGACCACCACACGTACCATCATGAGCTTGCAATATTTCCCAAGATGCTTCCTGGGGCTCAAGACAATGAAGGAGCATTCCATCATAACCTCGTCTATAAAGGACCTCTCCTAGAAAAATGTATCTTGTCACCTTCTATTTAAATGTTCATATTTCAGCATGCGACAAGCCTTGCGGTACTATTCCAAGCTTCAGGAAATCCTGCAATTGGGAAAGCCAATCCTGATAAGCCACAACTTCTATGGATAACATGACATGTTCCTCTTATGATCCAAAATCTGAGAACACAGATTGAGAGGCAACCCTATGGTGAATGGTTGTACCACACTCCATAGGACCTTGAGAGATCAAATATTCCCAAGGTGTTATTTGCAAGAAAGCTCTAACTTTGAAGGACCAATCCTGATTTGGTTCATTCTGGATCATGTTGACCGACTCTAGGTTGTCAATAACCTCACGTTGTATTGCTGAAAATGTGAGCACTTTCACATGAATGGTTGTGAAGTCAGTAGATGGATTCTGAGGGATTAAGGATCCCAAAGATGCCATGGTGTCTACGAATCTATTTGATGTACGAGGGATTGCCTTGATGTCATACCATTCTAGTCGAGCTAGGTAGGTGTCAACAAGCTCCTTGTAAGCTTTCAAGAGTGGGCACCTACATTGGAACAATCCTTTGACTTGATTTACTATGAGCAAGGAGTCACCAAAGATATTCAATATTTTAATGCCCATTGCCATAGCCATTTGAAGTCCCAAAATCAAGGCCTCATATTATGTGTTATTGTTCATGCAAGGGAAGTCTAGCTTGAATGATAAGGGCAATGGAGCACCCTACGGTGTGATAAATACTATCCCTGCTCTACCCCCTTGCTCGCACTTTGAACCATCGAAGAACAATGCCATGTCTCTTTGTTTCTCAGGTTCTTCGAGTTTCGATGGATCTGATAATGCGAAGACTGCATCATCAAGCAATTCTATAGTGAGAGGTTTGCTATCCTGAAGAGGTGCCTCTACTAATTGATCTGCTATGACTTGTCCCTTGATGGACTTTTGGCTTATGAATTCTAGATCAAATTCTATCAATAGCATGATCCACTTTGCGATACGTGTATTATGATATGTCTTGTTCATCATATACTGCAAAGGATTCTATTTTGATATAACGTAAGTCGTATGGCTCAACATGTAGTGTCACAATTTTTTGGTTGCAAAGACCACTGCTAAGCACAACTTTTCTACATACGCATATCCTAGCTCATAACTCACCAAGGTGCGACTAATGTAATATATGGCTTGCTCTTTGTCTTGCATGTTCTTCTAGGCCAACATGGTGCCCAAAGAAAAATTAGTAGTCGATATGTATAGCAAAAATGGTATGTCTGGCCTTGGTGGAGCCAGCACTAGTGGTGTTGCTAGGTAAGTTTTGATCTCTGTAAAGGCTTGTTGGCACTCTTCATCCCAATGAAATGGGACATCCTTGCATAGCAAACCGATTCATGGGTCGACACTTGTCTGATAATTGTGCAATGAACCATTTTATGGATGCTACCTTGCCTTGTAGGCTTCTTAACTCCCTAATGTTGGTAGGGGTGGCCATTTCCATTATAGCTTTTACCTTTGTAGGATCGACTTCAATGCCTCTCTTAGAAATGATGAACCCTAAGAGCTTTCCAGAAGTCATGCCAAACATGCACTTCTTAGGATTCAATCTGACATTGTGCTCTATGAGGTGATCGAAGACTTTTGTCAGGACCTCAATGTGCTCTTGCCATACTAAATATTTGGCCAGCAAGTCATCCATGTAGTCTTCCAAGATTGTGTGCATGTAGTCATGAAATATGTATGTCATGGCCCATTGGTATGTGGCACCAACATTCTTTAGGCCAAATGGCATCACTTTGTAATAGAAAGTTCCCCATGGAGTAATGAAAGTAGTCTTATGTTGGTCTTCGGGTTTGATTCGGATTTGATTGTATCCAAAAAACCCATCCATTAGGGAGAGCATCTCATGACCTACAGTGGCATCAACAAGAGCATCTATGTTTGGCAACGGGAATGAATCCTTTGGAGTTGCCCTATTCAAGTCCCTGAAATCTATGCAAATGTGCACTCTTCCATCTGGTTTTCCCATGGGCACCATGTTCGAGACCCATTCAGGATAGTCGATGGGAACTATGAAAATCGCATCCAATAGTTTTTGCAACTCATTCTTCACCATCAAAGCGATGGTTGGATGCATTTTCCTCAATTTTTTCTTGACTGGTTTCTTTAGGGGATCCAATGAAAGGTTGTGAACAACTAACTTTGGATCGATCCCTGGCATGTCTTTGTAAGTCCAAGCAAATAGGTTTGGCCTCTCCTTGAGGAGAGGGATAATGATGGCTTGTTCCTCTAGAGATAGACTCTCTCCGAACTTGACTTTCTTTGGTTGAGTAGGATCATCACTGATGTCCATCTCAAAAGTTGCTTCTATAGCCATATGTGACCCATCCTCCAGATGGTGAGGCATGGGTATCAAATGAATGTCATCGGTGGGATTTATAGGTCCTACTGACTCAGGATCCAGACCAGCATGGAACACATCATATGCATAACTTGATGCAAAATGGAATGGTTGTAACATCTCTTCATTAGAGAAAATATCCTCAAGCTCTATGGGTGAATCAGTGTGATCCCAATCAATAGCCTCTATATCAAGACACAAAGGTTTAGTGGGATCTATTGGGTTATGAAGTGGAGTGGTCAAATCAATGGAGATCATGTTGATGGATGGAATGAAATCTCTAGGACCACATGGGTGAAATTTTGTCTCAGATGTTTCCCTTCTATACTCACGATGAGGCTCTAGAGGAAAAGGAATCTCTAGATCTAGCCCATGAGCTGGTCGGATAATAGGATCATTGGGCTCTAACAACTCTCTGAATGTCGACGGAGGGGGATTGACCGCATGGTGAATAGCAACTAGGTCGATAGGTCTTCCTAGAAACCACAAACCGAGGTCTATGGCATGAAGTGCCACCTCTCTTTCTACGAGTGCATTGACTTGCTGCAAGTGGTGAGGCCCAAGATAGGCCATCTCGGTTTCATCTTCAAAGTCATCATCACTTATCCAGAAACCGTTAGCATTGGTATGTGGCCCCAAGACAAGAGGCTCATGTCTTGGCCCTAAGTAGGCCATTTCTATCTCATCTTCATACTCTTCATCACTTATGAAGAAGCCATTTGCATTAGTATGCTACCCCAAGTCATGGGGCCATTGTCTTGTTCCTAGATAGGCTCTCTCTATTGAGTCCTCTGACTCATAGCCACTTTCATCCGATATGAATCCACTATCATTGTGGATGGACCAGGTAAATCTATGTAAATAGTGAGGCCCATGATAGGCCAAGCCTACTTGTGCTTCATCATCACTTGCCATATATCCATTTTCTTCTTGCTCATCATCCCATGAGTTGTAACCCATTGGGGTGGCATCAATTGTGGGGCTTGGATGATAAGTTTTGGGTGGTGGTATGCTCACCATGACCACTTGTCTGTTGTTTGGATATCTTGCACTTGGTGGGTGATAAGGAATAAAATTGATGTCTTCTCCTAACCCCAAGCTTAATCTATCCAAGGCTGCTACTAGAGAGTCATCCCGACCTCTGATATGATAGCCTAACCCAAACCTATCAGATGAAAGCTGGTACTATGGCTCGAATGGCCGCCTACACCCCTGCTCGTATATACCAAGACCGTAACCATGCCAATGGCAACGTTCGAAGTAGCTTAGAGAAAACTCAGGATTAGAGAGGTAATGAACATTAATAATGAATAATTCATCATTGTCCTCTTCTGCATCGGTAGACTTATGGGTGCAGTCTAGTCCAGCATAGACAAAGTTTATCTGATTGGGAGGGATCCCAAGTGGGACCACTATTCCCACTGGTGGTCTTAAGTCTTTTGGTCATCCCATGTCTTGTGTGGACTCTATGATGGGCGTAAATGTTATGTTCTGCACAAGATACTCTCCTATCCCTATACTTGCCAAATGTATTGTCGCATGTGATGTGGATGATCCCATAGACGACACTGGTGAAGTGGGCTCTAGTATCTCCTCAGCTTGATCTTGGAGATCTTCCTCCTCCATGGGAGTTGGAATCTTCTTAACATCTATGATTAGCACTTCCTTGAGCCCTCTTTCCTTGACCATGGGTGCCTTTAGCTTCTGATTGTCTTTTGGTTTAGACGTTGATGGTCTCTTAGAAGCATTAGTCATGTTGGGCGCTAGATGAGGTGTTGATGTAGATGGGTCCTTTTGTACCCCTTTGCTCTTATCATTAAGTTGTGTAGCTAGAGATGAAGGTCCTACATACAAGTGGGTAGAAGGAATCACAAAATCTCCTAGACAATCCACCTGATGAACATATTTGAATGGCTCTTCATCAGCCAACACCACGTAGACCTTGTTATCATGCACATACTTGACACATTGGTGTAAGATTGAAGGAACACACTTCATGTCCCTTATCCAAGGTCACCCTAAGAGGATGTTGTATTGCATGGCCCCTTCCAAGACATGACACATCATGGGGATGGTCTTATGCCCCACCTTGATAGGTAGGACTATCATTCCCATAGTATTGCATAAAGCATCATTAAAAGCCCTTAATGTGTAGGCTCCCGGAATGATATTGGACTTGGGGATCTTAAGGTGTTCTATTGTTGTTGTTGTGATGATGTTGATTGATGAACCTGTATCGATCAAGACCCATTTGAAAGGTAAATCATTGAATGATGCCACAATGTGCAATGGAGGGTCTGGTAAGGCAGTAGGCACTATCTTAATCTCGTAATCATAAAATCAGATTACAGGTTCTTAGCATTCTTGTACTTGTCCCACAAAATGGGTGAATGCATTTGGATCTTGTGGTTGGAGCTCAATCGACCTTAAAATCTCCATCAAGGTCTCCCTGTGCTTTGGGGACTATTGTATGAGCTCATAGATGGATAGCTTAGCTAGAGTCATTTGTAAGTTTTGCTCAAGTCTACTCCGAATAGTTACCACAGGTCGGGTTGGTGGACCTGGAAGGTTGTTTTACCCCTACCTCTACCTAGGTGCAGTAGGGATGTTAATGGGAGCTGCAGGAGGTTGTGGTTGACCATACCATCTACTCCTAGTTGCTATATTGACAATTTCAACCATCCCAATGCACCCATGGGTAGGCATATCAATTCAGACCTGATTGACTTGTGCACCTTGCCCTCTAGGGACCTCATGGTTTGGCAGCGGGTTTTTGTAGATGCCCATATCTCTATTGTCAGGAGCCAATGGGTTGTCAACTTTAAGTTCTCCCACCTCAATCATGTTTTGCACCTGGTGCTTGAAACCAATGTAAACCTCAATATTATACCCCGGTATCCTATGGTAAGGGTAAAATTGATCTTCCCTATACCCTTTTGGCTTAGGATGGTTGGGATCTATAAGAGGTATATCAGGGAACCTGATATTTCCTGCCTCGCTCAATTGGTTGAAGATTGATTGCATTGATTCTGTTAATGGTGTGAAATAGTGAGGGGGTTTGCATTCTTTGTTTCACCCTTGATTATTCTTTTGATCATAATTGGCTGGTGGGGGCTATGCTTGATAATTTTGGGGTTGGTGCATAGCCCCATCCTTAGGCACAGCCAATACCACTTGATTAACTGGAGCAGGGTTTGCCTTCTTCTGCTTGTGTTTGCCATTTTTGTCATTTTTGTTCCACTCCTTCTTGGTTCGGAGTTTGATGGTTCCCTCATCTACTTTTATGTCCTCAATGAGTTTGGCCTATGCCAAGGCTTCCTCAAATGAGGGGTATTGTTGAAGTTGTAGCAAGAGGGAAATGTGTTTGGAACAACTCTTGGTGAACATTCGGACAATCTCTTCTATGGGGACGGAGAATGATAATTTTGCCATGACTTTTCTCCATCTATTCCCATAATCCATTACTGGCTCATCATCATAATGTCTCAAATTGGCTAGGTCTGAAAGGTTCACCTTCCTCTTAGCACCAAAAGAGAAATGCTTCAAGAAAGTGTTCACTAGTTGTTCAAAATTGGATATGCTATGCTTGGGCAACTGGTTGAACCATTGAGTGGTGGCACCCAAAAATGTCATTATGAATGTCCTCAGCATAAGAGCATCATTGTCTTCAAGATGAAAATATGCATTGATGAAATTGGTAACATGCTCTTGTGCATCTTCTTCACCCTTAAAATTTTCCAACCTAGGCATCTCAAAATGCTTAGGGTATGCGGGGCTAGGGACAGATGGACATAATGGTTGATTGTGTATTTTGCTCAATGTTGGTTGGCTACCCGCCATCTCTTGTTTTTCAAAGGACTTCATATTTTTAGTGAGTGCTTGGAATACCTTTGAGGCGAGGAGTTCCTCCTCTTGGAGACCCCCTACGATGGTGGTGGAGGTAACCCTCTATCCATTTGATTTGCTCTATTTTCTTCCCTCCTATGAGGGGATTCAGGAGGTGCCTGATCCTGTTCTATTAGGTCTACCCTTTCCCCACCAGTTGGATTTTGCTCATGATTTGGAGGGTGGTTTTGTTGTGGGTTTCCTTCTTGTCTAGTGTGCTCCTCTCTTGGTGAGTCAACATGTTGATCTCTTTGATGATCATTTCTATTTTCTTGTTGGTTGATACGAGCTAGCTGCTCAACTTGCTCTCTTAAATATTGCTCATGTTGGTGCAACAACCATTCTCTTTGTTTATCATGTTCGAGAGCTTCTACAAGCTCTCACTCTTTATGCAAGGCATTTTCTAACCATCACATGTGGTTAACTTGCGTGGTCATAGAAGACTCATGCTTATCTGATCCTGTTCTAGTGGTTTTGATTCATAGATTTCTCGAAGAGGTTTCTACTATTTCTTTGCTCTAGCTAGCTAATGTGACTTGTTCAGTGTATTGTTGAGTGTCTCCATGATTAGACTCTATATGTTTACTATGGGGTCACCCTGAGGCACCCCCAATTTGAGAAGTGGGCTTAGAAGTCATGGTTCATGAACTTCCAGATGCAAAATTCTCTATGGCTATGGTTTTAGGAGGTGGTCTCGAATAAATCTGATCCACCTCATCTAACTATCTTATTTTCCATGGCTGATCCCATGGGGTGCCATTTACTCCAATGAGGTCATAGTCTATAGGAATCCTTCCTCTTGTGTGAAGGATATCTTCTGTTTGATATCTATGACTGGATGTATCTCTAGTTTCCTACCCCTCAATGGGCTGATCTATTCTAAGTGTCCCATGTGAATGTTGGGATGTTGTGACTCTTGTGTGTCTTTTTGGTGATGAGGGTTTTGTGGCCCTCTCTACCCTCCATGAGGATGGATATGGGGAAACCTCATCATCCCTATGTGAAGAACGAGGTCTAGAACCCTCCTTATGTCCATGTGAGGAGGAAGCTCTTGAAGCTTCCTCATGTCTCTGAGAAGTTTCTATGTGTTTAGAGGAAGCCCTTGAGGTTTCCTCATGTCTCCTTGATGATGATGGTCATGAGGCCTCTCTATGTTTATGTGATGTAGTTTCATGTTGTGGTTCCCTATTTGGGGTTTCTTGAGGAGAACCCCCAAGGGTTGAGTTATCACCCCTTAGACTCATGGAACTGCATCTCATGGTCTTTCGAGTAGGTCTTTCAATGTTACTATGACTTCACCTAAGGGTATGTATTGCTTCAGATTCTCCCTCGATATCAGACCGAGGATGTTTACTTCTTGTTTTGACCATTTTTTTTGGGAATTTAGCTTTTGTGTTGCACTTAAATATAACCAAACAATATCAAGAAAATGTTTATCTTGATTACCAATTTAAGTGTGCCCTAAACTGTTCGTTGTATTTTGATGTTTTGTTGTTTCTTGTTTCTTGTTCTTGCTTTGGATTTAGAATGAGGAGACTCATCCATAGTGATAATCAAGAACACTCATGCCAAACATGATTTCTCAAAAGAGACTAGGGTACACTGCTTAAATCCTAGTGGGGGGTTCGCCTAGCTCTTCCACTCTAAACCAATGATTGTTCCAATAGTGGGAGATAGTTTGAACACAAGTAACTTAGTGTCACTATAAGTAAGTTCCTCAATCCATTTCTAGGAAGCTCTAGGGGGAAAACCGATGGAAGGAGATGAATGCCAATATCACTGGACTGAATTGAGGGTTGGTGATGAAATCCAACTCCCCAATGTTTAAAATATATGTGTGTGTGTGGGGTTCATTTTAAGTTTTGCATGAATAAGAATGCATCATACAACAACAATGACTCTTTCCTATATGCCTAATGCAAAATGCATTTCAATTTTCAGAAATATGCATAGCTACTATGAGATTAATGGATGCACTCTATTAGGTGCAAGTATGGCCTTTAGAAAGGCCTCAGAGCAAGCAAACCAACACACAATGTCTAGCACGTTGGATTCTAGGGCGAACTTTACAGATAGAAGTCATTGTTCCTAGCAACGCCTAGTGGAAAATCTAAAAGAAAACCTAAGATGTGCAAGATGCAAGTTCTTTCTCTTTCATTATTTTAGTTTTCCAAATTGAAATATGTCTTAATTACCACTATTTTTAAGAAAATAGAAATAGATAGAAAACCATAAAGTGTCAAAAAAGTTGTACCAACCTTTAATCCAGCTCAAAGAATCAATTATTTGACCTCTACTGCACTCCAGTTCTAGCCGTTGTCGACCAGAGTGACTAATTTCTGGCCACTGTAGCATAGAGTGGCTAACTCTTGGCCACTGTAGACAAGAGCGGCTGATTTTTGGCCACTGTAGATCAGAGCGGCTAAACCTGCACACAAAACCCGAGTCAATAAAGTGGTAGAAAATGAAAGTAAACTAAATAACTGGGCAGGAGTCCCACCGTGATCGCCATCTGTAGCGACCCCGAGGAAGCGGTGCACCATCCACCAACTACTCTACTTGTGATTCGATTGAATCCTTTAATGTTTAAACATGCAATAAATGAAAGGCACAAAGCAGATATAACTAGAATGTGAAGAAATAAATGAATGAATGCTTTTTGTATTGATATTCCCAAGATCCGGTTACATATGAATCCCTCTAAGGGATACCCTTCGTTTGATACATGATTTTACACACAAAGAGGGCAACAGGTGTATAAAATATCCCCTCGCATAGGGGGCACACTTTATAAGGCTTCTCGATGATGCACACAAAAATGTATGAGGGCTTACAGATGCCTCCTTCTCTAGGTCTGATTGCTAGAGGGATCCTCTTGCTTTCGTATGTTGCAGATTTTCCCGATGAACCTGTAGCCCTAAAATCAATGAAACAACAACACACGCTTAGATGTCCGAGATTGCCTCCCTGGATGAGGTTGTTAGCAATGAATAAGCTCAATAGAAACAAATGCAATGAACTAGTACTATGAATGTGAATAACTAAAATAAAGCCTATGCTAATGAAATGAACGAGAAAGCAGAATGAAATAAAATAACACCTAAAACCCTAGACTAGGTTGTGGGCCACTGTCTAGGACAACGGTCGCTAAGGTGAAATCTCCTCCTATTGATCCAATGGCTATAGGCTCAAGTATGCTACTAATGTTAAAATGATTACCTTATGTGTTCAGATTTTCCCTCCAATCCGATAGGGCTCTGCTACAAGAATCGATCTCCAAGGGAAGCTCTCCAAGTCTCTAGAAGCTCTCCTCAATGATCCAACCTGTTCAAAGTTCTGATGTATGATGTTCTCTCTCTCTGATTGATAAAAGGAGGTCTAAGAAGGTCCCCTAATTGATCAAAGAAGGTCCCCTAGTGCTTTTAGGTTTGCTCCTTATAAAGTGTTTGAAGCCCTAGGTCAATGTTCCAAACCCTAGGACTGAATCCCTCATGCGTACTAGGTGTTAGCATGAGAAGCTCTTTGTTTTTCTATGTTTAACTGAAGTCTAAATCAAGACTGGAGTCTTCCATGTAGACTGGCTGTGAGGAGGAATGCAAAGTTGTCCCCGCTCATCCTTATTGCATGCAGACTACCACTTCCACCCAATATTAGGCTAGATTGGTGGCAAAATGCATTTAAAGCTTAGTCGTTGTCATCTACAGTGGCTAAGGTTTGGCCGCTCTGAGCTACAATGGTTGGATTCTGGCCGCTCTGGTCTACAATGACCAGGCTTGGATGGGCTGAAAATGCCCCATATGAGTGGCCAGAACCACTTTTGACACTTGGAAGATCCCAAGGTTTAGTCACATGACCTATGAGTGTGCCTATGTGAGTAGTCTCCCTGAACATGACATGTTTTAGGTGTCTACAGACTAGACATATCTTATCATTTTTTGTTTGAATGCTCATTTTGTGGCTTGCAATAATCCCTATGGGATGATTCCAAGCTTAAGGAAATATTGTAACTAGGATAGCCAATCTTGATAAGCTAAGCTACAACCTCAAAATACAAGACAACTTGTTCTCCTTATGATTTGATATGCACAAATGTAGATTGAGAAACAACCTTGTGGTGAATTATGGTACCATTCCCTGTAGGACCCTACAAGATCAAAGACCCCCAAGGTATCTTATTTAGATTTTTTTTGGCTATATAGAACCACTCATGATTTGGTTCTATATGAATCGTGTTGATTGACTCTTTATTATCAAAAGCCTCATGCTGCATCACTGATTGTGAGAGTGTCCACACAAATGGTAGTGAAATTAGTAGATAGATTCTGAGGGATCAAAGATGCTAAAGATACCATAGTATCTGCAATTTTTTTCGGTGCATGAGGGATTGCCTTGATGTTATACCATTCTAGTTGGGATAGATAAGTGTCAAAAAGTTCTTTGTAAGTATTCAGTATTGGACATATGCATTGAAATAATCCCTTAAATTGCTTGATGATGATAAGGGAATCAAAAAAGATATTTAGCTTTTTAATCTTCATAGTGATTATTGTTTGGAGACCTAATATTAGGGCTTCATATTCAGTGTTGTTATTTGTGCAAGGAAATTCTAGCTTAAATGACAAGGGCATTGAAGGACCTTGTAGTGTTAAAAACATGATCCCTGCACCACCCCCTTGCTCACACTTCGAACCATCAAAGAACAAAGTCATGTCAGCTTTATTATCAGGTTCTTCGAGTTTGGGTGCTTTTGATAATGCAAAGACTACATCATTGAGAAGTTCTATGATGATAGACCTATTATCCTAAAGAGGTGCCTCTACTAGTTGATTAGCTATGACTTGTACCTTGATGGAATTTTGGATTATAAATTCTAAATTGAATTCTAGCAGTAGCATGATCCACTTTACAGTACATGTATTATGATATGTCTTGCTCATCATATACTATAAAGGATTTTGTTTTGATATCACATACATTGTATGGCTCAACATGTAGTGGTATAAATTCTTATTCATAAAGACCACTTCTAAGCACAACTTCTCTACATATGTGTACCCTAGCTCGTAAATCACCAAGGTGTGGTTGATATAGTATATTACTTGTTCTTTTATCTTGCACATTCTTTTGAGCCAACATGGTACCCAAAGCAAAATCAATAGCAGATATATAAAGTAAAACTAGCAAACCTAGTCTTGGTGGAGCTAGCACTGGTGGGATCACTAGGTATAAATTGATCTCAGAAAAAGCTTGCTGACATTCTTCATCCCAGTAGAATGGGCCCCCTTATGTAGCAGTTGATTCATGGGTTGATATTTATTTGATAGTTGTGTGATAAAATGCTTTATGGATGCTACTTTACCTTGTAGGCTTCTTAGCTCTTTGATGTTAGTGGGTGGGGCCATTTCTAGGATAGCCTTTACCTTTGATGGGTTGACTTTGATACCTCATATAGAAACAATGAATCCAAGATTTTTCCTAAAGTTATGCCAAAGACGCATTTCTTGGGATTCAACCTGACATTGTGCTCTATCAGGCGATCAAAGACCTTTCTTAGAACCTCGACATGATCTTCACACATCAATGACTTAGCCAGTAAGTCATCGATATAATATTCTGGGGTCTTATGCATTTAGTCATGGAAAATATGTCATTACTCACTGATATGTGGCACTAGCATTTTTGAGACCAAATGGCATTACTTTGTAATAAAATATCCCCATGGAGTGGTGAACGTAGTTTTGTACTGGTCTTCAGGTTTAATTTGAATCTGATTGTAACTAGAAAAACCATCCATGAGGGAGAAAATATCATGACCTGCAATTGCATCTACAAGAGCATCTATGTTGGGCAATGGGAATGAATCCTTCGGTGTTACCTTATTGAGGTCTTTGAAATCTATGCAAATACGGATTCTTCCATCATGTTTTCCTATAGGCATCATGTTTGATACCCATTCTAGATATTCAATGGGGGTAATAAAGACTACATCCAATAACTTCTATAGCTCATTATTTACCATCAAGGTGATGGTTGGATGCATCTTCTTGAGTTTTTGCTTGATCGGTTTCTTTGCAGGGTCTAGCAAAAGATTATGGACAACCAATTTTGGATCTAAACTTGACATACCCTTGTAGGTCCAAGAAAAGTTATTAGGTCTCTATTTCAATAGAGGTATGATGGTGGCATGTTATTTTGGATATAATATTTCTCCAAACCTAACTTTCTTTGGATCAGAAGGATCATCACTGATGTCCACTTTGAAAGTTTCCTCTATTGACATGTGTAACCCATCCTTAATCTGAAGAGAAGTGGGTGATGAGGCCTGGAAATGCCTCCATCATAGCATGTTTTGAACAACTAAAATTTACCTAAAACTTTGTGATTTACTTTATATACAAGTTAAGTTGATCTAATATGTTGTGTATTAATTGTTTGCATGATTGATGTGTTTGGAATATTATATGATGATTTTTACAGTTTTTGTGTAGTTTTATGTCACTTTGCCATGACCTGTTACATAAGGGATATGCTTAGGCTGATAGAAACACTTTAATATTCTTATTTTGATGCTTCTCAAGCATTAATTCCTTTGAATTTAGTAAATAGTGCAAAGAACTGTTACTGTGCAACAGAAACTGGTTTTCCTGTGTAAATTCTAGCCAACTACCAATGAATGGCAAGGCATGGAATTCACACATGAAGAGGAACGAAGGTTATTGCAATATGATCTTGAGGACTAATACACTTGATAAATATAGCTAAAATCAATTTAAGAGTATGTAGTTGGTCATTAAGAATATGTTCAGATTGAGAAATACAGTCTCTTCAGATTGAGCGAATATCTTCAGATTGAGCCACTTAGCTCCGGATTGAGAACAGAAAGCACTTTTTGCCCTCTTGACTGATTTTTGACGGTGGAAAAAGGGAAATAAGGCTGAGGAGATTAAAGGAAAATATATCCCATCTAAATTTGCTATCCTTGCCATCCAAAGCCACAATTTATGGAAAAGATCCTCTTCTAGCATAAACCCAGGGAATATTGCAAAATAACAGAAATTGATTTGCAGAGTATATTTTCTGTTGTAATTAGATTTTAGGCATCTATAAAAGATAGCTCATGTACAGGTTGAGCTAATAATAATAACAATAGAAATAGTAGTAGAGAAAATATAGATAGAGAATAAGCAAGAAAATTGAGACTGTTACAATTCTGTAACAAGTTTTAGCAGTAGATTTGTAATCATGTTCTGAATCAATAAAGTACAAGTTTTTCTATTCATTCTATTATGTTTGAGTGTGAGTAATATTTAGAGAGAGGAACTCATACCTTCTTCTGGAAAAGGAGGCTGGCCACTTCTAGACCTAGGAGGAGGACTAACAGACAGGTTTTGTTCTGATTTTGCTGTAGCAAAATATGCTGTAAAACTTGTCAATTTCATTCTTTTGTAGTAGTTAACATCCATTTTAGTCCTAATAATTTATTTTCTGTTCAAGATACTTTTGTGATGTGATTAGTAGTAGATATAATTAGTCTTTTTGCATCCCAACAACTTTTCAATTTACTACAATTTCCATTTCCAGTAATTTATAGTTTTCTGCAATTTTCCTACATTATTATTTTTGTTGTCAACCCCTGCACAGAATATTGACAACCTTCTGCTACAGAGTATTGATAGGACTTAATTTTAGTTTTCATTATTGCAAGAGCAAATAGACTTTCATTTTGCAACTATAATTAGGTTTCCAATTCTACAACTGTAACTAGGGTTTTAATTCTGCAATTTAATCAGATTTCATTCTTGCAACTATAACTAAGGTTTCATTTCTGTAATCAACAATTAGTTTTCATTCTTGCAATTAGATTAAAGTTAAATTTATGCAATTTAGAGGTAGAAGAGACCTAAAAAACCCTACACAATAAGTTCCACCAATAATACTTGTTGCTCCCAATTGACCTTAAATTATATCCCTGTTCACTCCTTTCATAGATAGCCTTGTACACTGCCCTGGATTGACAAATTCATTGAGAATTAATGATGTGCTTAACAACAATGCATAATTTTGGTGCTATTTTCAGGGAGAGTGTTTTTATAAGGTGTCAATAGTTCAATAGTTGTTAATTAGATTGAGTTGTGAAAATTCAAGGTAAATTTTGAATATAACAGTTGGTTAAGTAACAATTATTGACTTATAATTTATGTCATTAAGGAGTAGGTATGAATGAGTAGGCCTAGGGACGAAGAAGGTAAAATTATCCAAAGATATCCCTGGATTATTTCATTAATAAGATCTTCATGCCTAAGGGGTGAATCACCTGTGTTTGAACTACTAGAAAAACTAAAATAAAAACTACCAGCTTCATCATCATCAGAATCTCCTGAGCAAGAAAAATTACTAGAATCATTATCAATAGAAGGTTTTGGACATCTTGAGAAAGAAATTTGGATAGGTTTAACTATTTTTGAAGAACAGGAAATTATGGTAGAAAGAGGTAATCCAGATGGGGATGACCAGCATGGTCATTTCCATAATGAAAATGATTAATATGATCAATATGTTCTCTAACCTCCTAGAACATTTGAATATCCTATTCTTCTGAATCCCACACAAAACTCTCCAATGAAAACAATCTCACATTTAGTGCTTCCAACCTTCTGGGGTGTTGCATCTGAAGATCCTGATCAGTTCCTGTTTGATTTCAAAGTAGTGTGTCAAACCTATGATTATATAAATGATAATAAGAAACTCAAGGTTTTTCCTTCAACACTCAAGGACTCAATATTACGCTGGTTCATGAGCTTACAGCTAGATTCCATACAAACCTAGGATCAATGGAGACTGTGTTTTTAGACAAGTATCAAGAGTATTTTTGAGTAACGAACAAGAAATATGAGTTGTTCAGAATTAAACAAGAAGATGATGAAACATTAGAAGATTACCTTGATAGATTTGTGTTTGTTCAAAGAAGGTGTGGACTAGGAGAACCAGAACTGTGCAAAACCATTTTTTTAAGAGGATTACAAGATGAATCTAGAGAGGTATTAGATTTGATAGGAAATGGGGATGTAAGTACTCGTAATATGGATGATATTGTGGATATCTGCAGAAATTACTCTCGGACTAGGCAGAAAAGAACGAAAAAGAGTACAAATGGCACTGATGTGAAGGACCTAATAGAGGAACTTACAAATTTTAAGACTGATATCCTAGTATAATTAAACACAGCTCTATGAGAAATGCTTGCTAAAGCAAAAACCACAAAAACTTTAGCAATTTATTGTGAAATATGTAGGAATAAACATACCTTATAGGAATGTCCTCTAAACAAAACATCCATTTTAGCCATTTGTAGTATTTTCTCAAAAGGACATTTGACTGACAAATGTCATCTACTACCACAACTAAAAACTGTCCTAGAAACTCAAACATAAAAACTCAATTATGTGGGACCAAGACAAGGGGGAAACTTTCAAAAGTATCAAAATACCCCTCATTTTCCTACAAATTGGGGAAAAAACCATGGAAACATGTCTTGGGGACAGTCAGAACCACCCCAACATCCTTGGAATTATTCCTAATGGATAAATTCTCAAGAATGACCATAGACAGGTTGGAATAACCCATCCTGGAATCAAAACCAGAATAACCCATCATGGAATCAAAATAACCCACCATGGAATCAGAATCAAAGTAATCCATCTTGGATGCAAAATCAACAGTAGTAGGGTCAATGATACCAGTCCTATACAAGGCAGCAAAGAAATCAAGGTCAAACTCAGAATTTGCTGCCTGCACCAAATCAAAATTTTCAAGGAAAACCAAATAAAAAAATGCAACAGGTGAAACAACCTCAATTACTAGCTCAACCTGTAATAAATCTAAATAACATAAGGTAGGCAGCTCCTGCCTATATCATTGATTCTGAAGGAAATTCAGATATGTAAATTCTGGATTGTAGCAACATACAACTACGTTCAGGGAAATTTTTACCTGAACCTGTTATAATTGAAGTGAAAGAAGATGAAATTAAATAACCTATTGAACCAATCAAAGTAAAACCAATAACGGAAGAAGAAGAAGAAAAAATAGAACCAGAGGCAGAATAGTTACCTTCATCAGGGATAATTCCATACCCTGAGAGACTTAACACTATAGCAAAAAAATTTGAATCAGAGTTAGTGAAAGAACTCAAAAAATTAACCATATAAATGCCCTTATTACAAGCCATTAAGAATATACCTATGATTAAAATAACTATCCGAGATTTATGCAACAGAAGAGCAAAAAGAAAAAAGAAAGCATTTCCTAAAACTGTTCATGTTGAAGGAAAGATAGCTGATCTCTTGTCAGGAAAACTAGTACCTCCAAAGTATAGTGACCCAAGAAGTCTAGTTATCATAGTGATCATAATCTCATTACCAATATCAAATGTCTTAGTTGATCTAGGATCTGCAATAAATATCATGACCATGGATACAATGGAACAATTATAGGTCAAACATCTCAGCCCCACATTCATAGTTTTAGAAATGGTTGATAGGTCAGTTGCAAAATTTGAAGGTATCATTGAAGATGTCCCTATAGAAGTTTCTTCTTGGGAGTACCCTGTATGCTTTTTGGTTTTACAACCAAGAAACTTAGCACATGGCTATCCCATTATCCTAGGAAGACCTTGGATTGCAACTGCAACAACCTTTATAGACTGCAGATCTGTAAAAATGACAATTTCAAATGGTATTGACCTAAAATAGATTTCTCTATATCCTCCTACAAGACATTTAAGTAATTTCATAGGTTAGTTATGGTTTCCTGACTCAGATGAAGAACCAGAAGAGGTTATTTCCACACTAGCCACCTTGGTGGTAAGGGAACACACAAAAGACCTCCATGACATAGAAATTTTAGAAAATGAAACAGTCCTAATGAATGTTCTACATGAACAAGGGTTAGAAGAGGAAGCAGTCAATATCAATCAATTGCTAGTGAGAGAAGAAGGTCAAAGTTATGAAGAAATGCCATCTATACCATCACAGGAAACATCTGTTTCACTACCACATGGGTGGCACCATCACTTGATCTTCCCTTATCATTGTTCTATATAGGATATGCTTCCATTAGAAATCAATGAGATAGAAAATTCTTATGTCCTCTCATCTCATCATTGTCCTCTTAATTCCCTAGTCAACAATTTTGAAGAAGTAAATTCAGTCCTTCCAAATACAAAACAAATAGAAGTCCAACCAGGCAAATTTTTGAACATAAATAGCCATCCTATTAGGGAAGAGTAAGAAAAATTGACAGTTGTTTTGCAGAAGCATATCCATGATTTTTCTTGGGATTGCAAAGATATGTCAGGGATTCACCCTGATGTATGTACTCATAGAATTTATATTTAAGATGTCAAGCCTGTAAGACAGCCTCAAAGAATATTGAATCCTGCCTTAAGGGATATTGTGAAAGAAGAAATTGAAAAACTTCTAGAAGTAGGATTCATTTACCCAAATTTTTGATATCCGATGGGTCTCTCCATTGGTTATAGTGCCTAAGAAAAATGGAAAAATGAGAGTATGTATAGACTATAGAGAACTAAACAAAGTGACATACAAAGATCATTTTCCATTTCCATTCATAGATCAGGTGTTAGATACTCTTGTTGGAAATAAATATTTTTGTTTTCTTGATGGATTTAGTGGATATAATCAAATTCAAGGTTGCACCTAAAGATCAAGAGAAAACAACCTTTACCTATCCATGGGGAACATTTGCCTATAGGGTCTTACCTTTTGGTTTGTGTAATGTCCCAAAAACATTTCAATGAGCAGTGTTAGCCATATTTTCTGATCTAACTACCAACAGTGTTGAAATATACATGGATGATTTCAGAGTCTATGGGCAGACTTTTGACTTTACATTGGAACACCTTGATAAAGTTTTAACTTGCTATGAAACCTACCAATTATCCTTAAATCTAGACAAATGTTTTATGATGATGGAGGAAGGAATAGTTCTTGGTCATCACATCTCTCGTCAAGGGATCCAGGTTGATCCAAAGAAGTTGGAAATTATCAAGAACCTTATCCCTCCTAAAACTCGGACTGATGTCAGAATCTTCCTAGGACACATTGGTTTTTATCGTAGGTTTATTCCTAGCTTTAGCACAATAGGCCATCCCATGTTTGTCCTATTGACTAAAGATTTTGAATTCTCCTGGTCTGCAAAGTGTCAGGAATAATTTGAAGCTTTGAAAGAAAAATTAGTAACTCCACCTGTGTTAAGAGGACCTAACTGGACATTACAATTCCACATACAGACTGATGCTTCTAATACTACAATTGGAGCAGCATTGGAATAAATCGATAATGGTGAACACTATACTATCTACTACATTAGCAAGAACTTGACAGGAGTTGAAAATAATTATACCACAACTGAGAAAGAATTCTTGGCAGTAATCTATGCCATCAATAAATTCAGGCATTACATCATAGGTTATCAAATATTCATTCACACAAATCACACAACCATTAAATATTTGATGAATAAGCCTATGGTGAGTGCAAGGATTATCCGTTGGTTACTGTTGCTACAGGAATTTGATATCACAATAATCAATAAACCAGGTTACAGAACATAGTAACCAATGGATAATCCTGTCACCTTGGTTTGCAGATATAGCCAACTATTTGGTCATAGGGAAAGTTCCCCCACATTTTACTTCCAAAAAAAGAAAACAATTGATCAAACAAAGCTCTTATTTTGAATGGATTCAAGGTATGCTTTTCAAGAGCAGTCCCAACCATGTGTTACGTAGGTGCATCCGAAAGGATGAGGTATATGATATCCTTAGGGCTTGTCATGATGAACCCTTTGGTGGACACTATTCCATAAAAAGCACAATTAGGAAAATTTTAGGAACGAGATATTATTGGCCATCTCTTCACAAGGATGTGAAAAAATACATCAGGCATTGTGATGCATGCCAAAAAATGGGGAAACCCACTCACACAAATGAAATGCCACTACAACCTCAAGTGGTTTTAGAACCATTTGAGAGGTGGGGGCTTGATTTTGTGGGACCTATTGATTCACCTTCTCAAGGAAAGGTGCATATTCTAGTATGCATTTATTACCTGACAAAGTGGATAGAGATGCGTGCTTTCAAACATGCTCATGAAGAGAAGGTCGCTGATTTCTTATATAACCATTTTTTTTAGAGATTTGGAGCTCCACCGTCTATCACCACAGATCAAGGACCCTAATTTGCATATAAAATTATTGAGGCTTTTATAGAGTTGTATGAAATCAAACATAGGAAATCATCACCTTACCACCCACAAGCAAATGACCAAGTTGAGGTAACAAACATAGAATTAGGATCTTGATGAAAATAGTAGCTATTCATAGGAGAAATTGGCTAGATAAATTACTTGAAGTAGTTTGGGCTTACAATACTACTCAGAAATCCACTACTAGATTCACACCTTATGAATTGGTTTTTGGTAAAAATACCCTCCTACCTATTGAATTTGAGCTACTAACATTGCGCACATCATTGGAAATTGGAATTGAATTGTCACAGGCACATGTAGACAGGATTCTATAGATGAATGCATTTGATAAACTTCGATTGGATGCTATGCATCAAACTAAAGTAATTCAGGAGCAGAGGAAGGTATGGCATGATGGCCACCTACAACAGAGAAAATTTTAGAAAGGAGATTGAGCTTTGTTGTTTGATTCTCGCTATGTGGACTTCCTTGGAAAACTAAGGACTAGATGGCTTGGACCATTGTAGCACCCTAAAATTTATGCAGTAAAATTATAAAATTTACATTCACCTTAGTAAATAATTTTAAAATCAAATTTAACCTCCCAAACCGCTCGTTAACCGTCGGGTATTCCGTTTCCCCCTTTTCTGTGCCAATTTTAGAGGTTGTTTTGACCGCTTGACGATATCGTCGCCGATCGTACGATATCGCCCTGCATTTGACGATTTCGTCTCGGACTAGGACGTCCGGACGATCTTGTCGCAAAACTGAATTTGCATAGTTGGAATCTGCTCCAACGGGTCTCCAATCTGGCGTAAGCGTGTCCGCGCCGTTGGGACTCCTTCCTCGTTGGAGATCTCCCAAATTGGGATGATCTCCAACCTCCTACCTACTCCCTCTAAGCCTATTTAATCTCTAAGATTTTCCCTCCCCAACCCCTGGCTGAAATTTTTTGCAAAGTGATTCCCTCTACATTAGAACATCCTAATCTTGCATTTGCACTAGTTCCACATCGATTTTATTGTAGGTACATCATTGTTTTTCAGTCGGAGCCAGCATCCATCGTCAGTAATGAACCTGTTCAGATCGGAGGCGATCCTGTCGAATGCGAGACGATTTCGTACTGATGCGAGACGATCTCGACTGCAGCCCACATCGAGGCAATCAGTGCCTGGAGTTTGCTTTTCTCAACTCTGTTTCTCGTCATTTTATTCTGTAAATTAGATTATTTATTCAGTTTTTATGTTATTTTGCATTTGGAGTTCACCCATTTAGCTTAGATTGCATGCTAAGTTCATGATCCTGCTATTAAAGTACAATAATTGGCTTTAAATTCTGTTCTTAAATATTGTTCAGTATTCATATTGCTATTTGGTGTAATTTGCCTCTGTTAGCACAATAGAATTTCTTGTATTTTGCATCTATTTTCTGTCTTGTAGGTCTCTAGCGAATTCGTCTGACGAATTCGTCAGATCTCGGATGAATCTGTCAGTCTCAGACGATTCTGTCAGATTACAGATGATTCTGTCAGATTACAGGCGATCCAGACTGCTTCAAACGTCAGAATCTTCTGCAGACATCCGGATCAGGTATTTTTCATTGTCATTCTGTAAAATTCTCTATTTTTTGCTTTCAAATCTGTTTGCTGTATTCATGAAAGTTGCATTTTCATGTAGTTTTAATTTAGATTCATTCGGCCAAACCTAGGATATGAATGCTTAAGGTTAAAATGAACTCATCAAACACATTCCAAAACCTAGGCATGGAAACTGCCGCTAAATGTTTCCTGGTGAACCCACCATCCGTCGAAAAATCACCAAAATACACCTCCCTTGAGAGGCGGGACCTTCGCAAAGTCCTCTCAGTCCGAGGTATCGCGACATCCTTTTCCCATCCTCCTTCCGAGCACGGATCCTATAGCCTGAAGGTAGGGATGCGAAAAATTTGGAGCGATACATTTTGGTGAACCCGACGTGAATGCATCATAACCTTTTGAAAACAAAAAAAAAAAAAAAATTAGAACAACTAAAACTTAGATGCATTTTAAAACATTTAAAGTTTAAAGTCATGTTTAGATGGTAGCTCCTAAAAAGAGGTTAGCAGTTACTATAAACGTAGAAAATCAATTGGCAGCTATAGAAGTTAATTCTGTCCTTAGTATCCCTGAAACGAGTATAAATCAATCCTTATGGGATGAACTTGACAGGAGACTTAGTCTCATCTCATCTAGGTCCACACAACTTAAACAGATTAAGAGGCTAGTCTTGGATAGAATCCTGGATCCTCATCAATTAGTTTTTTATCATGAACTTCAGAGAGCCTGCCATAGATGGTTAGCCTATAGGAGAGCTTTAGTATCTTCAAAATTATTCACCTTCGAGGAATACCTCGAGAACGCAGCCATTGTGCACCAATTCCTAGGCCTTGTAGAAGACCAAGAGGTTGTTCTTATAGATAGGGAAATATGGAATAGAGTTCCTCGTGCTGTGTTATATCGAGAGTATTGCCACGAGCTTTACTTCTATCAACCAGCATCTGAGACAGATAATATTACCATAGCCCTTTTCATCAAATTCTTAAAAGAAAACTTTCAATTTGAAGAAGAACATTTCATGACCCCTGAACAACTCGAACCTATTAATGATATTCATAAGTTATTCATAGAAAACTAGCTCATTTACTTTCAGTCTTATTATTGCATGCATCTATTGTTTTATTTGTTGTCTTTATTGTATTATTTCAAAAAATTAAAGAAAAACTAAAAAAATCAAAAAAACTTAGCAAAAACTTAAACACTTCAATTTCAAATATTATAGTAGGTATATAGTAAATAATATATACCTCTTAATTTGTTGCATATATATATATATATATATATATATATATATATATATATATCTAATATATAAAACTTAGCACCATGCCTAAACTTAGGAATGGCAAAGAAACTTTAGGGGAAGGAGAAGATTGGTTACAAGATACAACTGAAAACCCAAATGTCCTTCTTGGAGATTCAAATCCGGAAGGAGAAACTCTAGGTCAATCAGATGAAGACTTAGGGGAAGATAAAGAACAAGAAGCAAATGTTAAAGAGGATGGATCCTCATCCCCTAGAGTAGCTCCAAATGGAACTATTGCCTTTGACAATGCAGAGCATTTCAAGAGATTTCTCATGGAAAACATTGATGACCTTAATGTGGCAATTCGCCTTGATAAAGGGCAAATTAGTAAAACTCAAGCAGCCATGGAATATATGTGCAATATGCAGACTAATCCCTTGTCTTTCATTGATCAAGAAAGTGACAAGGGTGGACCATCCAATACGGATATGGTCACTATAGCCCAAAGCATGTCAAAACAACAAGTTACCCAACCTCCTAAGGAACCTGTTACTCAACCTAAAATCACTCCCGCACAAAAGAAAATTCCCTTCACTACTTTATTCCGCCAAACTATTGAGCAAAATGCTTTAAGTAAACATAAACCTAAAACTAAGCCAAATACAAACTTTCAGCAATCTGGAATACAACATAATACAACTTCAAAATTCCTCCATAATACTTTTCCTACCAATAATTTACACAACAGTAACATGGCATCTAACTTGCATGTTCCTCCATCATATGCCCATAACACTTATGTCAATGCCCTACCAAACCAATATGGGGGGCAAACTAGTAATCTGGAAGCCATGGTGAAACAATTAGCTTCACGTATGGACCAGATAGATCCCTACCGTCCCTCGTATAATTATCGAGAGATCTGTAGTCAACCTTTGGATCCCATAGTTGTAGCTCAACCATACCCTAAACATTTTCCCATGCCTGGTCTTGCCTATATATAAAGGAACCGAAGATCCCATAGAGCATCTTCGCATGTTTAGGATAGCATGTCACGACATATCGCATGACGACTTGCTATTACTAAAAATGTTCCCCAAAAGTTTAGGTGGAATGGCATTAGAGTGGTACTATCAATTGCCCACTCATTCTTTAAGAAACTTTGAAGAAACAACTGAATCATTTGTCCATCAATTTAGTGCCTACATCGAGAGGCATGTAACTATTAAAGACCTATACAATTTAAAACAAGATAAGGATGAATGCTTTGCCGATTTCTTAGCTAGATGGAGGCAATTGACAGGAAAACTGCACTTTGTGCTACCCTATAGGGAAATGTTAGACATTTTCATCAACAATTTACAAGAACAACTATCTTATGAGCTATCAATCGACTACCCTAACTACCTTCGATCAAGCTATAGATTTAGCTCGAAGAGTAGAAGATGCCCTCATTAGGAGAGGCCAACTTAGGAAGAAGGATGATGAGAAAACATCCAGAAATCAATATAAAAACAAACAAAGTTGCTCGGTGACGGAGTCACCGACAAGCATAAATGTTGCTAATATCAATGCAACGAAGACAACAGAAAAATTCATACTGAAACCTCCTGACAAGCCTCCTCGATAATTCACTAGATTAAACCAACCTTTGTCAACTATTTTACCTCAATTACTCGAAAGAGGTTTGATCCAATTACCCGCCATCCGAGAACCTGACCCAACTATACCCGGATACAGAGCTCGATTTGCACTCGTGATTTCCATAGAGGACCCGGACATTCTACCAACGCTTGTAAGAGATTGAAACATAAAATACAAGATTTGATTGACAATAATGAAATGGAAGTGCAAGCCTTCCAACCTAAACAAAACCCTCCTAATAATACTCAAAAGACCATTCCCCAAAATCAAAATCAAAACGCCAATCAAACTTTAGACATATTTCAACACCCTTTACCAAGACATGGTAAAGAGGTGGCCAATCAAATCGAACATCATAATGTTCCCCCTCCTACCCGATATGTAGGAACCATTAGCGGACAATTACCTGTTCAAGATTCTCAAATATTTGACATGACCTTATCCCTAGTTACAACCAGGCCCTTACATAATTTTCAAACTTCTGATTCTAGTGATATAGAATCAGATAGTGAAAGTGAACTAGACATTACTTCAAACCAATCGAATAGTTCTGAAAATGAATCAGATCCTATTCAACCTGTCACAGATGCTATGGTTCCAGAAGAACCATTTCCTAGAAGAGTCACTACTCGACCTTCTTCTAATATAGTCCTTCCTTATGAACAAGCCATAAATTCTCAACCGAGACCGTTTCAACGTCATCACTATAACATCGTAGGTACCATTGGAGTCGTTACTCGACAACAAGCTCAAAATTCCCAACAAGAACCAAACAAAAACGATGGATCAGCTCCATTCGTTCTAAAAAATCCCAATAAAGGGAATCATGCTCCTAATGCCCAACCTAAACCCCCTTACAAACATTAATGAGCAATTGTCCAACACTACGGCCATAATTTCCCTCTTAGATTTATTGAGATCCTCTCCCACCCATAGGGATGAGTTGATGCTTACATTGAGCCAAATGATGGTACCTCAAAACATTCAACCTGAAGCTATGGCCCATACGATCATCACTCGAGAGATTGATTGTATTGACTTCCGGGATAAAGATATCCCACAACACAGTTTACATAAGGACAATCCCTTATACATTACTGCTTTAATTGGAGATGTAGCTGTCAAACGAGTTTTGATTGATAATGGCTCATCTCTAAACATTTGCACCTTTGACTTCTACCAACGATTTGGCTTTAGAAGTGATGAAATGAAGAAAACTGATATGATCATCAAAGCTTTTAATGACGAAACACAAGAAACGTGTGGAGTTATCACCCTCCCATTGCAAGTTGGTCGTAGAACCCTAGAAACAACCGTGTTTATTGTACATTGTCCAAAATCGTACAATATACTTTTGGGTCGCCCTTGGATCAACGCCATGCGAGCGGTCCCATCAACTTTACACCAATGTGTTAAATTTGAGTTTAAAAATCAGTTGGTCACTATTCACGGTGACCCTAGACCTTTTGATATGTGTGCTTTGGTAGAACCAGTTGGAGTGCAATTTTGCCCAGCTCTGTCATCCACACATCCTAGTTCTTCTTTTTCATCTAAAACTGTGAAACATAAACCCATAACTTCACCTAGTTCCCCTCCATTAACTTCATCCTCCTATATAGATCAACAACCCTCTAAACAAATTACTTCAGAACCTCAAAAAGATTTCAAATCTACAACCAATTCTTCAACTACTACCCCTACAAATTCAAAACCTCTAGACACATCTATCATACCTTCCACATCTCAAGACATAGGTAATAAACCTTCTACATCTTATGCCCTTTCTGATGAACTATTACCAGATTTATCTACAACCTTAATATCAAAAAAATGAATGCTTTCATGCAAGATTCAAACCTTTTAAATAAATTGCCGCCATCTCCTCGTACTTTGGGCCTCCCACAACCTATGGGAAGTACTTACCAAGTCGGGAGTTGTGCCTTCATTTATAAAGGATATGACTGGGGAAGAATCCTCTCGAATATCAAAACTCATCATGAGGGATACGCTCGGTGTTATTTTACCAATGATTATATTAAAGCTAAACCCATGATGCTTAAAATGGGATATAAAGGGAAAGGCTTGGGACCTTTCCAAAATGGCATGAAAGAACCTTTCGAGGTAGAACCGTGGCCTGCCCGCTGTGGTGTGGGCCTATTTCCTAGTAAGGGTCAACCCTTTCCTTTTGAGGATGATGATCACCTCATATGCTATCAAGATTATTTGGATAGGCATGTTGATTTGCCTCTTAATAATCAGTCATTTTCATGCAACATGCTATCCATAGCATACCCTGAAATGATTGTTGACCCCGATGAAGAGTTGGAAGGAGATATCTTCCATGATGTCTCTCGTTGAAGAGATGTTACACAATGGGTTTTATTTTGATGGTTCTATACCAACTATAGCCCAACTTGAGGCCACTGATCCTCAGAATGAATTATCTAAATTAACCTTACAAGAATTACAAGAATTGGGCGTTTCACCCGCCCCACCTAATTTTGAAAGAGATCTACACATGGAGGTAGAAAATGTCATTAAAATTAACATTGGAACTGAGGACAATCCTCACATAATCAATATTGGAGCAGAACTAAGTCCAGAAAAACAAGAACAATACATTGCATTCCTTAAAGAGTATGAAGATGTCTTCGCTTGGACATACGAAGATATGCCAGGTCTAGACCCTTCCGTAGTCATGCATCATCTAGTGGTCCATCCGGATGCTAAACCGGTTAAACAAAAACTTAGAAAAATGCATCCCAAAGTGGCTTTGCTAGTCAAAGGGGAGTTAGGAAAACTCCCGAATGTTATCTTTATACAAGCTATTGATTATGCTGAATGGATCTCAAATGTAGTTCCAATCACCAAGAAAGAAGCTACCAAAGTTAGGGTTTGCACTGATTTTAGAGATATCAACGCTGCATGCCCTAAAGACGACTTTCCTCTTCCAAACATGGATCAAATTATTGACTTTACTGCCGAAAGTGGGATGATGTCCTTAATGGATGGATTCTCCGGTTATAATCAAATTCGGATAGCTCCTGAAGACCAGGCTAAAACAGCCTTTATTACCCCCTGGGGTACCTTTTGCTGGAAAGTGATGCCATTTGGCTTAAAGAACGCAGGTGCAACTTACCAACGAGCTATGACCTACATTTTTCATGATATGATGCATGATATCCTACATGATTATGTAGATGATATTATAGCTCGCTCTCTTATTGAAGATCATCATTTGGATGATTTGCGAAAAGTCTTTAATCGATTACGAGAATATCTCATTCGATTAAATCCAATGAAATGTATATTCGGAGTTAAGTCCGGCAAACTATTGGGGGTTTTAGTTTCTTTACGTGGTATCGAAATTGACCCTCTCAAAATTGTGGCTATCACCGATATGCCCGCACCTACTAATATATTTGAATTACGAAGTTTACAGGGTAAACTTCAAGCTATCCGTCGCTTCATTGATAAGCTGGCGGACAAAACTGGTCCTTTTCTCAAACTTCTTAAGAAGGATGTCCCTTTCAATTGGGACACGGAATGTAGAGAAGCTTTTGAACTTCTCAAACAATATCTCCTTAACCCACCGGTGCTTTCACCGCCTAAATCTGATCGCCCATTTCTCCTCTATATTTCTGCTTCAGATTCTGCCTTAGGAGCTATGTTAGCTCAACTCGATGATGAAAAACGAGAACGTGCTAATTATTATATTAGCCGAACCTTCATCAGTTATGAAACCCGCTATACAGCGTTAGAGAAGCTATGTCTAGCAGTCATTTTTGCTACGCAAAAATTACGACATTATATGCTTAGTCAAAAAACGTATGTCATTGCTAAATACGATCCCTTAAGGTATCTCATGAGTCGACCTTATTTATCGGGTCGCACAGCCAAGTGGGTTCTTGCTCTAAGCGAGTTTGATCTCACATTCATAGGACAGAAGTCTGTTAAGGGTCAAATCATAGCAGATCAATTAGTCGTTGCACCCTTAGAGTCTACTCATCCCCTCATTATCGAGTTTCTTGATGAATGCCTTCAATTAGAGGCAGACCTTGTTGAACAATGGTCCTTATACTTTGATGGAGCCCGATGCATGAGTGGGGTCAAAAGTGGGGTATTATTTTAATATCTCCGCAAAAACATCTTATTCCTCTCGTCCTTCAAACCGACCTTTGCTTGCACCAACAATACTGCTGAGTATGAAGCTCTAATCCTTGGATTACGAGCTGCTCTAGCACTAAAAATTAAACACCTTTTAGTTTTTGGGGATTCCCAATTAGTTATAAACCAAATTAATGAAGTTTATCAAACCCGAGATGATAAACTGCGCCCATATAAGGCCTATGTTTTACAACTAATGTCCTTGTTTGATCAAGTCACCTTGGAAGCCATTCCTCGAACTAGCAACCGTGCAGCTGATGCCATGGCCGCAACTGCATCTCTCCTACCCTTGGAGTTAGACGACGAATATGCCACTATCATTATTCGTCGGCTCCAGGAACCCGCTTCAACTAAGTCATGCTTAGAGCCTTTGGATGTGTTTCTAATCAATGAAACTACTCCTGAACCTTGGTATACAGACATATTTGATTTTCTCCAAAATGGGACTTTCCCTGACAATTCTAATAGAAACCAACGTCGGTTATTACGTCGACGAGCAAGTCGCTTTGTAATAATTGGCAATACTTTATATAGGAGATCTTTTGAAGGTATCCTATTAAGATGTTTAAACTTAGAAGAGTCTAAATCAGCCTTGAGTGAAGCCCACGATGGATCTTGTGGAGGACACTTTAGTGGTAGTGCCATTGCTAAAAAGCTCCTTCGGATAGGATACTTTTGGCCTACCATGGAAACAGATGCACATGAGTATGTGCGCCATTGCGACAAGTGTCAAAAACATGCCGACCTTGTCCATGCGCCTGCACAAGAGCTACAAGCTATTTCATCTCCTTGGCCCTTTTCTAAATGGGGCTTGGATATTATTGGTAAAATCAATCCAGTGTCATCTGATGGACACAAGTTCATCATAACCGCCACCGAGTATTTCACGAAGTGGGTTGAAGCTATGCCTTTAGCTTCTTGCACCGGCTCACAGTGTCTCTAAATTCATTTTTAATCAAATCATTTGCAGGTTCGGAATTCCTGCGAATCTCATCTCTGACAATGGAACTCCTTTCAAAAATAAAGATGTTAAAAAATTATGTCAAAAATATAAGATTCAACATCGCTGGTCCACCCCCTATTATCCTCAGGGTAATGGTCAAGCAGAAGCTTCTAACAAAACTTTAATCAAAATTCTCAAAATATTAGTCAATAAAATTGGCCGTGACCGGCATATTCAATTATATCCAACCTTGTGGGCTTATCAAACTAGTGTTCGAACCCCGACGGGCACTTCACCATTTGTTTTGGTATACGGTGCTGAAGCAGTTTTTTCCATTTGAATTGGAAGTTCCTTCTTTGGCTCTGCTACTTCAAGATACCGAAGTAGGAGATGAATATCGTGTCGGCAGACTCATTCAACTGGAACTCCTCGATGAAAAATGCATCAATGCTTTGGAGCATCTCCGTGCTTACCAAAACAAGCTTAAAAGATCATATGCTAAGAAAGTTCGTCATCGATCCTTTGAGATTGGCGACCTTGTTTTAAAAGAAAATCAAAAAAATACAAATGCAACCAAAGAACTTAAAGGTAAATTTGAGCCCAACTGGCTCGGACCATACATCATTACTGCTAAATTTGAATCAGGAGCATATAAATTATCTACCTTAGATGGTAAAGAACTTAAAGAACCCATGAATATTTTGCATCTTAAACGTTACTATGCATAAACTTGGTCATTTCATCCATGTATATATTTGTTCAAAATTACTATCTTGTATTTCTTTCAATTTATAAAAATCCAAAAACACCAAAAACATTCATAAATCTCCAAAAATCTTCAAAAACTATCTATTGCATTTATTTAAAGCACTTGTTAAATTCCTTTTGCTCAAAAACTAAAATCAAAATAAAAATCTATAAAAACAACTATATGCTTGACTCTTTCGAAACCAAAACAATATACATAAGAAAGAGAGAGTCAACATTCTCAAAACTTTCTCAAAAGTGTTTATATATATTTTCTTACAATTATTGCAGTTATATGTTTCAACTTATTTTGGATAAATTAGCATTTATTTTGAATCCCTCACTTGCACACTCACAAAAAAATAAATATCTTGCTTTTATCTCGGCATGATTACTAATCTCTCTTATATCAAAGTTCACAAATTTCAATTAAATAAAGTTTGAGCATAGAGAATTGATCTTGTTATTTACCTAAACCAAGCACATCTTTTCACAATAAAATGATTATATTTGTAATTTCCATGTTTTGCTACATAGTAGAACCGATTTCTTGAGTGAAAAGTTTCCCCCGCTATCCTATCATGCACATGGTCTAGAATCTTTGAGAATTGGCAAAAGGACAAGCTCACCCCTACCTGAATAAAAATCCCTTGCTCTACAAACTAATCCGAGCAAGTATCCCTAGCAAAGAAAAAGAGAAGAAAAATTCAAGAAAGAAGAGAAAAGAAAAATGTTATTTCAGGAATGTTCCAAGTATTATCAAGCAAAAGAAATACAAAAAGAAAAATAAGCAAAGTTCAAAAGAAAGCAAGAAAGCAATAAAATCCCTTTCCCTACCCTTTGAAAAGAAAAGAAGGGTTGATGAGCTTGAATCCCCGGAATTCTCAATTATTCAAAAACCGTGAGGTAAGCCCCATAACAGGTGGTTTGTGCCCAACCCGCTTGGCCTTGGGTAACTCCTAGCGTGGCGATATGTCCGTCACATTAGCGACCTTCTTTTGTACAGACCTATGTCTCGCTTATGGATTAGCTAGCTCTTGATAATCCGACCTACATAGTAGTCTAATATGGTTATATGCATCTACATCATGGTTAATGAACATTTATTTGGTTTCTTCAAATCACTTGTATCATAGTATCTTGCTCAAAATCGGTAAATGAACAATGCAATTGCACACACATTTGTATTTGAGAGATTTTGTCTATCATTAGGATAAATCAAGATCGGAAATGAATGCACATATGCACATGGGATTCCTTATAAATCTAACTTTTGTCTTCAAAATACTTTGAAATATTATTTTTGCAACTTGTTTGGAATAATCAAGTACAATTATTTTTCACAAAGACAACTATAGAATTAGAAAAATCAAAAATTTCTTCCAAATTACACAAATCAAATCATATATATCCGGTTGACTTTCGCGACGATGGTATAGTTTCAAAACCAAAATTGGAATTTTATGCCTAGCGCAAGTCCTCATTTTCATCTTTTCTCGTTCATCAAAAAATCAACCATGCAATAAAACTATTTTTTTTGGATTTTCGCGATGATGGTATAAGTCTATACCTACATATTCTATGCCTAGCGCAAACCATTGTAACAATTTTTATTCCCCATTTTATCAAAAATCATAAAAACCATATGACTTCATTTTACACAAATTATGCTTTTCAAAAGCAAACCCATTTTTTTCACTATTTTTATGTCATTATGTCAACCTTCAACTTTGCAATGATGGTATAATTCCTAAGGAATTATTCACAAATTTTATCACACTTAGGAATTTATGCCTAGCAAAAATCATTTTAAAAATATTTCATGCATAATATTTTTCATGAAAGTCTGAAAACAAACCAACCATCATCATCATCATTTGCACTATCACAACAAAGTCTTAAGACAGTCTCTTAAGCACTCTTTTACTTTTCGCAATATTTCTATACGGGGATTAGCTTGACGACCGAGTGAGCGGCGACTCCATGAAATGGTCTATAATAGCGACAATGTCCTTTGAAATTATTGTTAAAAGTCCCCTTTTATTTTTATCAAAATTATTGCATCACATACAACCACTTTGTTACATCAGATTATTTCATTTAAAATTTTATAGCATGACATTCAAATTATAATATTTCCAACGACATAATTACATGAATTTTCAAATCAATCAATCAAAACATAAAATCATCATAAACATACTCAAGACACAAGTCATATGATCAAAAATATATCATCTATATATATCTCAAAAATATATGTACATCATCTCAGCTAGATTGGTATGCCACAATCCATATCTTGGCATACTCAATCAAATGTCCTCCGAGCAATGTCTCGAGAGCCCCTAGAGCTCTCAGCCTCATCTCCTCCCCCGCCCTACGGAGGACGAGGTGGCCCCATCGCAGTATGTGTGGTACTACGAGTCCTCGTCGTCGATCGAGATGAGCTCCTCGATGACCCCGTCCTGATCGGATCTGCAATAGCAACCGACAGCTGTACCCTCTGGCCCTCGGGCACCATCTAAAAATAGATCCCTTGGTAGAATGCGGTCTGAGCAACCGACCGCATCAGCTCCTGAGTGCTCGCCCCTCCGCCCCGTGCCTTGAGGCGTGCAATCTCGTCTCTGAGCTGTGTCACCTCAGCTCGATGTCGTGCAGCCTCGTCCTGCAGAGTCTGCACCTGTGCCTGGAGACGGATATTCTTCGTCCGGAGAGTCACCGTCTCGCTGCTCTCTCCTGTGTCAACGCCCTTGCCCTTATCGGGCGATGGTGGCCTCTCTCTCTGTGGAGATGGGGGTCTCTCCTCCCTCCTCTCCCGCTGCCGTGGCCTCTCCCGTGCCCGTGGCCTCCTCTGCTCTCTCCCACCGTGACCCTGGGCCGCCTCTATCGCTGCCTCGGCGCCGCCTCCCTATCCGACGCACAACCGCATGGATCGGACCCCGTGCCCTCGTCATCCGAGGAGGGCGGATGCCCGCGTACCTGCATCGTAGCCATCGGCTACCCTCGCGTCGTCCCCATCCACTGGCTGGATGGGGGCATCGTCTGCGTCCTGGCTCCAGAAGCGCTGCATGTCAGGAGCCCCGCTAACCGTGGTGTTATCCCGGATAGTCCGAGAAAACTCGTAGTCCCTCAGAGATGGGATCCCCTATTGCAGACCGAACTGTCTCAAAACTCGGTCATAGCGGTGGAGCTCCACCTCTCCTCTCTCCATCCATAGCCAGCAGACTCGCCTGATGCGAGCCAGCTCCTGTCCATCCTCGGCCCACCCTGGGTGCCCTCTCCATGGCCTCCTGTGATCTGATCCGGGACCAAGTCATCCAAGGAGCCTCCGGGACATCGGTAGGTCGATCCGCCGCTGTGACCCTCTCCGGAGCCACCAGTAGAAGACTCGGGGCCTCTCCCCATCCACCCCTATCGCTGGAAGCCCTACCGGCCTTCGCACCGCAATGTGCTCCCAGCACCAAACCCGTAGGAGCGATGTCATCACCAGACATCGCCCGCCCTTGTACACGACCCCATACAGGATCCTGTACAACCGGCATAGAACAAAACTGCCCCAACAAAACCTGTACCCATGGTCTCTCATATCGTAGATCACATCTACGAGCATCCATGGTACCCTGCATCCGCTCTGGTGGCACAGCAGAAGTCCACCAACCACTCCAGCTAGAACTCGTGTGAGTCTGGATGCCCTGGCATCTGGCGTAGTGCCTCGATATTCACTTCGCCCTTCTCCAGGGTGAAGCTCGGGTCACCACACAGCCGTCCCATAGCGTGGCCCTGATTGGCCGTAGGAGTGATCATCCGTCCTTGTATGGGGATTCTCATAATCCTCCATACATCCTCTAGTGTGGGAGCCATCTCCCCTGTCGGTAACCGAAAATAGGAAGAACCCGGATACCATCTCTCTGCTAGGGCTGTTAGAAGCCCCATGTCCGTGGATACTTGTGGCATCTCCGCCACATGCTGTAAGCCGGCCTGTGCCAGCAGATCTCGCTTTGCCTGTGTCAGAGCGGCCAAGTCATCTCTCAAACCTCCATATTTCCACTCCCTGCTCTTTAGTAATCCTCTCTACAACATAAACAACAAAACAACAAACAATCATTAATAACAATTCCAGTAATTAATAATGCAACTTAAAGATCAATTTCATGTAATTGATGATATCGCCCACTATTGGACGATATCGTCCCAAATTTGAGCATAATCGTCTCCGATCTCGCTTGTCGAAATCGTCTCTAGATTGACGAAATCGTCCCCCTTTCGCCGATTTCGCCCTTGGGCGAAATTGACGAAATTGAGACGATTTCATCGAAATCGGGACGATTTCGTCCCGACGACGTCGACGGCCAAAAATGGCCGCGATGCTCCAAATTCACCTAAAAATCACTTAAAAAGCATGTAAAAATTAAATTAAATCAGTTCTAGCTAAGTCTAGGCTCTTACCCGTAGACCGCGCCGGACCTCTGCAGATCTGTGCATCGTCTCCACCATTTTTGCTTCAGAGCTCTAAAAACCAGAAAATGAACAGTAAAAATGAATTAGGGTTTTACCCTATTTTTCTTAATTTTATTCAACAATAATTTTTTGCTTTTTCGCGTTTTTACCTCAAACGTTCGATTTGGGTAAAAACACGGGAGGGGGCACCATAGTAAGTCGTCGTACGATTCGACCAAGAATCGTCGCCTAAAAATGGGTATCATTTTTTGCTTTCTCGTAGATCGAGAAGAACTCATCTTTAACGCATTTTCTTCGAAAATTCGCTAAAGAGGGGGCAAAATGTAGCACCCTAAAATTGGCGCAGTAAATTATAAAATTTACATTCACCTTAGTAAATAATTTTAAAATCAAATTTAACCTCCCAAACCGCCCGTTAACCGTCGGGTATTCCGTTTCCCCTTTTTCGTGCCAATTTTAGAGGTTGTTTTGACCGCTTGACGATATCGTCGCCGATCGGACGATATCGCCCTGCATTTGACGATTTCGTCTGGACTAGGACGTCCGGACGATCTTGTCGCAAAACTGAATTTGCATAGTTGGAATCTGCTCCAACGGGTCTCCAATCTGGCGTAAGCGTGTCCGCGCCGTTGAGACTCCTCCCCGTTGGAGATCTCCCAAATTGGGATGATCTCCAACCTCCTACCTACTCCCTCTAAGCCTATTTAATCTCTAAGATTTTCCCTCCCCAACCCCTGGCTGAAATTTTCTGCAAAGTGATTCCCTCTACATTAGAACATCCTAATCTTGCATTTGCACTAGTTCCACATCGATTTTATTGCAGGTACATCATTGTTTTTCAACCGGAGCCAGCATCCATCGTCGCCGACGAACCTGTTCAGATCGGAGGCGATCCCGTCGAATGCGAGACGATTTCGTACTAATGCGAGACGATCTCGACTGCAGCCCACATCGAGGCAATCGTGCCTGGAGTTTGCTTTTCTCAACTCTGTTTCTGTCATTTTATTCTGTAAATTAGATTATTTATTCAGTTTTTATGTTATTTTGCATTTGGAGTTCACCCATTTAGCTTAGATTGCATGCTAAGTTCATGATCTCCTATTAAAGTACAGTAATTGGCTTTAAATTCTGTTCTTAAATATTGTTCAATATTCATATTGCTATTTGGTGTAATTTGCCTCTATTAGCACAATAGAATTTCTTGTATTTTGCATCTATTTTCTTGTCTTGCGGTGTCTCTCGAATTTGTCCGACGAATTCGTCGGATCTCGGATGATTCTGTCGGTCTTAGACGATTCGTCGGATTACAGATGATTCTCGTCAGATTACAGAGCGATCCAGATCGCTTCAAACGTCGAATCTTCTGCAGACATCCGGATCGTATTTTTCATTGTCATTATGTAAAATTCTCTATTTTCTACTTTCAAATTTGTTTGCTGTATTCATGAAAGTTGCATTTTCATATAGTTTTAATTTAGATTCATTCGACCAAACCTAGGATATGAATGCTTAAGGTTAAAACAAACTCATCAAACACATTCCAAAACCTAGGCGTGGAAACCGCCGCTAAATGTTTCCTGGTGAACCCACCATCCGTCGAAAAATCACCAAAATACACCTCCCTTGAGAGGCGGGACCTTCGCAAAGTCCTCTCAGTCCGAGGTATCGCGACATCCTTTTCCCATCCTCCTTTCGGGCGCGGATCCTATAGCCTGAAGGTAGGGATGCAAAAAATTTGGAGCGATACAACCATACCATATTGAAGAAATATTTGACAACAGAGCAGCTCACCTCTCTCCCATTGATGATTCACAGAGAAAGTTGGTAGTGAATGGACATCACCTTTGAGTGTACCATACACATCTGACTAAGGAGGAGTTCTTGCAACAACTTGATAGATTGGATGCACAACATGTAGAAGAGATTCCCTATTCCACCATAATTGCCATAGATTGAGAATAATCATGGATTTCAAGAAAACATAAAAATACAAAAAAAAAAAAAAATCAGAAAACAAAAATATGAATAAATTTTGGTTGTGAATTCCTTCATGGGCATAATCAGAATAAAAAAAAAAAAAAAAAAAGAGAGAGAAAAGGAGAGAAAATAAATAAATAAATAAATGAATAACTCAGCAGTGAAAAACTTTTTCTAAGGCACTACTAAGTTGGTATGCATGAAAACCAGTTTTCTGGCATGCATAACCTTGAAAAATTTTGAGTCACCATTGTACAAATTCACCAACTACATTTTTTTTTGAAGTATTACAGTAAGCCTCAGTAGAGCATCAACAAAAGTAGTCATCTTTCAAAAACTTGCATTAACTTGTTTTAACTAGGTATATGTTTCTTGCACTTTTTCTCATTGTAAATATTTGATATATAGTATATGACAATTAACCATTAGTATAAAAGTGTTCATAAGAGTTGGCATAAGCAAAACATGTTTTAAAAGAAGAATGTTGGTTTCTACTGTATCTTCGAAATGACTGCTGCATTGTATCTTCAGAATAAAGCTTTGTCTTCAGATTAAAAATTATCTTTAAAATGACAAGTCCAGCCTTATCTTCAGATTGAAAATTATCTTCGGAATGACAAGTCCAGCCTTGTATTCGGATTGAAAATTGTCTTCGAAATGACAAGTCTAGCCTTATCTTCAAATTGAAAACTATCTTCGGAATGACAAGTCATGCTTTGTCTTTGGAGTGAACCTTTGTCTTCGGAATAAAAACTATCTTTGAAATGAAATTTAATCTTCAAAATGAGCACTTAATGTTATGTTTCCACGTGGCATCCAAGGAGGGAGAAAAGACACAATCAACAAAATTTTTTACTCCATGTGATCATTGACACATGTCAGATGGTTCACGGTGAGATTTGTCTCATCTTGAGGAAGTATGAAATCACGAGGAAAATAACTAATAACATGCCACTATCGTTCATTGCTGATAACCATGCATGTGGTAAAATCATGAGCATATCGGATGAGCTAAGAAGATTTTACGGCAAGGACGTCTATCTAATGATTGATGGATAGGTGTCCAAGTTAGAAACGGGTAAGCATGCCACTCTTCATTCTGAAGATGTAATCACTAATGCAACATGATTATAAGAATTTATTTTTGAAGAAGAACATAACATTGCAAATCTAAAGAGAAAACCCTGTAATTTTGTAGAAACCATAAACCAGTGACCTAGCGAATGACTGTAGCAGTAGAGGTGAGCAGTATTTTTAGCACAACAAGAACAAAAAATGGGACAAAAGATAAAAATGGAAATAGCAGATACTACCATCCTTCAAGATATGCTCCAGAATCGATCAGGATCCCAAAAAATAATATCTGTGGAGAGTCACAACAATTATGTCTGCAAGAAACATGAGCATAGGAGCATTTTGAATAGCAAAATGTAAATAATCAATTAAGTGCTCCTCTGAATAAGATCTCTATAGAAGTAGGGATACAAGTAAAATTGTTGTCAGATGTCCAACCAGTGAAAGTAGCAAAAAAAGGGATACAAGTAGAATTGCTATCAAATGTCCAACTAGTAGAAGTGGTAGAGAAAGGGGTATAGGTGGAACTGTTACCTAAGTTTCAACCTGTAATTAGACCACCCAATACTATATCTCTGGAGAAGTATAATACAAACATTGCTAACTGGATGATCAAATATGAAAATCTTGCCACACAGGTTGAGAAATTGAAATTGGTAGGAAAACAGCTAGACACAAAGGACACAAAAATTAGTGGATTGAATGAAAAAGTAACTTACCTGTGTCAAATTGCTGAATTTTTGGTTCAATTCAGAAGACCTGCCAAGTTTTACAGTCTCATTCTGAAGGAGAGATATCTGAGATGGCAGGTTATGAGAATTAGCTTAGGTCTCCCCTATAAACTGGAAAAATCTAAAGAGTTTTTGGAAGCTTACTTCAATAGTCCTACAGAGCAGAAAAAATTGCTATGTGAGTTATTTCTACATAGCTTTTTTATTCCAGAGGATGTATATTTCCACCCCCAGATTTGCATAGGAGATGTGCAATTGAGAGATTTTATGTCTGCCTTACAAAATCAGTTTTACTAGGACCAAGAAAAAAGGTAAAATAAGGAAATTGAATTAAGAGCTGAATTGTTAGTCAGAGCAATTCAACCAAATCATCTGATTATCACCAGATAACATTTTCTCATGATGAACATGGACGATACCAAAAGGATGTATTTGAGAAATTTGAGGGACTATGTAACTACATTCTAGAATTTCTGTAATGACAATTTTGTTCCAGCATTATCACATTACAAAAATAGATGGGCAGAACTTTCCATGTCTTTATAGAAAAGGGAGTCTATCTCCCCCATTAATTTGGAATGTTCTAGAAGAAGATCAAAAGGGGTGATACAACTTATTGAAATTATGTAGCATAATTGGGTAGGTCTCAGATTTAAGCCTCCAACCAACCATCATTACTCTAGTTCCCTACTATTTTGAAGAGGATCCTCGACCAGATGAGTAGTTTGAAAATTGGCTCAGAAACCTTTAGGAGAACAGAGGAAACTATATAGGCAAAAAGTTGTTCTACAGATCATGGAACTTGAATATGGATATCTGTGATTCTATAGCCCAACAGAATACATGAAGACATGCATTAATATAAGTTGGGGGGAAAATTATGAGGCTTGGAAATGCCTCCATCATAGCATGTTTTGAACAGCTAAAACTTGCCTAAAACTCTATGATTTACTTTATATACTAGTTAAGTTGATCTAATATGTTGTGTATTAATTTTTTGCATGATTGATGTGTTTGGAATATTATATGCTGATTTTTACAGTTTTTGTGTAGTTTTATGTCACTTTGCCATGACCTGTTACATAAGGGATATGCGTAGGCTGATAGCAACACTTTACTATTCTTATTTTGATGTTTCTCAAGCATTAATTTTTTTGAATTTAGAAAATAGTGCAAACAACTGTTACTGTGTAGCAAAAATTGGTTTTCTTGTGTAAATTCCAGCCAACTACCAATGAATGGCAAGGCATGGAATTCACACATGAAGAGGAATGAAGGCTATTGCAATCTAATCCTGAGGACTAATCCACCTAAGAAATGCAGCTAAAATAAATTGAAGAGTAGATAGTTGGTCATTTCAAAAATCTTTGGATTGAAAAATACAATCTCTTCGGATTGAGCAAATATATTTGGATTGAGCCACTTAGCTTTGGATTGAGAACATAAAGCACTTTTTGACCTATTGACTAATTTTTGATGGTGGAAAAAGGGAAAGAAGGCTGAGGATGTTAAAGAAAAATATCTCCCATCTAACTTTGTCATCCTTGTCGTCCAAAGCCACAATTTATGGAAAATATCCTCTTCTAGGATAAACCCAAGGAATACTACAAAATAACAGGAATTGATTTGCAGAATATATTTTCTATTGTAATTATATTTTATGCATCTATAAAAGATAGCTCCTATCTAGGTTGAGCTAATAATTATAACAGTTGAAATAGTAGTAGAGAAAAGATAGATAGAGAATAAGCGAGAAAACTGAGACTGTTACAGTTTTGTAACAGGTTTTAGCAGAAGATTCATAATCATGTTCTGAATCAATAAAGTACAAGTTTTTCTATTCATTCTGTTATGTTTGAGTGTGAGTAATATTTAGAGAGAGGAACTCATATCTTCTTCTAGAAAATGAGGCTGGCAACTTCCAGACCTAGGAGGAGGACTAACAGAAAGGTTTTGTTCTGATTTTGCTACAACAGAATAAGTTGTGAAACTTGTCAATTTCATTATTTTGTAGTAGTTAACATCCATTTCAGTCCTAATAATTTATTTTCTATTCAATATACTTTTGTGATATGATTTGCAGTAGATCTGATTAGTCTTTTTGCTTTCTAACAACTTTCCAATTTACTGCAATTTCCATTTCCAGCAATTTACAATTTTTTGCAATTTTTCTGCATTATTGTTTTTGCTGTCAACCCCTACACAGAAGATTGACAACCTTTTGTTACAAAGTATTGACAGGACTTAATTTTAGTTTTCATTATTGCAAGAGTAAATAGACTTTCATTTTGCAACTATAATTAGGTTTCCAATTTTACAACTGTAACTAGGGTTATAATTCTGCAATTTAATCAGATTTCATTCTTGCAACTGTAACTAAGGTTTCATTTATGTAATCAACAATTAGTTTTCATTATTGCAATTATATTAAAGTTCAATTTATGCAATTTAGAGGTATAAGAGACATAAAAACCCCCACACAATTAGTTCCACCAATAAGACTTGTTGCTCCCAATTGACCTTAAATTATAGCCCTGTTCACTCCTTTTGTAGATAGACTTATACACTACCCTGGATTGACAAATTCATTGAGAATTAATGATGTGCTTAATGAAATCACATAATTTGGGATCAATTGGATGTCATCTATTGGGTTTAAAGGTTCAACTAAATCTTGGTTGAAATCAGCATAAAAAACATCATGTGTGCAGCCTAGTGCAAAATGAAACGATTGTAGCATTTCTTCATTGGGGAAGAAATTTTAGGCTCTGAGGGTGAATAATTGTGATCCCAATAAATAGCATCTAAGTTAAGACACAATGATTTAGAAGGATCATATTGATGGATGGAATGGAATCTCCAGGACCACATGGGTGTAACTCTACATCACTGACTTACCTTCCATACCCAAGATGTGGCTTTGGGCATATGGGGATCTCAAGATTCGATCTATGGAAAGATGGACAAATGGGATCATTTGGTTTAAGAAACCCTCTAAATGTAGGAGGATCAGAAAATACTATACGATGGATCACATATGAATTGGCTAGTCTTTCCCTAAAGCGAGAACTAGGTTATACTCTACGGTAGATCTCATCTATATCGAATGGTTTATTGTGATGAAATAAATAGTGAGGTCCAAGGTAGGCCCTCTCAATTTCATCTTCATAATCACTATCATATATGAAGAATCCATCAATCATACCCACTAGCTCCATGATATTACATGAATGTTGAGGCCCTAGGTAGGCTAATTCAGTCTCATCATCATAATTATTATCATCTATGATGTATCCACTCTCTGTTTAATTGACCAGGTGAGGTGATGTAAATACCGAAGCCCATGATAGGCCAATATGATTTCATCCTTGGAATCACTTATGATGTACTCATTCTCTTATCGCTCATAACCATAGCCTGGTTCATCCTCCCATAGGATGATTCCTGATGGGTTTGCCTCGAAAGAAATTTGGATGATACTCAATGGTAGGTTCTATATTAACCATAACCACCCATCTATCATTCAGGTAGCTTATTTTTGGTTGATAGGGATTCCATTCAATGTCTTCCCTGAACCCTAAGCTTAGTCTATCTAGGTATGCAACCAATGAGTCATCGTAGATTTGAATATGATATCCTAGGCTAGATCTATCAGTAGATAACTGATATCATGGTTAAATTGAGTTTTGTTGCCCTTGCTCATATAGACCCAAAACATGGCCATGCCAAAGGTTACATTTAAATTATATTAGAGCAAACTCGAGATTGGACAAGTAATGAACATTCATGGTGAATGGCTCATCCTCATCCTCTTCAATATCTAAATTATCATGGGTGCAATCCAAACTAGCATAGATGAAGTTGGTTTGGTTAGGGGGGATCCCTAATGGTACCATTGTCCCTATTGGTAAATTTGGGACTCTTTATTATCCCATGTCTTGTGCAGACTCGATAATTAGAGTGAAAGTCACATTCTACACAATATATTTACCTAATCTTGAGTTATCTAGGTGAACTATCACCTACGGTGCAGATGATGCTGATGATGATGCAAACTAGGTAGGTTGAGGTACCTCCTCAACTATGTCTTGGGAATATTCCTCCTCCATGGGATTTAGAATTTTTGTTGTTTCTATGGTTGGGAGTTCCTTAGATCTCTCCTCCACCAAGGGTGATTTTAGCTTCTAAGAGTATTTTGCCTTAGGCGTTGTCAGTTTCTTAGAAGTGCCAGTAGCTTTAGAAGCTAGAGGTGGTGCCGATGTGTATGGATCACCTTGCACTAATTTGGATTTGTTTTTTTGTTGTGTGGTTGGGTATGATGACCTAATGTACAAGTGCATGGATGGAAGGACAAAATCCCTTGATAAGTCAACCTAATGCACATATTTGAATGGCTCTTCATCCAATGGAACCACATGTACTTATCCCTCATGCATATATTTAATGCATTGGTTAAATATCGAGAGAACGCACTGCATGTCCCTTATCTAGGGATCCCCAAGGAGGATATTATAATACATAGCACCCTTCAATACATGACACATCACAGGTATGGTATTATTCCCTATATTTATAGGTATGATGACTATACCCACTTTGAAGCATAGTGCATCATTGAAAGCTCTCAATGTGTAGGAGGTAGGAGTGATGTTTGACCTAGGGATTTTCAAGTGCCCTATAGATTTTGTTGTGATTATGTTTATTGATGAGGCTATGTCAATTAAAACCTACTTGAAAGTTATGTCATTGATAGAAGTGATGATGTGCAAATGTGGGTCTACTATGGTAGTAGGGACTAATTTTATTTTGAGATCGTAAAAATGAATCATAGGCTCTTGACACTATTGTACTTGCCCCACAAAGTTTGTAAATGTATTAGGGTTTTGGGGCTGTAGCTCAATTTGTCTTAGGATTTCCATTAGTCTCCCTATGCCTAGGAGACTGTTGAATGAGCTCATATATTGATAACTTGGCTAGTGTTATTTGTATATTCTACACAAGTCTACTCCAACTAGTTATCACAGGTCACACTAGTGAACCTGGAGGATTATTCTGCACCTGCCTCTATCGAGGTGCAACTAGAATACAAATAGGATCTACTAGAGGCTCTGGTTGGTTGTATCACCAACTTCTTGTCACTACATTGACTATTTCAACCATTCCAATGAATACCTAAGTGGGAGGTTCAACTTAGACTTGGTTTACTTGAGTGCCCTGATTTTTAGGGGCTTCATGGTTTGTCAATGAGTTTTTGAATATGCCCATATATATGTTGTTGGGTGCTAGTGTATTATCAACTTGTAATTCACCCTTTTCGATCATGTTTTATACAACATTCTTGAAATTGATGCACACTTTGATATCATACACATTTTTTCTATGGTATGGGCAATACTGATCTTCCCTATATCTGTTGGGCTTGGGATGGTTAGGATAAATAAGTTGTACCTTAGGTTACCTGAGTCTCTATGCCTCGCTTAGTTTATTGAATATTGATTGCATCGATTTTGACAAAGACATGTAGTAGCAAGGCGGTCAACATTCCCAATTTCAACCTTGGTTGTTCTTTTGGTTGTACTTGGCCAATGGGGGTTGAGCCTGATAATTTTTTGGTTGTTAGCTATTTCATTCCTTTGGCATGTTTAATACAACTTGATTGACTAGAGCAGGATTGGACTACTTTTGTTGATTTTTGTTGTTGCGGTTGTTGTTGTTCTAGTTCTTTTTGTTTCAAAACTTAAGGTCTCTTTTTTCAATATTGATATCTTCTATCAGCTTGGATTAATCCAAGGCTTCATTGAATGTTTCATACTATTGTAGTTGCAAGATCAATGAGATGTGCTTAGCACAACTCTTAGTAAACATTTAGGTGAGCTCAATAGTGGGAATGTAAAATTGTAGTTTTATCATTACTTTTCTCCATCTATTCCCATAGTTCATGATTGGCTCGTCATTGTATTGTTTTAGGTTTTCAAATTCAAACAAGTTTACTTTCTTCTTGATGCCAAAATAAAAGTGTTCAAGAAATGCATTCACTAGTTGCTCAAAATTGATGATGTTGTACTTAGGTAGTTGATTGAACCATTTAGTTGTTGTGTCTGATAATGTCATTATAAAAATTCTTAGCATTAGGGCATCATTATGTTCATGTTGGAAACACGTGTTCATGAAATTGGTGACATGTTATTGCGCTTCTTCCTCTCCTTTGAATTTGTCTAACCTAGGCATCTTGAAGTGCCTAGGGTAATCAGGACTCAGTACCAAAGGGCACAAAGGCTGATTGTCTATCTTTCTCAGGGTTGGCTTCTACCCAACCGCATCTTGTTTCTCAAGAGACTTGACTCTCTTAGAGAGTATTTTGTATGCCTTCAAAGAAATGATCTATTTTTCCCAAAGTTTTGCTCATGGTGGTTGAGGAGGTAACCCTGCATCTACTTGATTTGGGCATCTATATTCATCTCCCACAACTACGAATTAAGGTTCAGGATATGTTTACTCCAGATCCTCTATCTCTACCAGCACTTTATCATGTTGTGCCTATTTTGGATCTAGGTATTATTGATGATTTAAAGTATGATGTAATGTGTGATGAGTACACTCATATCTTGCTTAGTGCATCTCTCATGCTGAGAAATGACACGTTTGTCAAGTTGGTAGTACTCACTGCCCATATGTAAGTTGGATTGAGCAAACCTATTTTTTTGTTCCTCTCTCAAGAGCTACTCATTTAGGTGAAAATGCCTTTTTCTCCATGCTTCCTCCTATTCAAGGGTGTCTAAGCACTCTTGATATAAGCATAGTGCTTCAGATAACCTACGTATGTGATCATATGGATCTACAACTAAAGGTCCATGACTTTGTAACCTTGTAAGAGAAGTCCTAATGGAGAGGCCCCTTAGAGAGGCTCCTGTTATTCTTTTAATATTGTCTATCAAGGTGACCTGATCTATGTAGACTGACCTATATTTTGTACCCCCTTGATCAGAGGTAGTGTGCATGCTACGGGGGCACTTTGAAGCTTTCCCTAGCTCATTAGTGTGCCTAGTTATTTGATGGCTATGTGAACTTCCCAAAATGAAATGTGTAGTAGCATTGCTTCTCTAAGTTGTTCTCGATAAAACCTGATCCAACTCATCAAGTTGTTTGGATCTCCACGGTTGATCTCATGGGGTTCCATTTGCACCAATGAGATTATGATATATGGCTATCCTCCCATAATTAGGGAGGCTAAGAGTTTTTGTGGTTCTGCAACTGGACGTAGCCCTTGTGTCTTACCCCTTAGTGGATTGATCTAACCTAAGTCTATCATGTGAAGATTGGAGCCTTGAATCCCCCTCATGCCTATCTCAAGAGGAACCTGGATATGGTTCTCTAGATAGGATTTCTTGAGGAGTACCCCCATGGGTTGAGTTATCACCCCTAAGGCTAGTTGAATTTTTTTTAGTGGCATTGTGTGTGGGTGGCTCAACATCCTTGTGATTGTGATTGTGATTATGTGGAGCATCAGTTTCCACCTCAGTGTTGGACCGAGGGTGGTTGCTCTGTGTGAAGACCATGATAATTATGAATTATCTTTTATGTAGATTTTAGAACACACAAAACAAAGTAGACAAGTTTTTATATCTTTTAAATCTTCTTGGTGTTCCTAAAACTAGTCTTGTGTGTTTTAGATTTGTTGCTAACTTAAACTACTTTCATCGTGTTTTGACATTTGTTGATGATATACTCTGATTTTTTAAGTGGATTTCACCTATATGGTCATAGTTCAACAACTAGCAATGAAATTCATGGTCACATAAACCCATCAAAGTGTGGAGATAAAGCCCACACTCGGTCAGGGAGCATAGGTATTTCCATATCCTCATGCAGTCTCACCTGGTCAGCATGATACCCTCCAAAGAGAAGTACATGCAAATTTTCTAGGCTACATCAATTCTTGGATCTGGTATTGGCCAATATAAAGGGTTCATGGGATTTGAGCCAATGGGTGGAGATGAAATCCACTTGTCGTTGAAATCTACTAGTGGTTGGTGATGAAGTCAACTCACTAGAATTTAGATAATGTGTGGTGTGTGATTGCTCCTTTTAAATTTTGCACAAAGAAAAATATGCATCATGAAGCACTCATGCTCTTTCCTATATGCCTAAAAAGAAATGTTTTATTTTTAGAAAAATGCACATCTAAATGATTACATGATTTTCAAATAATGCATTGTTACTTTATGAAATAATGACCTCTAGTTGGGCCCCAATCAAACAATATTTACAAGCAAACCTAGACCGCTGGAGACTAGGGTAGATTTGAAATCAAAAGTCCATTGTTCCTACTAGTGGCTAGTAGAAAACTTAAGAGAATTCAATCATTTTTTTTCTTTAACTTTCTCTATGTTTTTTGATTAAAATAAATTTTTCCTATTGCATTCTGAAAATAACACATAGACAGAGAGATAAAAAATTACAAAGAACTCCACCAATCTAGAATCCAAGTCTGTTGAAGCATAGACTATTCTCTATTGCAGTTTTCTATCGACTGCTATAACTCAGAGCGGCTGTGATAGGCCACTATCTTCAAAAATGGCCAAGCTCTACTGGCCGCTATCAACCAGAGCGGTTGCACCTACACATAAAAAACATGCAAATATCAGCAAATCAACTTTAAAAAAATAAAACTAGGTGGGGGTCCCATCGTAATCACCATCTATATGATCCTAAAAAGCATACACCTAAGCTTTTTGCATCATTACATCAAGCATAAAATAATAAAAGCATGAGAGACAACGAATTAAAAAAACATAAGATATATTTTCGTTAATTCATATTGAACTTTGGTTGCATATAGGTCCCTCTTAGGGATACCAAATGCTTGATACAATGATTACAAATTATGAAATAGCCCTTGAACGAGGATGGTGTTCTCTGTAGGCTTCCTAGATTCGATATAAATTTTCTCAAGGGCTTATGAATACCTTCTTCTCACTTTCTTGGAGGGATATGATGCTAAAAATACTTTTAATTAGTCCAAGAACCTATGATCTGCGCTCAAGAAACAACATAGAAATATTAGTAGCATATGCAGCCTCTCATGATGAGGCTCTTTTTGAAGATCTACATAAAATGACATAAAAGCATGATACAAGCATAAAGGTGCAAATATAAGTAGAAATGCATGAATAACTAAGAAATTACTGTATAAATGCAATGGAAAAAATATATCTATGCTAATCTAGGTTGACAAAGCAGAAGTAATAAGAAATCTATGCTAAAATATTAGGAAATTATGACTAAAACCCTAGGTTGTGCCTGCAGGCCGCTGTCGAGGACAACGACCATGAACTGAAACTTTTTTCCTCACAAACTAGGGGCTACGACACTCAATACTTCATCTAAATTGATGTTCAAGGGCCACCTTCATGTCCAAATACTGATTGGCAGTGAAAATATGTAGAACTAAATGCTTAAATGGTGCTTTTTCATTGCTCAATTGGACAACACTTTGTTCCTCCTCAAGAGGGTGTAGAATCGCTCTCCAATTTTCTAGGGATTTGCTGCATAAAAACTTGGATTTATTCTTGTTCTTGGGAGGGTGCATATGTAGACCTCCCATATTCTAGATCTTGGCTTCCTAAAGAAGCCAAGATCTAGATCTTCATATAACATGCCATTAGAGAGAAAGGCTCAGTTCTAGATTTGCATGGAAGTGGTAGTTAGGAGGAACTCTTGGAGATCCACTCCAAAAACTGCTCGAATCCAATGCAAGTGCAATCACATTGTGTGATTCAGACCTGTATTCATGACTACTTTATGTTTTAGTGTTAGCCACTATCACGAGTAGTGGATAGCATTTACTGCTTTGAGCTTCAATGGCCTATGTTGGCATCCACTCTGGTCGATAGCAACTTGAATGGGCCAGAACTACCCCTTGTGAATGGTTAGGACCATGTCTAGCTCTTGGAAAGGTCCAAGATTAGTCATATGTTATTCGAATGTGCCCATATGAGTAGTTTTCTAAACATGACGTGTTTTAGGTGTCTACACAAAATATTATCCAAGAACACAAGAAAAAATCAATCTAGGTGTTTCTTAAAAATAATATTCATCAAATTCATGAATACTTCTAGAGTATTTGTTAAACCAAAAGGTAAGACAATGAAATCATAATGTCCATATAATTTTTAAAAGCTATCTTATGGGTATCTTCTTCACAGATCCTCAATTGGTGGTATCCAGATTTTAGATCAATATTTGTAAATATAGTGGCATCCCTCAACTGATCAAATAGATCCTCAATTCTAGGTAGAGGATATCTATTTTTAATAGTTTCCTTGTTAAGCATTCTATAATCTATGCATAACCTCAAGGAACCATCCTTTTTATTTATAAACAAAATAGGTGCACCCCAAGGTGATACACTTAGTCTAATCAAACCTTTCTCCAATAACCCTTGCAATTGTACTTTCAAATATTGCATCTCAATGGGTTTCATTTTGTAAGGAGCCCTATGAATAGGCTCTACCCCAGGTTTAAGCTCAATTGTGAAGTCAAATTCATGTTTTGGAGGTAGTCCAGGTAAATATTTTGGAAAAACATCCCTAAATTCTTGGAGTAATGGGTGTTTTCAAAACATCTCTTTCTTCTTTTCATTTTATAACTCATTCAATTTTACTACAAATATTGTTCCTTCCATTTTATGGTTTTCTTAAGTTGCATAGCCGAGAGGATTTGGTGTTGAAAAGCTCCTTGTTGGCTATACACTCTCTTTGTTTTCCTACCATATTTCCTGGAGATTGATCAGAGCCTTATGTGCTTGTAACCAATCCATTCCTAGGACTATATAAAAAGCATGTAGCAGTGCTACATAAAGACAACCAATGGTCATACTACTACGTAAGGTGATTTCGGTCATAGGATAACACTAATTGATAGAGTAATTTTATCCTGAACCATACTTGACCTTCCACCCATTTTCCAAGATTATTGGCATTTTTGGTATATATTTAATCAAGTTAGAGGAAATAAAGCTATTCATAGCTCCATTATTAATCAAAATTTTAACATTTCTACAAAACATTGTACCCCTTATAAGTAACAGTGTGGCTTTTCCTTACAATTTCTGACTTCCTACCACTGCATAGATCTTGTGAGTAGGTTCCTTGTATGTAGGTTCTCTATAATCTAGTTCTTTTCCTTTTGAACTTGGTCCTACTTAGAGTGGACAATTGTTAGCATAGTGTGGTCCACCATAATCAAAGCATCTAGTCTTGGGCTCTATATGAGGTTTTTGCTTCTATCCTTCTACTTTCACTACTAATGGAGGGTTAGTCTAACCCTGAGGTAATGGTTTATTATTACCATTGTGGTGATTATTAGAATTATAGTTCTTCCCTTGGAACCACCTCCTAAAATTTCCCTTCTTCTTGCTATTTCTTCTATCACCACTATCAAAGCTTTTACTTAACTTCTTATTTTTTTCTTAGTGCATCTTTGCTCTATTCTAGTAACTCTTCATAGTCAAAGTAGATTTTAAGATAATTCTTAGCTTTCTTGGCTAGATCATAGGCCTTCTGAAGTGTAGTAAGTTCACACATATTCACCTCATAACCCAACCTAGGTTTTTCTCCTAGAATAAACTTATGAACCTTCATATTCTCATTATAAGTGGGCACATATTTCAATAGCTTGACAATTTTTTGGTAATATACCTCTACTATCTTGTTCCTTTATCTTAGATTAGTGAACTCTTCAAACTTATAGGTATTAAAGTGCTTAGTGAGGAACCTTCCTTTAAAGGCTATTACAAAGTCTTCTCATTTTAGATCAACTATAACCTCAATTCCTTATTCTCCACTAAATGTCTCCCACCAATCCAAACCAAAACCCTATAAGTGTAGAGTGTCATATGATGTTCGGGTATCGATGGAATAATTCTTCATATTGTAGAAAGTCTCTATATATTTCAACCAAGCCTCGGACACATCACTACCTTCCTCTCCATTGAACTTGGAGGATTTTAGATGCTTCATATCCTTACCCAATTCTACCTCAAGTTAATTTTTGGCCTATTGTACCTCTAAAAGGGGTTCATTGACTTGTTCCACCCTAGAGTTCCCAACTTGAGTATCACAATTTACTATAAATTCCAAAAGTTACCTTTGTGTTTCCATCTATTCACATAGTAAGGTAACCATTGTAGGGATATACTCCTTTTTTTATTAGGATTATCCATTTCTACATTTGGGATTTTGCCCTCAACATTGGTTGACCACATCTACCTAATCAATGGGGCAACACCCCCTCTCCTCCACCTTGGTGGTATTGTCCCTCACAATACACAAGAGAGATAGTGAGGCTTATATCATATTTACTTCTTAAATTAACCCTCATTCTCCTAACTAAGTATCCAACTATCTTAGCTATGCAAAGAGTTAGAGTTTAGCGGATACACTTGCTCATGCAAATGTAGTCCTTACATTGTGTATATATTAATACATACCCCTATATAATCTTATATAGAGAAGTATGTATCCCTTATGAACCAAGAAATCTAATACCATATGTCACAACCCATTTTACCTATATTCTATCCTCTTTCTATTCACCATGTTTTTTTTCTATTCTTTAGTCAGGAAACTAACCTAAGTTTTAAAATTCAATCTTTTGGAAGTTCCCAACTACAAGGTAAACTCTCCTACTAATTATTATCCACTTATAACCTTTTTGAGGCTCACCCATATTTACACCTCACATATTTTTGGCTATGTAAGTAAACTGGATGAAACTATTTGATACACAAACCATCCTTCTCATTATCGTTCAATGAGCTAGCTCCCCTTATTTCATTTCTTTAAAAGAAGCACGTTGTCCTTATCACACCACATAAGTCCTATTTTTGAACTTGGTCATGCTATGAGTGGAAAATTGTTAGAATAGTGTGGTACACCACAATAAAAGCATCTAGTATTGGACCCTGGATGAGTTTTTGTATTTTGTTCTTTTGCTTTCACTGCTAATGGGGGGTTAGTATGACCCTAAAATAATGGTTTATTATTACCATTGTGGTGATTATTAGAATTATAGTTCTTCCCTTGGAACATCCTAAGATTTCCCTGCTTCCTACCATTTCTTCTATCACAACTATGAAATATTTTATTTAGTTGATATCCTTCCCATTTCATGAAGCCTACATTATTTCTTTTTCTCAGTGTCACTCTACCCTATTCTGGTAACACTTCATAGTCAAAGTAGAGTTTAAGATAAGTCTCAAATTTCTTGGTAAAATCATAGGCCTTATAAAGTGTAGTAGGTTAACACATATTCACCTCATACCCCACCCTAGGATTTTCTCCTAGAATAAAATTATGAACCTTCATCTTCTCATTATAACTGGACACATACTTCAATAGCTTGACAAATTTTTGGTAATATGCCTCTACCATATTGTTACCCTATATTATATTAGTGAACTCCTCAAACTTCTAGGTATAAAAGTACTTAGTGAAGAACATTTATTTAAAGGATGCTACAAAGCCTTACCATTTTAGATCAACTGTGACCTCAATTTTTTATTCTCCACTAAATATCTCCCACCAATCCAAACCAACACCCCACAAGTGCAGAGTGGAATATGATGTTTAGGTATTGGTGGAATAATTATTCATATTGTATAAAGTATCTATATATTTCAACCAAGCCTCGACCGCATCACCACCTTCCTCTCCATTGAACTTAGATGATTATAGATGCTTCATATCCCTACCCAATTCTACCTCAAGTCAATTTTTGGCCCATTGTACCTCTGAAAGGGGTTCATTAACATATTCTACCCTAAAGTTCCTAGCTTGAGTATCACAATTTAATATCAATTTCAATAGTTGCCTTTGTGTTTCCATTTGCTTACATAGTAAGGTAACTATTGCAGGGATATCCTCCCTTTTTTTATTAGGATGATCTATTTCTACACCTGGGATTCAGGCCTCAACATTGATTTACCACATCAACGTCATCGATGTGGCAACAACCCCTCTCCTCCTCCTTGGTGGAATTGTCCCTAGCCATAAACAAGAGATATAGTGATATTTAGATCATAGTTACTTCTCAAATTAACCCTCCTTTTAACTAAGTATCCAACTATCTTAGCTATGCAAAGAGTTAGAGTTCAATGGATACACTTTCTCATGTAGGTGTAGTCCTTACGTTGTGTATATCTTAACACACACCCCTATCTAAGATTATATAGAGAAACCCGTATCCCTTATGAACCAAGCACTTTGATACCATATCTTAAAAACACAAACTAAAGTATATAAAAACATACAACACAATGTTTCCATCATTGATAAAACAACATGAACAAGTATCTTTCCTTGGTGATTCACCATATAATGGCCATGACTATTCTAACTACTATTATCACTAACGAGGGCTAACATTTCTTTTCGAGTTTGAATGACCAAAATAAATTTGGGATAAAATCTTCCTACCAAGAATCCTTGCGATCAAAATACCACTATGATAATTTTTTCATAGAGGTTTTATTACTTACATAAAAATATCCTTAAGATAATCCTTTAATACTAAGGATAACCCATAAAAAATAAATAAGTACTCATCATTCATTATGAAAAACAAACTCAAGGCCAATATTAACTACTTCCAAATGTACTCACAGTCTGTAGAACTTAAATGGGTAAATTGGTTAAGTGTTTACCAGCAAAACTAACACAAAGCTCTACATAGTCGGGGTATTAGATTACTGAATAGTTTTTGGTGTCTACAAGCAAAATAACAAGGTTTAATACTGTCATAAAGCTACTTCATATCATTTATTCGAGTACAAAGGTATTTAAAACTCTCGTTGCACTCTCATCTTGTAAAATCCACTTAAAAAAAATCAACGATACAAGGTGCTATGCTTAAATTAAAACCTATGATTATCCTAAACTTATATGAGTGAAGACATCACTTCATTTCTATAGTGCAATAATAGAGAAAATACATGGTTCATTTACATCAAAGGAAGTAATATTCATGAGATCATTAGTTCCTAATAACATATACAACTGAATATCTAATCACTAGATACATAACAACAATGTACTCCTATCATGTTCTTTTCTTCTAGTCAAGGAATTTTAACATTTATGCTAATCAAACATGCACCTGGGTGACTAACTATCTAGTTGAGTCTTAACCATCCCTTTCCAGAAGTCTGTCAAAACAATAATCCTCTAGTTTCATCTAGGATGGTTTTGATTCTAAACCAGTCATCTCTATGTTAGACTTCTAAAGTTCCATAAATGAGAGATAATTGAAAACATTCTATATTCTTTAACCACCTATAAAAAGCTAAAAACTCCCAACCGATGTCTTACTACCACATAGCTATCTCTAAGATTTATAATATATAAAAGAACACAGTTCTTCTCTTTGTCCTTAATATAGTGTACGATGTTCCATTTTCATAAAAATATATATACATACTATGTTAGAGGAGCTTCTCTTTATCATTCAATAAACAAAGAAACAATCGAATGGAGTCTACTTGTGAATTTCATCCATTACAATTCGGTTCTTTTCTAGCTAAATCAACATGTGTCTTGTTTATTATTTGTTCCCTCGTTGCTCATCCGTCCAACCACACACTCCTTTTTTTTCTTTCTTGTTCATCCCAGGTGATTTTTCATTCATCCCATTCCCCAAGCACGATCTCGATAACCACTCCAGATTAACCCAATTCATTATTGCATGTCTCTAAAAATATGTCATAATTATGGTTTCGAAGACCTCCTTCAAAGATCGACACCCAAGATCCCATTGCTTAAACAAAAAACGTGCTCACCCATTTGATGAAATGCTAATTCCTTCACAAATAATGCAACCACTAATTATTCAATGAGAATCCTATGTGATGGCAATCATTTCTTTATGGTGAGCAAAAATGAAATATTTACTTCAAAATATTAATGGGGAAACCTTTCATTTTATCTAGCTCTAAACAAGTGATAAAATAACTTATTTTCCTTTGTTTACTCAAAGTAGTGATGCCAACTAAGAACTAAAGTCCTCTATTTCATTCAAAGAGGCCCAAAGAAGTAAGAAACTCATACATTTATTCCTCCTACAATTAGTCTATCAACTAGAATTTCATTTAATAAAATTATCACGTGACATCAAACTTTTCTATGTTAAATACATTTTATATCTTATATATATGCAAAAAAACATTCATCCTTAGTATCTCGTCCTTGATGGTTAACCCATTCTCACATTTACAAGGAGAAAATTATTCCTACAAAAATTTAAATCCATTAGCAACTTTACATTTTCTATTAACATATATGCTTTGCAAGATCTAAGCATGAAATAATCATTCATTCTTTTGACAAAAATACCATATTCTTCAATATATGCTAGTCTTGAATAAACAAAACATAAAATATCCAATCATTTTAACAAAAAAATAATCTATCAATTCACATATCCATCATGTGAATAGGGAGGGTCATGAAAAAACCAAAAATAAAAGCCTTGAGATACCAAAAAAAGGGAGATATTTTCCCCAATCCTTGTGGGTTCTAACCCCACAGGCACACCAAAAATGAAAACAGGGCCAAAGCACCACTATAGATGACAAACTAGCCATCCACCAGAACTCTGACTTCTGCCACCTCTCTGCCAACCCTACCAACCCAGCCAACTCCCTAGCCTACCAACCAATATCTCTAGCTCTGGCCAAAGCTACTTAAATTCATAATTATTAAAGTATCCACACCTCAGATTTAGAGTAGTGCATACACTAAAAATTTAAGGGAAATAATAAACTTTAAAATTATTATTATTATTTTTAACAAGTTTATTTACACTTTACCCTAGTTTGTATTTAGGTCTTTAGAAAGAGAATCCAAGACCTTAACCATTGTCCTATCCCAAAAACTAAATAAATGTTTAACCTCCTATCATTTTAATTTGAAACAGAATATAATAATATTTAAATATATATATATATATATATATATAGATATTAATAATTATAAATCAATTTAAACTAAAACTCAAATAAAATTTTGGTACATTGTAGGTTTATTTTATTTTAGTTTTAGTTTAAATTGATATTGACATTGAATTAGAATTTACACAAACTATATAGTGATAAGAAATAAATGTTTTCATTGTCATTGTATTTTAATGATAAATGCAAGCACCTAAACTCTATGAAGAAGTTACATGAGTGTAGAAAACTTCACTTTGAAGTGAATGATGAATATAAATAATTAAGTTTAATGTCTTGTAATCTAAAATTAAAAATTGCTAGTTGATTGGAAAACAAGGCACCAAAGGGATCAAAACACACCATAGGAATATATTGATTGTATTTAGCCACAAATTCCTAAATGATGAAATTAAAAACAAATGTATAAGCATATCATGCCTCCCATCCTGATCTAATTATTTAGTAGAGCAAAATATTAAATTAAAAATATGTAGACACTGTTCATTTAAAATACAATTCCATATTGAAATAGTAGAGCTATGAGGCAAAGGTTCTTTCTTTGAACCATAAATCATTACAGGTTGGATGTACTAGAATGAAAATTATATAGATAAATAGAAAGGCTAATAAGATAATTAAATTTAGAATTCACAATGGTTTCCTTTTATAACCATAAACATGATTATTATGGTGAATAGTATACCCATCCTCTATTGACACATTTTACATTTGTAAGATTGTTTGTTCAATAAACCAGTTTTCTTTTATAAAATTCCATAATAGGAATTGAAAGAGCAACATAAAATTTAGGTATATGAGACATACAACGGGACATAAATACAAGTGCACAACTATCTCAAGACTTATTAGAACATTTTATAAATTTTAAAAAATAAAACTCTTATTTAAATAAAAAGAAAGAAAAATAGTTGTACATATTATATGAAAAGAGAAATAACTATGTACACATACATGATACAAACAACTAAATATGGTAAAATATCTAATTTTCCTAATTCTATTACAAATCGTGATAGTCTTCATTTGTAGATATTTTTTTAAGATCAAGAATTTATTTCTAATGAACAACATTACAAGAAAACCATCCGCTCATGTAGAGGATTTGGAGAGCAAGTGGGTAGTTAAAACTCTCCAGGTTATCGAGAGGCCCAGGTTCAAATATCTCCCCTCAAATGTTGCGGATATGTTGTATATAAAAGGTTCCTCATCAAAAAAAACATTACAAGAAAATCAATGAATACAATCTCCCCACTATTATCAACCTAATAATAAAAAAATTAGAAAGGAAGAATATGATAAATCCAACTCTCACTAGTCTCTTGCTCTTCAAAACACAATGCTCTTAGATTTTGTTTAGTATTTTCCTAGGTCTTCATGTTATATGTAGACATTCAATTAAACCCTATACATATTTTATAATATTAGGCCTAGTGTCTTGTAATTTTTTTTGATTGATAATAGAAGGGGTTTTAAAAAGGTCCCCATACCTATTACAAGTAGAGTTTTGAAAGGCACCCCCAAACCTTAGATCTTGCAATAAGACATTAAGAAAAACTAATATGGATTCCACAAATCAAACCTGAAAATCCAATGAAACAACCTCCTAGCAAATAAGTTGTAGATTTTTATCAAGAAAATACAAGATATTATCCCATGGTCAAACCACCATGTGCTTTGAATCTAAAGCAATAGAGAAAATAGTAGAATAATGAAAATGCTACCGGTTAAAAATAAATTTACAAATAAAAACTTCCCAAACCGAAGCATTTGCCATCTAACATAAAAGGAGAACAGAGAAATCATGTCATCACAATCAATAAATCTATCCAACAAAGCACATAATAGGAGAACCCCTCATGAGAATAGCTAGTTTAAGAAAATAACACTAGAAATACCGGCCAACAAAATCCACAACATAAAAACCATCCAAGATATCTGCACAAGAAATTCCATGAAACCCGCAAATCCTACTAGAGCCAACCAAAAAAGTTTCAAGAACAACTACTCTCAGGTAAAAGAAAAAGGAGATAACAACATTTTACACTGCACCTAAGAGGGAGAAGGGTAAGATACCAAAAAAATAAGCCTTAGAACCCTGGGATCAAACACACCACCACTACTGGAATTGGAGAAAGAGATATTTGTAGATCGTCAAAGCTAGGAAACCCACCATATACATGGGACCAAAATTTGAAAACCACTGTAGCATAACAACCCAATTTTACCCCGAATAGCTAGATACAAAAAGAAATTACTGAACCCAGAAGGAAGTAACACAAACCAACCATGAACCCACTACTAGTAGAGAACCCTAACAATAGAGCCATCCAAGCACCATCCAACTAGAGTAGCCAAGCCATCAGAGTCGAAGCCAGCCAAGGGAACACCGTTAGATTTCTATAGCCAAACACCATACCAAGCTCACCCCAATGGGTTTGGGTTGGTAGATGGCCCTTTCCGAAAAGCCAAAAAAAATATGAAACTACCAAACCTAAAAGAAATACTGCACAATCCAACCAAGTCCCTGAAACTAGCAAACAACCCAAGAAATGCAACCACCCAACACACCCACCAACCAAAGCGAGAGCCAACCAAGGGATCAACAACCAAAAATTTCCACTACATTATAACAACCCAGGATCACCCCTATAGGTTTGGGTCAGCATTCGGCCCTCTACCCCAAATAAGAGTGATAATGCCAAACCCATAAGAGAGCAGAACATACCAACAAGACCCCCAACAAGCAAAACACCCTGGTCATGAACCACAATAGAGAAACTAAGCATGACTAGCAGCTAGATCCAGAATGGGAGAAAGGAGGCCTCCCACTCAAAGGGTTTCATAGCATCAAAGCTGAAGTGGAAGTGAAACCCTCATGGAGGAAGGACTCACAGAGGAAACCCTCATGGGCCCTCTCTACCATGATGAGGCTCAAGCCCTCTCTACCATGGGGAGGCTTAGACCCTCTCTACCGTGGTGAGGCTCAAGCTGGAGGAAGCTCTCACCTAGTGTATTGTAAAATTATAACTTAAGGAAATATCTTATTTCAAGTGTCTTTATGAGTGTAAATATAAAATAAAAGCTTAACATATTTAAAGGATATTTTTTATGTACCATAATTTGATGTTCTTGGTTGTTTAATTAAAAATATTTAGTAGTAAAATATATTACTTTGTAGTTAGTTTTTTAACTTTTCTTTTTATAACTTCATTATATCTTTAAAAATTGTATATATTTAATGTTTGACCATCATAAAATTCTAAATTATAATATATAAAAATAATTATAAGACAATGATTTGCACTATTGTTAATATAAACTTATAAAAACTATTATTTCAAACTCTAAAATGTAGAAAGACTAATGGATGAATTTAAATAATATTTAACCCAAAATATATAATGTTTTAAGAATGAATAATGCATTCAAAATAAATATTAATAACAAACAAATATTTTCAACAAGATTTGATGAAATTCACATGCATAAATAAGACAATCAATAAAATTTGCAAAAATATATTCTAAAAATAAAAATTTCATCTAAGTTCAACAATATTTGTTATAATAATTGAGAATTTAACCCATATCACATGCTACTCACATAGACTCTTAAAAATACCAAATATTTTCAATAACTTATGGGATTATCTTGTACAACCGAATAACTCAACTAGATACAAAATGATGTCATCTAAAAAATTTAAAATATTTTCTCAAATTTTTAAATTCTGAATTATATAATTATAAGACAATGATATATATATATATATATATATATATATATATATAAGACAATGATTTGCACTATTGTTTTTTTATTTTGGTAAGTAGTAGTTTTATTATCAGGGTTTTAACTGGGTCCCGATCCCAGATATACAAAAATCCTTACCAGGGTGGTGGATATTGATATTGCAAAAACCTTGTAACGATAAATAGAAGACAAAGGCCTAGCAAAATCCCTTTCAGGGGATAAGCATGAAAGCAGTCCCACGTAGGGGCATTCCTTTCTAGCATAATACCCTACCCAAAAATGGTGACAGAGCCCCAAGGGCTTTCCAAAAAATAAAAACTAGAAGTAATAAAAAAGGACCAACATAACAAGAACAAGCCAGGGAAATAGAAAGGGAATCCCTAAGGGTCGACCTCCATGGGGTTCTCCTTCGTGTCCACAGTGAGCCTCTCCAAGAAGCACTTCATAGCCTCGATGGCACTTTCAAATGCAGAAATGAAATATTTAATAAACGGGGAAAGATGGAAAAAGGCCAGGTAGGGTGGGGATTGCTGATAGTTCTTGGGCCTGAGTTAGTATAGGTAAACGGGGATATCCAGAGTTGCTTGGATTCGATGAGGATGGGAATGGAAGTGGATTGGGCAGGGGCACCAATGGCGGCATTGGGGCATCGTAAACTATATTAGGGAGCGTAATTGAGGAGACTAATCATCCACACAGGAAATTTATGATTGGGGGTGTTAGCAAGGACACCAATTGCGAGCCAGCAGTGAAGGAGGAGCTTGCTGGAGAAGATACCCCTAGGAACAGCTACAAACCTAGAAAAGAAACACATTGGTTAGCGAGGAGGGGCTGACACGAACCTGCCTTGCCTATCAGCATATGCAACATGGGAGACACCCAACGGATTAGAATTGTTGCACACCGTCAACTGAGATTGAATAAGACCCATGTTGGCAAGCTGGTCAGTGAGTTTGTTGGCTTCACGAAATACATGGAAAACTACCACCTGGAATTGCTGACCAATGATAACTTTGCTTTCTCGGATCAGTGAGCTAATGTTCCAAGGGGGATTTTTATCAGTTTTGATGTAACAGATGATGTTCAGAGAATCCCCCTCGATGTGAAGATGGATATGAGAGTATTTGATCAGGTTCAAACTATGCCAGAGAGCCCAAGATTTAGCAAAGTTATTTGTCTAGTGATTGAGGTTCTCAGAAAAGGTGATAACGATCATCCCTTTGTGGTCTTGGATGACCCCGCCAGCTCCTAACAGTCCTGGGTTCCATTTGGACGCCCCATTAAAATATAGCTTTAAAAAACTTGTGGGAGGGGGATTCCAAAGGGCCAACCATCTGGGATGGGGAATGGGGTGAGGGCGGTCGGGGATAGGGATGTTGAGGGATTGGAAAATCTCCCCTTAAACCTTGTCAATCAGGGACTTACCAAGGGAGTAATTGGATGTTTTCATAGGCATAGGTGATGGCTTTGGTGGCAGTAGATATGGCATTGTTAGAAGGGGTGGAAAACACTCTATGATTGCACTCTAGCCAAATCTGCAAAATAAGGTGGTGGAGGCAGATCCTCCAAAGAAAGGTAGCATTGGGATTCTAAAAAGGGGTAGGCCATTGGATAAAGATATCCCGGAGAGTGCGGGGTTGGGATGATTTGCACTATTGTTAATATAAACTTATAAAAGCTATTATTTCAAACTCTAAAATGTAGAAAGACTAATGGATGAATTTAAATAATATTTAACCCTAAATATATAATGTTTTAAGAATGAATAATGCATTCAAAATAAATATTAATAACAAACAAATATTTTCAGCAAGATTTGATGAAATTCACATGCATAAATAAGACAATCAATAAAATTCACAAAAATATATTCTAAAAATAAAAAATTCATCTAAGTTCAACAATATTTGTTATAATAATTGGGAATTTAACCTATATCACATGCTACTCATATAGACTCTTAAAAATACCAAATATTTTCAAAAACTTATGGGATAATCTTATATAAAACTAAAGAACTCAACCAATACAAAACAATGCCATCTAAAAATTGAAAATATTTTCTAATTTTTTTTTAATTCATAGATATATATATAATTATAAGACAATGATTTACACTATTGTTAATATAAAATTATAAAAGCTATTGTAATTTGGATGTTATGGACAAAACATAACTTAGTGGAAATGCTTGAGGTACCACTTGACGTTGAGTCAAGTGTACCACCAAGATGATAATTATGAACCAACATCGATGAATTTACAACTTTGGTTTGAATGCAAATTCTATTTGGATTCCTTGATGATGGTAGTGGAAGAGAAGATAAGGTATTGTTCCTTTATGAGTTTCAAGAAAATTCGGATGCAAGGAGAGTGGGAAAAATATTGAGTTGTGGTGAACGAGGAGTGGGCTGGGTGAAACTCCACATCAGATTCGCTATGTGAAATTCCACATCTGGTTCACTGTGTGAAACTCCACATCTAGTTTACTGGTGAAACAACTAGCTAAAGAGAGAGATATCAATAATTTGATTGTTTAATATGATGAACCAAAGAGAGAGATATCACTGGTTGATTGTGTGAAATGATAGGCCAAATAGAATTATATCGTTGATTCGACTGGGTGAAAAGACTAGTTTAGAAAGAGTGATATCGTTGGTTCTTGCTGTGTGTAACTACTAGTTCATCGAGGGTCATCATTGAGATAATGCACCATCGTAGGAGCTCCATAAAGCCTTTCAAGATATTTTATATTGTTGACAATAGACTTACTTTTATAGCTATCAACGAATGTATTTTTAGTGGATGCATTGTAGTTAAAAAAGTAGTTCCACTCGGTTGGATTCAATATTTAAAAATTAATATTTATTATTGAATGGATTAGCAATTTGGCATCTAGATATATGTGTGTGCTAGAAAGTGATTTAGCTGAATAGCTTTGTTGAGTTGTTAATAAAAATATATGTGTTTGGATTTCAAGTTGAAGACTTAGCAAGTTGTAGATTCACTTGTAGGATTTCCCTTGTGATTATGATCCTTTTCCAAGGCGTTTTATCGTCTGGTTATTTTTGAGAATACACTTCTTGTAGAACCAAAATTTTTGCACCCCTTTCTCCCAGGCTAATGGATCTATGCCTGAAAGGGGGAGGGAAAATGAAGGATTTATACGTCATATGAGAAGTGATTGTGTTGCACCCTCCTTGGTGTTTGTCGATGAATTGGGTGGGTTCACCAAGAAACACTTGCTATGGCAATTTCCACGTGTAGGTGAGGTTGTAGTTTGATGTGTTCTTTTTTTTTAAAGCATACACCTAGATTTTGGCCAAAATAAAATTTATACCTAGCTATATGTAATTCAATTTCAAATGCAGATAAGGTATACAAGTCTATCTAGAAAGTGTTGTAAATTTTAACTAAGAAGCAAAGGTTTTGTCTATGATAACATGTTTTATTTTTGTGTTTTTGTATTTTTAAAAGAACGTAATAGAGTCTATGTTTTGGGAGTTTTCTATTTTATGATTAAACACAGATGCATATAATATAAAATGTAAATCTGAGTACAATAAAATAGGTTTTAAGTTCTTACCTGTCTCAGATGTTTGATTTATGATGAATTATGATGTCCAAGATGAATTCAGACGTACATAAGATGAACTCGATCGTATGAATTCATCAGATGAATTCGAATGCGTATGAATTTATCAAAAACCTACAATTGCACAATAGAACACTATATTTTGAAATCAAGGATGGGGGATCTGCATAGGCCATAGTAGATCATGGTTTATGACAGTCAAATCCCCTCGATTATTTTAGCCAACCATAAATAAAATGAATGATTGATTATTTGAATATGAAACATGTGATTCTAGATGCATTTTATCTAATTGATAATAGTAATATGCAGTAAATACTGAAATAAAAAATAGAAGGCAATATGAATATAAAGTAATTAATAATATGATAGTCATAATTTTTACCCCCAATGGGCCACTGATATGTATTTGGATGCAATGTTTGGTTTTGGATGTAGCCAAAATAATTCAACATCTAGTTATGCAAAACATAAAATTAAATCGGACGCAAAGTGATAAATTCAAATGCATCCAAATTTGTACAAATAATGCAAAACTCAAATAATGATTAAATATAAACCAGATCCACGTATGTTGAAAGTATCTCCATGTCTATGTGTTCCTTGGATGATGATAAAACAACAAAGTTCTCCACTGCAACCTGCAAAAAAGCTCCAAAGTCTCCTTCACAATCCAATCTCTTTTGCAAATATCACCATCCAAACTATTTAATGTGAGGCCGGGGGTTTAAATGGTTGCTACAGTTCAAAGAATCAAGTAGGTTGGCAATATTAGGTAGGGTTGTTAAGCCAAATTAGGTTTTGGCTCTATTTAGACAAATTTGGATCCATCCGATTTTAGTGGATCATCTAAAATTATCGAGAATCTGGCGATGATCAGATTAGATTCAAAATCCAACTGGGCACCTAAATTAGGTGCACGTATAATTTAGACGAATTCATATGCATATGATTTTATCTAATGCATCCAAATTCATCGAGATTATCCAAAATTATCAGGAAGGGAAAAATCTAGCTATTTTTCATTTTTTTGGCATGAATATCAAGGCAGATGTATTTGAGGGTAAGTTTCATGTTGTTAGGATGATTAAGATGTTTTAATAAAAATTAGGAATTTTGAAGTGTGTCAAAATTTGGTGGCTACATTTTACCCCCTCTTTGGCATATTTATGAGCAATAAATGCGTTAAAGAAAGATGTAGCGAAAAGGGATGTTATGTTGCAAAAAATCAAAATTTGTTCAATTTTTTTGTTTATGCTTATTATCACGGATACCCCCTTCGAGTTTTGTAAGAAATTTACAATTTATTGCAAAACTCGAAATTTGAAGAAAAAAAGGGTAAAAAGGACATAAAATAGAAATTAGGGCAAAAAACCCTAATTCATTTTTATTTTCAGTGTTAGCGAATTTTGCTCTGGAGAAAAATGGATAAATGGCTACCATAGTACATCGGGCAGACAAATTTTGAGCCAGGAATGATGGAAATGGTGGGAACATCAGGGTAAGTGATTTTATCACTTCTTGTTTAATTTTTTTGGTCTAAAATTAGGAATTTTTTAAATTTTTTGGATGTGGTTTTCCGTCGCACAGTCATAGTGATGAATTTAGATCGTTTCAAAAAATTCATATGTTCGAATTCATTGAAAATACATCCAAATTGATAAATTCAGACATTTTTTTATGGATTCATATGCTCGATTTTGTTCATAGTAGGTCCAATTTTGCAAATTTGGACATATGAATTCATTTTTGTGCATTCGAATTTTTACTTTAGGACTAAATTTGTTAAAATTTTTATTAATTTTTTGTAGCTTTCTATAAGTAATTTGTTTTTATTTTTTATTTTGCAAGGAAGATCGCTTAAGGGTCGTGAGTGGCGACATACCAATTTTGAGGATCGTGTTCAAGCTCTTAGCGTGAATTATAGGAATACTTTGATAGCAGTAGGGCTTAATCATGTGGCTAAAATGCCATGCATTGAGGTAGACTACAATATACTTACTACTTTAGCCGAGCGATGCTATCCAAGTTCATCGACTTTTTGACTACCAACGAGGGAGATGGCCCCTACTTTAGAGGATGTGTGGAGGATCCTCAGGGTTTCTATTAGAGGATAGTTTGTGTACCAATCCTTAGCCCAGGGTTAGGCCATGTGGAGATTGATGGAAGATTCATTGTTTCCCATTGAGCAAAGTGGAGTGAGTATAGAGGGACTCATTGCAACAGATGGAGTGTTTGCATTGATAGTGATATTAGTAGAGATAGTGGGAGGACTTCTAGTGTGTCACCAGAGTGTTTGACACTTATTGTGGGGGTTGGCTGATGTCATAGTGGACATGTAGGATACTTGTATGTAGTTTTCTTGGGGTCCCAATTTTTTGTACCGCTTATACCACACCTTATTTAGGGTTATGTACAAGAAAGGTACTAGCTTGGTGCTTACATCCTTCCTTTAGGTATGGTGCTGGGAGCACATCACAGTGAGGATACCGACAAGGTTTCCTCTTTAGGATGTAGAGGATGGATGACCTATAGTATTCTTTTGGGGTCCATTGGTTGGTTGAGTGAGGAGGAGGGGTGGCCTAGAGGAGGCCAGATGGACTATTGATGAGTTGACCATGGTACGGATTTATTGGAGACCTTGGAGAGGGCACCACGGATGGGAGGATGATAGAGCGAAGCTAGCTTGCGTGAGGTGAGTATGATGGCTCCATATGGAGAGAGGGGAGATAGAGCTACATAGAGTAGATCGGGTGCTCTATCAGTTTGGGTTGGTATAGGGGATTCTAGAGGTTCGAGATTTTACTTATTCTTGGGTTGTGTGAGATTCAATGACCACTAGTGGGGCACCGGATCTCAATAGGTTTGTTGAGGTAGATGAGGATGATGCAGTAGTTGCTCTTACAAAGGGTGATGATGTAGGGGTGGTGGATGGCTATGCTACTTGGTATGCTAGTATATGTCCTACAAGGATTACTCAGGAGAGAGGCATAGCTGGTCAGGTCCAGGAGGCATTTTGAGAGGCAGCTAGGTGAAAATCTACTATATTGGAGGGGGAGAGGCAGAGATAGAGGTCTCCATAGAGAGAGGAACCTTGAATGAGAGGAGGATTGCAATCGTAGGGGATTACTCGATGGACTCTCAGGATCGAGGGAGAGAGGGGATAGTGCTAGCAAGAGGGAGGCTCATAGTAGGATGTTCCTTTGTTAGAGAAAATAGTCCCTCTCCATAGTGGGAGACCCACACTGGCTCTAGTACTGTATTCACTCAGAAAGGGCATTACTACAAAGGTGGGAGGGTTGAGCAATGCAGGAGAGATGGCTACTCTACGGGCAGAGAATGAAGGTCTAAGGTGTTAGATCACCATTTAGGCAAGTTGCATTCATCTTTTGGAGGGACAACTCACACAAGCATATACTCTTGTAAGCCAAGCTCAAGCTCATGTAGATCAGATGCAGGGACATGGATCGTCATGCCAGACATAGTCATAGTCCTATCAGTAAAGGAGTGTGACTTCAATCCAGTCCTTAATTAGAAATATAGTAGTGTTGGAGTTCATTACAACATCACAATGGGTATCTTTCTATCAGATGTTATACTATAAACTTGTTCCAAAGGGTCATAGAACTGCTTTACCCCCAGAGTGTATTCCTCCTAGTCATGGTAGATCAATATCTAAGATAGTTTTTGGGGCTACTCCATTTTGTGAGCCTAGACTACCTCTAGGTGATGACACCCAAAATTCTAGGGGTTCTAGGGGATGATACACTAAGCTGGATTTTGTGGTGTACCCCCTAGTGATTGAGTATACCAATTTTATGATTGTGGTATACCAATCGACTGGTTTTGTATCCTATTATATTTTTGATGATATATATACATATATCTATTGCTGATTTGATGTGTTGATGTGTTGATGTTGATGTGTGAATGTGTAATATAATTTATTTTTGATGATCTACATAATCATGCTTTTTAGTCATATTTTATGGTTTTTGATGTACTTTTTCTCATGCTTTAATCAAGATATCATTGTAGGAAAGTAAAGTGTGATTTGATGTAATTGATGTTTGTAGTATAGTGTGATTGAGTTGTCTGTGGAAGAAAGGATTGTTTTGGAAAATATACCCTTACGATCTTGATCAATCAACAATAATACCTCGAAGATGTGTGCTTGTATATGATTGTTTATGGAGGTTGTTTGCTCGCTTTAGTCATGAAGTGGATCTTGTGTGAGGTTTTGATGTTATGTTGATAGAAAAGAGTTATGATCCAAAATTATTTTGAATTTTTTGATTGAAAGTGATGTAGTTGATGATAAGTAATGTGTGTTTTTAAGATTAATTTTGTTTTAATCTTAAAAAAAGTATTGTGCAATGATAGTAATTAAGCATGACAAATTTGGATAAAGGACTTGCGCTAGGCATAATATTCCTAAAAATATTTTATTAGGGTTGTCTCATGCCATCATCATGAAGTCAATATGTAGTTTATATGAGAAAGTGATTATGTATGATCAAAATGCAATTTTTTTTGTAAGTTATAAATAATCGTGCAATATAATAAAATTGACATATTTATGCTAAGTGATAGGTATGAAAATGCAATATTGACTATTTTTAGGATCAATTGCATATGCTAATAGTCATACAAATCCATGATGAAATAATGACTTCTTCTAATCAACCTTCAAGGAGAATTTTGGTTATTTCTAGGATGAAGTCAAATTTATCAAGAACCGGTGTGTGATTTGTGTATTCATTTTCCATCTTGACCTTAATTATGATACAAAATCTCTCAAGGATCAAATGTGTGTGCTTATGAAGTTCATTTACCAATTTTGAGTAAGGTAATGATGCAAGCCAATTTTAAGAACCAATGTATGTGCAATAGATGTATTCATTTACCATGATTGTATGCATTCGGTTGGACTTAACTACTATGTAATACAAGCTACCAAAATCTAGCTAATCCACAAGCTGACATTGGTATGTACAAAAGAAGGTCGCTAATGTGACAGACATATCACCATGCGTAAGGATACCACCATTTCCAGGCAGGCTTGATGCCACCTAACTTGTAATGAGGATCACCCCATGGTGTTCAAACGACTGAGGAATTCCAAGGATTCAAGTTCATTATCCCCTTATTTTATTTTGATTACTTTGAGTAGGGATTCTTGTTCATTTTTTGTTTTGAATAAGGGGATTTTATTGCTTTGTAGTAAAAGGTATTTTTCTTTTGCTTTTTGCTTTTTTTTTTTTCAAGGGATACTTGCTCATATTAGGCAAAGAGCAAGGGATTTTATTTGGGTAGGGGGGAGCTTGTCCTTTTTCCAATTCTCAGTATTCTAGACCATGCACATAATAGGATAGTAAGGGAAACCTTTCGCTTAAGGAGCTAGGACTACTATGTAGTATCATCTTCCCTTGTGCAAAATTATTTTTAAGATGTGTATGTGATTCTTGGTTCAAAAAGTGGCAAGATCAATTCCCAAAACTTCAAAATTTATTTAGTGAAGGAATAGTGCTTTTGGTTCAAGAGAGATTTATAATCAATATCAAAAATCAATATTTTATTAAAATGTGAGTTATGTGAGTGGTTCAAGATAATATTTGAATTCTTCTGAAGTAAACCAAAATTAACTATGAATTTTGATAACATCAATCTAATTTATAAGTGGAATAATAATTGGATGTGACCATATGGCATATGTAATTGAGTCACAATTTTATTTTGATAAATTCATAGATAAATACAACTAAATGATAGATGATTTAAATATGATGATTTAAAGTAGATGCAAGAAATATATGTACAAGGTATTTACAACTATGTACAATGGTGAGGACGAGGGTCCTGATCCTACCACCATGGTACTTAAGCTCTTTGTGCTGATTTCATTAGTGAATGTAATCAATCACATGTAGGAGATCCACGAGGTGCTAACCAAAGTTTTCTTCAATGAAGGATATCAAAGCAACAAGCCTGTGGAGGTCAACATGGAGACTAACGATCAAGAGGACAAGTATTATGAGTAGAATGAGGATGAGGACAAGGAGGCATAGTTTCTTATCAGTTTGTTTGTACAAGAATGATGATTAGCAAGAAGTATGCCAAATTTTATCTACATCCTCTGCGTAAAGCCTGGGGTTTTTTACGTTTTTGCTTGTTGTATTCAGAGCTTTTGGTTTTTACATTTTTACCTACTGGTTGGAATCCTTGGGTTATGACCCTTTTTTTTGTAAGCGCAATCGTGCATATGGATATGGATGTATTCCTTTGTTTTTCGGGGTTATTCAGGTGGTCTGGCTTATGGTTGATGTAGGCCATAGATGGCTAGTTAGGATAGAGGACCAAGGGTCCTTAGGAGGTGTCATTTTCTAATATTATACAAAGATGATAATTTAGTACATAGGTTTTGGTTCAACCTCTAAACTCACTATTAATCAAATACTTAAATTATCAAAAAAACTATGTACAATGGTGAGATTTCTTGATTTTATGCATAGTATCATTTTAGGTGCATTATGTTCATGGGTTCCTTAAGATATTTTCCATCTAAAGTTGCCAATCGATATGCACCAGATCCAAATTTTGTAGTAATGATAAATGGTCCTAACCAATTTGGTTGGAATTTTCCTTTTAAATCAGTTCGAGCATTTGTATTTTTTTTATTTTCTTTAAGAACTAGATCACCAATCTCAAAATATTGAGTATGAAATTTCTTAGAATATGATATTTTGAGTTTATCTTGATATGAGCGAAGGTGCTCTAAAGCATTTATACACTTTTCATCTAGTAATTCCAATTGGCTTAATCGTCTAGCATGATATTCATCTCCTACTTCAACATTTTGAAGTAAAAGACCTAAAGAAGGGACTTCAAGCTCAAAAGGAAATATAGCTTCAATGCCATATACTAAGACAAAAGGTGAAGCGCTAGTAGGGGTTCGAACACTAGTTCGATAAGCCCATAATGTTGGATATAATTGGGTATGCCAATCCCATCCTGATTTATTAACCAATATTTTTAAGATCTTAATTAAAGTTTTATTTGATGCTTCAGCTTGACCATTTCCTTATGGATAATAAGGAGTAGACCATCTATGCTGAATTTTATATTTTGCACAAAGCTTTTTGATGTCTTTATTTTTGAAACATGTTCCATTATCTGAAACAAGTGTAGATGGAATCCCAAATCTATAGATAATTTGATTAAAAATAAATTTAGAGACCTGGGTTCCCATGCAAGAAGCCAATGGCATAGCTTCTACCCATTTTGTAAAATACTCAGTTGTTGTAATAATAAATTTATGGTCATCTGAAGAAATTGGATTGATTTTCCCAATGATGTCTAGGCCCCATTTTGAGAAAGGCCATGGGGAAGAACTAGCTTGAAGCTCTTGGGTAGGAGCATGAACAAGGTTTGCATGCTTCTGATATTTGTCACATTTACGTACATATTCATGGGCATATTTTTCCATGGAGGGTCAAAAGTATCCCATTCGTAGGAGCTTTTTGGCTATAGCATCCCCACTAAAATGACCTCCACAAGATCCATCATGGACCTCATTTAGAGCTCTTTTGGATTCATTGAGGTTGAGGTATCATAAGAGGATACCTTCGAAGGATATTTTATACAAAGTACCTCCGATGATTATGAAGTGGACAGCTCGCTTACGTAATGATCATCATTGATTCCTATCTAAGCCATCTGGGAATGATCCATCTTGGAGAAATTTTAGAATATCTTCATACCATGGTTCTGAAAATGCTTCTTCAATTGTGAATACATCTAAGGGTTCTAGACATGACTCTAATGATGTGGGTTCTCAGAGTTGATGAATGATGATAGTAGCATGATCATCATCCAACTCCAAAGGGATAAGGGAAGTAGCTACTGCCATAGCATCCATAGAATGATTATTGGTGCATGGGATAGCTTCTATAGTAACCTTCTCAAATAAAGAAATAAGTTTTAAAATGTATTCTTTATAAGGATAGAGTTTCTCATCTCGGGTTTGATAAATGTCATTAACTTGATTCACCATGAGTTGTGAGTCTCCAAAAATTGATAATACTTTAATATTGAGAGCTAAAGTTGCTCGTAATCCAAGGATTAAAGCTTCATATTCTGTTGTATTATTTGTGCAAGTAAATTGGAGTTTAAAGGATAATGGGATAAGTTGCTTTTGTGGGGATACCAATATGATACCTGCACCTACGCCACTCATACAATGGGCTCCATAAAAAAATAGAGACCATGATTCCAAGGAATCACTATCTAGATTAAGACATTCATCAGGGAATTCTATCATCAAAGGGTGAGTAGATTCAAGAGGGGCAACGATGAGTTGGTCTACTATGACTTACCCTTTAATGGATTTCTACCCAATAAAGGTTAGGTCAAACTCACTTAAAGTGAGAACCCATTTTGTTGCTCATCCTGATAAATAGGGTCTACTCATCAGATATCGCAATGGATCAAATTTTGTGATGACATAAGTTTTTTGACTAAGCATGTAGTGACGCAGTTTTTGTGTAGAGAATACAATAGCTAAACAGAGATTTTCTAAGGGGTGTAATGAGTTTCATAGCTTATTAAAGTTCTTCTTATGTAGTAAATGGCTCATTCTTTCTTATCCTCATCATGTTGTGCTAGCATTGCTCCTAACACAAGTTCTGAGGTAGAAATATATAAGATGAAAGGGTGCTCTAGCCTAGGTGGAACAAGCACTGGTGGGGTAAGTAAATATGTCTTAAGAGTTTCAAAAGCTTCTTGAAATTCTTTATCCCATAAGAAAGGAGTGTCTTTCTTAAGAAACCTAAGAAAGGGTTTACATTTATCTGCCAATTTATCAATGAAACGATGGATGGACTGGAGCTTACCCTATAGACTCTTGAGTTCCGTTAAGTTTTTGGGTGGTGGCATATCAATGATAGCCTTAATTTTGATAGGGTCTATTTCTATACCATGCATAGAAACTATAAACCCTAATAACTTACCTGATTTTACTCCAAACACACATTTGTCTAGATTCAATCGGACTTTATATTCTCGAAGTCTATCAAAGACTCATCGTAAATCAGGGATATGATCTTCTTGTTTTATAGATCGAGCTATGATGTCATCCACATAATCATGCAGGATGTCATACATCATATCATGAAATACATACGTCATAGCTCATTGGTAAGTTGCCCCTGCATTCTTTAGACCGAAGGGCATTACTTTCCAACAGAAAGTCCCCCAAGGTGTAATGAAGGCAATTTTAGGTTGATCTTCAAGTGCTATACGAATTTGATTGTATCCTAAAAATCCATCCATAAGTGATAACATTCCACATCCTACCATGAAATCAATAATTTGATCCATATTAGGAAGGGGAAAGTCATCTTTGGGACATGCAACATTGATGTCCCTAAAATCAGTACAAACTCTGATTTTAGTAGCCTCTTTTTTGGTTACTAGAACAATATTGGATATCCAATCAGAATAATCTATAGCTTGAATGAAATTTACATCCAAGAGTTTTTGTAATTCATTTTTAACCAATAAGGCTACTTTAGGATGCATTTTCCTAAGTTTTTGTTTGATAGGTTTAGCATCAGGATGAACCACTAAGTGGTGCATAACCACAGAAGGGTCTAGGCCTGGCATATCTGTGTATGTCCAAGTGAAGATATCAGGGTATTCTATGAGAAGTTATATATATTTAATTTATTCTTATTTATTTAAATCAGTCCCAATTTTAACCATACGGGGATTATTTTTTGTTCCAATATTAATTTTTAAAATAGCCTCTATTTCGATACTTAAATCTCTTTCAAAGTTGGGAGGAGTGGGTGAAACACCCATTTCTTGAAGTTCTTCTAAGGATAAGTGGGCTAACTCTTCTTGTGTGGTTGTCTGAATGTGAGCTATACATGGGATAGACCCATCGAAGAAGAACCTATTCCTCATAATTTCTTCATGAGAAATGTCATAAAATATGTCTCCTTCTACACATTCATCTGGAGTAGCCATTATTTTTGGATGTACTACTGATAACATGTTGCAAGAAAACCCATGAGCTTTCTTGTGTTTCTTTAGTTGTTCTTGTTTTTCTAAATATTCTCCATATGTGATAAGGTGATCATCCTTATCAAAGGGGAAAGGTTGAGTTTTTGTGGGGATATAGCCTATACCACATCTGGTAGGCCATTCCTCTACCTCAAAAGGCTCACGTATTCCATTTTCAAGAGGGCCTAAACCTTTACCTTTGTATCCCATATCACACATCATTTGTTTAGATTTTATATACTTATTAGAAAAGAAGCATTGAGCAAAACTATTCTCATCATACGTAAAGCTCATTTACCTAATGTTAATTTTATCAAGAGTACATCCAACAGAAATGAAAGTACAATTTCCAACATGATAGATGTTTCCTTGTTTCTGCGGTAACCCAATTGTACGTGGAGATGGTGGTAATCGGGACAAGACAAGGGAATCTTGTATATTATAATTATCCTATTTTGTGGGCTCCAATACGGTGGATAAATCTTGTAAGACTTCATCTATCAAAGGGTATGATGTAGAGGGATTATTATCATTAGAAGGTTTAGGTAATTCAGAAGGAGGTGATGATTCTGATTTGGTTAAAGAGGTCTTAGAAGATTTAGGTTCCAATGATGACAAAGCAGGACAAAAGGGAACGTTGATAGGTTCTGCTACTGCACACATTTCAAATGGTCTGGGATCACCATGGATAGTGACCAACTGATTCTTAAATTTGAATTTAACACATTGATGCAAAGTAGAGGGAACAACCCTCATTGCATTGATCCAAGGACATCCCAAAAGAATGTTGTAAGATGTTGGGCAAGATACAACAAATATGGATGTGTCTAAAATCTTGGGACCAACTTGTAGTGGAATAGATATCACGCCACAAGCCTCTTGTGTTTCATCGTTAAAAGCTTTAATAATCATTTTGGTTTGTCTTAAATCTTCTTTCCTGAATCCAAATATTTTGAAAAAATTATAGGTGCATATATTTAAGGATGAGCCATTATCGATTAATACTCTTTTAACACAAACATCCCCAATTAAAGTTGTTATATAAAGAGGATTATCTCTATACATACTTTGGGGAGGGATGTCTTTATCATGAAAATCAATGTAGTCTATTTCGTGAGAGACTACAACATTGACTACAGCAGTTGGCTCTATGTCCTGAGGTACCATCATCTGGCTTAAAGTGTTCATTAGTTCTTCTCTATGGATAGTTGAAGTTCTAAGAAGGTCTAGAAGGGAAATCCTAGTTGTTGTATTAGCTAGTTGTTCATTGATATCAAATGGAGTCTTTTGTTGAGGTCGAATTATGTTATTTCCCTTATGAGGTAGTTTTAGAACAATAGGTGGTTGATCAACATCATTTGATTGAGTTTGAGGTTGAGAGTTTTGTGTTTGAGCTTGTTATCGAGTAACAACTCCAATCGTACCAACAATGTTATTTGATTGGACAACTTGTGGTCTTGTAGTTGAACTTTGTTCAATAGGAAGAATTTGTTGTGATGAGGGATGAGTGGTCATTATTCTTGTAAATGGTTCTTCTGGAGTTAGTGAATCGGTAATGGGTAAGATTGGCCCTGACTCATCTTCTGAACTATTAGCATGTTGTGAGCTAATATCTATTTCAGATTCTGATTCACTTTTTGTTTCATCCAAGGATGACAATTGTGGTTTTCTTCCTTGGAGTTGCTTAATTGTCATGTTGGATTGAGTAGGCACAAAAATAGTTTGTGAAAGTTGAGATGGTAAATAATTGTTAATTTCTCCCACATACCATGTTGGATGAGGCATATTTTTATAGTCTAGCTGATTTATAGCTTCCTTGCCATGATTTGGCAATGGGTTTTGAAAAATATCCAAGTTTTGGTTTACATTTTGTGCCTATTGTTGTTGTGTATTTGTTTCTGGAGGATTTTTATTAGGTGGAGGACTTTCCACTTCCAGCTTTCCATCATCAATTAAGTCTTGTACTAAATGTTTTAATTTTCTACAAGTGTTTGTTGGATGTCCATCAACTTGGTGGTAATCGCAATGTTGGTCGGGTCTATACCAAGGTTGAGAGGGGTCAGGTTGTCATATCTCTGGCAATTTTATTAGACCTCTTTCTACTAGTTGTGGTAAGACCATTGTCAAGGGTTGATTTAATCTTGTAAAATTTTGTAGTGGAGGTTTTTGGGGTGCTTTCAACACAAAATTTTTTGTGGTATCTATGGTATTGACATTCTGAGGGGGTCTACTATCCGTGACCCCATCTCCTACCACATGTTTATTTTTGTATTGATTTTTAGATGACTTATCTTCATCTTTCCTTTTAAATTATCCCCTCCTGATTAGGGCTTCCTCTACTCTTCTTTCTAAATCTATAGCTTGGTCAAAGGATGTTATGGTAGCTGTAGCTAACTCGTAAGACAATTGTTCTTGCAAATTCCCAATAAAAATATCTAGCATTTCTCTTGGAGGTAAAGAAAAATGTAATTTTCCTAAAATTTTCCTCCATCGAGCTAAGAATTCTTCAAAACTCTCTTCTTTTCCTTGTTTAAGGTTGTACAAATCCTTTATTGTAACATGCCTCTCTATGTAGGCACCAAATTGATGTACAAACATTTCTGTGGTTTCTTCAAAATTTCTCAAGGAGTGTGTTGGCAATTGATAATACCATTCCAATGCCATGCCTCCTAAAATTTTTGGAAATATTTTTAGTAATAGCATATCATCATAAGCGATGTCATGACATGTTATCCTAAACATGCGAAGATGCTCTATGGGATCTTCTATTCCCTTATAGATCGGAAGAATCGGCATAGGGAACCATTTAGGATATGGCCTAGCAGTGACCATAGGATCTAATGGCTGATTGCACATCTCTTTATAGCTATATGTAGGATGATATGGGTCTATTTGATCTAAGCATGAAGCTAATTGCTTCACTACGACTTCAAGATGATGTGATGGTTCACTATTTTTATTTTGGTTTACTATGTTGCCATGTGGAGGATAATAAGTTTGTTGTGCTGCCATATAAGGGGTTGAAATGGAAACACTATTATGCATAGGGTTCAAAGTAGGAGGAGGATATTGAATTTTATAGGGAGTTGTATTTTGTTGGACATTTGGTCGAGGAGAACTTGGAACTTGTGTATTTTTATTTTTTTGGGAAGCAAAATTTAGGGCAAATATATGTTGAAAATATTGAGAAAGCAAGGTAGGGTTATTAGATGAAGATGGTTGCTTTTGATTAGAAGTAGTTGTAGTAGTTGCACCAATAGGTTGTTGTTGTGGTGGTTCAGATGCTTGTTTTTGGGAATTATCCTCTAGAGGAGGTATATTTTTAGTATTATCTAAAGAGAGGTCATTGTCAATGGCATGTTGCAATGAAGTGTTTATGTATGTTTCAGGTTGTGGGTGAAGTCAAAAAGCTACTTCTAAAGCTACTTCCATCGAGAAATCACCCTTTGTGAGCTGATATTCTATCTCCAACACATTAGTGATGGCAGCTCAATTTTGGTTTAAGAAGTCACAGAAATGTTGCATGGACTAAAAATGAATGTCTCCTTGAGGCCCTAGTTTTGGGTCAATATCGTTGATGGTTTCATCTTCTTCACTTTGTCCTATTTGGTGTTCTTGTTCTTCTAAGACTTCTTCTATTTCAGCTTCTGCATTAGGGTCAATATCTAGCTCATCTTCATAGCTAGTTGCCACTTTTTTACCACTTCTTAGATGTTTAGGCATCTTTCCTATCGATGCTAATTAATTTTTTTTTTTTTTTTTTTTTATTTTTTTTTTTTTTTTTTTTTTTTTTTAAGAAAACAATCTATCTATTTCTTAACTCAAGTATTTACAAGATTTTTGAAAATAATGCTAAGTGGTTTCAATCTTCCTTAAAGAGCCTATGGATGTCATTGATGGGCTCTAAATATTTAGGACTCATGTAGTGTTCTTCCTCAAAAGAGAAATCATCTACTAAGAGTTGAATGAAGTGGACAAAGGTAAATTCCTTAGTTTTTGAGTCAAAAGGTTGGACTTGTAATTCATAACAATACTCTCAAAATAGGATTGCCCTAGGTGCTTTATGAAATATTTTTCTCTGTTCTAGGGTCACCTCATTATTTTCTAAGTATGCTAAGAATCTGTGGATGTTTAAGGCTTCTTCCAAGTAATTATCCCAAGGATAAATGTTTGAGTGGACACAAGCTCATTTATCTGCAAGCCAATGCTCACAACCTCTTTTAATTTCAAAGTAAGGAGAGTGGAAACTTGGTCCTAAAGCTCTAGCAACATCAATTCTCTTAATTTCTCTAATTTCTTGTGATTTATTTTCAATGATGCCAAAGTTTTGCCACAAATCTACTTGACGTTCAGTGCTATCCCATTTATAGAAGAGATCAACCTCTTGTTCTATGAGTGTTCTTCTAAGATCTATAAAGAAGGATTCGTTAAGACTATTTTCTACCATTTAATGAGATTTTTTGTTTTGTTTTTGTTTTTGTAAAGAAAATAAAGTTTAATAATAATTGTGTAGTTCATGTCGGGTTCACCAAAGAATGTAGGCCCAAAATTTTTGCACCCCTTTCTCCTAGGCTAATGGATCCATGCCTGAAAGGGGGAGGGAAAATGAAGGATCTACACCTCGGATGAGAAGTGCTTGTGTTGCACTCTCCTTGGTGTTTGTCGATGAATTGGGTGGGTTCACCAGGAAACACTTGCTATGGTGGTTTCCATGCCTAGGTGAGGTAGTAGTTTGATGTGTTTTTCTTTGTTTTGAAAGCATACACCTAGGGTTTGGCCAAAATGCAATTTCTACCTAGCTATATGCAATTCAATTTCAAATGAAGATAAGGCATACAAATCTATCTAGAAAGTGTTACAAAGTTTAACTAAGATGCAAAGGTTTTGTTTATGTTAACATGTTTTCTTTTTGTATTTTTATGTATTTTATGAAAAAATATAATAAAATCTATGTTTTGGGAGTTTTCTATTTTTTGATTAAAGATAGATGCCTATAAGATAGAAAATATAAATCTAAGTACGAGAAAATAGGTTTTAAGTTCTTACCTAATCTAGATGTCTGATTTGTGATGAATTTAGATGTGTAGGATGAATTCAGTCATACAAATTTATTAGATGAATTCAGATGCATATGAATCTATCAGAAACCTACAATTGCACAATAGAACACTAAAATTTGAAATTAGGGATGGGGGATCTGCATAGGCCATAGTAGATCATGGTCTATGATAGTCAAATCCCCTCGATTATTTTAGCCAATCATAAAGAAAATGAAAGATTGATTATTTGAACATGAAACATGTGATTCTAAATGCAATTTATCTAATGATAATAGTAAGATGCAATAAATACTAAAATAATAAATATAATGTATAACAAATATAAAGTAATTAATAATATGATAGTCAGAATTTTACCCCCAATGGGCCACTGGTATGTATTCAGATGCAATGTATGATTTTAGACGTTGTGTATGATTTTAGATGAAGTCGAAATAATCCAATGACTAGTTCTGCAAAATAGAGAATTAAATCGGATGCAAAGTGATAAATTTAGATGCATCCAAATTTGTACAAATGATGCAAAAACTCAAATAATAACTAAGTATAAACCAGATCCACATATGTTGAAAGTATCTCCATGTCTGTGTGCTCCTTGGATGATGATCAAACGACAAAGTTCTTCACTACAACCTGCAAAAAAGCTCCAAAGTCTCCTTCACAATCCAAGCTCTTTTGCAAATATCACCATCCAAACTATTTAATGTGAGGTTGGGGGTTTAAATGGTTGCTACAGTTCAAATAATCAGGTAGGTTGGCGAGATTAGGCAGGGTTGTTAAGCCAAATTAGGTTTTGGCTCTATTTAGACAAATTCGGATCCATTCAATTTTAGTGGATCATCCAAAATTATCAAGAATCTGGTGATGCCCATATTAGGTTCAAAATCCAACTGGGTACCTAAATTAGGTGCACGTGGGATTTGGACAAATTCGGACATGTTCGATTTTATTGGATGCGTCCGAATTCATCGGGATTATCCGAAATTATCGAGAAGGGGAAAATTAAGTTATTTTTTCATTTTTTGGCATGAATATCGAGGTAGGGGTATTTGAGGGTGAGTTTCATGTTGTTAGGATGATTAGGATGTTTTAATAAAAATTAGGAATTTTGAAGTGTGTCAAAATTCAGTGGCTACTCTTCTATTTTAGTGAAGTAGATTCAGGTTTGGGCTTTCGCTTTGATTTTAAAGAACAAAATAAAGAACAAAATATCAATTGTGGTGGCCCCATTTTGGCTCTAAGGAAGTAAATAGAGATTTAATATGTCACCATCTTATTTAAACCATGGAAATAAAATGAGTGTGAGTAATTTGTAAGGCCATTCTAGTGAAGGATAGAGTAATATGTAGAAAATTTCTAAATGGTAAATTTAGTAGGAATTATTATATGTTTCTCTATCGGTTAAGCACTGTAGGATTTTTTTATTGAAACTACTATCATATATTTCCTATCATTGAAATAAGTTTGAGGAATATGAATACCCAAGAGTTATAAATGGATATGAAATTACGGTTTCTAAATTTAGGATATCATTGATCCATGATAACAACTTGGTAGACGCAAGGAGCCAGCGATGCCTTTTGGAGATTGTATGGTTTTTAGTTGTACATTATTCTGGTTTTATAATCTATTTTTTATAGAGTTGGAGAGCGTCAGGATAGATTAGAAAAAAACCTCTTCATTAATGGTAATGATAAAATTAGATAGATGAGTTGATAATATTGGTGTATCTTCCAAAAAAACTAGTTAAGAGTGATGATCTCTATGTTGGTTTTGGAAACATACTTACTCTATGAGACAAGGGTGGTGTAAGTTAAAATTGGTAACCTGGGTTTCATAAGTGCAGGAAGTACACTTTTTTATATTATCCTAGTTTTAATCCAATTAAACTAAGAGAGATGGAGAACTTCTTGGTGCTATAATACCAAACTAGTGAGAGAATCTAGTCGTAGGATACGATGAGTAATGGTTCTGCATAGAGGGTAGATTTCCCAAATTAAGTTTGTGATGAGGCATAGAAATAGAATGACTAGCTCATCAAGATATGAGAAGGATAGTCGAGTCTAATCTGCTCCTAGCACCCCATAGAAGGACTTATGAGGTGTGAGAAGGATAGCATGCTTATTTTGATGGAATGAAAGAAGAAAATCTAGCTCATTAAAATATAATGAGAAGGATAGCTTGTAAATCAAACATCTACACCTAATGCACTTACATAGCCTAAAATATGTAAGGTGTAGGGATGGGTGAGCTTTGGAAGAGAGATAATGGGGAAATATTTTAGGGATATAATACCTTGTAAATAGGAACTTCGAATAGTTTGACATGCAAACTAAGGTTAATTCCTTGATAATAAAAAAAAAGGAGTTTAGTAAGAACTAAGGTTGTTGAAAATTGGGTTGTGATATTTAGTATCAGAGCGTGGTTCATAGGGATGTAGGCTTCCTTGCATAAGAGTAGGTGATGGTGTGTATAGGATACATACCCACATGAGGGTTACATTTTGCAAGACTATATGGTCTACTAAAATAAAACCTTGATTACCTTGTTAAGATGACTAGGTAGATAGATATTAGTAGGAAATCTAATTCAAAGATGTAATTGTGAACTGATTTCTACTATCTCTCCTATGTGTGGCCATGGACAATGTCATTAAAGAGAAGGAGAGGGAGTGTTACCCCATTTATGAGGTAGACATGGCAAAACAATGTAGAATTTGGAACCACTAATGTAGGTGCAAACAATCCTAGTAATGAGAGGGAGGATCTCTCTACAATAGTTGCCCTACTTTGTGAATAGGTAGAAACACAGAAGAAACTATTGGAAACCATGTTGAATCAAGAAACATAGGCTGGAAAATCTAGGGGAAGACAAGATAATGAACCCCTTATAGAGGCACAATAGGCCAGAATTTGGCTAGAGGTAGAATTGGGTAAGGATATGAAGCATCTTAAATCTTCCAAGTTCAAAGGAGAGGAAGGTGGTGATGCAACTAAAGCTTGGTTGAAGGAGATAGAGACTTTCTACAACATGAAGAATTATTCCACTAGGACTCAAACATCATATGCCACTTTACATTTACAGGGTGTTGGTTTAGATTGGTGGGAAATATTTAGTGGGGAAAAAGGTATTGAGGTTGTAGTTGATCTAAAATGGGAAGAATTTGTTGTAGATTTTAAGGAAAGGTTCCTCACCGAATATTTTTACACCCTAAAATTTGAGGAATTCACCAAAATTAGACAAGGGAATAAGACTGTGGAGGCATATTATCAAAAATTTGTTAAGTTATTGAAATATGTGCCCACATATAATGAGAAAATGAAAGTCCATAAATTTATTCTAGGAGTGGATCCTAGAATAGGGCATGAGGTGAACATGCGAGAACCTAATACCCTTCAAAAGGCATATGACCTAGCCAAGAAAGCTGAAACTTATCTCAAGCCCTACTTCGACTATGAAGGGGTATTTGAGCAAGATAAAGAGGCACTGAGAAAAATAAATAGTGTAGGATTCATGAAATGGGAAAGTGATCAAGCAAACAAGAGTTCCCCTAGATAGGATAGAAGGAATGATAGGAAGCAAGGGAAGTTTAGGAAAAGGTTCAAAGGGAAGAACCAAAATCCTAACAATCACAACAATGGGGATAACAGACCACCACCATAGGATCAGGCCAATCCTCCATTAGCAGTAAAAGTAGAAGAAGGATAGAAGCAGAAAATTCACCCAGGACCTAAGGATGGATGCTTTGATTGTGGTGGACCACACTATACCAATAAGTGTCCATACATAATAGGGTAAAGTTCAAAGGGAAAAGAACCCACCCACAAGGAACCTACACACAAGATTTATGCAATGATAGGAAGTTAGAATCTGGAAGGGCAAGCCACTCCACTACTGATAAAAGGTAAGATATTTGGTAGAAATATTAAAATTTTGATTGATAGTGGTGCTACAGATAGTTTTGTTTCCACTAGCTTAGTTAAATATATACCAAAAAGGCCAAGAATCTTGGCACATGGGTGGAAGGTCGAGTATGGTTCAGGATAAACCTACTTTGTAAATTAGTGCTATCCCATGGTAAAAATTACCCTACCAAGTGGTATGACCATTGGATGCCTATACGTAGCACCATTGCATGCTTTTGATGTAGTGCTAGGAATGGATTGGTTACAAGCACATAAGGTTGTAATCAATTTCTAGGATAGATGGATTGAGTACTCAAAATATGGTAGGAAAGTACAGAGGGTGTACAACCTGCAAGGGGATTTTCAACCCCAGATCCTCTTCGTAATGCAACTTAAGAAGGCAATGAAGAGAGGAGGAATAATTTATGTAGTGAAGTTAAATGAGATAGAAGATGAAAATAAGGAAGAGGTGTTTGAGAAACACCCAATTCTTCAAGAGTTCAGAGATGTATTTCTAGAAGATTTACCTGGATTACCACCTAAATGTGAATTTGATTTCACAATTGAACTTCAACCTGGAACAGAGCCTATTCATAGAGCTCCTTATAGAATGAATCTGATTGAGATGCAAGAGTTGAAAGTGTAGTTACAAGGATTGTTGGAGAAGGGATTAATTAGACCAAGTGTGTCACCATGGGGTGCACATGGTTCTATTTGTCAATAAAAAGGATGGTTCCTTACGACTATGTATAGATTACAGGATGTTTAATAAGGAAACTATTAAGAATAGATATCCCCTACCCAAGATTGAAGATCTTTTTGACCAATTGAAGGATGCTACCATCTTCTCAAAGATCGATCTAAAATTTGGTTATCATCAATTGAGAATTCGTGAAGAGGATACTCATAAGATAACTTTCAAAACCTGATATGGACATTATGAGTTTATTATCCTACCTTTTGGTCTATTGAATGCTCCAACAACATTCATGAACTTGATGAATAGTATTTTCAAGAAACTTTTGGATCGATTTGTTCTTGTGTTCTTGGATGATATTTTGATTTATTCTCGAGATAAGTTAAAGCATGACAAACACCTTAAGATTGTACTAGAGTTGTTAAGAAGGAATTAATTATATGGGAATTTGTCTAAGTGTGACTTTTATGTGTTGAAAGTGCAATATTTAGGACATATCATATCAATTGAAGGAATAGTTATGGATCCCAAGAAGATAGAGACCATTTTGAGTTGGCCACCACCCACAAATGTGATCAAAGTACGGAGCTTCATGGGTTTGACTGGATATTATAGGTGTTATGTGAAGGATTATGCCAAGATAACCGCTCCAATAACTAACCTTCAGAGGAAGGGAAAAGAGTTCAAGTGGATGGATAAATGTGAGGTAGCTTTTGATCTACTCAAACAAAAACTCACTACATCTCCCATACTAAAGATACTAGACCCTCAGGGTAGTTTTTCTGTATGTACAGATGCATCATTGGAAGGTTTGGGAGGAGTGCTTTCACAATATGAAGTAGTGGTAGCTTATGGTTCAAGAAAACTGAAACAACATGAGGTTAACTATGCAACCCATGATCTAGAGTTGGCAGCAGTGGTTTTTGCTCTCAAAATTTGGTGACACTATTTGTTAGGGAGACCCTTTGAGTTGAGGATAGACCATCAAAGTTTGAAATACATATTTACTCAACCTTTGCTAAATGCCAGGCAGAGAAGGTGGATGGAATTTCTCATTGAATATGATTTTGGCATTGAATATATAAAAGGGAAAGAAAATAAAGTCATTGATGCACTGAGTAGGAGAAGACACATAGCTATTTTGACTCACATCCATGTCGATTTGATGGAACAAGTTAAGGAAATGCAACATCAGATGTGTTTTGCAATCAAATTTGGGAAAGGATGGAAAGGAAACCTGATGAAAGTAAGGATTACAACATCAAGGATGGTTTATTATTATTTAAAGATAGGGTAGTAATTCTTGAGGTCGATGATCTAAGGAAAATGATCATGAATGAAGCACATAGATCTCCATATTTTGCTCACCCAGGAGGGGTAAAAATGAGAGAGAATATGAAGAAAATTTTTTACTAGTCAGGAATGAAGAGGGACATAACTGAATTTGTCACCCAATGTCTTGAATGCCAAAAATTAAAGGTAGAAAATAGACATCCTGTAGGATTATTGTACCCTCATGATGTACCAACACAGAAATGGTAGGTGATTTCTATGGATTTTATCGTAGGGTTGCCAAAGACCAAATTCTAGCATGATGCAATCCTAGTTGTGGTCGATAGACTGACCAAGGTTGCACATTTTATACCTAGAAATACCAAGGATGATGCCATGGTTATGGCTAATAGATTTTCCAAGGAAATATTCAGGCTTCATGGTTTTTTGAAAGTGATCATTTTAGATAGGGACTCGAGATTCACATCCAAGTTTTGGTAAGCTTTACATCATGCCATTGGCACTAGACTAAACATCAATTTTGCATATCACCCAAAAATCGATGGGTAAACTGAGAGGGTAAATCAGGTATTAGAGGACATGCTTCGCATGTATTGTATGGATCAAAAACCCGATGGGAAGACTACCTACACTTGGTAGAATTTACCTACAACAATGGTCACCATTCAACCTTAGGTATGGCACCATTTGAAGCTCTATATGGTAGGAGGTGTAGAACACCATTGTCTTGGGATAATCCAGAGGACAGAGTTGTGCTTGGACCAGAGATGGTCAAGGAAATGGAGCAACAATTAAGAATGATTAGAGAAAGGCTTAAGGAAGCTACGGATCATCAAAAAAGTTATGCTAACCTTAAGAGGTCACCAAGAGAGTTTACTATGGGTGATAGAGTATTTCTAAGGGTGAGACCAAAGAAGAGTGCTATTAAATCCATAAAACTTGATCCACATTTTTTGGACCCTTTGAAATTATAGAAAAGATCAATCCTATGGCATATCGAACTTGCCTTACCACCCAATCTATCAAAGATTCATGACACCTTTCACATATCATTGCTTAGAAAATATATAGCTAATCCTGATCATGTGTGGGACTTCTCTAAACTGCAGATGGTGAACCCAAAGGCTATAGAGGTTTGACCAATAAATATCCTTGAGTTTCATTCCAAAATGATGAGGAAAGGGACTTTGGAGCAATGCAAGGTCTAGTGGGACCGCTACTCTAAAAGAAATGCTACTTGGGAGAAAGTAGTAGACATGCAAAAACATTTTCCATTCCTATTTGAAAATGCATTGTAAATATTGTTTATGTTTAAACCTTGTTGTTACACAGAGGACTATGTTAAGCCTAAGGGGGGGAGGATGTCATGACCCTCCCTTGGCAGACTTTTCATTTGGATGGACTTATGTCTTGCTATGTTGCTTTATTGATGGAAGGTTTGACTATTTCAAATTTAGCTATGCAAAACACATGTGTTTAATAGGAAATGTGATATGTGCAATTACTAATGGGATGGTGGATAATTTCATGCTTAATGTTCTTGCAAATATAATTACTATGCAGAAAATAATACTACTAATGGAATTGCATTATTACAGGAACAAGTTTCTCTCATGATTGGAAGAAAGACTAATCACCAAATGAGATGTAATAAGAAAAGGAAAATACATGATGTCTATTCCATCATTCAGCTTGGGCAGCAAGGATGAATGTTCTTTAATTACAATTGCATACTATGAACCCACTTAAGGGAAATTATATTAAGTAAACAAAATTGATGTTGCATACTAACTCCATTTTGGATGTGCAGGTAATTAAAGGATTTATTACAATAGGAATGGATAGTTAGATATTGCATCCCCTTGTCTTTGTTTAAAATAGGGGAATATATATTATATCTATATATATATATATATATATAATAGAAAAAAAAAAAAAAAAAAAAATAGATAGATAGATATATATCTTGTTATGCATGGATGGTTGGTTTTAATTAAGAGTGAACATGTTTTGTTGTATCCGGATGTTATGGACAAAATATAACTTAGTGGAAGTGCTTGAGCTACCACTTGATGTAGAGTCAAGTGTACCACCAAGTTGATAATTATGAACCAACATCGATGAATTCGTAACTTTGGGTTGAAAGTAGATTTTGGTTTTTCAAAATAGGATGGCATTGACACTCATGATAGTGGAAGGGTATCATTGGTTGGCTTTGGATTCCTTGGTGATGGTAGTGGAAGAGAAGGTAAGGTATCATTCCTTTATGATTTTCAAGAAAATCTAGATGCAAGGGGAGTGGGAAAAATATTGAGTTACGGTGAATGAGGAGTGGGCTAGGTGAAACTCCACATCGGGATTTGCTATGTGAAACTCCACATTGGGTTCATTGTGTGAAAATCCACATCTAGTTTGTTGGTGAAACAACTGGTCGAAGAGAGATATCATTGGTTTGACTATGTAAGATGATAGACAGAAGAGAGAGATATCATTGGTTGATTGTGTTAAATGATGGGTCGAAGAGAAAGATATCATTGATTCAATTGGATGAAAATATTGGTTTGGAGAGAGTGATATCATTGGTTCTCACCATGTGTAACTACTGGTTCATCTGGAGTCACCATTGAGATAGTGCGCCATCGTAGGAGCACCATCAAGCCTTTCAAGGTATTCTATATTGTTGACAATAGACTTACTTGTATAGCTATCAATGAACGTATTTGAATACTTAGTGGATGCATTGTAGTTTAAAAAGTAGTTCCACCTAGTTGGATTCAACCTTTGAAAAGAATAAGATTTTATTATTGAATGGATTAGCAATTTGGCATCTAGATAGATGAGTGTTCTAGAAAGTGATTTAGTTTAATAGCTTTGTTGGGTTGTTAATGAAATTGTGTGTTTGTATTTCAATCTAAAGACTTAGCAAGTTGTAGATTCACTTGTAGGATTTCCCTTGTGATTATGGCCCCTGTCCAAGGTGTTCTATCATTTGGTCATTTTTGAGAATGCACTTCTATTCTGGTGAAGTAGTGTTGTGGCCATTCCACAACTAGCCCCAAATTTGGGGACCCACCTTAAAATTTTGTTTTTTTGAGGAGTTTTAAATGTTATTTTTGGTAGATTTCACGGTTTAACACTCGTTAATGTTTTCTTGTTTTGCTAGTTTGCTAGTGTTTTAGGTTGATAGGTTTTGTTTATTTTGATTAGTTTTGAAGTTTTCCTTTATTGTGATTTTCAATGAGTAAATTTTTTAAATTAGTTATTTGATTGCTTTATTAAAAAAAAAAAAATTATAATTCTAATAAGTATATATGTATATATATGTTTATTATAATTATGAAAATGAAACATTCAAAAATAATATATTAATATATATACATATATATATTAATAAATAAATAAAAAAAAAAAAAAAAAAAAAAAAATATATATATATATATATATATATTATAATCTAATAAATCAAAATAAAAGAAAAAGTAAAAAAATATATATAATAAACAAAGAAAGAAAAGATTATACTATATTATATTATATAATATAATAGAATCTAATCTTTGCATGCTTGTCTGACGGTTTTTGGCTTTAAAAGTAGTTAGTTTAAAATTTTATTTTAATTTTTTCTTTCTTTAGCTTTTAGTTTTATTAAGTTTAAAAGCTAATTAAGTTTGTCTTTTGGTGCAGGTAGTCCACGTGATTGCAAAAGTGTTGAAAAGGAATGTGAAACAATTTTCTATAATAGGAGAGGATGTGCCAAATGAAACCAACCTATTACATGCACAAAATAAAGCAGTGCCATCATGCTTTTGGCTATTACGTAGCCAAAGAAGAGGGAAAACTTTGGAAAATGAAACAAGAGAAAAAAAATAGAAACAAAAGGAAATGAAGGATAATAAAAGAAAAAAAGTTTCAAAAAAAAAAAAAAAAAAGGGGCCAAAAAAAAAAAAAAAAAAGAGGGGGAAGGAAGAGAAAAAAAAAAAAGAAAAAAAAAAAAAAAAAAAAAAAAAAAATGCAGGAAGAAGGGCTGGATCTTTTGGGATTTTTCCGGAGGAGGAAGGCATACCGTTGGGCTGATTTTCACCATTTGGAGGCCAACTTTGGGCATTTTTTTTTGCATTGTAATGGAATATTGAATATCTTTTTGCAGCAATTAATTGGAAATGTCTCAAGTTTTATGCATTTTTTATGGTTAACTTGATTTCGTTTTCAGTTTATTGCACCCTTTTCCTTTGAAGCTCGCATCGTATTAGATGTTGATTGCACGAAGTCGGGTCACTCTAATACTGGTTTTATGTAGAATAATAATGCTTGCAGGGTCTGTGGAGAAATTCGGGGTTGCAACATTTTTGTTTTTTAATTTTTTTTAAATTTATTTTTAATTTTTCTTTCTTTTTGCTATTTTTTTTTTAATTTTTAGAGATTAAAATAAAAATAAAAAAACGTAAAATGATAAAAATAATTACATAGCCATGAAGAATGATGTAAAATCTATCATACGCAACAAATTCGGATTCATTCCGAGGTAATTTCAATTTTATACAATTTTTTGAAAATGGTTGTTTGATGCAGATTTTACAATTTCGGAATTTCATTTTTTCACATTTTGGAGTCAAATCAGATTTTTTCAGCTTCATTTTTTTACGTGCAAGCATAAAATAAATTTTCCTTCATGAAAATTTCAATTTCATCGAAGGGGGTTAATTTTATGACATTTCATAAGCTATCTTTTTTGGGGCCATAAGTGAACCTATCTTTATGAAAATTTCAATTTCATTAAAGAGAGGTGATTTTATATGTTACATTAAAAGGCTATTGTTTTAACACATTAAATTATTATTCTTTATGAAAATTATTTCATTAAAGAAAGATAATTAAATGACATTTTAAAGCCTATATTTCAAGGCTATAAATTATTATCTCTTTGTGAAAATTGATTTCACCAAAGAGGAATAATTTATTATTCATATCAAAGGCTATCTTTATCTTCATGATAAGAAGCTACATTTAAGGAGCCTATTCATCATTTCAGATTTATATTCATAAATAGATTTTATCTTTACTTTCATGCTTTAAAGTAAGATTTAATGCAAGGTAAAACTTGATTAAAATCCACTTAATAAGGAAAGATAAAATCTACCTTAAAACCCTCAAGATAAAAAGAATTAAGGCACTACATCGTGGTCATATGAGGGCCAATTCACATTTACTTTTTATTTTGGTTTCATGAACAATCATTAAAGTAGCATGGTAAAATAAACCAACACATGCCCCTTGTTTACGATTACTTGCAATCACTAAGGTGTTCCAAGCATTTAAATTGATATATTTTATTTGAGATTACTAATACACATATGCAAATGCTAATATAGCGGAGACCTTGGAGAAGTTGTTTGTTTAACTTCTTTGCAAGAGAGGGTTTTGGAGATCCAAACCCTAAGGGAGAGTGTAATTTCACAATTGGGTGAAATTAACACTCAACATTTTGGCGCTAGAAGGAGGGCCTGAATTGGTTTATTTTAGTGTGATTTTAAATGCTATAGGGATTTAAATTTTGGAATATTTCATGCCCTATGATTTTCATCTTTAGCCTATTTTAACATACAACATTATAGTGTTAAAAGGAGGACATGAATTGCTATGCATTGTTCTAACGCTTTTGAATTGGTCATACAGGAATGATGTGATTTGATTTAATTTTGAAAGTTTTGAATTGCTAAATATTTCAAGTTCATTTGATTAGCATCTTTGGTTTCCTCTAACACTCACATTTGGTAGAGCTAGGAGGATTTGAATTGATTTATTTTATTGCCATTTAGATGCTAAATCATTCATGTCACTTGAAATATTTATTTGCAAAACATTGGTCTTGACTAACGAGGTTTTGTTTCCATATGATGACTTTCATTGATTCTAACATTCTCTATGTTTGATGATGCACTATTTCTAATCTATTTACAAATTTGAGAATGTTATTTGATTTCATGGTTAATGGATACATATCTCTTGGTTGATGCTAACATGATGATTCATATGTAAGATTTGTTAGTCATTTCATGCTTCTTTGTAAGGAATCATTTTTTCTAAAATGTATTTGTTGTCGGTATTATGCTCTTCACTTGCCACGTAATGCGATCTAGTGAATCAAAAATCCTGCAACACTAGGAGTATGCTCTTCACTTGCACATCTACGATCTGGTGAATCATAAACTAGTTTACATTTTTAGAGTACTACTTTGCCATATTTTGTTTCCTTATTTTTTATTGATGACTAACAAATTGGTTTTTGAAGTTATCCTTTGAGTTTCACTAATGGCTACAACTACTGGAAAGTGGTATGGGGTACATGGTAATCCTTTGAACATTAGTGGAGATGCTCATGACTTACCCAAGAACATAGAGAAACTTTTGCCCAAGTTCAAGCACAATGGCACAACATTAGTCGAGGATCACATTCAAGCCTATGTGGATATCCTAGTTAGATGGAATGTCGAACATGAGGATGTGGCATGTAGAATGTTTCCTGGGACCCTAGATGAGGTGGCATATGATTGGTACATCAATTTACCCACTAGCTCTATTACATCCTGGGCTCAATTGAAAGATGCTTTTATCAATCAATTTAGGTTGCCCATTGATCCTCTCACGATGTATCAACAATTTGCTTCTTGCAAGAGGGAACCTAATGAGCCAGTGAGAATTTTCAACATGAGATTTCGAAAGCTCTATGCGAGATTAATTTCCCCCTATACTATTGAGGAGAGTGGTGCTCTTCAAATATACTTTGGGGCATTGGATCCCTTGCTTTCCATGTTCACTAGGACAAATCCTTTGGTCACTAATCTTGCCTCGGCCTACATGGAAGCTATGATTGTAGATCAACAATTGAGGCCACAAGGTTATGGGATGGAGCAATCGCCTATGGTAGGACAACTAGGGGCTTGCAATCAAACCTCGATGGTAAATCAAGCATGGGCACAACAAAATTTGATATCAAATGTTTTGCCCCACAATCAATTTTACCCTACCATACCTACTTATGCTCCCACATGTGCTTATACGAGTACATCTATCCATCCAACTACTCCATGGTTAGAGAATCATGTGGTCACTCATGGAGCCATTACAACAAGTGTTCAGGCTTTGTCTGTTGATATCAATCCAACTGATCCTACTACTTCTACCACTCAACCCAACAAGCTTGTATCGAAAGTAAAAGAGCAAAAGAAGGTGGTTAAGAAGTTAGGTAGAGATGTGGTTCCATCACAAAAATGAGCACATCAATGTATGCATCCAAATCATCCTAGGAAGAAAATTCATAATGCTAATCTTAATGATGTTTCATGTTATGCTCCTTCAGGTGATAGAAGAGATTTTGATGTGACTTACATTGAAGTAAATGCCTATTCAGAATATCTTGAAGAGCATGAAGATTTTGGAGAAGAAATTCTATGGAAGGGTAACAAGAAGTTGGAATCAAAAGATCAACATTTTATTTCGGAAAGAAAATATTTAGAATCATTACCCCCAAATGAGGATTTGGATAAACAAACCTATGAGGATATGATTTGGGCATTTGTACTCGCAAAGGAATATTGGAGCGACTATATGGAGCAAGATGTGAAAATTGATCCCCTTATAGAAGCTCCTAAGCCATCAAAAGTGGTTGAAAGTGAATTTGAAAGAAAATCAATAAATGAATTTGAAGACATAACCGAATTTCACCACTTGTTCTTGGAAGATACTTTGGATGATGTCGTTGAAATTGATGGTCAAAAAGATCCACACCTTCCAAATTGTGATAGAATTGAATCATGGGTTACAAATTTGGATTATGATAGCCTCACCAATTTGAATTCAAGAAATAACCCACTTTTGGAAATAATTGAACCATCTAAGGAAGGTGAAGATGAATTGGATGAGAAACATGTTGATGAATCGAAAGATTATGAAGAAGTAATTGAACGTCACAACTTGATTTTGGAAGATGATTACTATGATTCTTGGAAGAAATGGGAAGAATATGCTCAATCTAAATCTTCTAATGAATTTTTTGTGTCAAGTGATGTGCAGGACAATACAATTGCTTCCTCACATGAGGATATCACAAATCTTGTACAATTTGAGAAAGTTTTGGAAGAGGGATTCGAATCTCATAAAATGTGGGAAAGCGATAAGGATTCTACAACCATGAATCAAGAAGGAGAATCATTTGCTTTGGGTTCCTTTGAGGGAAAAATAATTGAGTATCTTGATCCACTTATTGGTTCTACAATGTCTATGCCATTTCAAGATGAGAAAATTTTAGAACCTGAATGGTTTGGGTTTGATATAACCGATGATCCAATTGAAAATATCATGTTATCTGAAATAACCCAAGTAATTGATCATGGAGATGTGTTAGTTGACCCATCCCTAGGTAGACAAGACTTATGGTTTGAAAAGGATGGACATGTTTTTAATTGGGTGCCTAACTTTGGTGTCTTTGATAAACAGGTCATGGAGAAAGAACAAGCGCTACATGATGATGATAATGAATGTCATGAGAAAAAAGAGGAAGTTTCAAATCCTCTCCAAGTAATGGTAAATGGAAAAGTGCCAAAGGTAAAATCTCACCTTTTAGGTTCCACCATTCGAAATGCAAGTGAAGGTTTGTCTAATGGATTGATGGATTTAAATACTATCAATGATGAAATGTCATTTGTGGTTGATGAAAATTTTGACTTAATTCCTCCTCACACCACTAATGATATTGCTTTATTGAATGAAAATGAAGTTGGTATGCTTGAAGTGTTAAATCAAGTTCATAATCAATTAGTAACAAAATCTAGGATAAAAACTTATGATGATGCTCATTTAATAAATATCCTAGGTGTTTGCAAACGGTTACATGAATTTGATTGGTCTACAGATTTGAAAAATGATTTGGCTTTAAAATTTTTAGAAATAGGCTCTAGTTTGCAAGATCTCATATCTAAAAATGAAAGCTTATTTCTACATCATAAATGGAATTGTGAAATTGACATCTTAAAGAATAAACATGAAAGAATTGAAGATCAATTATTGTATAATCAACTTGAGAACTTGAAACTCCACCATAAGATTATTAATGGAACTAAATCAAATTGGTATGGTGAGAGGGGTAAGATGAATATTGTTGCATTGTTTGGTCTAATCTTGTTTTTGTTGGGTTCCTACAAAGTTTGGCATGCGTATCACGTTATATGTCTCTTGAAATGTTCTAATCATGTTTGGGATCCTGGAAAGTGATAGTTCAAATTTTTGCACCATCTTGTACCATATTGTACATGTGTATATAGTTTTGGTTTTTGCTTTTGTGCTTTGTCCATGATTTTTGGGTTTGGATTTAGTTTTGGGTTGTGTTTTTAGTTTTGTGTGTTAGGTTGTTCCCTTGTTTTGAGGTGATGTTTTGTGGTCGCTAACTTTTGGTCTCTAGCCCGTTTGCGTGTTTCTTTGCTTAGTAGGGGAAGCACCTGATTTGAAAAGCTGATGAACCCAAGAAAAGGGGGATGAGTTATTTGGTGATCATGCTCAGATGTTGGGACTAAAATGGTGGAAAGTGGAACAATGAAATATTAGCCCAAGCTCCACATGGGACCCACACACACATTAAATGGTGTTTCTAGAAGTAAGAAGGATGAAGTTGTCTTGATTTGCAACCTAGGCAAAAATCTCACACGCTCTACTTTGACTTTCTAACCTAGTGAGACTTGATGCTTTTGCAAGAGTTCCATTAGTATAAGCGATGCAACAGATTTCTTGGAATTTGTCATCTAGTTCAGGACAACTCCACCGGGGCTATAGATGCCTGACTGGCTGTGGGGCCCTGGCTAGGCAAAGCTTGATACTTAGAAAGAGAAATAAAAAAAAAAAAAAAGATAAAAAAAGAGAGAATGAGTAGTAATCCACCTAGGATAGATGGACTTTGCAAAGCATTAAGCGAACACACGGGTGAGTTAGATAAACCTCACCGGGGCTATAGACGCCTGACTGGCAGTGGGGCTCTGTCTGTAAAAGTCTTCATTTTATGAGTTGTACTTCATAGCCTAATGCAGAAAGAGATGATGGAATCTGGAGGATTTTTAGAAATGCGGAAATGAATCACTTTTGCACACACTGAGCAAAGGCGGATGGATTAGTTGTTTTCATGCTTAAGCTATTTACCCCCATCTTCTTGGGACGTTGCTAAATCATTATGTCTCGCTAATCTTGCGTGTTTTCGTTTCAGATTGGGTTCTTACCGAAATGCTCAGGAGCATTTCCCAATAGAGTCGCCATTTGTTGTGGCCATTCCACAACTAGCCCCAAATTTGGGGACCCACCTTAAAATTTTGTTTTTTTGAGGAGTTTTAAATGTTATTTTTGGTAGATTTCACGGTTTAACACTGGCTAATGTTTTCTTGTTTTGCTAGTTTGCTAGTGTTTTAGGTTGATAGGTTTTGTTTATTTTGATTAGTTTTGAAGTTTTCCTTTATTGTGATTTTCAATGAGTAAATTTTTTAAATTAGTTATTTGATTGCTTTATTAAAAAAAAAATTATAATTCTAATAAGTATATATGTATATATATGTTTATTATAATTATGAAAATGAAACATTCAAAAATAATATATTAATATATATACATATATATATTAATAAATAAAATAAATAATATAAAAATAAGAAAAAGAAAATATATATATATATATATATATATATATAATCTAATAAATCAAAATAAAAGAAAAAGTAAAAAAATATATAATAAACAAAGAAAGAAAAGATTATACTATATTATATTATATAATATAATAGAATCTAATCTTTGCATGCTTGTACGGTTTTTGGCTTTAAAAGTAGTTAGTTTAAAATTTTATTTTAATTTTTTTCTTTCTTTAGCTTTTAGTTTTATTAAGTTTAAAAGCTAATTAAGTTTGTCTTTTGGTGCAGGTAGTCCACGTGATTGCAAAAGTGTTGAAAAGGAATGTGAAACAGTTTCTATAATAGGAGAGATTCCATGACAAGAAGGTGCCAAATGGCACCAACCTATTACATGCACAAAATAAAGCAGTGCCATCATGCTTTTGGCTATTACGTAGCCAAAGAAGAGGGAAAACTTTGGAAAATGAAACAAGAGAAAAAAAAATAGAAACAAAAGGAAATGAAGGATAATAAAAGAAAAGGAAGGAAGCGTTTCAAAATAATAAAAAAACAAAAGGGTTGCATGCAAGCCAAAACTAAAAACAGGAACCAAGGGTTTGATAAGTTAGAAGAATGGATAAACAAATTTGGGGGAGAGGGTGTGCATTTAGCCAAATATGTGGTAAAACTCCTCATGGCAGATGATGTAATTCTTGTGGCCAAAATAGCCAAAGATCTAGAAGATCACCTTCAAGCTCTAGAAATCTTTTGTAAAGAAGTTGGGATGCAGGTGAACATGAGCAAAACAAAAATTATGATTTTTTCAGCAAAAAAGAAGTAACAACTCAAATTTCAGTTTGCAGGAGAACCGCTTGATGTAGTAGTAGAATACAAATACCTGGGCATAGACTTTCATGACAAACTTAATTGGAATACATTTAGGATGAAAAGAACTCAAAGTGGCTGGAGAGCACTATATGCACTTCAAAACAGGTGTAGGAATGCCGAGTTGTGGGACTCGAAGACCACCAAGGTCTTATTTGGCCTACTTGTTACACCGGTTCTGTTGTATGGTTGCGAGGTGTGGGCTAGTGGAACAACAAATGCAAAATGGAGGCAAATAGAAAGGATTCAAAAATATCTAATCACAAACTTTCTCAAAATTAAGGCCACAACCCCTTATAAAATTATTCTAGCTAAAACTGGAATGTTCCTTTTAGAAGCAATTGCTATGACCAAGTTGTTATGTTACTTGAAAAAAATAGAAAACATGACAAATGATAGATGGCTTAGAGCAGCTAAGGACGAAGAGTTGCATAGGTGAAAGAATACGTGGATGAAACAAAATAAAAAATGGATGAAATGTTGGGAAATCAACATAAATGAATGCCCAAATGTCAACAAAGACATAAAAAATTATGTGAATGAAAAGTTCAGAAGTGGAATGTGGAAAAATGCAAGCAGGAAAAGACAATATTATATTGCAAATTTTAACCCAACGTATGACCACAAGGATAAAGTGTATATAGGCGCTGAAATCAAGTGGAAGGAAAAAATACTCATTGCTCAGATAAGGACTAGCTCTCATAGGCTTAGATGTGAAACCGGGAGATGGACAACGCCCAAAGAACAATGGGAAGAAAGGATATGTACTCTATGCAACACAGGGGTGGTAGAGATAGAGGAACACTTCATCTATAAATGCCTGAGTTTTTCATATATCCGTGACAAATACAAAGAAACACTTGGGAACGAGTTTATTACAGATTTATTTGAAGACACTAAAATAAAAAAAGTTGGAAAATTGCTAACACAAATCATCAGGAGAAGGAACAACCTTCTCAAAGATATTAAATATCATATGATATGATTTGAGTAATTGTACTTCCATATTTGAGGTCCCATAGACCATATTTGGGTCTCGCGGACATAATTAAAATCTTTCATTTCATTTCATTCATTTCATGAAGAATGGAAACGAAGAGCCTCAAGGGAAAACAAAGAGTTTCTAGAAACAAAGTGAAGGGAAACAAAAAAATAAAAATTTTAAATACCTCAGAAAATGCAGGAAGAAGGGCTGGATCTTTTGGGATTTTTTCGGAGGAGGAAGGCATACCGCTGGGCTGATTTTCACCATTTGGAGGCCAACTTTGGGCATTTTTTTTTCTGCATTGTAGTGGAATATTGAATATCTTTTTGCAGCAATTAATTGAAAATGTCTCAACTTTTATGCATTTTTTATGGTTAACTTGATTTCATTTTCAGTTTATTGCACCATTTTCCTTTGAAGCTCGCATCGTATTAGATGTTGATTGCACGAAGTCGGGTCACTCTAATACTGGTTTTATGCAGAATAATAATGCTTGCAGGGTCTGTGGAGAAATTCGGGGTTGCAGCATTTTTGTTTTTTTTTAATTTTTTTAATTTTTTTTCTTTCTTTTTGCTAATTTTTTTTTTTTAATTTTTAGAGATTAAAATAAAAATAAAAAAAACATAAAATGATAAAAATAATTACATAACCATGAAGAATGATGTAAAATATATCATACATAACAAATCTAGATTCATTCCGAGGTAATTTCAATTTTATACAATTTTTTGAAAATGGTTGTTTGATGCAGATTTTACAATTTCGGAATTTCATTTTATCACATTTTGGAGTCAAATCAGATTTTTTCAGCTTCATTTTTTTACGTGCAAGCATAAAATAAATTTTCCTTCATGAAAATTTCAATTTCATCGAAGGGGGTTAATTTTATGACATTTCATAAGCTATATTTTTCGGGGCCATAAGTGAACCTATCTTTATGAAAATTTCAATTTCATTAAAGAGAGGTGATTTTATATGTTACATTAAAAGACTATTGTTTTAACACCTTAAATTATTATTCTTTATGAAAATTATTTCATTAAAAAAAGATAATTAAATAATATTTTAAAGCCTATATTTCAAGGCTATAGATTATTATCTCTTTGTGAAAATTGATTTCACCAAAGAGGAATAATTTATTATTCATATCAAAGGCTATCTTTATCTTCATGATAAGAAGCTACATTTAATAAGCCTATTCATTATTTCAGATTTATATTCATAAATAGATTTTATCTTTACTTTCATGTTTTAAAGTAAGATTTAATGCAAGGTAAAACTTGATTAAAATCCACTTAATAAGGAAATATAAAATCTATCTTAAAATCCTCAAGATAAAAGGAACTAAGGCACTACATCGTGGTTATATGAGGGCCAATTCACATTTATTTTTATTTGGTTTCATGAACAATCATTAAAGTAGCATGGTAAAATAAACCAACACATGCCCCTTGTTTACAGTTACTTGCAATCACTAAGGTGTTCCTAACATTGAATTGATATATTTTATTGAGATTACTAATACACATATGCAAATGCTAATATAGCGGAGACCTTGAAGAAATTGTTTGTTTAATTTCTTTGCAAGAGAGGGTTTTGGAGATCCAAACCCTAAGGGAGAGTGCAATTTCACAATTGGGTAAAAGTAACACTCAACAAATAGATTCAGGTTTGGATTTTTTCTTTGATTTTAAAGAATAAAATATCGACTCTTGCAGCCCCATTTTGGCTCTAAGGAAGTAGATAGAGATTTAGTATATCACCATCTTGTTTAAACCATGGAAATGGAATGATTTATAGTACGCCATAAGGCCATTCTAGTGAAGGATAGAGTAATACATAGTAAATATCTAAATGGTGAATTTAGTACAAATTATTATATGTTTCTCGATCGATTAAATACTATAAAGTTTTGTTATTAAAACTGCTATTATATCTTTCCTATCATTGAAATAAGTTTGAGAAATGTGAATACCTGAGCATTATAGATGGATATGAAGTGATGGTTTCTAAATTTAGAAACTCATTGATCCATAATAGCGACTTGGCAGACACAAGGAGCCATCGATACCTTTTGGAGTTTGTATGATTTTTAGTTGTACATCATTTTTGTGTTATAATGTTTTCTTTAGAGAGTTGGACAATGTGAGGAGAGATTAGAGAAACACCTCTTCATTCATGGTAATGATGAAATTAGATAGATGAGTTGATAATATTATTGTATCTTCCAGAAGAAACCATTGAAGAGTTATGAGCTCTATGTTGATTTCAAAAATATACTTACTTTGTGAGACAAGGGTGTTGTAAGTTAAAATTGGTAACTTGGGTTTCATAAGTGTGGGAAGCACACTTTGTTATGTTGTCCTAGTTTTATGGGAATAAAATTGTATCCTTGTATATAGAGGAGTAAGTCTTTGTGTAGAAATCAAGGGAAGACAAAATGTCCCTATTATGAAATAAAGACATGAGGTCATGTCTATTTCAATGTAAAGATTTAATATTCTATGGAAATAAAATGGAAGTATGTTCAAGGTTGGGTTTTCCCTTTGAGGTTTTTCCCAGGGTAAATATGGTATTGTGTGATCTTGTGGTGTGCTTTTATTTATGGCAATATGTTGTACTAATCAAATGAACTTTAGTTATGATCTAGAATGTCCTTGAATAATGAATCATTATGAGTTAACGCATTTTGGTTTATGCTCTAGAAATCTGAAATGTAATTCCATGGATTGTTTATGAGGCTTGAATTCTTTATCTTGCTTATATTTGAGAAGTAGCTAATTCGATTTGGTTTAAAAAGGAACCTAATTGGAAATATTAAAGAATTGTTATGATCTTGTATATGGGTAGTTCATTATGGCTCACTCTTAATGAAGGAGATGCTAGTCATCAATTAAATAATTGGATTAAGATTTTATGGATAACTCAATTAAACTAAGAGATATAGAGAACTTCTTGGTGCTATAAGACCAATCTAGCAAGAGAATATAGCCATAGGATATGATGAGTAATGGTTTTGCATTGAGGGTAGATTTCCCAAATTAAGTTTGTGATGAGGCATAGAATTAGAATGACTATCTTGTTGAAATATGAGAAGGATAGTCAAGTCTAATCCACTCCTAGCACCCCATATAAGGACTTGTTGAGGTGTGATTTTGTCAAGTCACAAAAACCACTCGACAACTTAGGATTTAAAATCCTCTCTTGCAAAGAAATGTGATTTTCTTCAAGGCTCTCACTTAGTGTTTCATATGTTTGTCATGTATGTATAAATAAGTGCTTGAAAACTCTATGTGGTTGCATATTACTATTAACAAGGGGCCTGGGAATTAGGTAGATGATTTCGAGTTTATCATGTAACATATATCTTTCATATCTATTTAACATAATAAAATTTGTGTATGATCTCAAGTTATAGTATACCCAATTTTATTCCATCTTTTCAATCTAATGTCTCGAAATGCTTTAAATGAAATTATCATGAAAAGAGCTGAGCATTTTTAATTAAATTTTAATTTAACTTTAACAAGGACCAAGCTACATGAAATTTTATAAATTTAATAAACATTTGGAATAACACATGTTATCATAAATTCCACTCCAAAAGTCTATTTAAATAAAGTAATTATTTGTTTAAATCCCCTTATGATATTATAAATAAAATATAGAAGGGATAAAAAAATACAATGATGTTTTACCCTATTTACAAGATGTTAAACTCTTTCAAAAAAAACATAGGGCTTAACATGGAAGTTAACTTATAAGCTTTAATTTATGATAAAATAAATTTTATAAGTAAAAATTTCTCCAATATTTACTTCTAAAATATTTGAAAAGTAAATATAACTTCAAAATGAAACTTGGATTTCCTGAATGAATGAAATTATACTAATATAAAATCCAAATTTATTCTCTGAAATATATCAGTTCTGACATATCAACTTTATGTACAAGAGATTGAGAAAAACTGTGCTAGACCGACTAAATTATGTTTGGTACATTATTGAGAAAGAGCTTTGGAGGTGACAGAGTATAAAGGACAAAGTATCAGTGGATAGAGATCCAGTAGCCAGGACAATTGAAGATAGATCTAAGTGAGGAGTCTTCAAGTGGAAAGAGATCCACCAGCCAATGCAACATAGAGATAAAGTCTTCTAGAAGATCACTAGCCAAAGCAGAAGGGGAAAGAGTTCTCCTGTGGAAGAGATCCATGAACTTGAGATTAGGGTATCAACATCTCCTTTGGATATAAGTCCATAAACATTATAATTTGAGAAATATTACCAAGAGATTATTTGAGAAATATTTAGAAGAAATATTTTCTCTATGGAGGTAGCCCAAACTGGGTGAACCACGTTAAAATTTGTGTCTCTATTATGTGTGATGATTGGTGCATTGCTTTGGTTATTTATAATGATATTGCCATTGATTATATTGATTAATATTATTTGGGAAAGAAAAGTAAAAAGTGGTCTTCCATGTTCACCCCCCCTCTCAGTATAAGATTGTGTTCTTCAAAACAATCTACAACACCTTATAAAAACACTGCCTATCACACAAATAACCAACCGAAGATTCCTTTTTCATGACAACAATAACATCACTCCAAATCATACTCAACATTGCTTCTACAAACATAACTCCATGATTTATAGACTATGTAATGAATTTGGTAAATATAAATTCAAAGCAACTTTGGTGAGCACAAGGTGAATTCTAGCGATAGATTTTGCTATACAAACATTCACATGAAAATAAACCCTTTTGATATTTCAATGATGACAATGGTAAACCAAGGGCATAAACAATAATTTGAAACAAGCTTTCAAATTTCAAGTGGGTCCCCAATTTTTGGGGTCATTGTGAAGGACGTCACAACAATGGCGACTATGTTGGTAAATATCGCTAGACTTTCAGACTCAAAAATCAAACTCTGAAAAACACACAAAACCCAAATATTAGAATTACAAGAATCAGTAAGTATCTAGAGAATTAGATTAGATCAATTTGATATAAACCACCATAATCACTCAACATTAGCTCAGTGTGTGTGAAGTGATTCATTACTTATCACCTAAAACCATTCAACATTCCATTGTCAGTTCCACATTTCAATCTATGAATAATTCCTCTTTGAAGATAAAACCTACACCTGATTCTCTTCAGACCTTGATCTACTGCCAGTCGAGCATCTATAGCTCTGGTAGAGATTATCTAAAATACCCAAATATTATATGGACGTTACGCTTCCTTTACTCTAATTCTTGATTCACTACCAACCGAGTGTCTATAGCTCTGATGAATATTTTTTAGTTTTGGATAATAAATATATCATTATAGCTCTTCATGACTTTCTGTAGACATTGCTTCACTACCAGCCGAGCGTCTATAGCTCCGGTGAAGATTGTATTTTTTTTAAGTAATAGATTTGACTCTATTTACCATTCTCTCTCTTTCATTTTTTTTTTTTAATTCTCACTTTTTATATCGCTCTTTTATATTTTTACATCTGATAGAATGGTACTTTGCAACAAATCCACCTGCCACTTGGGTTAGAGATGAGGTAAGGCTAAAAAGAGTATATAAGATATTTCACCTTAATTTGCAAAACCAACAACTTCATGCATCCCAATTTCAAACAATATACTTTAATGTGTTTTGTGGTACTCGTGGAGATTTTGCAATACAATTCCAATTTTTCATATCTACCTTATCTTAATTCACATTCATGAGGATATAAACCAACCTCTCACTTTCCTTTTTCTCTAGGTTTCACAAGTGTTCAAAACAGGTAACTTCATCCTATGCGGCCCAGGATTGAAAACCAAACACAACCAATAAATGACCACTGTCTCAATCATAATTACCTTACTCTTGAAACACGCACCTAAAAACTTTATCTATTTGGACCACACCAAGCTCAAAAAACCTGACAAAATTTGGTAAAATCAATTTGTCATTAAGCTCAACAAGACATAACAGAAATGTGACAAAACTTACAACAACAAAATAACAAATATGTCAACAACACACATGAACAACATCAACAACACAACAAACACACAATCCAAAAAAACTATTTACAAAAATATACATTATGTACAAGACACTGCAAAATTTCTACCATCATTTCCCTGGATCCCAAACATGATAAACACACCTTAAAAGATATATATCATGATTTGCATTCCAATATTTACATAGATCCAACCAAAACAAAATTAAGTCAAACCATGCAACCTTCATTTTGCCTTTCACATCCCACTGATTTGATTCAAACTTATAAGCAAATACATGATCTTCCATGATCTTATGTTTATTCAACAAGATGGGAACTCCATACGTTGATTCATCACTTTGGCTTAAATTATCATTTTCACAAGTATATATGATTTCTTTCAAATAAGAAGCAAAATCATCATCTATGTTTATACGCCAAACATATTCATGCAACAATTTGCAAGAATCTAGGATATTTACAAAATAAGGATCATTGTAGTTTTGTATCCTAGGTTGAATTGTTAGTTGTTGATGAATTTGATTCAATAATTCAAGCATATTTTATTTTTCATTTAGCAATACAGTCCTTTTTGTGGTGGGAATAAGAATCCCTTCTATTGCTTCATCATAAATAATAGTGGAAACCAATAAATGATTATGCAGAAATTTACTTGATTCTTGAATGTTTGAATACAAAGGATAAGAGTCTACCTTTTTGTGCTCTTGCATTTACCACTACTTGATGAGCCCTTATGGTCTTTTCATTTTCTTCATGATCCTTATCATCATCCTCATAATTTCATAATCCTTCATCAATGATCATCTCTTCTCTTTTTATGGTAGTAGAATGTTCTACAAAATCATGTACAAAATGATCAAATCTTGGAATCTTTTCTATCTCTTAAATTGGTATATCACTCTCTAATTGTATAAGAATTGTGAAATATTCTTTTGAAATAGAAGTTTCAACATCCTACATAGCAAGTGAAATAAAATTTTTATTATTAAGGGTGTGATAAAACAATGGTTCACCATACATACCCCATTTGTTATAATAATTATCTTCTAAATCTAAAGGGTGAGATTCAACCATATCTGCACATTTTGTAAATTCGACAATTGAATTATTCTCAATTTTACTTTTCTCGCTTTCAAAAAATCTATCCTCAATAATAAATTCATCTTCCTCAAAAAAAAAGTTTTATGATCATTCATAATGAAACTACCTCTACAATATTTCAATTCTGAAGCTTTAGTTGTTTCATTCAACTCTATGGAATATTCTATTATGTCATATATTTTAAAGCTAGTTAAATTTAAAACTCATCCAATATTTGAAGACTCATGCATTTCTACATTTTTATAAACTTGATTACTACAATCCTCATTAATGGATATTGGCTTTGAAACTTGCACTTCCTCTTGGATAATATCAAAAGTGGTTGAAAAACTAGGACATTCAATTTCGTTTGATGATGTCGAGAAATACGTATCATGACTCATAGATGGTAATTGATTTGAGACCTTAGGGTGATATAATAATAATCTACCCACATCAATTCCTCTTGAAATCAACCATCGCTCTAGAGCTACTACCCCACCATACATGCTAGATAAGAATAAATTCTCAAGAAATATTTCTAAACACTTAATCATAAAAGGATCTAAAGCTTCCAAATAAATTTGCACAACTTCTTCTTCTAAAATAATAAAATGTGTCTCTATTTCAGCATATAACTTATGAAACCTATCGTTAAACTGACTCATGGATTCATTAGAATTTTTACAAATAGAGGAAAATTGATTTGATAATAAATCCATATCAACCGATGTTCCAAAATGTTCAAGAAATGCTATTTCAAGTTTAATCCAAGAAGCGGTAGAACCTGCATGTAAATTGATAAACCAAACTTCAGTAACCTCATCCAATGTGTATGGAAACATTCTACAGAAAACATCTTCCTGCATAATTTGAAAATGAAGCATAATGTTTTTATATTCCTGAATATGTTCTTCTGGCGTAATTGTTCCATCATGCTTATAAAATGGTAAATAATTTTCTACCATTGAACCAACTTGAATATGCAAGGCTATGTATGAAAATTCACAAAAATTGCATCATAACCTAATTTTCGAATTTATGATAGATTAACATTAATGCAACATAAATTGAAAATTTCAAACAAATTTTTATAACAAATTGCACATGCTGAAAATCAAAATATTTATCTTTCATGCCCTCCTAGCGCCAATTTTTTGAGGTGTGATTTTGTCAAGTCACAAAAACCACTCGACAACTTAGGATTTAAAAATCCTCTCTTGCAAAGAAATGAGAATTTCTTCAAGGCTCTCACTTAGTGTTTTGTATGTTTGTCATGTATGTATAAATAAGTGCTTGAAAACTCTCTGTGGTTGCATATTATTGTTAACAAGGGGCCTGGGAATTAGGTAGATGATTTCGAGTTTATCATGTAACATATATCTTTCGTATCTATTTAACATAATAAAATTTGTGTATGATCTCAAGTTATAGTATACCCAATTTTATTTCAGCTTTTCAATCTAATGTCTCAAAATGCTTTGAATGAACTTATCATGAAAATAACTTAGCATTTTTAATTAAATTTCAATTTAACTTTAACAAGGGCCAAGCTAAATGAAATTTTATAAATTTAATAAACCTTTGGAATAACACATGTTATCATAAATTCCACTCCAAACGTCTATTTAAATAAAGTAATTATTTGTTTAAATCCCCTTATGATATTATAAATAAAATATAGAAGGGATAAACAAACACAATGATATTTTGCCCTATTAACAAGATGTTAAACTCTTTCAAAACAAACATAGAGCTTAACATTGAAGTTAACTTATAAGCTTTAATTTATGATAAAATAAAGTTTATAAGTAAAACTTTCTCCAATATTTACTTCTGAAATATTTATGAAATGAAATATTTGAAAAGTAAATATAACTTCAAAATGAAACTTGGATTTCTTGAATGAATGAAATTATACTAATCTAAAATCCAAATTTATTCTCTCAAAGATATCAGTTCTAACATCTCAACCTTATAGATTTAAGGAGAGAACCAGAATAGTCATCTATCTTTAAATTTATTGATTTTGATGTCAATTAATTTGACATTAAAACAATAAACTTCTATGTACCCTAGCAGAAATAGCATGTAACTTTAATATATGCTAGGTTAATCCTTTCGTAAAGCAAATATTTTAATCAAATTAAATTACAAAATGTTATGATGAGGAATTAACTACTAAGTTTCAGACAGTTGATCACAAATATAACACAAACCATAGAAAAATATAAACCAAAATTATTGATCACCAGCATTCATACAGTGAGTCAATAATATAGTACAATATCCAAAGGAACTTAAAAATTTTAAGTTGTATGAAACAATTTCACATGTATTCAAACCCAGCTTTCCACAAATTTGAATATAAAATATTTCATAAAACATTTGTGATATTACATATAAACCTGTTTTCCTGCAATATGCTTCTGTATCCTTCTCAAATTGATGCCTTAGTCCTCTTTATCCTTCCTTCGTTCTTTCTCTGCACCCCTGTCTGGCCTCCTATATGCCATTCTTTTGGATATTTATAACCTTGAACATTTAGTTGTTTGTTGTTCATTCATTCTGTTTCCTGACCGTTTTAGAACAGTTTTGTAACTTATCATTCATTAAACTTGACAACTAACTTCTCCAACGCTTGCACTACCCATTTGATAACAAGTAGATTTACAAAATTAATATAATCCTTTATTCATATCTCCATAAATTGCAATGTTTATTGGTAGAGCAACATAAGTTTCAAGGTACTTGTAGTAGTAGTCCAGTAGAGTAACACAGGTTTCACGGTACTTGCAATAACAATCCATCATGACATTATCCGAAGTAATATTTAAAAATACCCATTAGCTTCACAAGAGCCATCAAAATTATTCACCATGGCTTTACATTCAATGAACCAAGTAAAACATTCAAACTTGAGTGAGACATACGAAATGAAGGTATACATGTTATCACTTCACCAGACCGTGTGATCAATAATCAAAATCAAAATTGAAATCACCTCCCTAAAATGATTATTTTTGTCTTATCAGCAAGTGAATATAAATTTATTGATATTGTGACTCGCTGTACATCTGAAATTTTATCATCAAAATCGTTCTCCTCACTTCTTCAGGGTCCACAAAATTTTTTTTCACTCACCCAACCTTGGGGATATCTTCAAATTTTAAAAAATAAATGACATACAAAGCTACCGATTTCTCTACGTGCTTTGAAATTTGATAATATTATCTTTGTTTCCAATTCAAATTTTCCAATCCGGTGTCTACCTGTTGTTCATCCCACTGCTGTTTATTGGCTATATTTCTCACATGAAATTGTTGTTTAGCTTAAGCATCAAAAATATCAATATTTTATACATGTAAATGATTACTAAATCTTGATATGTGGATCACAATATCCTGGCGATGTGTTCTACATTGAATTATATGTCAATTTTCATCTGTTCAGAAATAAAATACAAGCACTTGCTGTTCTTAAACCATTCCTCCATGATTTTATGTGGCTTGCACACCATCCACACTTATCTTCTGAGGACTAACAATATTTCAGTACCCATACTGATTTCAGTCCACACTTGCGCATCTGTGTGTCTTCTGTTGATTTCACATTTCACCATGGTGCCCATCCTTCTTTTGAGAACTTAGAGAACATAAACTAGTTGAGAAAATAGCAGAAGAGATGTTGATTGCCAAAGAAAATGATAAGGACTCTCTCCCAATAAAATTATCTGGTGCAAACATTTGGTTCTACTGTTGATTGCTTTCTGGAAGCTCTTATACAATTAAAATGAAATTGTGTCCCTAAATTAAATAGACATCATTTCAACTGCTAGATTCTCATGTTACTTTTGATGTGATTAACCATCTGCATATTTTTGATACACCATGTATTTTGAAATCTTTCATCCTCACAACATCCGAGTCAACATTTCAACTGTGCATCTTTGTATTTCCATACAAGCTAGTTATTTCATTGATATTTCATTCCACTTTAATACCTCTTCTAGAATCAGTTAAATTATTCACTATGTAGCTTTCCTCGCTATGTCATAGATCATAATTATTTTGGAGCCTCAAACCTCATGAATTATCACCTGGACCATGTCATTATTTAGCAACGATTGTAATCCTAATGATGGCGATGCCTATGACATTCACCCTTTGCAGCGACTATAATTTCTCGATATCATAGAAATAAAATTTTATAATATGCCTTGAAAATATTCTTCATTACATAGCGATTATATTCATGATGCGTGGCGACGATCCCATTCTTTAGAAAATAAAATTTTTCTAATATCTCGGTGACCATGATTCTCTGTAGGTGATGATATTCTCTGGGTAGCATTCTTCGATATGTGATGATGGAAACCCCATTTTAGATGTGCAACAATTGTATTTTTAAATCACCGAAATGCAGGACCTAATTCCACTTTATGATATCTCATGTTTATATCGTGTCACGCACTCCAGTATCCGTAAACGTCAAAAAAAATATTTGTAAATCATGGCTTCTCCAAAAAATGAATTCGCCATGCAGACCTTATTCCCACGACTCATCATAATGTCAGCATCATATTTATAAACCATGCTCTTCTATGTCTTCCTTATCTTGCGTTGTAGCAGTTGTTCTTATAACAAACCACATGCTTCACAACATTTTACAATGTGTATTCGTAATGTACCTTCCATCGAGATCATCAGCTATCGTTGGCCATAAAGACCAACCAAGCTCATGAGCCCCCACTTGCATGTCATGTCATTGGCTACAACGAAGACAAACTCATCTTGTAGGCCCTGCCTCGCAAATCCCAACCTACGAAATAATGACTGCATGTAAATATTACTTTTGGAAAAAATAAGATATAATATAAAAATAAACAAAACAACTATACTTAACAGTAAATAATAAAGTAACCAAAATATAACAAAAGCCTAAACACCTATACTATAATATAACTCCTACCATATACAATGGCAACTAACATTATAATGTAAAGTACATAAAACACTCCCCACCACACTAATTATTAATATACATATAATAAAGACAAAACACCTTGCCACATATCACATAACATTTTAATTAATACAAAAATAATTACTCTAACATAATAACACAAAACATAACAAAACAATGAAACATAAAAAAAACATAAATGACATATAACATATAAACTCTCTACAAATTAAACAAAATAACCCAAACAAAAAAATATATATATGACCAATCAAAAATACCAAAATGTATACATCAAACCTAACACACAATAAAACTTTATAAAAGTTCAAGTATCCTCACAGACAAAATAATCTACAACACCTTATAAAAACATTGTCTATCACACAAATAACCAATCGAAGATTCATTTTTCATGACAACAATAACATCACTCCAAATCATACTCAACATTGCTTCTACAAACATAAATCCATGATTTATAGTTTATGTAATGAATTTGGTAAGCATAACTTCAAAGTAACTTTGGTGAGCACAAGGTCAATTATAGCGACGAATTTTGCTATATAAACATTCACATGAAAACAAGTCCTTTTGATATTTCAATAATGATAATGATAAACCAAGGGCGTAAACAATAATTTGAAACAAGCTTTCAAATTTCAAGTGGGTCCCCAATTTTTGGGGTCATTGTGAAGGATGTCACAACAATGGCGACTCTACTGGTAAATGTCGCTGGACATTTCGGACTCAAAAACCAAACTCTGAAAACACACAAAACCCAAATATTATAATTACAAGTATCAGTAAGTATCTAGAGAATGAGAATAGACCAATTTGACATGAACCACCAGAATCACTCAGCATTAGCTCAGTGTGTGCGAAGTGATTCATTAATTATCACCTGAAACCATTCAACATTCCATCATTAGTTACACATTTTAGGCTATGAATAATTCCTCTTTGAAGATAAAACCTACACCTGATTCTCTTTAGACCTTGCTCTACTGCCAGTCGAGCATCTATAGCTCTGGTAGATATTATCTAAAATTACCAGATATTATATGGACGTTACGTTTCCTTTACTCTAAACCTTGCTTCACTGCCAGCTGAGCATCTATAGCTCTGGTGAAGATTGTTTAGTTCTGGATAATAAATATATCATTATAGATCTTCATGAATTTCTCTAGACCTTGCTTCACTACCAACCGAGTGTCTATAGCTCTGATGAAGATAGTTTTTTTTTTTTAAGTAATAGATTTGACTTTATTTCCCATTCTCTCTCTTTCATTTTTTTTTATCATTCTCACTTTTTATATCTCTCTTTTATCTTTTTACATCCGATAGAATGGTACTTTGCAAAAAAACCACCTCCCACTTGGGTTAGAGATGAGGTAATGCTGAAAAGAGTATATAAGATATTTCGCCTTAATTTGCAAAACCAATAACTTCACACATCCCAATTTCAAAAAATATACTTTAATGTGTTTTGTGGTACTCATGGATATTTTGCAATACAAATCTAATTTTTCATATCTGCATTATCTTAATTCACATTCATGAGGATATAAACCAACCTCTCACTTTCCTTTTTCTCTAGGTTTCACAAGTTTTCAAAATAGGTAACTTCGTCCTATGCGGCCCAGGATAAAAAACCAAACACAACCAATAAATGACCAGTGTTTCAATCATAATTACCTTACTCTTGAAACACCCACCTGAAAACTGTATCTATTTGGACCACACCAAGCTCATAAAACCCAAAAATTTTCGGCAAAATCAAATTGTCATTAAGCTCAACAAGACATAACAAAAATGTGATAAAACTTACAACAACAAAATAACAAATATGTCAACAACACACATAAACAACATCATCAACACAACAAACACACAATCCAAAAAAAACTATTACAAAAATATACATTATATACAAGACACTGCAAAATTTCTACCATCATTTCCCTAGATCCTAAACACGATAAAAACACGTTAAAAGACATATATCATGATTTTCCTTCCAAGCTTTACATAGATCCAACCAAAAAAAAATTAATTGAAACCATGCAACCTTAATTTTACCTTTCACATCCCATTGATTTAATTCAAACTTATAATCAAATACATGATCTTCCATGATCTTATGTTTATTCAACAAAATGGAAACTCCATACGTTGATTCATCACTTTGGCTGAAATTATCATTTTCACAAGTATATATGATTTCTTTCAAATAAGAAGTAGCTTCTAAAAATTTTAAAGCACAATCATCATCTATGTTTATAGGTCAAACATATTCATGCAACAATTTGCAAGAATCTAGGATATTTATAAAATAAGGATCATTGTAGTTTTGTATCCTAGGTTGAATTGCTATATGTTGATAAATTTGATTCAATAATTCAAGCATATTTTATTTTTCATTTAGCAATAAAGTCTTTTTTGTGGTGGGAATAAAAATCCCTTCTATTGCTTCATCGACCTCTAATAACATCTCATCATAAATAATAGTGGAAACCAATAAATGATTATGCAGAAATTTACCTGATTCTTGAATTTTTAATACAAAGGATAAGAGTCTACCTTTTGTGCTCTTCCATTTACCACTACTTGATGAGCCCTTATGGTATTTTCATTTTCTTCATGATCCTTATCATCATCCTCATCATTTCGTAAGCCTTCATCAATGATCATCTCTTCTCTTTCTATGGCAGTAGAATGTTCTACAAAATCATGTTCAAAATGATCAAATATTGGAATCTTTTCTATCTCTGAAATTGGCATATCACTCTCTGATTGTATAAGAATTGTGAAATTTTATTTTGACATAGAAGTTTCAACATCCTGCATAGCAAGTGAAATTAAAGTTTTATCAGTAGGAGTGTTAGAAAATAATGATTCACCATACATACCCAATCCGTTATAATAATTATCTTCTAAAGCTAAAGGGTGAGATTCAACCATATCTTCACATTTTGTAAATTCGACAATTGAATGATTCTCAAATTCCCTTTTCTTGCTTTAGAAAAATCTATCCTCAATAAAAATTTCATATTCCTCAAATAATAAACTTTTATGATCAGTCATAATGAAACTACCTCTAGAATATTTCAATTCTGAAACTTTAGTTGTTTCATTCAACTCTATGGAATATTCTAATATGTCATATGTTTCAAAGCTAGTTAAATTTAAAAATCCTCCAATATCTAAAGAATCATGCATTTCTACATTTTGATAAACATGATTACTATAATCCTCATTAATGGACATTGGCTTTGAAACTTGCACTTCGTCTTGAATAATATCAAAAGTGGTTGAAACACTAGGATATTCAATTTCGTTTGATGATGTCGAGAAATGTGTATCATGACTTATAGGCGGTAATTGATTTGAGACCTTAGGGTGATGTAATGATAATCTACCCACGTCAATTGCTCTTGAAATCAACCATTTATCTACAGCTACTGCCCCATCATACATGCTAGATAAGGATAAATCCTCAGGAAACATTTCTAAATACTTAATCGTAAAAGGATCTAAAGCTTCCAAATAAATTTGCACAACTTCTTCTAAAATAATAAAACGTGTCTCTATTTCAACATATAACTTATGAAACCTATCGTTAAACTGACTTATTGATTCATTAGACTTTTTACAAATAGAAGAAAATTGATTTCATAATAAATCCATATCAACCAATGTTCCAAATTGTTAAAGAAACTATATTTCAAGTTTATTCCAAGAAGCGGTAGAACCTGCATGTAAATTGATAAACCAACCTTCAACAACCTTATCCAATGTGTATGGAAACATTCTACATAAAACATATTCCTGCATAATTTGAAAATGAAGCATAATGTTTTTATATGCTTGAATATGTACTTTTGGCGTAATTGTTCCATCATGCTTATAAAATGGAAAATCATTTTCTAACATTGAACCAACTTGAATATGCAAGGCTATGTATGAAAATTCACAAAAATTGCATCATAACCTAATTTTTGAATTTATGACAGAATAACATTAATGCAACAAAAATTGAAAATTTCAAACAAATTTTTATAACAAATTGCACATGCTGAAAATCAAAATATTTACCTTTCATTCCCTCCTTCTAGCACCAATTTGTTGAGGTGTGATTTTTTCAAGTCACAAAAAGCACTCGACAACTTAGGATTTAAAAATCCTCTCTTGCAAAGAAATGAGAATTTCTTCAAGGCTCTCACTTATTGTTTTGTATGTTTGTCATGTATGTATAAATAAGTGCTTGAAAACTCTCTATGGTTGCATATTACTATTAATAAGGGTCTTGGAAATTAGGTAGATGATTTCGAGTTTATCATGTAACATATATCTTTCGTATCTATTTAACATAATAAAATTTGTGTATGATCTCAAGTTATAGTATGCCCAATTTTATTCCATATTTTCAATCTAATGTCTCAAAATGCTTTAAATGAACTTATCATGAAAATAACTTAGTATTTTTAATTAAATTTCAATTTAAATTTAACAAGGTCCAAACTAAATGAAATTTTATAAATTTAATAAACCTTTGGTATAACACGCATTATCATAAATTCCACGCCAAACGTCTATTTAAATAAAGTAATTATTTGTTTAAATCCCTTTATGATATTATAAATCAAATATAGAAGGGATAAACAAATACAATGATGTTTTGCCCTATTTACAAGATGTTAAGCTCTTTCAAAACAAACATAGGGCTTAATATGGAAGTTAACTTATAAGCTTTAATTTATGATAAAATAAATTTTATAGGTAAAACTTTCTGCAATATTTACTTCTGAAATATTTATGAAATGAAATATTTGAAAAGTAAATATAACTTCAAAATGAAACTTGGATTTCTTGAATGAATAAAATTATACTAATCTAAAATCCAAATTTATTCTTTGAAAGATATCAGTTCTGACATCTCAACCTTATAGACTTAAGGGGAGAACCAGAACAGTCATCTATCTCTAAATTTATTGATTTTGATGTCAATTAATTTGACATTAAAAAAACAAACTTTTGTGTATACTAGTAGAAACAACATGTAACTTTAATATATGCTAGGTTAATCCTTTCGTAAAGCAAAAATTTTAATCAAATTAAATTACGAAAATTTATGATGAGGAATTAACTACTAAGTTTCGGATATTTGATTACAAATATAACACAAATCATAGAAAAATATAAACCAAAATTATTGATCACCAGCATTCATACAGTGAGTCAATAATCTAGTGCAATATCCAAAGGAACTTAAAATATTGAAGTTGTATGGAACAATTTCACATGTATTCAAATCCATCTTTCCACAAATTTAAATATAAAATGTTTCATAATTTATTTGTGATATTACATATAAACCCATTTTTCTGCAATATGCTTATGTATCCTTCTCAAATTGATGCCTTAGTCCTCTTTATCCTTCCTTCGTTCTTTATCTACACCCCTGTCTGGCCTCCTTTCTACCATTCTTATTCTTTATCCTTCCTTCTCAAATTGAACATTTAGTTGTTTGATGTTCATTCATTCCATTTACTGACCATTTTAGAATAATTTTATAACTTATCATTCACGGAACTTCACAACTAACTTCTCCAATGCTTGCACTACCCATTTAATAACAAGTAGTTTTACAAAATTAATATAATCCTTTATTTGTATCTCCATCAATTGCAATGTTCATTTGTAGAGCAACATAAGTTTCAAGGTACTTGTAGTAGTAGTCCAGTAGAGTAACACGGGTTTCACGGTACTTGCAATAATAATTCATCATGACATTATCCGACGTATTATTTAAAAATACCCATTAGCTTCACAAGAGCCATCAAAATTATGCACCATGGATTTACCTTCAAATAACCAAGTAAAACATTCAAACTTGAATGAGACATACAAAATGAAGGTATACATGTTATCACTTCACCGAACCGTGTGATCAATAATAAAAATCACCTCCCTAAAATGATGATTTTTGTCTTATCAGCAAGTGAACATAAATTTATTGATATTGTGACTCGCTGTACATCTAAAATTTGATCATCAGCATCATTCTCCTCACTTCTTCGGGGTCCACAAAAATTGTTTTCACTCACCCGACCTTGGGGAGATATTCAAATTTCAAAAAACAAATGACATCCAAAGCTACCGGTTTCTCTGCGTGCTTTAAAATTTGATACTGTTATCTTTGTTTCCAATTCAAATTTTCCAATCCGGTGTCTACCTATTGTGCATCCCATTGCTGTTTATTGGCTATATTTCTCACGTGAAATTGGTGTTTATCTTAAGAATCGAAAATATCAATATTATATACATGTAAGTGATTAGTAAATCTTGACATCCAGCTCACAATATCCTAGTGATGTGTTCTACATTGAATTATATGTCAATTGTCATCTATTCAGAAATAAAATACAAGCACTTGTCCTTAAACCATTCCTCCATGCTTTTAGGTGGATTGCACACCATCCACACTTATATTTTGAGGACTAACAATGTTTTAGTACACATACTAATTTTAGCCCACGATTGCGCATCTGTGTGTCGTCTGTTGAGTTCACATTTCACCATGGTGCCCATCCTTCTTTTGAGAACTTAGGGAACATAAACTAGTTGAGAAAATAGCAGAAGATATGCTGATTTTCGAAGAAAACGATAAGGACTCTCTCCCAATAAAATTATTTAGTGCAAACATTTGGTTCTACTATTGATTGCTTTCTGTAAGCTCTTATACAATTAAAATGAAATCGTATACATTATGAGAATAGACCAATTTGACATGAACCACTAGAATCACCCAACATTAGCTCAGTGTGTGTGAAGTGATTCATTACTTATCACCTGAAACCATTCAACATTCCATCATCAGTTCCACATTTTAGGCTATGAATAATTCCTCTTTGAAGATAAAATCTACACCTGATTCACATTCATGAGGATATAAACCAACTTCTCACTTTCCTTTTTCTCTAGCTTTCACAAGTTTTAAAAATAGGTAACTTCATCCTATGTGGCCCAAGATCAAAAACCAAACACAACCAAAAAATGACCAGTGTCTTAATCATAATTACCTTACTCTTGAAACACCCACCTAAAAACTATATCTATTTGGACCACACCAAGCTCAAAAAACCCGACAAAATTTGGCAAAATTAATTTGTAATTAAGCTCAACAAGACATAACAAAAAGGTGACAAAATTTACAACAACAAAAAGGTGACAAAATTTACAACAAAAAAATAACAAAGATGTCAACAACACAACAAACACAATCCAAAAAAACTATTTACAAAAATATACATTATGTACAAGACACTGCAAAATTTCTACCATCATTTCACTAGATCCCAAACATGATAAACACACCTTAAAAGATATATATCATGATTTTCTTTCCAATATTTACATAGATCCAACCAAAAAAAATTAAGTTTAACCATGCAACCTTCATTTTGCCTTTCACATCCCATTGATTTGATTCAAACTTATAAGCAAATACATGATCTTCCATGATCTTATGTTTATTCAACAAAATGGGAACTCCATACGTTGATTCATCACTTTGGCTTAAATTATCATTTTCACAAGTATATATGATTTCTTTCAAATAAGAAGCAGCTTCTAAAAATTTTAAAATAGAATCATCATCTATGTTTATAGGCCAAACATATTCATGCAAAAATTTGCAAGAATCTAGGATATTTACAAAATAAGGATCATTGTAGTTTTGTATCCTAGGTGGAATTGCTAGATATTGATGAATTTGATTCGATAATTCAAGCATATTTTATTTTTCATTTAGAAATACAGTTATTTTTGTGGTGGGAATAATAATCCCTTCTATTGCTTCATCGACCTCTAATAACATCTCATCATAAATAATAGTGGAAACCAATAAATAATTATGCAGAAATTTACCTGATTCTTGAATTTTTAATACAAAGGATAAGAGTCTACCTTTTGTGCTCTTCCATTTACCACTACTTGATGAGCCCTTATGGTCTTTTCATTTTCTTCATGATCCTTATCATCATCCTCATCATTTCGTAAGCCTTCATCAATGATCATCTCTTCTCTTTCTATGGCAGTAGAATGTTCTACAAAATCATGTTCAAAATGATCAAATATTGGAATCTTTTCTATCTCTGAAAATGGCTTATCAATCTGTGATTGTATAAGAATTGTAAAATCTTCTTTTGACATAGAAGTTTCAACATCCTGCATAGCAAGTGAAACGAAAATTTTATCAGTAGGAGTGTGAGAAAAAAATGATTCACCATACATACCCCATCCATTATAATAATTATCTTCTAAAGCTAAAGGGTGAGATTCAACCATATCTTCACATTTTGTAAATTCGACAATTGAATGATTCTCAAATTCACTTTTCTTGCTTTTTAAAAATCTATCCTCAATAATAAATTCATCTTCCTTAAATAATAAACTTTTATGATCAGTCATAATGAAATTACCTCTAGAATATTTCAATTCTGAAGCTTCAGTAGTTTCATTCAACTCTATGGAATATTCTATTATGTCATATGTTTCAAAGCTAGTTAAATCTAAAACTCCTCCAATATTTGAAGACTCATGCATTTCTACATTTTGATAAACTTGATTACTACAATCCTCATTAATGGATATTGGCTTTGAAACTTGCACTTCCTCTTGAATAATATCAAAAGTGGCTGAAACACTAGGACATTCAATTTCATTTGATGATGTCAAGAAATATGTATCATGAATCATAGGCGGTAATTGATATGAGACATTAGGGTGATGTAATAATAATCTACCCACATCAATTCCTCTTGAAATCAACCATCGCTCTACAGCTACTACCCCACCATACATGCTAGATAAGGATAAATTCTCAGGAAATATTTCTAAACACTTAATCATAAAAGGATCTAAAGCTTCCAAATAAATTTGAACAACTTCTTCTTCTAAAATAATAAAATGTGTCTCTATTTCAGCATATAACTTATGAAACCTATCGTTAAACTGACTCATTGATTCATTATACTTTTTACAAATAGAGAAAAATTGATTTGATAATAAATCCATATCAACCGATATTTCAAAATGTTCAAGAAATGCTATTTCAAGTTTATTCCAAGAAGCGGTAGAACCTGCATTTAAATTGATAAACCAACCTTCAACAACCTCATCCAATGTGTATGGAAACATTCTACAAAAAACATCTTCCTGCATAATTTGAAAATGAAGCATAATGTTTTTATATGCCTGAATATGTTCTTCTGGCGTAATTGTTCCATCATGCTTATAAAATTGTAAAATATATTCCGTCATTGAACCAACTTGAATATGCAAGGCTTTGTATGAAAATTCACAAAAATTGCATCATAACCTCATTTTCAAATTTATGACAGATTAACATTAATGCAACATAAATTGAAAATTTCAAACAATTTTTTATAACAAATTGCACATGCTAAAAATCAAAATATTTACCTTTCATGCCCTCCTTCTAGCACCAATTTTTTGAGGTGTGATTTTGTCAAGTCACAAAAACCACTCGACAACTTAGGATTTAAAATCCTCTCTTGCAAAGAAATGAGAATTTCTTCAAGGCTCTCACTTAGTGTTTCATATGTTTGTTATGTATGTATATAAAAGTGCTTGAAAACTCTCTATGGTTGCATATTACTATTAACAAGGGGGCTGGGAATTAGGTAAATGATTTTAAGTTTATCATGTAACATATATCTTTCGTATCTATTTTAACATAATAAAATTTGTGTATGATCTCAAGTTATAGTATACCCAATTTTATTCCATATTTTCAATCTAATGTCTCAAAATGCTTTAAATGAACTTATCATGAAAATAACTTAGCATTTTTAATTAAATTTCAATTTAACTTTAACAAAGGCCAAGCTAAATGAAATTTTATAAATTTAATAAACCTTTGGAATAACACACATTATTATAAATTCCAGTCAAAACGTCTATTTAATTAAAATAATTATTTGTTTAAATCCCCTTATGATACTATAAGTCAAATATAGAAGGGATAAACAAATACAATGATGTTTTGCCCTATTTACAAGATGTTAAAATCTTTCAAAACAAACATAGGGATTAACATGGAAGTTAACTTATATGATTTAATTTATGATAAAATAAAGTTTATAAGTAAAAATTTCTTCAATATGTACTTCTGAAATATTTATGAAATGAAATATTTGAAAAGTAAATATAACTTCAAAATGAAACTTGGATTTCCTAAATGAATGAAATTATACTAATCTAAAATCTAAATTTATTCTCTGAAATATATCAGTTCTGACATCTCAACTTTATATATTTAAGGGGAGAACCAAAATAGTCATCTATCTTTAAATTTATTGATTTTGATGTCAATTAATTTGACATTAAAACAACAAAATTTTGTGTACCCTAGCAGAAACAGCGTGTAGCTTTAATATATGCTAGGTTAATCCTTTCGTAAAGCAAAGATTTTAATCAAATTAAATTACAAAAAGTTATGATGAGGAATTAACTACTAAGTTTTGGACAGTTGATCACAAATATAACACAAATCACAGAAAAATATAAACCAAAATTATTGATCACTAGCATTCACACAGTGAGTCAATAATCTAGTGCAATATCCAAAGGAACTTAAAATATTGAAGTTGTATGAAACAATTTCACATGTATCAAACCCAAATTTCCACAAATTTGAATATAAAATGTTTTATAAAATATTTGTGATATTCCAAATAAACCTATTTTCCTGCAATATGCTTATGTATCCTTCTCAAATTGATGTCTTAGTCCTCTTAATCCTTCATTTTTTCTCTACACCCCTGTCTAGCCTCCTTTTTGCCATTCTTCTGTATATTTATAACCTTGAATATTTAGTTGTTTTTTGTTCATTAATTCTATTTCCTGACGGTTTTAGAATAGTTTTGTAACTTATCATTCACGAAAATTCACAACTAACTTCTCCAACGCTTGCACTACCCATTTGATAACAATTAGTTTTATAAAATTAATATAATCCTTTATTCGTATCTCCATCAATTGTAATGTTCATTGGTAGAGCAACCTAAGTTTCAAGGTACTTGCAGTAGTAGTCCATTAGATTAACACAGGTTTCATGGTACTTGCAATAATAATCCATCATGACATTATCTGACGTAATATTTAAAAATACCCATTAGCTTCACAAGAGCCATCAAAATTATGCACCATGGCTTTACCTTAAAGGAACCAAGTAAAACATTCAAACTTGAATGAGACATATGAAATGAAGGTATACATGTTATCACTTCACCGGACCATGTGATCAATAATCAAAATCAAAATTGAAATCACCTCCCTGAAATGATGATTTTTGTCTTATCAGCAAGTGAACATAAATTTATTGATATTGTGACTTGCTGTACATCTGAAATTTTATCATCAACATCATTCTCCTCACATCTTCGGGGTCCACAAAAATTGTTTTCACTCACCCGACCTTGGGGAGATCTTCAAATTTTAAAAACAAATGACATCCAAAGCTACCAGTTTCTCTGCGTGCTTTGAAATTTGATACTGTTATCTTTGTTTCCAATTCAACTTTTCCAATCTGGTGTGTACCTGTTGTGCATTGCACCGTTGTTTATTGGCTATATTTCTCACATGAAATTGGTATTTAGCTTAAGAATAAAAAATATCAATATTTTATACATGTAAATGATTAGTAAATCTTAACATCCGGCTCACAATATCCTGGTGATGTGTTCTACATTGAATTATATGTCAATTGTCATATGTTCAAAAATAAAATACAAGCACTTGCTATCCTTAAACCATTCCTCCATTCTTTTAGATGGCTTGCACACCATCCACACTTATCTTCTGAGGACTAACAATGTTTCAGTACACATATTGATTTCAGCCCACACTTGCGCATCTGTGTGTCATATGTTGAGTTCACATTTCACCATGGTGCCCATCCTTATTTTGAGAACTTAGGGAACATAAACCAGTTGAGAAATAGCAGAAGATATGCTGATTGCTGAATAAAATGATAAGGAATCTCTCCCAATAAAATTATCTAGTGCAAAAATTTGGTTCTATTGTTGATTGCTTTCTGGAAGCTTTTATACAATTAAAATTAAATCGTGTCCCTAAATTAAATAGACATCATTTCAACTGCTAGATTCTCATGTCAATTTTGATGCGATTAACCATATGCATATTTTGGATACACCATGTATTCTGAAATCTTTCATCCTCATAACATCCGAGTCAACATTTCACTTGTGCATCTTTGTATTTCCATACAAGCTGTTTTTTTCATTGATATTTCATTTCATTGATATTTCATTCCACTTTAATACCTGTTCTAGAATCAGTTAAATCATTTACTGTGTAGCTTTCCTTGCTATGTCATAGATCATAATTTTTTGGAGGCTCAAACCTCGTGAATTTATCACCTGGACCATGTCATTATTTAGCAACGACTATAATCCTAATGACGGCGGTGGCTATGACATTCACCCTCTGTAGAGACTATAATTTCTCGAATCATAGCAACAAAATTTTATAATATGCCCTGAAAATATTCTTCATTACATAGCGATTATATTCATGATGTGCGGCGACGATCCCATCCTTCAACAACTAAAATTTTTCTAGTATCTTGGTGACCATGATTCTTCATAGGCGATATTCTCTGGGCAGCATTCTCCGATATGTGATGATGGCAACCCCATTTTAGATGTGCAACAACTATATTTTTAAATCACTCGAATGCAGGCCCTAATTCTACATTATGATATCTCATGTTTATATCGTGTCACGCACTCTAGTATCTACAAACATCAATAAAATATTTTTAAATCATACCTTCTCCAAAAAATGAATACACCATGCAGACCTTATTCCCACGACTCATTATAATATTGGTATCATCTTTATAAACCATGCTCTTCTATGTCTTCCTTATCTTGCGTTATAGCAACTATTCTTATAACAAACCACATTCTTCACAACATTTTACAATGTATATTCGTAACGTACCTTCCACCGAGATCATCCACATTAGCTATCGTTGGCCATGAAGACCAACAAAGCTCATGAGCCCCGCCTTACATGTCATTTCATTGGCTACAATAAAGACAAACTCATCTTATGGGCCTTGCCTCGCAAATCCCAACCTGCGAAATAACAACCAACATTTAATTATTTGCATGCAATATTACTTTTGGAAAAAATAAGATACAACATAAAAATAAACAAACAACTATACCTAACACTAAATAATAAAGTAACCAAAATATAACAAAATCCTAAACACCTATACTATAATATAATTCCTACCACACACAATGGCAACTAACATTATAATTTAAAGTACATAAAACACTCCACACCACACTAATTATGAATATACATATAATAAAGACAAAACACCTTGCCACATATCACATAACATTTTAATTAATATAAAAATAATTACTCTAACATAATAACACAAAACATAACAAAACAATGAAACATAACAAAAACATAAATGACATATACCATATAAACTCTCTATAAATTAAACAAAATAACTTGAGCATGAAATAAAACTAACATAAACAAAAAATATATATACATGACCAACCAAAAATACCAAAATGTATACATCAAACCTAACACACAATAAAACTTCATAAAAGTTCAAGTATCCTCACAGACAAAACAATCTACAATATCTTATAAAAACACTGCCTATCACACAAATAACCAACCAAAGATTCATTTTTCATGACAACAATAACATCACTCCAAATCATACTCAAGATTGCTTCTACAAACATAACTCCATGATTTATAGATTATGTAATGAATTTGGTAAGCATAACTTCAAAGCAACTTTGGTGAGCACAAGGTGAATTCTAGCGACGGATTTTTCTATACAAACATTCACATGAAAACAAGCCATTTTATATTTCAATGATGACAATTGTAAACCAAGGGCATAAACAATAATTTGAAATAAGCTTTAAAATTTCAAGTGGGTCCCTAATTTTTGGGTTCGTTGTGAAGGACGTCACAATAGGACTTATGAGGTGTGAGAAGGATAGCATGCTTCCTTCAGTGGAATCAAAGAAGAAAAGCTAGCTCATTAAAATAAAATGAGAAGGATATCTTGTAAATCAAACATCTACACCTAATGTACTTACATAGCCTAAAATATGTAAGGTGTAGTGATGGGTGAGCTTCGGAAGAGATAGAATGGGAAAATAATTTAGGGAGACAATACCTTGTAAATTGGATCTTCAAATAGTTTGACATGCAAACTAAGGTTAATTCCTTTATTATATAAAAAAGAGTTTAGTAAGAACTAAGGTTGTAGAAAATGGGTTGTGACATCATGGCTATAAGATTCTTTGCCAAAACAAGAATATGCAACACACTAGGAAGGGTTTTAATTCTTCCATATTTTAACCTCAACTTGACTCTTCCTCAACCTATTATTTTATATGTCAAATTACTTCTCGTTAATTTATCTTTTTATATTTATAGAACCCCTCCCTATGAGGATTCATATGAAAAAAAGCACCTGATTCAATCAACCATGAGTCATGGCATTCACTTGAGCACGCTAAAACTAATAATAAATCCTCTGAATCTTGATTTGTGGTCTTCATTTTTGCAAAATTTCCTTCATCATATGATCTTCTATTATCAACCTTTTTAGATAGTCTCTTTTATAATGCCTTGTTTTACCACACTTCTAGCATTTCCTCTTTTTTAGAGCAACAAATTTACCCCTAGATCTCAATTCCTTTCTCTTGATTTATTTTTGCTTCTTTCTTGAGAACGACCTCTCACAACCAAGGCATCCTTCTAATGATAATCCTTAGAATATTTTTGTATTATTTCCTCGTTAGCAATGTTCCTACTATATCCTCTAATTTCAATGTAGAAGTAGTATTGGTGATAGCCATAACTAGGTTATCCCATGAATAAGGTAATGAACAAAGTAAAGTAATACACTTTTTCTCTTCATCTATTTTTACTTCAACAAAGTTTAATTAACTTACCACAATGTTAAAAGTATTTAAATGTTTAGCCATAAAGTCACCATCATTCATTCAAAGTGAATACTTCTTCCAGAGAAAGTTTATTTATCGATGACTTTGTCTGATACAAATTTCCCATCTTATCTCATAATTACTTTGCCATGGTCTTTATCGATACGTTCAACAATACCAAATTAGATAAGAACAATCTGATAGAAATCCTTACCTTCCTATAAATATTTAACCAATCCTCATATTTCATTGAGGTTGGTTTTATTCCCAAGATCACAATCCACTGATCTCTATCAACCAACAGATCCTCCATCTTGAGTTTCCATAACTCAAAATTCTATCCATTAAAATTTTCAATCTCTACCCATGTGCTTCTCATCATTTTCCTTCACCCAGATTCTTTTGCCTATGAATCCCACTCAAGAATTAATTTATCATAAGGTTGAAACCCTTACTCCTCAAACAAAGCTAAAAATCTAGCTCTAATACCAAATGAAGAGAAAAAGGCCCCGATAAACTAAATATAGAAAAACAGTAAATACAAAATCAAAGGAAAAAAGAAAAAGAAGATAACAAATACATACATAATACAATATTTCACTTGGTAAACCCTTACAAAAAATCCAACACAGTAATATATCCTTATTGTATAAACTTAAGAATCTCCAATACAATAATGTTCATCTCTCATCTCACTTCAAACCCTAATGCAAGTGCAATTAAATAACAACACAAGATCATATTTTACAATACCATGGGTTCAAATATTTAACCCTAAACAACCCATATGGGTCTAAAAATATCTTAAGAAACCCTAAATGTTTTTGTGAGGATACATGGAAATTGCCCAGTTATTTTTAGAGCTAACCTCACTAGAATAACATGGAAAATATTCAACATATTTCCAACACCTTGGACCTACAAGGCTGAAATCCTTATGGAAATCACCTCTAGCCAAAATCCCATAGGGATATTTATCTATAAAAGAGGAAAGGGGCATAAAAGCATCACTACATTTCCACTATTCAAAACTCTAATATATAGGGTGGGTTTTGAACTCTCATCCCAACCAAAGCATATTTACACATGCCTTTAAAACTTACTTAGCACCTTTATATTAGGTCCAACATGTATCCTTTGGATCCTTGAAATGTATAGGTTATACATGACTTGAGTCAGATGCATCTCATGCACCCCTCTAAAGACATTATATGAACCAATGCAATCAAATAATCAATGGTGTGCATTACTTGATCTTTTAATGACCCAAAATGACACAATGCCATTATGTGCATTGGATTCTATGCACATTTACTTCTTAATGTATTGATTCTCTTCAATGATATCACCTTGATTTTTCCACCTAGTAAAGAGATATTTGTTAGAATTATCTTTGAAAAAATGAAAGCAAAAATCAATTTATTTTATGTAGAAAAAGAAACACCTAGAGGCAAAAAGGCAAAAAGTGATGAACTAGGACCCTCACAATTTTACAAAGAATCAAAAAACATTTCATATCTATCATGGTTTTCCCTATCTAATATTTTCTTGAATGAAACTAATAAATTAACCCTCTCATGCCAATGCAAAAAAATATTTGCAAAGCCATTTTAGCAACTTTGTCAAGTGGCTTGTAGGCCTTTTCCTTACATGGAAATCTACCCATGACTTATCTATCATATGGGGGTTGTCAAAAAATATTCATCCTCTTATTTCCTTCTACTATAGGTATGCAAGTTGTCCTCTCATTTGTGATGCATCTAGACAAAAACACCTAAAGAAGAAAAGGAAATTGTTTTTTTTTTTTAATACATAAAATACAAATGAGATTTTAAAAAAATGTCAAGAAACCCAATCCAACAATTAGGGCATTCATTTAGTCAAAAAATAAGTTATCAAAAGAGTAAAAAAAAAGCTATCAATGAATAATTCTCTTGGAATAAATTTGATAATAACTAGTGAGATCTTCGTGATCCAAGTACTCCTAGAGTTTCAGCAACAAAACCTCTAAAATAAATGTTGTTTGTGATATATAAATATTCTTCTAATTATTTCTAAACAATGTCACCCTTTGGAATTGCATAGAACATAAATTGTCAAAGACAAACAATTGAGTAATGGATATTCACACCCACTGTAATACCATGTTGGATTTTAGAATACTTTCTAAAAACAAATGTAATCAACACATTACCCAGATAAACAAAAATAACTCATAGAAAGGAAAACATGATATAAAGGGTGCCCACATACACCAAAATATCTCACTAAAAGAAATAAAATTACACTTCAAATGATAATGAAATGGTTTATTGTAAGGGTTATAAATATCCAACTACAAAACACCTTAAGGTCAAGGTTAAAGAATCAATTTTTAAATATTACAATAAATTCACCTATATTAGGTGTACAAAGGTCCAAAGGGGTTATACAAAGAATATAATACAAAATTTGGCCATGGATTCAAGTGAATCTTAACACCACATATTCTAGTACTATATTTATTGGGAAAGGACACTAGAATGGATTTGAGACAAGGAACTTAGATCTCAAGAGTTTAAATTTTATAATGATTGGAAAAATTAAAAAAATAAATAAAGAAAGAAAAAAATTGTGAGAAGGCTTTTGTTTATTGAGAAATCAAAACCTTGTGATTATGACATAAGATAGCATTAGTAGGCTTTGCTCTTCTAGTTTTAATTTTACCTCCCATTTCATGGTTAGAAAATTGAGGTTTAATAGGTGGAAGTAAGGGTTTTCTATTTTAGCATTATATTTTATTTTTGTTGAATATTTTAGTTTTAAGATGAACATGATTAAGAGTGAATGATACCTTGGAATGGATGTGCAAGTAGTAGCTTAGAGCTGAAAAGTCCTGCTAGAATTCATGAAAGCAAACAAAAAAATATGTGTAAACCCTATTTTTCAACCTAAATCCTTATTTATTCTTTCAAATATATTTTTAGTTATCTATATTCCGAACATTATTTATACTTGTCATCTCATGCTTTTGAGTTTTCACAATTGTATACAACTAAAAGCGTTGACTTATTATTTTTCTCAATCAATCCTTGGTCGAAATCTATGTTCTTTTGCTTATTTTTTAATGTTTTATTTTACTAACAAGTGGTAGAAGTACCTAGGTGCTACTACATAATTCACAAGGATTTAAAAGGGCTCATATATTTATGTCTTAATACAAAGCTATTGAAAACCCAATTGCTCAACTAGATTTTAGGAATCAATTTTTCCAACTAGTCATTGCAAATCCACTTAAGTCTAAAAAAGAGACTAGTTGTTGTACATCCACTCAACTCTAAAAATGGAAAATAATCATTACACCCAATAAATTTCTAAAAATAGAATTTAAATATTAGAAACCCTATCCCTTATTGTATCCTAACCCTCTATTTTGAAGATTGTGAATATTGTCTCTCCATTATCACATGTTGCCTATAAAATTGTTTAGTAATTTCCCTCCAAGACATCAAATATTTGAATAAGGTCTTTGTATTGGAGGTCATACATTATTTGGTACCATTGTAAATATTTATATTAGGGAGTGTGTTTAATATTTGTGTCTATAGTATATGTCAAGTTCTTAAGTGTGAGTATGTGTCATGTAAATAAGTGTGTGAGGTGTCTTGTTAGCAAGTGTGAGTTATTTGAGTGATGTATCAAGTTTATAAATAGGGAGTTATGTACAATCATGAGAGACTTTGTGTTTATGTAATATGTGAGATTTATTATGTAAGAGAGGAGTATGAATATTTAAGTTCTCTTGTGATTTTGAGGAGAGCAAAGGTCAAGAGTTATGCAATATGAAGAGCATCATGTATCTATATATTGAAGACAAACCCATGTAATATGTAACTCGAGGAAGATTTGCATTTATGCATTGCTTTAGTATTTTTAATAAATATTTCTAAGATATTTACGTGATATTATTGTTCAATTGATATATGCATGATATTGATGTTATTTATGATCATGTGATTGTATCTTGTGAGATCATATTGATAATTTTCTAACACTTTGAATAAAGTCTTTGGATAAGGTATTTGAATAAAATTTATGAATCAAGTATTTGTAATGGTGTCTCTAAATTAGATCTTTGTGTGGACTCATTTGGTTAAATTTGTTTTGGAGCTATATCTATCTTTTGCTACATGTTACTTTTTACATTTAGTTTTTCTTCTATATTTTTCTATGAGATATGACAAGTTTCGTTAATGCTCTAATTGTAATATTTTATCAAAATAGGGTGTTTTCCTAAGGTTGTATGCAATGAAGGTCTTATAATTGCATCTTGGATATCAAGGTTCTAAACTAATCTATGAAAATTGGGAATCACAATGTCTTTGCAATATTTATAAAGAAAAATATACTAAGTGTTACTGAAAGAAATCCTAATTTTAATTATAATATAAATACAAAATAAATAAAGCAACAACTTGTAATTAATTGAAAAGAACTAAGATAATCCAAACTAAAATGAATCACAATTTATTGCTGAAAGAAAATGAAATTCAATGTTGGAATAAAACTAGATTTAACATAAATTATATTGTAGGAATTAAATGAAAATAACAACGCATACTTATAGAAAAGAAAGAAATTTACAATATTGGAAATGGAACTAAGGTAAACTAAAGATAAAAACAAACTCATCGATTTTGACTATGCTATCCCAATTGCTGAAATGAATGATAAAAAATAAATAAATCATAAAATCCTACAACTAAGCTAATGATCCTTCCACTATTCTAGAGAGTGGGATCTTGCTCCAAGTTTTAGAAGGAGGAAGAAGAATTAAACAAAAAGCGAGTCTAAAAAGGTCAAAATATCATAGAATAATATAGAATTAAGACAAAATGCTGAGAGTCAAATCATCGCATCTTTAGGGGATTTCAATGAGAGTGAGCGAGAAGTCAAAAAGTCTGGGATTTCAAAAGAATGTGGGTAGATATTTGGTTCTAGTATTGTCCCTAGAAATTTTTAGTCTGGTGGGAAGGAGATATCTAGCTTTTGGGTGGGTTCACAACCCCCTAGGAGCGTGGACCCCAGGAATATCCTATAGGTAGAATGCGGGTAGAACTTTGGTTTCAAGATCATCCCTAGAAATGACTAGTTTGGTGGTAAGGAGACATTTGGATTTTGGGTGAGTGCACAACCCACATTGAAATAATGGATCCTAGGAATATCCTAAAGGTTAACCATCCCTTCCTATTTTATCTAAGAGTTAAGTCCTTTGCTAAGGTCATACAACAAGGTTTGAGCTTTCAAAACGTGAGGAGCAACTACTTTGACCTGCATCCTTCTCAAGGGAAAATATGTGTCTCAACTGAGTTCTTGAAGATGGATATAGCCTAGAAAGCTAAAAATCTAGTGGGAAAATTCCTAGGATCTTGCCTTGATATTGAATCCATTCATAGATGGACCTTCTTCAAATGGAGATTGCAAGGCCATATGGATATTTTTGTTCTCTCCAAGGGCTTCTTTCTCATCAAGTTGAGCTATGCCAAAGAATTGATTCAAATTCTTGAAGGAGGCCCCAAGTTCTTTGGTAGGCATGGCCTCTTCCTACATAAATGGGGCTTAGAATTCAATCCAAAATATCAAAGTATCAACTCATGATAATTATGGGTAATACTGCTCGTCCCTCCTATCCAAGTTTAGAATGAGGATATCCTTTTTGGAATAGCGAGAGCCATTGGTGACCTAGTCTCAATTGACCCTACCACTAAGGCTAAATTAAGAATGGTGTTTTCAAAAATGTGGATTAACCTGAATCTAGAAGCAAATATTCTCCAATTGATAGAGTTGATTTTGAGAGATAGTTCCTAGGTCTAGGAAATTGAATACGAAACTAGGCCTTCTTTTTGTGCCTCTTGCAAAAGGCAAAGACACTCTTCTGCTCAGTGCCCATTAAATGAAAATACCCCTAGATCCAAAAATTAAGGCCTTATTTAGAAATATATGAACCCTATATCTATCAAAATAACAAAATGATCTCTCCAAAATACTCTAAAATTTAGGAAGTTGCACCTATTCTAGAAGTCCAAAAAGGGAGAGAAGAGGTGAATATTCTAGAGCCCTCAACTCAGGTCAACCCTTTGATTCTTGATTCATATTGTTCCTTCCTTATATCTACATATAAAAAATCTTTTGAATGTTTAGGATAAGATATTTCTCATCCTGTGGAAGAAAATAGGGCTTCTCATGCTATGGTCTCTATTCTGGAAATCCCTCTATATTCTTATTTTGAAGAAAGAAAAGAGATTCACCCTTTAGAAGGAAACAAGGTTTTAAGTCCTTTTATTAAGGTCTCAAAAGAAGGAAAAATGGCCATTACCCTAGGACCTATTACCATAAAATAAAATAAATAAGGTGTATATGTTGGAAAGAACAAGAAGGTGGGAAAACCCTTAAACTAGAATATCAAGAAAAGAGAAATTTAAGCAAAAATAGCCAATGTTTTTTAGTCTATCCTTTCCTTAGGAAAAAAATAAAACCTTTAATTTGATTTTACTTTTACATATGCCCTTAGATCCCATTTCCACTTCCCTAGATGAAGGGAAGAAACATTAGGCCAACTAAAAATAAAATTTCCTTCCTAGATTGTAAGGGTCCTTAATGGCCAAGCTATTCTCAATTTGTTAACTTCTTTGAGCAAATATTTAAACAAAGGTGGGATATTTTAGCTCTTTTCTTAGGGTTAGTAGTTCATGAATCAGAGGCTTTACGGATGCCTCTATAGCTGATGTCGATTAGTATTGATCTTGGGAGGATATTTCTTTCTCTCTTATGATGCATTCCTTCTTTTTTTGCTTTTAGGATCCTCCCCTTGTAGCTAGATCTTGATTGTTCCTTTCTTTGTAGTTTTTTTGAGGTTATCTAGTAGTCCTCTTTTTGAGGCTCTATTTAGTTGTAAAAAGTTAAGGGACTATTTCAAAATCTCTTATTTCAACTAACCAATCAAAAATAAATTCATTGCATCTTTTATTCAGACTTCATTATTCTCACTATTCTATTAACTTTTTCCAATAGACATATAGTATTATTTATAGCTAATTTTCCAACTATTCAACCTATTAACATGTTTTATTTTAGGTAGTTCTCTATATTCTACTTTAACACATAATATTGAATGTTAAATTTGACCAATTATATTATGACAACCGATTGAGTGGGATAAGTCCTCCCTATTTTTGCACTCTCGTTGGTTGTTGACTAGTTTGAAATAAATTTGAAACAATCTAAAACAATGTGAAACCTCTAATATGATCCCCTAGCTATGATCTGTGTGCATCAAGGCACTTGTGATCATGTGGTTACATTTTATTTTGACATGGAATAGCAACAACAACTCCAAAATAGTTGATAGGTCAACTCCCATATTCATGCATGTAATTACTTATTTATGCTTATGCTATTGTTCAACATTAATTTCAAACATGTGACTCATAACCTTGATCGAACGCTTCCAAGGAAAGTTGACCTCTTTATATTTTCTTCCCTTGCAAAAAAATTCTAGAGAACACCATGTTCTACTATTTTGACATGATACCCATGCCCTGTTATTTTGATACCTGAGCTATTCTTTTGTCCAACTAGTACATGCATTATTATAGCACACAACTGGCACTAGATTATTATTTAAGTATGAAAATGTTTAGAAAATACTCTAGAGAGGTGATCCGCAAAAAAAATTAGGTTTATGAATTTATTCACAAAACTTTTAAAATTATTACTACTTTTTTCTATCCTTAAATAAGAATAAACCATGCAATTAGTCCTTAAAATACATAAAACCAATTCAAAATAGCTAAAGGAAACATCTTATTTCATTCACTATATTTAAAATTTAATATCAACTTAAATAACAATTAATACTTGGCAGGTACTAAGTTATTTTAATAAAAAATGGATAAAAAATGGTTAGAGTGTTTGAAAATAAAACAATCTTATATTTTCATCACTCCTCCCCACTGATTCTAATGCATATCCTCATGCATTCTTCCTAGCCAAAGTTGCATGCATATCTAGTTCCTTATAAAGGCTACTCCAAAATATATTTGCTAGAGAATGGTATCCCTTGTTCTATTTTCTCTATAATATGTTATAACCATTCTTGGAACTAGTGTTCTGGCTGTGGCTCAATATCAAAATAGTATGGAACAGGGTTGAGCATAGCAGGTGGTCAAAACCATAGGCCTATCCATTCATGTTGTAGTGCTTTAATTACCTCCATTATTATAGTTACTCTCTTTTGGAACCATATGAGATTGGTTTGTGAAATAGGATCACTTTTCCTTAAAGTGATAGACAACTCATCCTACCTTTGCCTACATGCAAACCTAACCCTATTAAAATTATCTCTACAAAAATTTTAAAAATTTTCCAAACAATCATGAACATGATTTAGACATATTTATTTAACAACTAAAATTTCCATCATAGAATAATGTGCATAAATAAGATCCCCTGGGTTTGGCTAATCATGTCCTAATAATAAACTAGGTCCTAATTTAGTTGAATTATATTGTTTTAGTTTTTTTTTTGCCACTGCAACTAATTACAAAGAGTTGAGGTGAATGCTCATATTTGAACATCATTGATAGAGATATGAGGCAAAAATTGGATATCATCCAAAAGTGCAAATTTGCATTATAAGTCCTTTTGTTCCACCAAACTATGCAAAAATGCTTCAAAAAAAGCTTGAGTAGAAGTTATCTCATATGGGATATTGGAAAAAATTATCATCACCTACCATATGTAATATTGTTATCTTAGTAACAAGATATAATTCCTACCAACACTCGATATTCAAAAACCTGTTCTACAATGTGGCACAGATCCTTGATCTTATCCATGAGAATAGTTAGCTCTTCACCCTACTTTTTGTTATGTTCTTCTAAAAATCTAGATGTGTAAAGGCACCCTTCTAAATGATGTAATCATCTCATCCATATTGACACTACGACATTATGGTTGTCTAAAATGACCATGCTTGTGGAATGAAAATAGTTGGGCAAGGGATTGGAATCTCTAGGGGTTTAGTTTATCTTCTCTTTTCTACTGATTGTTCAATATCTATTATCTCAATGATGAATTTCTTGACCATAACTTTTGGCTCTATCTCAAGTTGATATGATGCATCTTACCATTATGATACTCTAAATACTATGGCCCCTTTCTCTAGAGATATTTCTCATTCACCTAGTTTTGAAGCTTATTCTGAAGCATATTAACTTGGTACCTATTCTAGAGCATCTTGTTCTAGTGCATCCCTAGCTTATATGGAGGTTTCTATTTTCCATAGGTGCTTTCCCTTCATGTTTGCTTTCCCTTCATGCCATACAAAAACTTCTTCTAAAGTACGTGGCTCCAATATTCTTAAAATATTTCTATTTATAGTATCTTCATCAAGGCCATGTGGAGTTTGGTCCTATTATTGATCCTCATGATCATTTTTACACTTGAAAACCAATCCTAGAAAAATATCTACTAGTTTTTTCCAATAATTAAGACAGAAGATACATCTTTTTATAATCTACTTTTTATTTCATTCAATTCTTGCAACAATTGAGAAATGCACCTGCATTTCTTCTAAATTATCATCTAAGCTTCCTAAAACCATTTTTTTTTAGTCTTGATAATATCTCATGCGTGTGCAAAAATTAAAAGATCTAGGGCCTTTGCCTCTTTCTCTACCATATCCTAATTTGATGCAGGAGCATCCAATGGTGTAAGAGTGATCTTGCATCACCAAAAAATTGTAATTGTTTAATTTTGTTATAAATTTGGTCTAGTTGTTTAGAGGATGGAGAAATTGACCCAACATCGAAATAATCGTCCCAATATCCTGAGCGGTTTGGGAGATATGTAAATTTTAGTGTCTCCTACCCTATCAAAAACTAGTGAAAAATTCCTGCTAGTAAAACTTGCAGGTGAATTTTGAAGGCCTTAGAGGCCGAATTTGAGGATTTTCAGTTAGATGTAAGCCTTAGATCTTTACACTAAGGTTTTTTTTTGCTTAGTTCGTCTCATGCCCTTTCTGAAAATATGCAATACTAGTCAATCAGAGCAACGAGCATGAAGTTATGACCTCAGCAATTTGCTCCCTAAATTCAAATTTGAAATGGATGGTTTTAGGCGGGAAGGGAAAACTAATTCAAAAGGGGGATTTCAAAATTGTAAGCAGTTAGTATTTGTAAGTTCCATTCTCCTAAGAAAGGAATATTAGAAAGATTTTGGCATTTTCTCTATTTTATATTTTTCTGTGGATTTCATGGTTTTGGTTAATGCAACTCTGCTTCATAATTTTGTTCCTCACTCATGTGTTGAGGCTCCTATGTATAATCACTACCAACAGTGTCTTGTTGTTTTGCTGAGATATTGATATGAATTGGTGGAGTGTGCACTAAGTCGTTGATTGATTTTGTAGAATAGGAATCACTCTACTACAACTCTAGTATTGCTTTGGGAACATTAGGGATCTATGCATCCTTCTCATAATCAATAATAAACTTTTATCTTCTTCATTTTTAAGTACAAAATAAATCTAGTTCTTGATTCAGAGTAGCTAAATTCTTTATCTTTGAATTTTCCTGAGGGGTTGATGTAATTTATTCTTCATAATTTTCTTTTGATGCCTCTTCTTCCCCACTATTGAAAATAATCTCGACTAGTTTTATCATCTCTTTTTATGTACCATATTTTTCTAACACCTATACCTATGCTCTAGACTATTCATGCACTTTCGCTTATGTACCAAACTATTTCAATACCTCATTAGGTTATTTTCTCAAATGAGTATAAGACCCCATCCTCCCTTCATTTATTGATTGTGCTATTTTTTGGCAGTCCTAGGCTACTTCCTTTTGCTTCTATGAGCACTTATTTTGACTTGTGTGGAATATTCCAATGTAGGGGTCGATTTGTGAGATTGAGGATGAACCTTCTCTTTCTAAATTTTTTTTTCTTGAATCCCTATAGACTCCTCTAGTGTAGGGATTTCATCAACAAAAATTTCTACCTGGGTGCTTATTTATTCTAATATAGGGGTTTCCCTCTACATAAAATATTATGCTTGGATGGATGTTTTTATGTCACCTCATCGAATGAAAACTCTGCACCACTTCTTCCACTATACAGGTGTGGATTACTCTACCAAAAATATGTCTATAGTTTGTATTCTCTTGCTAGTTCTTGACATCTTCCTAATAGATGCATATTTCTATGCTGGAGATTTTTCTTTTCCATCATGCATTTTAGCAACCCTAGGCTACTTTGAATTACTTCATATAGATTTTCTTCATGTAGCTATCACTTCAATTTTTGGGGTATTTATAGCTCTTTATTTCTTTATACTTCTAGAAGTTTCTCCCTTCTTATTTTGATATTTTAGAGTAGAAGCCTCCATCCATGGATCTAGGAACTACTTCAATGAACACTCACTTCCCCCGAAGTGATGTTTATACAATAATTTGATTAGGCTATGGTGCTTTATAGAATCCCACCTCTCATAAATTCTTCTAGCCATATCATGTAGAGGATGATGCAAATACATATGCAAGTTGATCCTTGGTTTAAGGTTATGAATACCATGCCTAACATGGGTTAAAATATTGATATGACGTCCTGATAGGTTAGAAAATTGAAATTCATAGCTCACACACTTTATAATCCATATGATAAATTCATCCCATGGTTTATTTAGGCTTTCATTTAATGCCATATCAAAGGTTTTTAATCTCAAACTCGGGCTCAATATTTCCTTCTACTCTAAAAGCATTAACAATATCATGGAGAGTAGCTCTATATAATTTTGTTGTTTATTTTCCCTCACAAGGAAATTCACAAATTTGACTAAGGATCTTGGGGGTTACCTTAATGACTATTCCATAAAGATTCACCCTATCATTTTGAATGAATTATTGTAATTGTCTTGCCAATGCTTCCACATGAACTTCAAACTTCTATAGAAAATGCATCCAACTGGATTGCTGAAACACCATGACCACCTTTGGATATATTTGCAACTTGTATATGGTGCCTAGTTTACCTTTTTTATTTCTCCCCCATGATATCTATTTCTCTATATGTATTCTAAATTAAACAATGTTATCGAGAACACTATAATTTTATCTACAATTCCTATTGCTTGCCATTTTTCCAAAAAAATAAAAATGACAAATGATATTTCATGCTCTTGATGCATGGAAATAAGTCATCGATTATTGTGAAATCATGTTTGGGAAGATTATAAATGCTTCAAAAGAGATGTTATCAAGCACATGCATCAATATGATAATTTTTTGATGCATGATGGAGATTTTGTATAATTTTGATGCATATGATAGGATAGGTGGCAAGTCAAGGATAACAAGATATGATGATAAATCATGCTTTTTCAACTGGGTAAGATTACAAAGTTTCTTATAATTTATAACCAACTTATTTTTTGACACACATAGTTAATGTGTCATTTTCCCATGTAGTTTAATTTCTACGGTTTTTGACTTTTGCAATTTTGGTTGTGCCACCTCATCCTTAAAAATGTTTCCTTAAGAATATGTAATTGTTAATTCATCCTATAAATTTCCATTGATATTCCATGTAGGCCTTGAAATGATGTTGTCACATAATCTTATAATGATGCTCAACTACATGTTATCTCAAGGCAATGGATGTGAATTATGGCATGTGCAATAGTCATCATAAGTTTGATAGGGTTTGCAATTTTATGGAAGTTTACCACATGTATATGTGTTTGATTTATGCTAGCTATATTTTTGTGTTCCACCTTTTTTTTATATAGAAGAACATAATTATTCTAACATAAACAATTGAGATATTCCTATGCATTGAAATTGTTATTTCAAAGCAACTGTTAATCCTAGAGCAATCATTTCCTTATTTTGGAGAAACTTAGGATTAAATCTAGCATAACCAAGGGTGTTTTAGAGTATATTTTGGGATACTATTTTTCCATTATATAGATATTGATATGCCAAGAAATTAATCCTAATTTATGTAACATAAAATCCAAATAATAGTAAACTCAAAGAAAATGTATACCTTTCTATCAGAAAGGTTCCATGCATATTTTAAATGCATTGCTTATTACATACTTAGGAGTCTTGAAATCTAAAAATACATAGATGTAATCATTAAAATTTTACAAATACTAGCAATTGTTTTGTAAAGCAAACAAGCCAGAAACTGATTTTCATGTAAACCTTAATTCAATAGTGTCTCAAAGAGGTTTCTACTATTGAGTCATCATTTTTTTCAAGAGTATATATGATCATTCTGAGTCCATGGTAGAAGAGGAAGCCTCTTCTACAACTTATAATTCTAACTATAAAAACAAGTGTTGAGAAAATTTCACCTTTGTTAGTGGCTTATGGTACAATAAAAAATGATGTCCATTTACCAAAAATTTCCTCCTCGAAGCATCAATAGGAGAAAGTCAAAAAACTCTATTCTCAAAAATATATTCAATTTAGTATGATCCTACCCATTAATTTTATAACTTACCAGGAAATTTGGCATAGCGAGAATCAAACAAAAATGACCAATCATTTAGTAGACTTGCTTGCAGGAAAATTTACTCCACCTAAGTAGATGTGTAAGTTTTTAAAATAATGGCTACTTAATGTAAGTGAGGATGGCTGGTTCTTGTAAGTACTGGTCGGGTGGGAGTCCTTGTTTTAAAATTTTGGAGAGCGAGAAGGATCATTTTCAAATTTTTGGAGCACACAAGGATGGTCTTTGGGATAATCAAGATGAGAGTCCTGCGGATGATCTTGAGGATGATCAAAATGCTGCTGAAAATATTGTTGAATCTGTTGCACATTTTTGGGGAGATGAACCTCCTAATAAAGGAACCCCTCCTGGGTACCCCTTGGCTGAGGGACCCACTATTGAAAAATCCTCCTTTGCCAAAAAAATTTGTGAAAAAGCATTTGGGTCCAATCCCTCTTTGTCTTCCTTGGAACCTATGGGGAATAAAGTTCAAATTCATGTAAGCTTAGTTTCCAATTATCTATCTTTGGAAACCTTTTCTCTAGTTAGAAAAATAGTGGGTAGAAGGCCTGACTTTGATATTATCCTAATATGGGCTTTTTCCAAGTGGGAAGTTTGTGGTTGCCTGGAAATTTTTGGTCTTTCCAATAGATTCTTTGGAATCAGACTCAATAATCAGGATGACTCGAATCGGATTCTCATAGGAGGTCCCTGGTTTTTGGGTAGTAAGAGCATTTTCCTAAGTAAATGGTATATGGACTTTCACACAAATATCCAAAGCATCAATTATGCCCCTATTTAGGTGCATTTTTTGAACCTACCCAGGCAAATTTGGCACGAGGATATCCTTAGAGATATTGCTAAAACCATTGGGGATTTAGTGGCTATTTACCATGCCACTTTGGCCAGAATAAGAATGATTGCTACTTGTATCTATGTCAATGAAAATTTGGATTTTGTACTCCCAACCTTTGTGGAGTTATAATATGAGTCTTTCTACAAAAAGCAAGCTATCAAATATGAAAACAAACCTTCATTTTGTATTGAATGTTGGACTCAAGGACATATTAGGTCCCAATGTCCTTATTTGAAGGCTCAAGTTGAAGTTGAAAAGAAAAGGAGTAATGTTTTATTTTATAAGGTTGAGAAAATGAAATATCCTAATTCAAAAGGACCTATTTTTCATCCAACCGGGCACTAGAATCATCACAGTAACAGAAACAATCCTCCTCGGGAAGGCACTTCAAATGATCCATAAGTTTCTATTCAAGAGAATTTCAAAGGCAAGAAGGTTTACTCATCTTCTCAAGAGCAGAGCAAGGAAGAGATAAGTTTCTTCTTTGCCCTCTCAAATAAGTATCAAATTCCTTCTGACTTATCTTTTGGTATTATTGAATTTGGGGAGATTGGCCAGAGTCCCGTCCTTGTCTCTATTTCTTCTTCTTCCCCTATCTTTAATAAAATGTAGGAACCCACAATTTCTCCTATTCCTAATGGGAGTCCTAAATCATTACCCAAGTGTGTTCTATATTGTAATAGATCCCCACTCCCTCCTCTTGAGTGATGTCCTTAATGTTCTTTTGAACCTTGTAACCAGGCCCTGATTGAGGAAGTTTCTATTACTACCTCTTTCCTCAAATATTCTAGTCTTGTTATTCAAAGAATTAAATCCCAAAATTTTAGCCCTAAACAAACCATAAGTCATAAGAAATCTCCTATTGATTATAGAGAAAAAAATAAAAAGGGCAAACCTTCTAATGTTGATAATTAAAAACAAGGATTAACAGATGAAATTGCAAGTGGTATTTAAAAAAAGCTATTCTCAATAGGGATAAATCAAAATAATTATGAAACAAAATGTATCAAACCTCCCCAACATCATGGAAAGGGAGGCAAAAGGGCTTCCAAATATTCCAAATGAAAGTCCTCTCATAGAATGTGAGAGGTCTTAATGGCCTGGTGAAACAAAGGCTAGCCAAGTCATTAAGGAAAGAAATTAATCCTACCATATTACTTATGCAATAAAACAAATTTAGAGACCCTATTTTCAAATTATTATGCAATAATATATGGAAAACCAGTGATTCCATCTTTTGCAATGCAAGGGGTGCTTCCAGTGGCCTTATCTACCTTTGGAATCCTAAAATTCTTGAGGGGAGATTGATCTATTGTAATGAGGAATTCGTAAGTATTCTATTTTTTGATAAAGACTCCACCTCTCCTTGGGTTCTCACTAATTTTTATGCCCCAAATTCCATCCCTGGTAGATCCAAATTATGGGAAATTTTATCATCCATTAGGAATACCTTTTCAAACCTTCCCTGGGTCCTTGCTAGATATTTTAATACTCCCCTACTTCCTTCTGACAGAAGAGATGGTTCCGGATATTTTTCAAAAAGCATGGATGATTTTCAAGAGTTTATTAACCTTAATAACTTTATGGATGTGAACCTAAAAGGTAATCAGTTTACCTAGACCAATAGAAGAAGTGGTAGTCAGCTGATTCAAGTTAGACTTGACAGATTTATTTTTTCTCAAGAAGCTGCTACTATTTGGGGAGATGCCAATCTTCAATCTCTTCTAAAAATTGGTTCTGATCACATTCCTATCTTCCTCAATACTCTAAACCCCTATAATTTTAGTATCCCTTTCATATTTGAAGTAATGTAGATGCAACATCCTGATTTTAGGGATAAAATTATCCAGTGGTGGAAATCAGACTTTCGAGGATCTCCATCATATATACTTGGACAAAAACTTAAAATGATCAAAGAAATTATCAAAATATGAAACAAGAATATTTTTGGAAATCTATTTCAGAATAAACAAGAAATCAAAAATCGGCTTGCCACCATTGAGAAAGACATCCTAGAAAGTCAAAGTTATAGTGTTGAGCAAAGAATTGAAGAAAAGAGGCTTCTTTCAGAGTTTCACAATATTCTCCAATGTGAGGAAACCTTTTGGAGGTAGAAATCCCAAGCCATTTGGTTGAAGGAAGGGGATTCTAATACCAAATTCTTTCATACTTCCACTTTGAGGAATAGGAGCAATAATAGAATCAAAGAAATCCTCCACAAGGATGGGAGTGTCACTTCCTATTTGAAGGAGATCAGGTCTGAAGGCATTTCTCACTTCATGCAGCTGCTTGAAAATCCTATGCCTATTAATAGCTCTAGTGAGGCCAATGATTTTTTGCTTCAATTCATTCCTCATGTCACTTATGAAGACATCAATTCTAAATTAATACCAAATTTATTCGATGATGAAATTAAGTGGACCCTATTTTCCATGAAGCCTGACAAAGCCCCTGGCCCTGATGGCTTATCTCCTAGGCTTTTTTAGGCATTTGGGACTTTGTTGGTCCTGACGTGTGTGAATATATTAAAGAGATCGAAAACTCTAAATTCATTCCTCGAAGTTTCAATTCCACATTCATTGCCCTCATTCCTAAAAATCCCAATGCCAAATATTTTAATGATTTTAGGCCTATAAGTTTATGTAATGTTGTTTATAAAATCCTAACCAAATCCTTAGCTATTCAAATGAGGGATGCTATGCCTCTTATTATTGACCATTGTCAAGGAAGCTCGATTCAAGGAAGATCCATCCTAGATGGGATTATTTTTGTTCATGAAGCTCTCCACTCAACCTATTTTTCCAAAAAGGCTACCTTTATTTTAAAATTAGATATGAATAAAGCCTATGATAGGTTGAATTGGGATTTCCTCACAATTTTATCTAAATTTGGCTTCCATCAGGACCAGATCAATATGATTAGAGGATGCATATATTCTGCTTGGTGTTCAGTCTTAATCAATGGCTCACCAACGAGTTATTTTCTTAGAATCATAGGTCTTAGGCAAGGAGATACTCTTTCCCCTCTCCTTTTAATCATTGTTGTAGAGGTTTTAGGGATGCCCATTCATGTAGCCTGGCAATTAGGTTTGAATTCTGGTATTAAAGTAACTTCCCAAACCACTCCTGCCACCCATCAAATTTTTTTTGATGATACTCTATTATCTACTTTTGCATCTGTGGTTGAAGCTAAAGTCATAAAATATATTCTCCTTCTTTATGAGGAAGCAGTAGGCCAAAAAGTAAACTTTCAAAAAAGAAAACTATTCTTCCTCAATACTCCACTTAGAAGACAACTCAAAATAGCCAACATCCTAGGATGTACTATTTCTTCCTTACCTATGACTTATCTGGGGTTGCCTCTGTTTGTTGGTAATGCTTCTGAAAATTGTGGAACAACATTATTGAAAGGTTTCAAAAGAAGCGTTTAGGATGGAAAGGCAATCTTCTATCCTAGGCATGGAAAGCTATTTTGACTATGGTTGTCTTGCAAAGTATACCTATATTCTTTATGTCTATTTTCAAAGCACCCCTTAAAGTCTACCAAAATATTGAATAGATTCAAAAAAAATTCTTGTGGATAGGAGCAGAAAACAAGAATAGATTTCATATAGCATCATGGAAAAAGGTATGTAAGCCAAAATATCAGGGAGGAATAGGAATCAGAAGAATAAATCTGTTAAACTCATCTCTCTTAGCAAAGCAATCCTAGCGGTTAATTTTAGGGGATCAAGTTGAATGGGTCAATATTGTTAAAGTAAATTACCTCCAAGAATCTGAATTTTTATCTGACAGAGCTCCATCCTTTGGATATACCTTTTGGAGATCCATTAGTTACTCAAAAAAGCTCCTACAAAAAGGATTACGATGGTAGATTGGTAATGGGAAATATGTTGATTTTTGGGAAGATAAGTGGATAGGCAACAAACCATTATTAAAAATACAAGGCTTCAGATAGTTAAAGGATTATAATGATCCCTTATTTGGTTCTAAGGTTGCGAACTTCTTATCCACTTCCAATGATATCATATATTATAAAAGGATCCATAATCCCTCTTTAGCTACTGAAATTTCATCCCTCAAAGTCATGTTATCCTCCTTTCCTATCCCATAAGAGGCTTCATGTGATCGTCCCATTTGGGAACCCACAGACTTAGGGGAATTCTCTGTCAAGTCTGCCTATCAAATCTCTCTCACCCCTAAAGTTGTTCTCATTCCTTTTAAACTTGTGTGGCCAAAATATTTGACCCCAAAGGTTTCCTTTTTTTCTTGGCTAACCATTCAATATTGAATCCTGTCTATTGAGAACCTCATTAAACGGGGTATTCCCCTCCCTAACATATGTTATATTTACCTTTCTGATTAGGAGTCTTCAAGCCATCTTCTCCTATTCTGTTCCTTTTCTAGGTCCATCCTAAACAAGATTTTCCTCTTGTTTCATCTCAATTGGGCGTCACCCTCATCTCTAGTTGACCTCTTTTTCTAGTGGCCCAATCCCTTTAGAAATCCTTGTCTCAAAGGATTATGGAGTTACTTCTTTCATCACTATATTTGGAAGCTTTGGCTTGAGCGTAACATACGTGTTTTTTCCAAGGATTCCAGGAATGTCAACTTTATAACTAATAGAATCCTTTTTTATGCCAAGAAAAATGTGTTGGTTGCACCTTTTGATCCTTCTATTCCTCATTTTGAAGCTTCCTTACTCCAATATCTTCATATTTCCTTGGAAAATCCTAATCCTAGCAAAACTCAAGTATCTAGAGAAAACATTAAATGGAACCCTCCTCCTCTAGGATGGGTTAAGCTCAATTTTTATGGAGCTACCAAAGGGAATCCTGGGAGAGCTGGAGCCGGAGGTATTCTTAGGGATCATCATGGAAATTTAATTTTTGCCTATGTTGAGCCTTTGGATGAACAATCCAATCACACTGCTGAAGCAAGAGCTTTATGGAGGGGATTACAATTGATTAAATAATTCCAAGGAAAAGTTATCATTGAAGGAGATTCGTTAAATGTCATCAATTATCTCAAAAATTCCAAACTAGTGTGGAAGATCATAAATCTCATTGAGGAAGCTTGAAGCTTACTGATGATCCAACAAGAAGTTATAATCCAACACATATTTAGGGAAGCTAACACTGTTGCTGACAAGTTGGCCAACATTGGTGCGTTTACCCCTGGGATGCTGACCTGGACTAATACTCTTCCCCGTGAAGTCAATATTTTGGCCACATTGGACACATCTCAAAATCAGAATTTTTTTTAATCCTTATCATTCAATAAATGATCTTCATCATGATATGCCTTCAAAGTTGAGAAGGAGGTGTTCCATTGGCCTTAGTGATTCATGTGATTTGGGTACTTCTACGATTACCTATATCATTCCAATATTTTTCATTATGGCATGTGTCTTCCCTAAGAATCCTTTTTTTTGGAGTATCTTCTTGGAAATAACTCCTTTGCATTTTTCCCTTATGTTGTGCTTAATCCTTGTGCATTTCAATCGTGTCATTGCCCTACTTACTTTGGTTTTCATCTAGGAATCACTTCACATTATTTTTTGGAGAGTTTCTTCCATCAGTATCCATGTTTGCAAGTGTTCTATCTATATGTACCCTTTTCTCTTTTGTTTACAGACATTCTTATTACCATATCCTAGTTGCTTGTTTCTAAAGTCCATTTTCATCCTTACCCTTTCCCGCATCCCAATACTTTGGGTTATTTATTCTATCTTGGCTCTTTTCATGTTCATATACCTATGATTTCTTATTGGTCAACCATTCCATTTTTAGGCACACCATTCTATTGTTGTCGATGCTCACTCTTGTTGGAAATTCACACTGTGTAAAAATTGTCGTCCTTTGGTTCACCTTTTCTAGCATATGGGTTTCCCTAGACATAAGATTATTGTGGAAAGGAATGTGAAAGGTTTCCAAAATCATCCAAAACTGATACAACCCTAACATAGCTGACTATGTTAGGTCTCCAATTGAATAGTTGATTTCACTATTTAATAGATTAGGTTTTGATTTAAATATTCATCTTATATCATACAATTTATCATTTGTGATCTTTGTAGAGGATTGAGCCCTCCAAGTGGTGAGGACTAGCCCTCCTTAAGTGGCTTTATTTATATGAATTTAATTCATTCCTTCATTTTAGATATTCATTAATTTGTACTCTCCAAATCTATGTATGAATTGTTAATTGATTTATATTTTAGGAAGAAGGTTAATTTATCTTAGAGAAGGGTAGTGATACCTTTCCAAGTGGTATCATATTTTAGTAATCTTGTCACTGGCTAGTGGATGCATATTTTTAGTCTACGATGTGGTAGTTCCCGTTCCAGCATAGCATTATAATATCATTGTCCATAGCAAAAATAGAAGTCTGATGCGCAGTAGATCCCAACAAACCTCTTCGTAGAAAATCATGAATTTTGTCTTGCGCAGTAATCGAGAGATCATTCTTAAGAGAAGTAGCGCACAATAAAATTAGGTTACAATCAGGCTAGCATGTGCGAATATCTGTAGCAATGATAAAAAGTATATTTTTTCCGACGATTACAAGCAAGGCATTTTTAGATCAAAGTAGTATCTAAGAAGACAGTTTGATGCATATACACAACACATTCAAAAACCTATTTTCATGCCAAGCATAGTTGAAGGGATCATCTCTTAAAATCAAATGGTGGTAATGTTACCAAAGACATGCTAAAATCCTTGGCATCAACAAGACACACATTATATAGAAGGTGCAAAGATTTGATTTGGTGAATCACCAAATTCCATAACAATCTGTGAAGATCGAGGCAAGCCATTACAACATATGTCCTTTGCAAGTTATCAAGATCATCATTCTGAATTCCATCAAACAAGCACTGTCAGGCTACAGTATTAAATGAGGATCGATTAAAAAAATTATCACTAGCATCCAATCAAAGTGCCAGGTACTCTAAAATTTAATTATATCCAAGGTTAAGCGGGTAATAAGTATTCTATCATGGGATTCCCTTTATCCCACATGGGCTAGGTAGTGGATTAAAATTACTTTATATTTGTGCTCTCAAATTAAGTTGTCTATGGATTAGGCCACATGAACCCTTTTCTTCTGCTTAATCACTCACATGAATATTTGTCCCAACATCCTCATCTTACGTTGTCAGTCTTAAACTGGTTTGGTGTCGCGTTGTTGTTGGTCAGCCTATTAGCAGTTGAGTTGGTTTGGTGTCATGTTGTCATTGGTTATCCTATTAGAATTTGAGCATCTTGTCTCCATAGCATTGTGTCGATCGTATGGTCTTGTCATCTCTCACTTTGGTTATCACATCCCTCATCTTATAGTCATTGTGTTGGTCATTCAGTTATGTTGTCTCTTCATCTCGGTTGTCGAGTTCCTAGTCATTTCGTGTCACATCCCTTGCATGACGTCTTCCATATCTTATGTATCATGCTAGCCTGTTTGGTGCTGAAGAGAAAGATCCTCATTTAAACTAGCCATTGGATGTGCCTCTCAACTAGCTGTTGGATGTGCCTCCCAAAACTAGTCGTTGGTCATGTGTTGTTGTGAAGTGGAAGAACTAGTCCATCCATAACTTGAACCATCGAATCTATCCATTGAGGAGATAGCCATTGAAATTTGAAATTTGAAATTCAAAATTTTGTGTCGTAGTTGGAGCGACAGTTGAAGTGGAGAACAACAAATTTTTACCCAAATTTACCAAATTATTTTGCAAAAATTAAAGGCAATATTTGTTAAGAAAGACTTCTTGACAATTGCATGAGCAGAAGATGGATAAAAGGACCAAACGATCGGTTAACAAGTTTAAGAAATTCAAATGAAGGGATATTAAAATCACCAAGAAGACCTCCAAGAAACAAAGATACACATTATTCTTCTCCTTTACGCATTAATAGTTTTGATCCCGATCATCCACTGCTTAACACCATGGCATCCAATCCTTCTCCTACTTCTTCCCACAAGAACCTCACACATGAGAAAACATGAAACCCCAATACCAACACCTCGACTATGCAAACATTAGTAGAAATTATGAATATATTGACTACATTAGTGCACCAACTAGTGGAAAAACAAAGCCAACCAACCCCTCCTAACCCAAATTTCTACCATAGACAATGGAACAATGAGGATCAGGATGGAGAAGAAGTCTATGAACAACAAAGAGGTCATAATGATAATACCCAAAATCACTTTCATAGACATAGGCATAATGAGGACCAAGATAGATATGAATTTTACCAACAACCAAGAGGTCCTAATGGTGTCAATTTCCCATGCATTGATATGCCCAATTTTGAGGGTCATGATCCATGTGGTTGGATAGCTAAAATGGAAGGCATTTCAGACTTATACTGAATTCACAATTCAGAAAAAGTTCCTTTTACTGCCTCCAAAATATGTACTGAAGCTTATCAATGGTTTGTATGGCTCAAACATGAGAATGGAAATACCATCTATTGGGATGATTTCACCACACATTTCCTTGAAATATTTGATGAAGGACCCTCATATTCTTACATGGTGTGATTGTTATCACTTAAGAAAATAGGATCTGTAAGGGAGTATATTTTAGAATTCACTAGTTTGCTTTCCTATGCAAGAAACTTACCAGTCGATGTGGTGGTATCTGACTTTAGAAATGGGTTGAGAGGGAATATTCGAGTTGAATTTGACCTACAATATCCATCCTATTTAGACACCTATATAAGGATTTCCAAGTTGGCTAAGAAGAATATGCAAATTGGGACATCTATACGACATGATTCCTATGGTCAACCTCAATACCGCAACAACTCCTTTCATAGAAATTATCAACCATCAAGATACTTCTGCTATAAATATCACAATCACCATCCAAAATATTAGGCATGTGTACCATGACAAAACTTTCAAATCAAATATGCTGACAAGGAAGAGGAAGAAATGGAGGATACCAGCTCACCTGATTTTCCCATAAACAAAGACCAAATTGAACCCGAGGAGGTCATATTTGAGGAAGATACTATGGAAATTTTAGTACATGCTCTTATGGATTTATCAACTCACCATATAATCAAGGTATCAGGGTTTATTCAAAAAAGGAAGGAAATTGTATTAATTGATTCAGGAAGTACTCATAACTTTATTGACACAAAGATTGCTAGGGCATTAAACTTGCACATCAACTCCTTCAATCAAGATAAATTTCAAGTTATAACTACAAATGGGGGAAGTGTTCAATGTATAGGTAGACCTTCTTCAATTTCATTGCAAATAGGAAGTTACACTTGGCATGGTCCTATTTTTATTATGAATTTAGGGAATTCAAAAGTTATCTTGGGAGTCACATGGTTAGAAAAAAAGGAAACCATGATCGGTTTTAATTACAAAAAATGCTTTGTTTAATGGAAATAAAATGGGAAGACCATTTGCCTCCAAGGAATTCCAATACCTCCTTAAAAAATAGTAATTTTGCACAACATGGAAAAAATATTAAGAAAAGGTAGTTATGGATTCATTGGTCTAATTAATTGTATGGAAAATCAAGCACTAGTTATTCTAGAAATCCAATCAGAAGATCTACAAAACATTATGGCCAACTATGATGAGGTATTCGAAGAACCAAAAGGACTACCTCCCAAAAGATCCCATGACCATGCCAAACACCTTGTTCTAGGAAGTCTCCCTCCTAATGGTCATCCTTATCGATATCCTCAACCTCAAAAAATAGAAATTGAGAAAATTGTCCAAGAACTATTAGAACATGGAGTCATCCATCACAGCACTAGTCCCTATTCTTCACTAGTAGTTCTAGCCCATTGCAAAGATAATTCTTGGCGTATGTGTCCAGATTTTTGTCCCCTTACAAAAATCACCATCAAGGATAAATTCCCTATACTTGTAATTGATGATTTACTAGATGAAATACATGGTGCAAAATTTTTGACAAAATTGGATTTACGTTTTGGGTTTCACCAAATTAGAGTTAGGAAAGAGGATATTCCCAAAATAGCTTTTCACACTCATGAAGGTCACTATGAATTCTTGGTCATGTCTTCAAAGACTCCTCTAGCTCTACTTAAAAATTGATTTGAATGTGCTTTGTTTGTCCCTTATTCCTCAGTCTTCCTGTACCACACCTGAGAGATTGTGTTCCTCTATTTTGAGTATTGACAAGATGAGTTTCATCAAGCCTAATTCCCTCTCCATCGAACCCATCGCTGAAGTAATTATCAAAGATAGGAAACTTTTGTCCTTTCTTAAATTGTTCTCAGGGATGGATTGGGACATTAATTTAGCCTTTGTTTCTACCTAGGACAAGGGGAAGGTCATCATACACAAATTTGAATTCCTTTTGGACATCGGATTATTGGCATAGCTCACTAGTCATCCGATGATTGGTCGCACAGTAAGAAGAGACAAACATAATTGGGAGGTTGAGGTAAGCTAGTTTGAACAAACTTTACCATTAATAAAGCTTATAAAGCAAGGTATATTTTGAAAAGACATTCCTACTCCTTGGAAGGAAGTCATAAAACCTGTTATAGAGTACATAACAGTTGACAACCCTGATGCCCAACTCTGTAGCTTCCACATTTTCTTTGTTAACCATTTTTGAGAATCAAAACTCCTTAATATCCCTGAGTTCCTATTATTGTCAATGGATGACACCATTACCTCAACTCATTCCAATAAGGAATAAGCTTGGCCCTCCCACCAAGACCTCTTCAAGGTTTTGTACACCTTCCTGCTAGAAAAATTTCCAAATGATAACATCCACACTCAGGATACACAAGCAGACACTACTAAGGAAGATACTTTTGCTACCCCGACTTCAAGAGTTTGTGGATCCAAGCGGAAGATAATGGAGGATAACCACCAAGGTCTAGAACTTGCAAGAAAGAAGATCAAAGTGGAAGTTACTCCCATGAGGAGTTCTCAATGGCTCAAAAATAAAGAGTTTTAGAGTTCTACGAAGTCGAAGGAAGTTGACAAGGATGACCCCAATGACCCTATTGAGAAGTTTCTTCAAAAATACATAATCAAGACTACGTCCTCCACTATTGCCCACTTGGAAAATTCCTAGGCCACCATTGGAGAAGCTATTTTGTAGTTGAAAGATCATAGAAATGCTCTCAATATTCTATTCTTCTGTGATACCTTCGATGACGATGCCCCTATTTTTTCCTCTGCTACTGCTAAATATGAGGTAAAGGAGGATGAAGTCATGGATATTTCCAAGGAAGTCTTCAAGGATCTCCAAAGTATGAGGTCAAGGATGCCAAAAAGGAGGACGTTGTTGAGCATGTAGTTAACTGAATGGCTTTCATGTTGTTTCTTTTTTCCCTTAGGGGTTTCTTCTCTTTTTGTTTTTAAATTATGTTATGTTTTCCTTTTTTCAGTTTGCTACTCAAGGATGCTAATTTTGTGGTTTACGCATCCTTTTTCTCCTTTGATGTACTAAGGTGTTAGAGTGCCTTTCAAATGCCATGTTTAATGAAATTCTTTAACTTACCAAAAAAACAATGACCAATAATTTGGTTTGTACTTTATCCTAATGTGACTATCATGCCATACTTTTTGCTACTATTGAATGATATTTGTTAGGTGAAGTGCCTCTAATCAAAGTCCATCTAATACATTTAATTGTAGGATTTTCTCTTGGTGTACCTATGATAGCTCAATGTCCACTTCCAAAGATGTACAAAGTGTTAGTAATTAAAATTCAAATGGGAAATTTTTTTTTTTTTACCATAGACCAATTCATAAGGTGTGAATCCCATGGTGGATTTCTATGTAGTAATACATACATATACAACCTATAGAAATTTTTTCATCCAATATTTCCTAATATAAGCCATTATTTTTGTTAGTATATTATCTAATTCCCTATCGATGACTTCTACTTGACTATTTGCTTGAGGGTGATAAGTTGATGATTTATAAGTTTATTTTCATAAAATTCAATAAATGCTTCTATAACCTTGGATGTAAATTGGGGTCTTTGATCTGAAATGATAGAGCATGGAGCACCAAATCTTCAAAAAATATAGGTATACAAAAAATCAGCTACCTTTTCTTCATGAGCATGTTTAAAAGCATACACTTTAGCCCACTTTATCACATAATTTGTGCACACTAGAAGGTGTCATTTTCATTGATAAGGTAGGTCAATGGGTCTAATAAAATATAACCCCCATATCTCAAATGGTTTTAAAACCACTTGGGGTTGTAAAATAATTTTATTTGTTGTGGCTAGCCTACCCATTAGTTGGCATGAATCATAATATCGTATGTATTTCATTACATCTCAATGAAGTAGTGGCCAATAATATCCTACACCAAAATATTTTGGATGGTGCACTTTATTAAGTAATGTCCTCCTATTGGTTCGTCATGACATACATGTAGTACATTATATAGCTCATATTTTTGAATACATTGATACAAAACATAATCATGTCCACATTTAAATAGTAGACCATTAATCCACTTGAACGATGAACTTTATTTAATTAACCGTTGTGTTTCCCTATGAGTGAAATTAGAAGGAACCTTTCCTATTACTAAATAATTGGCAATATTAGCAAACCATGGTGATTGTATTGAGATTGCAAATAATCATTCATCAGGAAAGGAATCCTCTATTGGTGTATCTTCACCTATAATATTTAGTCTTGACAATAAGTCGATTACTACATTAGCTTTGCCAGGTTTATCAACTATAGTTATGTCAAACTCCTATAGTAGTAATAACAATTGTATTATGTGCCCATTAACCAATGGTTTCTTCATAAGATATTTAATTGTAGCATGACCATTATGAATAAACACTTGGTATCCTGTAATATAGTGGTAAAATTTATTGAATGCATACACTACTACTAGGAATTCCTTTTTAGTAGTGGCATAATTTTTCTTTGCTCTTGTCAAGTTTTTACTAATGTAGTAATTGGCATAATGTTCTCCATTTTCTACTTGGCCCAAATCTACCCCAATTGTAGTGTTTGATGCATCATTTTGGATGTGAAATGGAAGTTTCCAATTAGGACCTCATAACATAGATGGAGTGGTCAATTTTTCCTTTAATGTGTCAAATACAATGATATTTTCTGTCCATTTGAATTCAAAATATTTAGTCAATAATATTTACATAGGACCAGTGATTGTACTAAATTTCTTGATAAAATGACAATAAAAACTAATATTACCTAAAAAGCTTCTAGCGTATGTTTGAGTTTTAGCTGGAGGTAAATTTTTAATAATATCTATCTTCTTAGGATCTACTTCTATTTCTTTAGATAAGATATGGTGTCCAATGATAATTCCTTCATCCATCATAATGAAACATTTCCTAATATTTAGGGCCAAATTGTAGGTTTCACAATGGGTTTATACTTTACCAATATTTTGTAGGGTTCATCAAAAAATTTTCCACATACTATGAAATTATCCATGTAGATTTCAATACAATCATTGGTCAAGTTGGAGAAGATAGTAAGGAAAACTCATTGGAAAGTTGTTGGGGCATTATAGAGTCCAAAAGGTAAAACTCAATAAGCAAAATTTCCCCATGGGCAAGTAAAAGTTATTTTCTCTTGATCTTTAGGAGTAGCCTAAATTTGATCGTGTCCACTAAATCCATCAAGAAAAGAAAAGTACCTTTTTCCAATGAGTGTATCTAAAACTTGATATATAAATGATAATGTAAATTGGTCCTTGCATGAGGATTTATTTAATTATTGATAATCAACACACTCGCATCTTCCCATTTTTATTTGAAATGATAACTAATAGAAAACCCATTGACTATCAAAAATAGTATAAATGAATCCCACCTCTAATAAATTTTCAACCTCATATTTGATAATGCCTCATAGAGAAGGATTCAATCTCCTTTGTGGTTGTATTATAGGTTTAACATCCTTGATATAAATATGATGAGCACATATATCTAGATGAATTCATGTCATATATTTTTATTCCCATGCAAAAGCATTGGAATTTCAACTGAGCACATCAAATAATTTTTCTTTCTGATCATTATACAACAAACTATTGATATTAAAAAACTTTCCTAGTTGTATTTTGATTTGTTTTATACTATGATGTACTAAATTTATTCCTTTGAAGTTACTAACTAGAGATTTGAGAGGGAAATGATGCAACAAAAGAGAATGGAAGATTCTAGTTTCTTTATCAAAAGCAATTCCTAAAGGGATTCAATTTGATATAGGGTAATGAAATTATGAGAGGAGATGACGGTGCCATCCATGTAGTAGGTTAAAAGAGCTATCTTGTATTAGGATGGGTGATAAATACTTAGACTTTTGTTCTTCATCCTTCCATAGTAATCGATGAATGGTAAGTGATTCATCTTCAAGTCTTAAGTCATATAATCTATTAAGAAAAATAGCCTCATCCTCAAAGATAACTCTTTCTGATGGGTCCAATTCCTCTGCATGATCTTTTACAAGTAGGGTGGCCAAGGTTGAAATGTTCTCTTTATTTTCCTCATCCAATTCAAGAAACCATAAGTTACCAAAAAAGTTGATTGAAGGTTCTATAGGAGGATATAGAGATATTTTCTTTTAATAAATTCCATTAGAAATGGTCATATATCCTAACCTACAATCAATAAAAATAGCTATCGTAGAAAGACAAGGTTTTCCCAAAATTATTAGGTAACCACTCATAGTAGTTCAGGGTTGTAATACCATAAAATTTACTAGATATTTCCATAAAAAAATTGTTACAAGAATATTTTCTATTATTCCTTTTAGTTTAGTTACTAATCGATCAACCATTTCCAATACTATAGATGTAGGATTTAGATTATTTAATTATAAATTATGCATTGTATCATTCATCATAACAATAATAGCTACCCCTAGGTCAATCTAAACATTATATTTTTGAAATGATCCTATGGTTATTTTGACTACTGGGCTCCATGGATCTTCATACTTTGGTGGAATAAGTTTTCTTGCAAGGAGGTCCGCTAATTTTCCATATAATGTATGGTTTTGGGATATGTTTTTTTCTTCCTTGTTTCTTGATACACATTTTCTAAGCAATATTTTTAATCATTGGTATATTTTAATAGCTTGTAGTAAAGGAATTGTAATATTTAAACGTTTTAACTCCTTTACCAAGTCATCGATGCTATCTCTTTTATTTCAAATTATTTAGGATAAGGAACTTTCTTCAATGAAGAGAGAGAATCATTTTTATGAGAATTTTCTTTTTCTTGTTGTTATTGTTTAAGTGTATGTGGTTCTTATTGTTGAGCAAGGTGCAACGACAATATTGTCATTGTTGTCAACACAGTTAGATAGATCGGTTGATGTAGTGGATAGGAGTTCAGAGGTTATTCAGAGTATGTACAGTGATTTTAAATGCTTATGAGGATTTTTTTGATATTTGGGTGAAGTTGTTACAGGTTGTTTGTGCAAATTTGCAAAAGTTGAAAAAATCGTCAGAAAGTTGTCAAAGCAGCAAAATAGTCAAAAAGTTGCAAAAGTCGCCACGGGCACAGTTGGACAGGATGGATCAGTTTGGAACATGCCAACATGTCAATAAATAGTCCAGAACAGAATTGGAGATGTTAGCACAGTGTTTGGAGTGATCGGTGGTGTTTCCGGTATCTTGGCGGATGATTTGGCAAGTGGTTGTACAGGCTGAAAAAGTGTAGGTTTTGTCAAAAGTACTGCGAATAAACCGTAAGTATTTATGAAACAAAATTTTAACTGGAGGTGGTCATTATCTTCAAGAACATGTGTTCCAAATTTCAATGAAAACGGAGAAACGAGACGAATTTTACAAGCGTTTCAAGACTGTCACAAAAATGCTCTTTTTTGAAAAAGTGTGTCAGTAGCAGTTTTTGTGGAAGTGGTATAGGCAAACCGTAAGGAGTTAGGCAGTGAGTTTTTTTTTGGACATATTTAGTGTTGCAAAGATTCTATGTTTAAAATTTTAGATAAAACTGAGTTACGAGGTGAGAGTTATGATTTTTGCAAAAACGTTACAGGTCTCTTTTATGTCAATTTGTGCCACTTGGGCAAAATCCTTTAGTTGGCCGTTTCGACCTTGAAGAGTCTCCAGAGTTTCAGTTTCAGTGTTGTTAAACCTTCAAGGCATCAAATAGATAATATTTTGTTTTTGGTTTGAGTTGTCTCATGGCTCCGAAGTATGAGAACGAGTAAGGTGTCAATTCTTTGCATGTGACGTGTTTGACGAAATTCCTTCTCAATATAAAAAAAAGGGAGTTATATTATTTTAAGTAGTTTCATTAAATAAAGATCTTTGGAGAAAGTGAAAAGTGAAAAGGAATGCAAGTGTGTGCATTTAAGTGAGAAGTGTTTTATTGAAGAGAGTGATTTTATTTTGTGCGGAGAGAAGAGTGTGTGGAGAAAAATAAAGAGTGAAAATCCGTGTTTTTGAAAAAAAAGGTGAAAAACATCATTTTAGTATTTTGGGCATAACTTTCTCATACGATATCAATTTTGGCTAAAATTTTGATATGAGGTTATAGACAGAGTTTTACACAATACCCAGAAATTGTTTAGCAATTGGAAAAATGAGCTAAGAGAACAGTCAATTTTTATGTGAGAAGAAAAGATTCATATATGTCATTTTATTATCAATATCAAAATCAAGTGGGTGCTTGGTAGAGGGGTTGGTGCTCCTTTCTGTTGGTGTAGATAAATCAGGGGTTGGTGCTCCTTTTTGTTGGTGTAGATAAATCAGGGGTTGGTGCTCCTTTTTGTTGGTGCAAATAAATCAGGGGTTGGTGCTCCTTCCAGTGAGTGCTGGTAAATTGATTGTAAATTTGGTGTTGTGCAAAGGCTAGATTTGGATGGGAGTCCAAACAGTCATTTTGAGGATGTAGCAAAATTGGTCAATCTCGGTACATCTTGTGTTGTGTGATGTTCTCTTGTTATACTTGCTTTATTTGGTTTCAATTTTTCATTGTTTCGACTTTAAGAGTTGAAGATTTAAGTTTTAAAAGAGCTACACTGATTCACCCCCCTCTTAGTGTCATTGTGAGACTAACAATTGGTATCAGAGCAAGGTTCCTGAACAAGCTTAACCAGCTAGGGTGATCTTGGAAGTGACACAATGGCAAGTGGTAAAGGCTTCTCATCAAACAAATCACCATTTTTTGACGGAACTAATTATGCATTTTGGAGACTCAAGATACAGACATATCTTTGTGCTTTAGGATACGACATTTAGGATTCAGTATATAGTGGATACACAATACCCACCACTTCTCCAACCGATGCTGTCGGTAAGAAACTATTTGAGAATGACTCAAAAGCAAAGAATGCTATCATGTGCGTATTATTGGACAGTGAACTGGTAAAGATTATGAGTTGTAAAACGACAAAAGAAATATGGGACAAACTGAGGAACATTCATGAAGGAGACGTTAAGATCAAGGAGGCCAAGTTACAAACACATCGAACTCAGTTCAAAGTATTAAATATGAATGACGATGAGAACATAGAGGCATATATGCTGAGAGTTAATGAAGTCATTAATGCGATTAGAGGACTCGATGAGGAAATAAAAGATTCTGTCATCGTGAAAAAGGTATTAAGATCTCTTCCCCAAAGATTTGATTCTAAAGTTTCAGCTATAGAAGAAGCTAAAGATCTAAATTCTTTTAGCATGGATGAGATGCATGGTTCTTTGAATGCATATGAGATGAGAATAGAAAAATCTAAACCCACAGACATAGAAACTACTTTTAAAGCCCATAAAAATATGAAAGCAAAACAAGAATCCGAGGAAGAAGAGACATCAGATGAAATGGAAGTAAACTTTGTTCAAAAACTAAAAAGGGGAAAAGGAAAACACAGAGGAAAGTTATCATTTAAATGTTTCAATTGTGGAGGCATTGGGAATTTTTATGCTAAATGTCTACTTAATGAGAAGAACAAAAGTGATGAAGGATCGCACCAAGAAAGAAGTGACTGGAAGAAAAAAACAAATTTAAAAAAAAGCAACTTCAAGAAGAAAATTTTCATCTCCAAGAATGTCAGTTCATCAGAAGACAGCTCCTGTGAGGATTCTGAAAAGGAAACAGGTGAAGCTCTTTTCTTGGCACTAAAAGAAGAAAAAATAGAAAAAGAACAGGAATGTGATGAAGAAGAAATTGATGCAGGAGTAAATTTGGAAGAGGAACTAATTGCAGCTCTGGATGAATTGAAGATAGAAAGAAAAAATAATAAGAAAATTTTAAGAAAGCTTGAGGATGCAAATGAAATCATAACCAGTTTGAAATTATAGATAGAAGAATCCAAGAAAATATCTGAAGATCTCAAAGTGCAAATAACAATGAAAATAGATTATTGCAGCAAGCTAGAAGAAGAGACTGTTGGTTTAAGGATGCAGATAGAAGAGATGAATCGTAAAATTAGTTGTTATCACAAACGTGAAGAAAGTTCTATGAAGCTGGATAAGATCATAAATAACCAAAAGACTACAGGCATCAAATTTTGTTTGGGCTTTGATGAAGGAGAATCATCAAATGGATCAAAATCCATAAATGAAGAATCCATAAAGAATGAAGATAATAAATAGGTTGATAAAGAAAAATTGACTCATGCAAAAAAAAGCAATAATGCAAGGCACGAAAGGAGAATTGACAATGATGGATTCACCAATGTCACACATCAAAGAAGAAGAATATTTATGGCTCCTACGACAACATGGCAAAGACCATCACCTAGGTTCAATCATCTCTTTTATAGTTACTGTTTTAAATGCAATGGTTATGGACATAATATTTCAGATTGCAAGTATAATGTAGGACTAAGGAATTTTACCAGTAGAAATGTTTTTCACCTTTGATGGATTATGCAGTAGAATGTTATAACTGTCATAATTTTGGGCATATTGTAAGAAATTTTCGAAGTACATTTGCATCAAATCAATTTCAAGGAAGAAAATTTCAACCAAATGGAATGAGATAAAATAGAAAATTTTCCAAAAAACATGCACAAGCTACTGAAAAAGAAAATTCAAAACAAGATCCCAAAACTATAATCAAACCAGAGTGGAAAGAAAAAGAGTGATCTAAGGAAGAAAAGGAATATTTGATCATACAAACAACATTTAAAGCACAAAATAAATCTTCACCATGGATACTTGATAGTGGATTCTCCAGTCATATGATAGGTGACAAATAGAAATTTGAGAAGTTACAACAATATGAAGGTGGTTCAGTAAAATTTGGAAATAATGATGAAGGTAAAATAGTTGGCAAAGGTTCAGTTAAGATCAATGATAGAAAAATCAAGTCAAAAGAATTCTTGTTTGTGGTTGGTCTGAAGCATAACTTGTTGAGCATAAGTCAGATTTGTGATAGAGGTCATGAAGTGATTTTTAAGAAGTAGGGTTGTGAAGTCAAAAAAGCAAATAGTGGAAATTTTATAGCAACTGGATCGAGGACATCTAGGAACCTGTACACTCTCTCAGAGGCTTCAGAAGGAGCTTGCTTGATTGGATAGAAAGAAGAAAATTGGTTGTGGCACAAGAGGCTTGATCATATCAATTTTGACAATCTAGTAAAAATCAGCTCAAAAAGGGCAGTGAGAGATATTCCCACCATTGGAAAACCATCAAATAGCATTTGTGCTTCATGTCAAAAGGGGAAGCAAAATAGAGTCTCATTTAAAACAAAAGAGTACTACACAAGCAAACCTTTGGAACTAATACATACTGATTTATGTGGACCCATGAGAACACAAAGCATAAATGGTGATAAATATTTTATGTTGTGTATAGATGACTATTCCAGGATGACATGGGTACTATTTTTGAAGCATAAATCAGAAGCTTTTGATATGTTCAAGGTTTTCAAAAACCAAGTTGAGAATCAAAAAGAAAAAAAGATTAAATTTTTAAGATCAAATAGAGGAGGAGAGTTCATTTCAAAGGATTTTACAAAATACTGTGAAAAATATGGTATTAGGAGACAGTTTTCAGCAGCTAGGACACCTCAACAGAATGGTGTGGTAGAAAGAAAGAACAAGACAATGCAGGAAATGGCATGGACTATGTTGACTGAGAGCAAAGTAGCAGACAAATTTTGGAAGGAGGCAGTCCATACTATGGTATACATCCAAAATATGTGCATGTTGAGGATGCATGAAAGCAAAACTCCTTATGAGTTGTGGTTCGGTAAAAAGGCAACAACAAGATACTTTAAAGTTTTTGTTAGCAAGTGTTACATCAAAATAACTGAAGAAAAACTTGGTAAGTTTGAAGATAGAGTGGATGAAGGTATTTTTCTTGGCTATTCATCAAAAAACAAAGCTTACAAATGCTACAACAAGAGGCTAAGGAAAATTGTGGATAGTGCCGATGTTAAAGTTGATGAAGGAAGGGAACGAGTAATTAGCTATGAAGAGAACTACCCAATTTATGAAGAGGTTGTTGAAGGAGATGAGAAAAAGGAAACGAAAAAGAAGCAAAAAATTGACTCAGATGATTCAAACAGTGATTCAGAAGTGGAAGAAAATAAAAAATTCAAAACAGGCAGCTGGTAGAAAGATCATCCTAGAGAGAAAATAACTGGAGACCCCACAGTTGGTGTTCAGACAAGAAGAATAGTAGTAAGTAACTACTCTCTATTATCCAACATTGAGCCCAAAAATTTTGCTGACACAAGCAAAGATGAAAGTTGGATGAAGGCAATAAATGAAGAATTAGATCAGATTGAGAAAAACAAAACTTAGGAGTTAGTACCAAGACCTGCAAATAAAAATATAATCGATACTAAATGGGTCTTTCAAAACAAATTGAATGAATATGGATAGGTAGTCAGGAATAAAGCAAGATTGGTATGTAAATGCTATGCACAAGTTGAAGGTATTGACTTTGAGGAAACCTTTGCACCTGTGGCTAGACTAGAGGCAATTAGAATATTTTTGGCTTTAGCAGTTTACAAGAATTTCAAAGTTTATCAAATGGATGTGAAATCAACATTTTTGAATGGGAAACTTGAAGAAGAGGTTTATATTGAGCAACCAGATGGTTTCCAACTTGGTGATGATCCCAACTTGGTTTGCAAGTTGAAGAAAGCATTATATGGCTTAAAACAGGCACCCTGAGCATGGTATGCAAGGCTAGACAACTATATTACTCAACAAGGGTTCAAGAAAGGTATGGTGGATAGTAATTTGTATGTCAAAATAGAAAATGGCCATCTTATTGTTCTTATTGTATATGTAGATGATATCATATTTGACAGCAGCAAAGATGAGTCGTGTAAAGATTTAGAAAATAAGATGCAGAAATAATTTGAAATGTCAATGATTGGTGAACTTTCATATTTCCTCAGGTTGCAAGTTAATCAAAATGAGAAGGGCATATTTATTTCTCAAATTAAATGTGAAAGAGATGCTAAAAAAGTTCACAATGGAGGATTGTAAGCCGATTAGCACTCCCATGACGACAGGTTGCAAGTTGAGCAAGGATGACAAATCTCCACATGTTGATCAAACCATGTACGGATCTATGATTGGGAGCTTACTGTACTTGATAGCTACCAGACCAGATATTTTGTAGGTAGTATGCATGGTAGCATGATTTCAGGCTAGTTCCAAGGAGACTCATGTGACAGTAGTGAAGAGGATTATTCGGTACCTCAAGGGTACTATGGAGTATGAGTTATGGTATCTGAAAGGTAAGGACTTCACCCTTATTGCGTATTCAGATGCAGATTGGGTAGGATGTGTAGATGACAGAAATAGTACCAGTGGAAGTGCATTCTATCTTGGATACAGGTTGGTCATGTGGCATAGTAAGAAACAAGAGTCAATCTCCTTATCCACAATAGAGGCAGAATATATTGCAGTGACGTGTTGTACGCAAGTATTATGGATGAAACAAACCCTAAAATGTCTTGGTATTAACTTCAGTGAGCCAATTTTAGTTAAGTGTGATAACACCAGTGCCATTAACATCTCAAAGAATCTGGTTATGCATTCTTGCACAAAACATATTGCTATTCGGTATCACTTTTTGAAGGAGAAAGTTGCGAAAGATGAGGTTAAGTTGGATTTTGTTCCAAAAACAGAGCAAGTAGAGGATATCTTCACAAAACCATTGCCCAAGGAAGTCTTTGAGTACCTTCACAATAAATTAGGAGTGGTCATGCTTCCGAAGAATTGACTAGCTATCGGGACCACATTCTCAGGGGGAGCATTTGTGTATTTGTTTATCTTTTTGCTCATGTTTGTGATTTTTGCTAAGTGTAATAATTTTTGCCTGAGAATGTTGTGCATGGACTCAAGGGGATTTTGTAGCAGCCCTTTGGTATTGTTGTCAAATGGTGAGAAGAGTTACAGGAAATTGCATATGTGTTGCCAACAATTCCAAAGGGGGAGATTGTTGAGCAAGGTGCAGCAACAGTATTGTCGTTATTGTCAACACAGTCAGATATATCGGTTGATGCAGTGGACAGGATTTCAGAGGTTATTCAATGTATGTACAGTGATGTTAAATTCTTATGAGGATGTTTTTGATTTTTGGGTGAAGTTGTTATAGGTTGTTTGTGCAAATTTGCAAAAGTTGAAAAAATCATAAAAAAGTTGTCAAAGCAGCAAAATAGTCAAAAAGTTGCAAAAGTCACCACGGACATAGTTGGATAGGATGGATCAGTTTGGAACATTCCATAATGTTAGGAAATAGTCCAGAACAGCAATGGAGATGTCATAATAGTGTTTGGAGTGATCGGTGGTGTTTTCGATATCTTGGCGGATGATTTGGCAAGTGGTTGTACAGGCTGAAAAAGTGCAGGTTTTGTCAGAAGCACTGCGAACAAACTGTAAGGAGTTATGTAGTAAAATTTGAATTGGATGTGTTCATTATCTTCAAGAACATGTTTTCTAAATTTCAATGAAAACAGAGAACGAGGTGAATTTTACAAGCGTTTCAACTGTCACAAAAACGCTCTTTTTTGAAAAAGTGTGTCAGTAGCAGTTTTTGTGGAAGTGGTACAGGCGAACCGTAAGGAGTTAGGAAGTGATTTTTGGTTTGGAAATATTCAGTGTTGTAAATATTCTATGTTTCAAATTTTAGATAAAACCGAGTTACGAGGTGAGAGTTATGATTTTTGCAAAAACGTTACAGGTCTCTTTTATGTCAATTTGTGCCACTTGGGCAAAATCCTTTAGTTGGTCGTTTCGACCTTGAAGAGTCACCAGAGTTTCAGTTTCAGTGTTGTTACACCTTCAAGGCATCAAATATATAATATTTTTTTTTTGGTTTGAGTTGTCACGTGGCTCCGAAGTATGAGAATGAGTAAGGTGTCAATTCTTTGCATGTGACGTGTTTGACGAAATGCCTTCTCAATATAAAAAAAGGGAGTTATATTATTTTAAGCAGTTTCATTAAATAAAGATCTTTGGAGAAAGTGAAAAGTAAAAAGGAATGAAAGTGTGTGCATTTAAGTGAGAAGTGTTTTATTGAAGAGTGATTTTATTTTATGAGGAGAGAAGAGTGTGTGGAGAAAAATAAAGATTGAAAATCCATGTTTTTGAAAAAAAGGTGAAAAATGTCACTTTAGTATTTTGAGCATAACTTTCTCATACGATATAATTTTTGGTTGAAATTTTGAGAGGAGTTCATAGATAGATATATGCACAATACGTAGAAAAAATTTAGCAATTGACAAAATGAGCTAAGAGAACGATCAATTTTTTGTGAGAAGAGAAGATTCATATATGTCATTTTATTATCAATATCAAAATAAAGTGGGTGCTTGGTAGAGGGGTTGGTGCTCTTTTCTTTTGGTGCAGATAAATTAGGGGTTGGTGCTTCTTTCTATTGGTGCAAATAAATTAGGGGTTGGTGCTCCTTTTTGTTGGTGCAGATAAATCAGGGGTTGGTGCTCCTTTTTGTTGATGCAGATAAATCAGGGGTTGGTGCTCCTTCCAGTGGGTGCTGGTAAATTGATTGTAAAGTTGGTGCTTTGCAAAGGCTAGATTTGGATGAGAGTCCAAACAGTCATTTTGAGGATGTAGCCAAATCGGTGAACCTCGGTACATCTTGTGTTGTGTGATGTTCTCTTGTTATACTTGCTTTATTTGGTTTCAATTTTTCATTGTTTCGGCTTTAAGATTTGAAGATTTAAGTTTTGAAAGAGCTACACTGATTCACCCCCCCTCTCAGTGTCATTGTGATACTAACACTTATCAACTCTTCTCATCAAATACCATTTCTACAATAATAGGTGGGGTAGTTTTAGGAAGTATTTTTTTTTAACGTAATTGGATGTTGTCATAGTTAATGATGTTAAGCATGGTTGTATCTTTTGATTTAGCGATATAGACAAGGGCTACTTATCTTGTATTATTGGTATTGGCCACATATTTATCTCGAAGTGGAGGTTGTTTTACCTATTATTATCCATAAGGAAAATTATGGGTAGGCCTACGTAACAAACCTTGTTGTTGATTTTGATACCCATGTTGCCCCTGGTACGGTTGTTACTTTTGTACCAATTGGTAATCTTGCATTTATGGAGGTAACCATGGTGGATTTTGTTGCTTACAAATTGATTCATCCATCTAGGTTGAGAGCAATCTTGAGATTATGCCCATTGTGGTTGACCCCAAGGTTTTTGAGGAGGTTCTAAAGTGGACCATGGCATGGACCAAGGATTGTTTCCCCAATTCATAGGAACTCGAGAAGCATTTTATTAGGGATATTGAGGAAAATTCCCCCCTTGTTTTTTTCCTACAAAGTTAAATTCTTCTATAGGTTGATTTTTCTTTTGCATGATGTTTTTCAATCCAATAAAAAATGACATTGGTCTGTTGGATGTCTTTTTTCACAAATACTACATACAGAAGATATAAAAGTCTTGTTTAAAGGACATTCATGAAGAGCATGCTTCTTCTTGCATATTGGAAAATAGATGGCTAAAGGTTTAGTAGACATGTTCTTTGCATTAATTTTCATCTAATTTTCTATTAATATGCACTAAAATATCATTTTTTAGATTTGCAAATTCTTCCATCAATTATTTTAGGTCATTTCCATTGTTACCATGTTTGTCTTATTTATCTTGTATGGGAATAATTCTTATAGTGTTCAATAATTTCTTAAAATTTAAGTTTATTTACATCTCCTTTTCCTATAAGATCTAATACTTCTCTTGACTATTCCTACAATCCTCTTAAGAATATAATTTTACATAGTTTTGGTTCTATACCTCTACATCTCTTATGAACAAAGACAAATCTATCCAAATAATCTTCCAAAGTGTCATCTTCCTCCTATGTTATACTAAATAGTTAATCCTTTAGATTACTTACACTAAAATATTACTGATATTTTTTCAAGAATACTCTTTCCATTTCATACCAAGTTTAGATCGAATTAGGTGCTAAACTCATAAATCATCATAATGTAGAGTCTTTTAGAGTGAAAGGAAATATTTTGAATTTTTGGTTGTCATTTGTATAATCATAAGTTTGTCATAAAACTTTAAACTCAAATAAAAATTGATTAGGATCCTAATATATGATCCCCCTAAAATTTGGTAATATAGAGGGTGAAATAACTTTCATCGAAGCCTCTAGCTCAAGATTTAACCAAATAGAATATTGGAAATTTCTAGTACGCATAATAGTTTGACTAGGATTGAGCACATTACTAGCTCTTTTTGAATTGTCTTGTATTTCTACCATTATGTTTTCCTAACAAAAATTATAGATCCATTTAAATTGTCCTGATGGTATCAATTTATTAGGAGTAGGTGTTGTTGAACTATCTATTTGTTCTTCTTACAATTCTAACTTAGAGAATCCTACACTTATTGAAGTCGATGATTGTGATTCTTCTAAAATTCTAACATCTTCGAAAATCATTGTTGCAAGAAATTCAAGAGTTAGTATAGGTTCAACCTATCATAATGGATGTCTCCTTCCTAGGGCTTGTGGGAAGTTTGCTCTAATGAATCTACCTTTTTATCTCTAGGTCTATTCATACATTCTATTTTTGAAAACTCCTATTCTAATGTCCTAATGTCTTAAACACAATTCTTTGGCAATGCAACTATCTTTATGCAAAGTTGTTTTTCTAAGGTATTAAAACTATCCTAGAAATTTTAGTCTTCACAACTTCACAAGAAAATAATTAATATTGAATGACTAATTTGTTCTCTAACAATGCCAATGTGTTCTTGACAATGATGCTAAAAAGTGACGAGTGTCGTTAATACTCTCACTTTAATATTTTGTTAGACTAGGGTGGCATTCTAAGGCTATATGTAATAGAGGTATTAGAATTACATCTTGGATATCAATGTTCTAAACTAATCTATGAAAATTGGGAATCATAATCTATTTTTAGAATTTATAAATAAAACTATACTAAGTGTTAGTGAAAGAAATCCTAATTTTAATTATAATATGAATGCCAAAAAAAATCAAGCAACAACTTGTACTTAATTGAAAATAACTAAGCTAATCCAAACTAAAATAAAACAAAATCCATAGTTAAAAGAAAAGAAAATTCAATTCTAGCATGAAACTAGATTTAACAGAAATCATATTGTAGGAATTAAATGGTAATAACAACAAACACTTGCAAAAAATGAAAGAAAAATATAATATGCTAGAAATGAAAATTAACTAAGGAAAACTAATAAAAAACTCACCAACTTTAACTATATGCTATCCCAATTTCCAAAATGAATGACAAAAAGGAAATAAATCATAAAACTTGTAACTATGCTAATGATCCTTCCACTATTTTAGAGTGGACCCTTGCTTTGAGGTTTAGAGGGAGGAAAAAGAATTCAACTAAAAACTAGTATAAAAGGTTCAAATTATCATAGAATAATTCAATTACGACAATGTGTTGAGAGTCAAATTACTGCATATTTTATTTAAACTTCATTATTCTCACTATTCTATGAACTTTTTCCCAATAGGTGTACAATATTACTTATAGCTGAATTTCTAACTATTCAACATATTAATGGGGTTTATTTTAGGTAGTGGTGTATATTCTACTTTAATACATAAGCCTATATGTTAAATATAACTAATCAGACTGTAACAACATATTAAGTTGGATAAGTCCTCCATATTTCTACACTTCCATTGGTTGTTGACTAGTTTGAAATAAATCTAAAACAATATGAAACCTCCAATGTGCTCTCCTAGATCTGATCTACATGCATCAAGGTCCTTTTCATCATGTGGTTGCATTTCATTTTTAAATGGAATAGAAATAATACCTCTACAATAGTTGGTAGATCAATTACTATATTCATGCATGTAATTCTAATTCATGCCTCTGTTATTGGTCAACATTAATTTCAAACACGTGACTCAGAACCTTGACCAAATGCTTCAAAGGTGAGTTGACATCTTAGCTTGTATTTCTTCTCTTGAATAAATATTCTAGAGAGCTCCACATCTTACTATTTTGATGTGGTACCTATGCCCTGTTATTCCAACTCCTAGTCTATTCTTAGGCCTAGCTGGTGCATAGATTATTCTGGTGCATAACTAGTGCTAGATTATTGTTTAAGAATGGCAACATTTAGAAAGGACTTTGAAGAGATGATCTGTCAACACTTCATATTTATGGATTTATTCACAAGACTTTGTAAAATTATTACTACATTATTCTATCCTTCAATAAGAATAAACCATGCAATTAGTCTCTAAAGCACATAAAAACCAATGCTAAAAAACTAAAAAAAACATATTTTATTTATTATATTTAACATTTAATATCAACATAAATAATGATTAATGTTTTGCAGGTACTATGCTATTTGAATAAAAATGGACAAAAAATGGTTAAACTATTTGAAAAGTTAGATAATTTTATAGTTTCATCAAGATCTTGGTCATATAAAAGCTACTAGATCTACTTTGGAGGTCCATACTTTGAATTTCTATGCATCTAATTTTCTATCTTACTCATCTACTCTCATCCCTCAAGGGATAGGATTCAGTATTTTCATACCAAATCTAGAGTGAGAATATCATTTGTAGAATTAGGGGTAATTGGGAACCTAAGAGGGGATATTCTTGTTTGAATTTGCAATATTTTTCAAAACCATTCCAAAAAATCCATTCACCATAATCATACATAAAAAATAAGATAATGTAATTAGAAGATAGCATTACTAAACTACATGAACAAATGAAGGGAGATGAAAATAACAATTAAATCATAGGTGCCCATGGGCACCTCAATATATCACATATTATTCATACTTATTATACAAATGGATTCTTATTGAGGTGTATTTATTGTGATACCACAATCTCAATGAGAGGTTAACCTCAAATTGATATTGATGTAGCATTGAGGTTAGTATTGCAATGAAATAGTATTAAATTACTCTTTAAGTGAGGTTATCTAAAAGTGTGGATTAACCAATACCACTAAGGGTGAAATATGAAAAGGGCCCATAGGTTTACATGAACATACCTATAGTCTTACATAAATGAGTGTTGAGCAAGGTGCAGCAACAATATTGTCATTATTGTCAACACAGTAAGATAGATCTATTGATGCAGTGGATAGGAAGTTCAAAAGCCTTTCAGATGCAGAAGACAGGAGTTCAAAGGTTACTCAGAGTATGTACAGGGATTGTCCAAGAAAATTGAAGTGGCCCATATGCAAAAGTTCAAAGAAAAAGACAAGTAAGAAAAGTGTCGCGATATCGCGACATATACAGCAGGCAAGAAAAACTGTCACGATTTCACGACATGTTGAAAGAGAGAAAAATCAAGAAAAACTTGAAAGAGAGAAAAATTAGGATAAACTGTCACGATTTCATGACATGCTGGAAGAGAAAAAGGCAAGTGGAAAAACTGTCACGATTTCGTGACATGTTAGAAGAAAAAAGGCAAGTGGAAAAACTATCGCGATTTCGCGACATGTTGGAAGAGAAAAAGGCAAGTGGAAAAACTGTCACGATTTTGTGACATGTTGGAAGAGAAAAAGGCAAGTGGAAAACTATTGCGATTTCGTGACATGTTGGAAGAAAAAGAGAAAGCTAGAAGAAGTGTCGCGATTTCACGACAAGTTCGAAGAAAAAAAGAACAAGTAAGAAAAGTGTCACGATTTCGCGACATGTCGCATTTTCGCGACTCAAGAAAGGCAGAAAGGCAGGATAAAAAAAGTGTCACGATATCACATGTATTTTTGTGGGCCGAAGCAAAGAAAAAGCGCAAGGAGCAAAAATGTCGCGATATCGCGACATGTATTTTTGCGGGCCGAAGCAAAGAAAAAGCACAAGGAGCAAAAATGTCGTGATATCGTGACATGTATTTTTGTGGGCTGAAGCAAAGAAAAAGCGCAAGGAGAAAAAGTGTCGCGATATCGTGACATGTTGTATTTTCGTGGGCCGAAGCAAAGAAAAAGTGCAAGGAGCAAAAATGTCGCGATATCGCGACATGTATTTTCGCGGGCCGAAGCAAAGAAAAAGTGCAAGGAGAAAAAGTGTCACGATATCGCGACATGTTGTATTTTTGGGGGCCAAAGCAAAGAGAAAGCGCAAGGAGAAAAAGTGTCACGATATCACGACATGTAGCATTCTCGCGACCCGAAGGCAAGAGAAAGAGCAAAGGAGAAAAAGTGTCATGATATCGCGACATGTCGCATTCTCGCGACTAAAGGAGGAGAGAGAAAGTAAGAAGGCAGAAGTGTCACGATATCGTGACAAAAGTAAAAAGGAAGAGTACGGAGGCGAAAGTGTCATGATATCGCGACATGTGTTTTGTACAAGCCAAGAAAAGGAAAGTGCGGATTGGATTCTCGTGGTTAAGTTGAAGCCGACGAAGACCGATGACAGCCAACTAAGATTAGGGTTTACAACCGACTAAGATTAGGGTTTACAGTTGACTGAGATTAGGGTTTTCATCATGAAAATCTTGTTATAAAAGGAGGGCTGTTTGGAGAATTGAATGAGTTGAAGTGTGTGAAACATGGTCACTGTGCGTAGAGAGCAAGTCGTGTTGAATCATTCTAAGTGTGGAATTTTGCTAAGAAAGCAGAGTGCGCAACAAGGAGAAGATGATTGTGAAGTGTAGCAGAGTGTGCGAAGTGCTTGCACAAGGAAAGAAGAGTGTGCAACAGGGAGAAGATGACTATGAAGTGTAGCAGAGTGTGCAAAGTGATTGCACAAAAAAAGTAGAGTACATAAGGAAAACAAAGGTGACCAGTCAGGGTCTAGCAAAAGCAAAGGTATCTTACTATCAATCTTCTAGTTTTAGAATTGAAGTCCAAGTTGGAGCTTGGAATTAGGGGTTGGTGCTCCTTTCTATTGGTGCAGATAAATTAGGGGTTGGTGCTTCTTCCAGTGGGTGCTGGTAAAATTGTTTGTAAAGTTGTTGCTTTGCAAAGGCTGGATTTGGATGGTAGTCCAAGCAGTCATTTTTGAGGAGTAGCCACTTTGGTGAACCTCGTTAAATCTTGTGTTGTGTGATGTTCTCTTGTGATACTTGCTTTATCTGGTTCTAAGGTTTCTTATTTCTATTTTAAGAGCTATGAATTTAAGTTAAAAGAGCTACACTGATTCACCCTCCCCTCTCAGTGTCATTGTAAGACTAACAATTGGTATCAGAGCTAAGTTCCTGTACAAGCTTAACCGGCTAGGGAGATATTGGAAGTAATACAATGGTAGGTGGTGAAGGCTTCTCATCAAACAAAGCACCATTGTTTGACGGATCTAATTACACATTTTGGAGAATCAGGATGCAGACATATCTCTGTGCTTTGGGATACGACATCTAGGATTTAGTAGTTAGTGGATATACAATACCCATCACTCCTCCAGAGAAGGTTGATGAAAAGAAACTGTTTGACAATAACTCAAGAGCAATGAATGCTCTCATGAGCGGAATAAAAAATAGTGAACTAGTAAATATCATGAGCTATAAAACGGCAAAAGAGATATGGGACAAACTGAGGAGTATTCATGAAGGAAACGATAATATCAAGGAGGCCAATTTACAGACACATTGATCTCAGTTGGAAGCATTAAAAATGAATGATGATGAAAACATTGAGGGATATATGCTAAGAGTTAACGAAATCATTAATGCGATCAGAGGACTCGACGAGGATATCGAAGACTCCACCATCGTGAAAAAGGTATTAAGATCTCTTCCTCAAAGGTTTGATTCTAAAGTCTCAGCGATAGAAGAAGCTAAAAATCTAAATTATTTTAGTATAGATGAGATGTATGGTTCCTTGACTACATATGAGATGAGGATAGGAAGATCTAAACCCACAGATAGAGAAGCGGCTTTTAAAGCCCTCAAAAATAAAAATGCGAAACAAGAGTCCGAGGAAGAAGAGACATCAGATGAAATGGAAGCAAACTTTGTTAGAAAACTAAAAAGGGGAAAAGGAAAATACAGAGGAAAGCTACCGCTTAAATGTTTCAACTATGGAGGCATTGGGCATTTTGCGACTAAATGTCCACTTAATGAGAAGAACAAAAATGATGAAGGATCGCACCAAGAACGAAGTGACTGGAAGAAGAAAATGAATTTCAAAAAAGGCAACTTCAAGAAGAAAAGTTTCATCTCCAAGAATGCCAGTTCATTAGAAGATAGCTCAGGTGAGGATTCTGAAGAGGAAATAGGTGAAGCTCTTTTCATGGCATTTGAAGAAGAAAAGGAAGGAGTGAACTCTGAAGTATGTGGTGAAAACCTTGAGGCTGAAGTAGATCTAGTAGGTGAGTTGATCTCTGCACTTGAAGAGTGGAAAATAGAGAAGAAAAAGAATAAAAAATTTTCAAAAAGGCTTGAGGATGCAAACGAAATCATAACCAGTCTGAAAGTACAGACAAAAGAATACAAGAAAATATTTGAAGATCTTGAAGTTCAAATTACCATGAAAATAGATTATTGTTGCAAACTAGAAGAAGAGAATGTTGGTTTACGGATGCAGATAGAAGAGATGAATCACAAAATTAGTTGCTATCACAAACGCGAAGAAAGTTCTATGAAGCTGGATAAGATTATAAATGACCAAAGGCCTGCAAGCATCAAATTTGGTCTAGGCTTCATCGAAGGAGAATCATCAAATGGATCAAAGACCAGAAATGTAGAATCCATAAAGAATGAAGATAAGAAACAGGTTGATCAAGAAAAAAACATCTCATGCAAAAGAAAGCAATAATGCCAGGCACGAAAGGAGAATTGACAATGATGGATTCACCAATGTCACACATCAAAGAAGAAGAAGACCTATGGCTCCTACGACACCATGGCAAAGACCATCACCCAGGTTCAATTATCCCTTTTCTGGTTTTTGTTTTAAATGCAATGGCTATGGACATAAAATCTTAGACTGCAAATATAATGTAAGACCAAGGAATTTCACTAGTAGAAATGCTTTCTCTCCTTTGATGAATTATACAGTAGAATGTTATAAATGTCATAATTTTGGGCACATTGCAAGAAACTGTAGAAGTACATTTGCATCAAATCAGTTTCAGGGAAGAAAATTTCAATCAAACAGGATGAGTCAAAATAGAAAACTTCTCGAAAAACAAACACAAGCTATTGATAAGGGAAAGGCAAAACAAGAGCTCAAATCTACTATCAAAACGAGGTGGAAAGAAAAGGAGCGACTTAAGGAAGAAAAAGAATCTTTAATAGTACAAACAACATTTAAAGCACAGAATAAATATGTACCATGGATACTCGATAGTGGATGCTCCAGTCATATGACAGGTGACAAACAAAAATTTGAGAAGTTACAAAAATATGAAGGTGGATCAGTAAATTTTGGTAATAATGATGGAGCTAAGATAGTTGGCAAAGGCTCAATTAAAATTAGTGATGGAAAAATTAAGTCAGAAGAAGTTTTGTTTGTAGATGGGTTGAAACATAACTTGTTGAGCGTAAGTCAGATTTGTGATAAAGGTCATGAAGTAGTCTTTATGAAGCAAGGTTGTGAAGTCAGAAGAACAAACAGTGGAAAATTGATAGCAACTGGATCAAGGACATCTGGTAACCTGTACATGCTCTCAGAGACTTCAAAAGGAGCTTGTTTTATTGGATAGGAAGAAGAAAATTGGTTGTGGCATAAGAGACTCGGTCATATCAGTTTTGATAATCTAGTAAAAATCACCTCAAAAAGGGCAGTAAGAGATATTCCCACCATCAACAAACCTGCAAACAACATTTGTGCTTCATGCCAAAAGGGGAAGCAAACTAGAGTCACATTTAAAACAAAAGAGTACTACACAAGCAAACCTTTGGAACTAATACACACCGACTTATGTGGACCCATGAGAACACAAAGCATAAATGGTGACAAATATTTTATGTTGTGCATTGATGACTATTCTAGAATGACTTGGATATTTTTCTTGAAGCATAAATCAGAAGCTTTTGATATGTTCAAAATTTTCAAAAACCAAGTTGAGAATGAAACAGGAAAGAGGATCAAATGTCTAAGATCAGATAGAGGAGGAGAATTCATTTTAGAGGAGTTTACAGAGTACTGTGAAAAATACGATATTAAGAGACAATTTTCAGCAGCCAGGACACCTCAGCAGAATGGAGTGGTAGAACGAAAGAACAGGACAGTGCAGGAAATGGCACGAACTATGCTGGCTGAAAGCATATTAGCAGACAAATTTTGGAAAGAAGCAGTCCATACTGTGGTGTATATCCAAAATAGGTACATGCTGAGAACACATGAAAGCAAAACTCCTTATGAGTTGTGGTTCGGTAAAAGGGCAACAACAAAATACCTCAAAGTTTTTGGCAGCAAGTGCTACATCAAAAGAACTGAAGATAATCTTGGTAAGTTTGAAGATAGAGTGGATGAAGGTATTTTTTTCGGTTATTCATCAAAAAGAAAAGCTTACAAATGCTACAACAAAAGGCTAAAGAAAATTGTGGACAGTGTCGATGTTAAATTTGATGAAGGTAGAGAACGAGTAATTAGCTATGAAACGAACTACCCAATCTATGAAGAAGCTATTGAAGGAGATGAGGAAAAAGAAATTGAAAAGATACAGAAAATTGACTCAGATGATTTAAGTTGTGATTCAAAAATGGAAGAAAATAAGAAATTCAAAATAGGTAGTTGGTAGAAAAATCATCCTAGAGAGAAAATAATTGGAGACCCCAAAGTTGGTGTTCAAACAAGAAGAAGAGTAGTAAGTAACTACTCTCTACTATCCAGCATTGAGCCCAAAAATGTTGCTGATGCAAGCAAAGATGAAAGTTGGATGAAGGCAATAAATGAAGAATTAGATCAGATCGAGAAAAACAAAACTTGGGAGTTAGTACCTAGACCTGCAAATAAAAATATAATCGGGACTAAATGGATTTTTTGAAACAAATTGAATGAAGACAGACAGGTAATAAGAAATAAAGCAAGATTGGTTTGCAAGGGCTATGCACAAGTTGAAGGCATTGACTTTGAGGAAACTTTTGCACCAGTAGCTAGACTAGAGGCAATTAGAATGTTTCTGGCTTTAGTAGTCTACAAGAATTTCAAAGTTTATCAAATGGATGTGAAATCAGCGTTTTTGAATGGGAAACTTGAAGAAGAAGTTTATATTGAGCAACTAGATGGTTTCCAACTTGGTGATGATCCCAACTTGGTTTGCAAGTTGAAGAAAGCACTATATGGCTTAAAACAGGCACCCCGAGCATGGTATGCAAGGCTAGACAACTATCTCACTCAACAAAGGTTTAAGAAAGGTATGGTGGATAGTAATTTGTATGTCAAAATAAAAAATGGGCATCTTATTGTTCTTGTTGTATATGTAGATGATATCATATTTGGTAGCAACAAGGATGAGTCGTGTAAAGATTTAGCAAATAAGATGTATAAAGAATTTGAAATGTCAATGATTGGTGAACTTTCGTATTTCCTCGGGTTGCAAGTTAATCAAAATAAGAAGGGCATATTTATTTCTCAAGTTAAATATGTGAAAGAGATGTTAAAAAAGTTCACAATGGAGGATTGTAAGCCAGTTAGCACACCCATGATGACAGGTTGCAAGTTGAGCAAGGATGACAAATCTCCAACTATTGATCAAACCATGTACAGATCTATGATTGGAAGCTTATTGTACCTGATAGCTACCAGACCAGATATTTTGTAGGCAGTATGCATGGTAGCACGATTTCAGGCTAATCCCAAGGAGACTCATGTGACAACAGTGAAAAGGATTCTTCGATACCTCAAGGGTACTATGGAATATGGGTTATGGTATCCAAAAGGTAAAGACTTCACCTTGATTTTGTATTTAGATGCAGATTGGGCAGGATGTGTAGATGATAGAAAGAGTACCAGTGGAGGTGCATTCTACCTTGGAGACAGATTGGTCGCATGGCACAATAAGAAACAAGAATCAGTTTCTTTATCGATAGCAGAGGCAAAATATATTGCAGCGACAACATGTTGTACATAGGTATTGTGGATGAAACAAACTCTGAAAGATCTTGGTATTAGTTTCAGTGAGCCAATATCAGTTAAGTGTGATAACACCAGTGCCATAAACATCTCCAAGAATCTGGTTATGCATTCATGCACAAAACACATTGCTATTAGGTATCACTTTTTGAAGGAGAAAGTTGCGAAAGGTGAGGTTAAGTTGGATTTTGTTCCAACTACAGAGCAAGTAGCAGATATCTTCACAAAACCATTGCCCAAGGAAATTTTTGAGTACCTTCACAATAAATTGGGAGTGGTCACACTTCCCAAGAATTGACTAGCTACAGGGATCACATTCTCAGGGGGAGCATTTAAGTATTTGATTATCTTTGTGCTCATGTTCATGATTTTTGCTAAGTGTAATAAATTGTGTCTGAGAATGTTGTGTAAGGACTCAGGGGGAGTCTGCAGTAGCCCTTTGGTATTATTGTCAAAGGGGGAGAAGAGTTACGAGAAATTGCACATGTGTTGCCAACAATTCCAAAGGGGGAGATTGTTGAGCAAGGTGCAGCAACAATATTGTCATTGTTGTCAACACAGTCAGATAGATCTATTGATGCAGTGGATAGGAAGTTCAAAAGCATTTCAGATGCAGAAGATAGGAGTTCAAAGGTTACTCAGAGTATGTATAGGGATTGTCCAAGAAAACCGAAGTGGCCCATATGCAAAAGTTCAAAGAAAAAGACAAGTAAGAAAAGTGTCACGATATCACAACATATACAGTAGACAAGAAAAACTGTCGCGATTTTGCGACATGTTGAAAGAGAGAGAAAAAGCAGGAAAAACTGTCGCGATTTCATGACATGTTGAAAGAGAGAAAAAGCAGGATAAACTGTCATGATTTCGTGACATGCTGGAAGAGAAAAAGGCAAGTGGAAAAACTATCACAATTTCGTGACATGTTAGAAGAAAAAAGGCAAGTGGAAAAACTATCGCGATTTCGCGACATGTTGGAAGAGAAAAAGGCAAGTGGAAAAACTGTCACGATTTCATGACATGTTGGAAGAGAAAAAGGCAAGTGGAAAAACTGTCGCGATTTCGCGACATGTTGGAAGAAAAAGAGAAAGCAGGAAGAAGTGTCATGATTTCGTGACAAGTTTGAAGAAAAAGAGAACAAGTAAGAAAAGTGTCGCGATATTGCGACATGTCGCATTTTCGTGACTCAAAAAAGGCAGACAAGCAGGATAACAAAAGTGTCACGATATCGCGACATGTTGTATTTTCATGGGTCTAAGCAAAGAAAAAGCGCAAGGAGAAAACATGTCGTGATATCGTGACATGTTGTATTTTCGCGGGCCGAAGCAAAGAAAAAGTGCAAGGAGCAAAAATGTCGTGATATTGCGACATGTATTTTCGTGGGCAGAAGCAAAGAAAAAGCACAAGGAGAAAAAGTGTCATGATATCGCGACATGTATTTTCGTGGGCCGAAGCAAAGAAAAAGTGCAAGGAGCAAAAAGTGTCGCGATATCACGACATGTATTTTTGTGGGCCAAAGCAAAGAAAAAGTGCAAGGAGAAAAAGTGTCACGATATCACGACATGTTGTATTTTTGGGGGCCGAAGCAAAGAGAAAGCGCAAGGAGAAAAAGTGTCACGATATCGCGACATGTAGCATTCTCGCGACCCGAAGGCAAGAGAAAGAGCAAAGGAGAAAAAGTGTCGTGATATCGCGACATGTCGCATTCTCACGACTAAAGGAGGAGAGAGAAAGTAAGAAGGCAGAAGTGTCACGATATCGCGACAAAAGTAAAGAGGAAGAGTACGGAGGCGAAAGTGTCGCGATATCACGACATGTGTTTTCGTGGGTACAAGCCAAGAAAAGAAGCAAGGAGGAAAAAGTGTCACGATATCGCGACATGGTGTATTCTCATGGTTAAGTTGAAGCCGACGAAGACCGATGACAGCTGACTAAGATTAGGGTTTACAACCGACTAATATTAGGGTTTACAGTCGACTGAGATTAGGGTTTTCATCATGAAAATATTGTTATAAAAGGAGGGTTGTTTGGAGAATTGAATGAGTCAAAGTGTGTGAAACACAGTCGCTGTGTGCAGAGAGCAAGTCGTGTCGAATCATTCTAAGTGTGGAATTTCACTAAGAAAGCAGAGTGTGCAACAAGGAGAAGATGAAAGTGAAGTGTAGCAAAGTATGCGAAGTGCTTGTGCAAGGAAAGCAGAGTGCGCAACAGGGAGAAGACGACTGCGAAGTGTAGCAGAGTGTGTGAAGTGCTTGCAAAAAAAAAGTAGAGTACACAAGGAAAACAAAGGTGGCCAGTCAGGGTCTAGCAAAAGCAAAGGTATCTTACTATCAATCTTCTAGTTTTAGAATTGAAGTCCAAGTTGGAGCTTGGCATCAGGGGTTGGTGCTCCTTTCTGTTGGTGTAGATAAATCAGGGGTTGGTGCTCCTTCCGATGGGTGCTGGTAAAATTGTTTGTAAAGTTGTTGCTTTGCAAAGGCTGGATTTGGATGGTAGTCCAAGCAGTCATTTTTGAGGAGTAGCCACTTTGGTGAACCTCGTTAAATCTTGTGTTGTGTGATGTTCTCTTGTGATACTTGCTTTATCTGGTTCTAAGGTTTCTTATTTCTATTTTAAGAGCTGTGAATTTAAGTTAAAAGAGCTACATTGATTCACCCCCCCCCCTCTCAGTGTCATTGTAAGACTAACAAGGATGGTCATAGGATTACATAATCACAAGCCCATAGGCTTTATGAATGGTGCTCATAATGTTAGGAAAATGGTAAGTGAAAAGAAAACTAAACCATAATCATTAACCTGAAATATTAAATACATTAGGTTTATATAGTATAAACCATAGGCTCTAAATAGTCTATTAACAACCGTTCCCCCCTTAGGTAGGTAATGAGTAATTTAGGAGTCCTCTCCCCTAATTCAGCTAACTAATTTAGAATAGTATGCTAACAACTAACCTACTAACCAATGTAGTCAAAATGACTACAATGACTAACTAGTAAAAGAAATTTACTAGTGGTAAAAAGTAACACCTCACTTTTTACCATGAGGTAAATTATATCTACCTAAATGAGGTAATATTTATAGTTACTAACACAATAACTCTAACATCCCCCCTTATTACATTATTTGGGTAATACATACATATCCCTCTATACAACAATATTTGGGAAAAGTATATAACTGCCCCAATACAGTGAAGAAGATGTTGTTCTACTGGTTCTTTGCTCTGTCACAGTACTTTGGCTGCTCTTAGGCAAAAAATGGGTCATTCCTCGCTTTGTCTTCATGCCAACGAATGTCCTTATGGTAATCACATCATCCAATCGATTTGCATGGGTAACCAACTGCTGCAATCGCTATGTGTAGTAGAATAGATCACTTCATACAAGGTTCATTCATTTACAATATGAACTTGCAAAAGATAAGGTAGCTAAGGTGTCGGTCGCTGCCAAAAATGCACCCTTATAAGTTCCCCCCTTCTTGTTGCAAAACATAGTGTAATGAATTTTCTGAAGGAAGTGTGACTAAGGTGTCGGTCAAAGCCGAAAATGCACCCTTATAAGTCTTCTTCCCTATTTACAAAAAATTATGAAGAAAAGAAATTGATATCCCCCCCTCAATTGCATAAAGGTATGCAACTCAAAATTTTTGTGAAGGATTTTACAAATATTGCCTCCTAGACAATTTTACATCACAAAAAATCGCTCCTCTTGTTACAAGTACTTCAAACACTTAGAATTTGCTATTTATGAAGCCTAAAAGAGGTACAAGCACCCCTTATTGCATGGTCTTCAAACAAAATACTTATGCTATTTATGAAGCCTAAAAGAAGAGAGAGAGAATGATGCTTTTGCCCAAGGGACACATGTGTTTTCCCTCTACAAAATTGTTTTAGCAATTTAGCACTCCTTGTGCTATCTTTGAACTAGAAATAGAATTAGAATGAGACACTTCACTAGAAATATGGCTTATGTGTTGTGCCTTTGCCATTTTAGTTTTGCTTGTTTTGAAACCAACACTGAAGGGTGTCATGGTTGTCATTTTTACAATGGGTGCAAAACTATGCGTTCGAGGCAATTTGATCAAAAAATTTCACCAATTTGTTCTTTCTTATTGTAAGTACTTCAAGCATGATTGTTGTTATGAAGTCTAAAAGAAAAGATATAGTTTGTATGATGACTTCTACTTTTCTGAATGCCTTTACAAGTTTTATCTCCCTCTTGTCAAGATCTATGTTTGAAGGAAGAAAGGAATTATCCCCCCTTAGTGCAAAGGATTGCTACTTTCAAGGTTCCTAAAAAAAACTTGTTCTTTCTTTTGATTACCCTAAAAGAGTACCAAAATATAATTCACTCAAACAGATATTTAATGGCACCTGCCTTAACTCCCTTTAGGAAGGATGAAAAGTTTGAGGAAATTTAAGCCAAACAAATAAGAGTGAATTAGGGGTTTTGTTGATTTAGGAGAGAATATCAAGTAATTTTGTCTTTAAATCTGTGCAAGGATTTACACAAATTTGTGAAATTTTTGGGTTTAGTGTGTTCTTGATTATATGACTTATAATTGCAAAAGAAATAATGCAATAATCAAACAAGAATGCCCACAAAATTATTATCACCTAGGTGTCGGTTGCTACCGAAAATGCACCTAATTTGCCATTAAAGGTGTCGAGTAAAATCGAAAATGCACGTTTTAATTTTTGCAACAAAATGTGTGTTTTGTGTTGTGCAAAAAATGATATTTTTATGTCTCCTTTGTTTTCCAATTTTGCAAAAGAAGTACAATGTTGTCTTCTCCCCTATATTTTGCAAAATTAACAATTTTGAGCACTCCTTCCAAGACAATTCGACACACGACCCGCATTTGGAAGGCTTCTAGAACTAGTCAACAAACGACTTAGTTTTTGATGGACCCAAGGTTACAATTTCTTCTCAAATTTTTGCAAAAAAAAATGTGTAATTTGATGTCTTATATCCCCCCTTGGAGAAAACAAATGCACACTTTGCCTTTGAATATTACAAAATTTTAAGTCTCCTTGTTTTCAAATTTGCAATAAAGAATCAATTGTGTTGATTTTATCCTTCTTTGAAATGTGCAAAATGAACAAGGTTAGAAAGGTTAAGGTGCCCTAATTTTGCAATAAAAAATGCTCTTCTATGTCTTAGATCCCTGTTTGTGAGAAAACAAAAGCATGATTTTGTTTTACTATTGCAAAAAAAATAGGGTTGCCCTCATTGATTTTAATATGCAAAATTTAAACAAAAAAAGTTTAATCTTTAAATTTTAATTTTAATAATAAAAATAAAGTTATATATTAAAAAAAATCAATTTATAAAAAATGGATTTTTTGTTAAAGATATAACTTATACTTAAATTATGAAAAAAAATATATAAAGAAAAAAAACTTTTAATGGAAATAAAGCAAATTAAAAAAAAATTAAAAAACCTTATCGTTTGTTTTTTTTTTTAAATACCTTGGAGCAAAATAACCCCAACAGGAGTCGAACTCCCGACCTCCTGTCGGGAGTTTTACTCGCGGGTAGAACTACCAGTCGGGCTATCCAGCCCGACGGGTTCTATTAAGACCCGCCTTCCCTTTAAAGCGGTATACACCGCGAGGGAAGGAAAATGTGAAGCCTTTCTCAAGGCTTCGGGACAATTTGTCCCACATTGATGCCGCGAGGCATCTTGAGGGGTATAAAAACAAGATAACCCCCTTTTATGTTTGATTGCCTGCGGGCAATCAAAAAATAGCTAAAGTATTTTATCGCTCGCTCCAACGAATGACCATTCGCCACGTAGACAAACAGGGAATGAAGTTCTAGACACCATAATGATTATCTAAACGCCACTTCAGCCCCTAAAAATTTGTGCCATGTACGTCAGATGTTCGCTTGTCACCACGTTAGCTCCTCAAAAGTTGTGCCACTTGGTGGATTCGATGGTGGCTGTTCACCTCGAGAGTCGCATCATTTGTGGGATCCAGTGGCGACTGTTCACCTCGGGAGTTGTGTCATTTGTTGGATCTGACGAAGGGTGCACCTGCCCTCGTTGACTGGTCCAAGTCTACGAGGACTAGGCAGGTCAGGTCCCCTGATAGGGATGTCCCCCTGTCAGTGTCGGTCAAACCCGAGGATGCACCTGCCCTCGAGTTGAGGTCCTGTCCCCGCCTGGGAGGGTGCGTCTGCCCTCCCAACTATGTGGGGAACCCATCGGGGTAGCACGATCGGTCGTCGAGGATCAGAGGGTGATCTTGCCCTCGTAGATCTCAATCATCGAAGGGCTAGTTCTGATGGTTGGTCGTCTCGTGGTGTAGGCCTGTGGGCCTGTTTCGGGATTCATGCCTCTACGGGCCGAGATCCAACTCCAACCAGGTAATTGCATGCCTAGTGCATCAAGAAGCACACAAGATCATACAATACTTCGAGAACTATTCCTAGACCAGCTCCTGTGGGCCACCTCAAGATGCGTGCATAGGTACCAGGTAGAACCCCAGTGAATGATACCAATGTTAGGAAAATGGTAAGTGAAAAGAAAACTAAACCATAATCATTAACCTGAAATATTAAATACATTAGGTTTATATAGTATAAACCATAGGCTCTAAATAGTCTATTAACAACCGTTCCCCCCTTAGGTAGGTAACGAGTAATTTAGGAGTCCTCTCCCCTAATTCAGCTAACTAATTTAGAATAGTACGCTAACAACTAACCTACTAACCAATGTAGTCAAAATGACTACAATGACTAACTAGTAAAAGAAATTTACTAGTGGTAAAAAGTAACACCTTACTTTTTACCATGAGGTAAATTATATCTACCTAAATGAGGTAATATTTATAGTTACTAACATAGTAACTCTAACACATAAGCACCTGATCACACATTTGGATTTGGACTAAAGGATATTAGATTACACATATTTCAACACCCCCCATAATCTAAGTTGAGAGGTCTAAGGAAAGAATGCATTAGAGGTAATACACCCCCCTAATAATGGATGCTCTAGTTGGCCTCTCCTATTCTCTTATGTTCTCATCTTCATCATTAGAAAACTTTTTAGCATCCCTTAAGAATTTTTTCTCAGTCTTCTTTAGCCTTGTAATGCAATTCTTGATGCAATGTCATTTCATTTTATAATACTCACAAGTTTTTAGTTTATTTTAAATCTTAGATTTTACCTTAGGCATCTGAGTCTTAGTTTCAATTGAATTAAAGTCTTTTGGATGAGCTTGTGTATGAGAAAATACTCCATAATTATTCATTGTCATTTATGAATTGATTACAAGCTTGAAAAACCTTGAAGGGAGATGGGTTGTGGTTCTTTAATAGTCATAAAATTCACATAAAGAACCAATCCAACTATATGAAAAGAAGGAGAAATATTAGAAGTAATAGATTTGACATACTCTTCATAATTGTTTATATTACCTCCTATCATAACTAGATCATATTTTAGAGATTTGAAGATATATAGTCTTCAGCAATACTAAAGTCTAAAATTTTGATATGGAAGAGCTCTATTTATATTATGTTAATTTCACTAGCACTTAATTTTCCATTGAGATCTTATAAAGTAGTCCATACATCAACAAGATCAATCTTATCACTAATATGAAAAAATACATCCAATTCCACTAACATGAAGAATAGTCCAAGAGTTTCCTCCTTTCTATTGTTAAATTTATTATTAGTAAGCCCTTATTCTTATTAATTAATGAAGATAAACTAAAGGTTTTACTTCTGAGTAATATTTCCATTTGAACTGACCAGGAGCTATAATTATTTCCAATGAGGTGGGTAACATACCCTAGGGATTCAATATTGCATAAAAATATTAAATAGATATTTAATAGGTTTAGAGACTGATGTCACCACTATATATAGCTAAAAATATATGCAATCTAAAAAATAGGCTCCAAATGCTACATCTGGTAAGATTAGCACTCAATTAGAAAAAAATAATAAAATGATAAACCTTAGAAATATTTCACTAAATCAACTATTGTGATGTATTTCCATTGGATTGGTTGCTACATCTGCAAATTGATGTTTGATATTTGTTTCAATATGATTGGCAAATGAAACACTTCATATATAATTTTTTTTATGTGGCTTTAGAGCCAATGAGGCTTAGACCCAAGACCCCATGCAAATATGTAAGGAACCTAATTTTTGTGCCACACATACATGTTGAAATCAAAGTGGAGAAATTCTATTTTAATTGGTGTACAATTAAGATTACTTATTGGATAAAAATATTACCCTAAAGGGGTTAAAACTATATTCCTTTCCCTTATAAAGTTTTGGCCATCACTCATCTACCATTGCACTAGAACTTGTGAGTGCAATGGAGATAAGAATGACTCTATGAAGCTAATCGTGGATCACTATAGAAGCTATATTTGGAACTAAAAAGAAATAGGGAAGGATGCTCGAACCCCCAAACTCACAATGCTAGAACATTCTTGCTATCCACCTATTGGAGATATTACATTATTTTATCCCTCTTGCAATATTAGTTTAGTAGTGATTTATATTTTTATAATGTATGTGTTAATGAGAAAGAGTGCAAAGTGTCAAGAGAGTATGAAGAGTCACATTGTACTGCTCCAAATTTTTCGCATCCTTACCTTCAGGCTATAGGATCCACGCCCGAAAGGGGGATGCGAGAAGGATGGGACAATACCTCGGACTGAGAGGCCCTTTGAAGGTCACGCCTCTCGGGGGAGGGGTATAAGGGTGAATTTTTGACGGATGGTGGGGTTCACCAGGAAACTTTGAGTGGCAGTTTCCATGCCTAGGTTGAGAATGGGTTTGATGTGTTCATTTTATACTCAATCATTCATATTCCTAGGTTGGCCAGAATGAATCTAAGCTATTCTATATGAAAATGCTGATTTATATGAATACAGAAAGCATGAATGAATCCTAAATGTAAATATTATACTAAATGAGAAAGAATGCACCTGATTTCGGATGTCTGATGAAGATTCTGAAGCTTGTAGGAGTCCAGATCATCCCGAATATGACAGGATCATCTGCAATTGTACAGAATCATCCCAGATCACAGTCGATCATCTGAGATCAGACAAGATCATCGTCGATCTGATGAATTCATTAGAAACCTGCAATCACAGAAATAGACACCAAAAACCAAAAATGCTACTGCAAGAATAATGCAAAATGATAGAAATGATAGTATAAATGCCTAACTGATAAATCTAGATAGCAAATTAAAGGAAATGCATTGTTTTAATAACTTATTTTAACTTTATCATGCATTTATGCTAAATGAGGTGAACTCCAGGATGCAGAATGAAAATAAATCAAGCTAATGCATAGTAAAATAAAGAAGAAAGATGAGAAATGCAAACTCAGGGCTCTGGTTGCCCCCAATCTGAACTGCAGTCGAGATCACCTCCAATCGTACGAGATCATCGTCGATCTATGACAGGATCATCCAAAATCGTCTGGAATCGCTTGCGACGATCCGAGCTTCCTCCAACTGAAGCATAGTGAAAACCTGCAATGAAAACTTAAAACTACGAGTGCAAACAATGGTGGATAGGACGTCTTGACACAACAAAACTAAATGGCAGGGAAAATCAATCAGGGAATCATGGGATCAGCCAACCAGGGGGATAAACTGAGAAAATCCCAGTTTATATAGGATTAGGGGGAGGTTAGGAGGTTGGGGATCATCCCAATCTGGGAGATCCTCAACGGAGGAATCTCCAACTACGTAGACACGCTTCTGCCCAAGTTGGAGAGGTTGTTGAAACAGAAGCTAATTATGAAAATTTGGTTTTGGGACGAAATCGTCTAGACGTTCTGTTCCAGACGAATTCGTCCGATCTGGGATGATTTCGTCTGATCGATGATGATATCGTCCAACGGTCAAAACAACTCCTAAAAATGGCACGAAAAATGGGGTGAGCGGTTAACGGGAGGTTTCGGGGTTAAAATTCAAATTTTTATCTTTTTACTAAGGGTTTAACTGTGCCAATTTTAGGGTGCTACATTTTGCCCCCTCTTTAGCGAATTTTTTGAAGAAAATGCGTTAAAGACGAGTTCTTCCCATTTTACGAGAAAGCAAAAATTTACTCAATTTTCTAGACGACGATTCTAGGTCGAATCGTACAACTGCTTACTATGGTGCCCCCTTCGTGTTTTTACCCAAATCGAACGTTTGAGGTAAAAGCGCGAAAAAGCAAAATTTTAAAAAAAGTTGTTTTTAAATAAAATTAAGAAAAATAGGGTAAAACCCTAATTCATTTTTACTGTTCATTTTCACTGTTTTTAGAGCTCTGCAGGCAAAATGGTAGAAACAACACATAGATCGACAGAGGTCCGGCGCGGGTTGCGGGTAAGGATCTAAACCTAGTGAATTATGTTTTTAATTTGATTTGTGTGATTTTTTATTTAAATTTTGACTATTTTTGGGGCATCACGGCCATTTTTAGGCCGTCGACGACGTCGGGATGAAATCGTCCCAATTTCATCGAAATCGTCCCTAGATCGTCGATTTCATCTAGGGGCGAAATCGATGGAATAGGGGCGATCCCGTCCAACAAGGGGCGATCCCCAAGTTGAGAAATCGGAGATGATTTCATCCTACCAAGGATGATTTGACTTAATTTAGTATGATATCATCCAATAGTGGACGATATCATCATTTTTTTTAGAAGATTAAATTGATTTAACTAATTTTAATGATTATCTATTAATGATTTTTATTGTTTGATTATTTATTTTGTAGAGGGGATTACTAAAAAGTTAGGAGTGGAAATACGGGGGGCTCAGAGATGATGTAGCCATGCTCGACCAGGCAGAGCGAGACCGACTAGCAGAGGTTGGACTACAGCATGTGGCAGAGATGCCACAAATACCTACAGACATGGGGCTACTGACAGCCCTAGCAGAGAGGTGGTATCCGGGGTCATCCTATTTTTAGTTATCGATAGGGGAGATGGCTCCCACTCTAGAGGATGTATGGAGGATCTTGAGGATCCCCATACAAGGGCGATTTATGACTCCTATGGCCAATCAGGGCCATGCCATGATGCGCCTATGCGGAGACCCTAGCTTCACCCTGGAGAAGGGCGGAGTGAACATCGAGACATTAAGGCAGATGCCTGGGGCATCTCGATTGACTCAGGTTTTGGTAGGGGTAGTGGGTGGCTTACTGCTATGCCACCAGAGCGGATGCAGGTTACCATGGCTACTCTCAGATGTGGTCTACGATATGAGAGACCACGGCTATAGATTTTCTTGGGGCAGCTTTGTGCTATGCCGCTTGTATAGGATCCTGCATGGGGTCGTATACAAGGGAGGTCGATGTCTAGTTTTGACATCGTTGCTACAAGTTTGGTGCTGGGAGCACATTGCGGTGCGGAGGCCGATAGGGCTTCCACTGATAGGGGTTGACCGGGAGAGACCCCAGGTTTTCTATTGGTGGCTCCAGAGAGGGTCACAATGATGGATAGATCTGTCGATGTCTCGAAGGTTGCTAGATGACCTCATCCTAGACTAGATCACCTGGAGGCCATGGAGAGAGCATCCAGGGTGGGGAGAGGATGGACAGGAGTTGGCTCGCATCAGGCAAGTCTGCTGGCTGAGGATGGAGTGGGGAGAGGTAGAGCTCCACCGCTATGACCGAGTTTTGAGGTAGTTCGGTCTACAATAGGGGATCCCTTCTCTCAGAGACTACGAGTACTCCTAGACTATTCGAGATAGTACTACACTGAGCGGGGCTCCAGATATGCAATGATTCTAGAGTCAGGACATGGATGATGCCCCCATTCAGCTAATGGATGGGGATGATGCTAGGGTCACAGATGGGTATGATGCCTGGTACGTAGGCATCCACCCTCCTCGGATGATGAGGGCATAGGGTCCGATGCACGTCATGGTGTGACGGATGGGGAGGCGGTGCCAGGCTACTATCGATGCAGTGAGGGGTCATGGGGGGAGGGAGCAATGATGGTCTCCTCAGGAGAGATGTCGGAGAGTGCCATAGGCTCCGGAGAGACCATAGCAGGCAGAGAGGAGAGAGGAGGGACTCCCTTCTCAGTAGAGGGATAGGCCAGCATCGCTCGATAAGGGCAAGGGTATCGAGGTGGGGGAGAGCAGCGAGATGGTGGCTCTCCGGGCTGAGAATGCCCGCCTACGAGCTCAGGTGCAGACTCTACAGGATGAGGCTACACGACTCAGGGCTCGGAGCGGAGGGGCGAGCATGTAGGAGTTGGCATGGTCTATTGCTCAGACCATGTTCTATCAGGGAGCATACTTCCAGCTGGTTCCAGAGGGCCAGAGGTTACAGCTGCCAGTCGGCATTGCGGAGCCGATCAGGATGGGATCATCGAGGACATCCTCATGATCGATGGTGAGGACCCGAGACACAGCATGGACCTCTATGGGGCCACCTCCTCCACCTCAGGGTGGGAGAGGAGATGAGGTTGAGAGCTCGAGGGCTTCTCGAGACTAGCTGCTATAGACTATAGATTGGATATATTTTTGAGAGGATTGAGTATGCCAGGGTATAGATTGTGGCATACCAATCCAGTTTTGATATGATGTACATATATTTTGATATATATATATATATGATATTTTTTTTGTGATATGACTTGTCCATATGTTTTATGATGCTTTAAGTTTTGAATTGTTGATTGATTATTCATGTAATTATGTCGTTTGGAAATAGTATAATTTTATGTCATGCTATAAAATTTAAATGAAATAATCTGATGTAAACAAATTGGTTGTTTGTGGTGTGATTTGATGAAAAATAAAGGGACTTCTAACAATAATTTCAAAGGACATTGTCGTTGTTATATGACCATTTCATGGAGTCGTCGCTCGCTAGGTCGTCAAGCTAATCCCAGTATAGAAATATTGCTAAAAGTAAAAGAGTGCTTAAGAGACTGTCTTAAGACTTTGTGTTGTGATGATGAAAAATGATGATGGTGATGATTTGTTTTCAGATTTTCATGAAAATATTATGCATGAAATATTAAAAATATGATTTTTGCTAGGCATAAAATTCCTAAGTGTGATAAAATTTTGAACAATTCCTTAGGAATTATACCATGGTTGCAAAATGGAATGTTGACATAATGAAATGAAATAGAAAAATGTGTTCGTTCTTTTTAAAGCACAATTGTGTAACATAATGATGTAAGCCATATGTTTTTATGAATTATAATGAATGGGAAATAAAATTAGAACAATGGTTTGCGCTAGGCATAGAATTATAGGTATAGACTTATACCATCATCGCGAAATCCAAGAAAAATAATTTTATTGCATAATTGATTTTTGATTTTGAGATAAACAGAAAAAATATATAAACGTGACTTTATTGCTAGATTTTTGAATATGTTGTTGAAAAAAATGTTGGATTTTTGAAAACAATGTATGTAATTGTTTTTATACGAAACAGATGTTCTTAAATAAGAAGATGAAATTATTCCAAAAAGAGTTGCAAAAATATTTTAAATTATCTCAAAGACAAAATGTAGATTTATAAGGAACCCTCATGTGCATATGTGAGTTCATTGCCGATCTTGATTTATCATAATGATACAAAATCTCTCAAATACAAATGTGTGTGCAATTGTATTGTTCATTTACCAATTTTGAGCAAGATAATTTGATACAAGTAATTTGAATTAACCAAATAAGTGTTCGTTGACCATGATTTATATGCATGTAACCATACCAGACTACTATGTAAGTCGGGTCATCAAGAGCTAGCTGATCCATAAGCAGACATAGGTCTGTACAAAAGAAGGTCGCTAATGTGACAGACATATCACCACGCTAGGGATTACCCAAGGCCAAGCGGGTTGGGCACAAACCACCTGTTATGGGGCTTACCTCACAGTTTTCGAATAATTGAGAATTCCAGGGATTCAAGCTCATTCACCCTTCTTTTCTTTTTCAAGGGGTAGGGAAAGGGATTTTATTGCTTTTTCTTTTGCTTTTTCTTTTCTCTTCTTTCTCTTTTTTTTTTTGTATTTTTGCTTGGAACTGAGATAATGCTGAAATATTGCTGCGATGGTACAAAATAATATTTTTCTTTTTCTCATTTTCTTTGACTTTTTTTTTTCTTCCTATACTAGGGATACTTGCTCGGATTGGCTGTAGAGCAAGGGATTTTTATTCTGGGCAGGGGTGAGCTTGTCCTTTTGTCAATTCTCAAAGATTCTAGACCATGTGCATGATAGGATAGCAGGGGAAACTTTTCGCTCAAGAAACCACTTCTACTATGTAGCATCATATTGAATTTGCAATGAAATCATTTTAATGTGAAGAGATATACTTGGTTCAAGTAAATAACAAGATCAATTCTCTATGCTCAAAACTTTATTTAATTCAACTGTGGACTTTGATATAAGAGAGATTAATAATCATACCAAATAAAATCAAGATATTTATTCATGTGAGTGTGAAAGTGCGGGATTCCAAATAAATGCTAATTTATCCAAAATAATTGAAAATATAACTGCAATACTTCAAGAATTGACAGGTGCGAAAATAAAAGATGTTTTTGAAGATTTTGATGATTTTGATGTTTTTATATTTTGATTTTGATTTATGAATTGAGAAGATACACAATATGATTGTTTTTGAAATTTTTATATGAATGACTAAAATGAAACAATATGCAAAATAACAATATATACAATGATGAAATGACCAGATTTTATGCATAATAGCATTTAAGATGCATAATGTTCATAGGTTCTTTAAGATCTTTACCATCTAAGGTAGCTAATCGGTATGCTCCCGATCCAAATTTAGCAGTGATGATATATGGTCCAAGCCAGTTGGGCTCGAATTTACCTTTAAGATCTTTAGTTGCATTAGTATTTTTTTTATTTTCTTTTAAGACAAGGTCGCCGATCTCAAAGGATCGATGATGAACTTTCTTGAGGTATGCTCGTTTAAGCTTGTTCTGGTAGGCTCGAAGATGTTCCAAAGCATTGATGCGCTTCTCATCTAGGAGTTCCAGCTGACTAAATCTGCCAGCATGATATTCATCTCCTACTTCAATATCTTGAAGTAGTAGAGCCAAAGAAGGAACTTCTAATTCAAAGGGAAAAACAGCTTCAACGCCATAAACCAAAACAAAAGGTGAAGTGCCTGTGGGGGTACGAACGCTAGTTCGATAAGCCCACAAAGTAGGATATAATTGAATGTGCCAATCTCGGCCAGATTTATTGACCAATATTTTGAGGATTTTAATTAATGTTTTATTAGATGCTTCTGCTTGGCCATTACCCTGAGGATAATAGGGAGTGGACCAACGATGTTGAATTTTATATTTTTGACATAATTTCTTGACATATTTATTTTTGAAACAAGTTCCATTATCTGAGATGAGATTTGCAAGAATTCTGAACCTACAAATAATTTGATTAAAAATAAATTTGGAAACTTGGGTTCCAGTGCAAGAAGCTAAGGGCATAGCTTCAACCCACTTCATGAAATACTCGATGGTGGTTATGATGAATTTGTGTCCATCAGATGACACAGGATTGATTTTTCCAATGATGTCTAAGCCCCATTTTGAAAAGGGCCAAGGAGATGAAATAGCCCTAGTCTAAGATGGACAAGTAAGGAAAAATAATCATGTGCATCATTTCTCCATGGTAGGCCAAAAATATCCTATCCTAAGGAGCTTTAAAAAAAGAATACATCAATGTAACCATATTAAGATGTTAATATACTAAATGCAAACCCTAACCTTAGTAGCTTCTTTCTTAGTACTACCAACTACATTTCCGAGATCCATTCAACATAATCAATGGCTTGTATAAAATCATTCAAGAGTTTTTCTAACTCCCTTTGACTAGTAAGGCCACTTTAGGATGCATTTTTCTAAGTTTCTATTTAACAAGTTTAGCATCCGGATGGACTACTAGGTGATGCATAACTACAGAAGGGTCTAATCCTGGCATATCTTCATATGTCCAAGCAAAGACATCTTCATATTCTTTAAGAAATGCAATATATTTATCCTATTTTTCTTGACTCAATTCTGATCCAATGTTGATTATGTGAGGATTATCCTCAGTTCCAATGTTAATTTTTATGACATTTTCTACTTCCATGTGTAGATTTTTCTCAAAATTAGGTGGGGTGGGTGAAACGCCCAATTCTTGTAATTCTTCCAAGGTTAGTTTGGATAATTCATCTTGAGGAGTCGTGGCCTCAAGCTGGGCTATACTAGGTATAGAGCCATCAAAATAAAATTCATGATGTAATAATTCCTCAATGGAGACATCATGGAAGATATCTCCCTCCAACTCATCGTCGGATTCGACGATCATCTCAGGGTAAGCTATAGATAGCATATTACATGTAAATGGCTTATTCATTAAACGCAAAGCATCACGTTTATCCAAATAATCTTGGTAACATATGAGATGGTCATCATCCTCAAATGGGAAGGGCTGACCTTTACTAGGAAATAGGCCCACACCACATCGAGAAGGCCATGGTTCTACCTCAAAGGGTTCTTTCATACCATTTTGGAAAGGTCCCAAACCTTTCCCTTTATATCCCAATTTAAGCATTATAGATTTGGCTTTAATATACTCATTAGTAAAATAACATCGAGCATATCCATCATAATGAGTCTTGATGTTTCTGGGTATTCTACCCTAGTCATATCCCTTATAAATAAAAGCACAACTCCCGACTTGGTAAATACTTCCCATAGGCTGTGGGAGACCCAAGGTATGAGGAGATGGTGGCAAATTATTTAAAATAAGGGAATCTTGCATAGAAGCATTCGTTTTCTCTGATATAAGAATTTTAGATAAATCGGGTAAGAGCTCGTCAGTAAGAGCATAAGAGGTAGAAGGAACATTTCCTATATATTATGCCTTTGGTGGATGTAGATGTTGTAGAGATGTCGATGGATGAGTCTATTATAGGTATAGAAGTTATAGGAGTAGAACAAGAAGCATTGGTTGTGGGATTAGGATCTTTTTGAGGTCCTAATGTGGTTTGTTTAGAGGATGGTTGAGCTGTATGTAGAGGTGGAACTGATGGAGAAGGAGTAGATGGCATTGTGGGTGTGTGTTTCACATGTTTAGATGGATAATGAGAATTAGGATGTGTGGATGATAAAGCAGGGCAAAATTGAACTCCAACAAGTTCTGCCAAAGCACACATATCAAAGGGTCTAGGATCACCATGAATGGTAACCAACTGATTCTTAAATTCGAATTTAACACATTGATGTAAAGTTGAGGGAATGGCTCGCATTGCATTGATCCAAGGGTGACCCAAGAGTATATTGTATGATGCAGGGCAATGTACAATAAACACGGTCGTATCCAAGGTTCTCGGACCAACCTGCAATGGGATGGTAATAACTCCACACGTTTCTTGTGTTTCGTCATTGAAGGCTTTTATGATCATATCGGTTCTTTTCATTTCATCACTTCTAAACCCAAATATTTGGTAGAAGTCAAAAGTGCAGATGTTTAAAGATGAACCATTATCAATCAAGACTCGTTTAATCGCTACATCTCCAATTAAGGCAGTAATATATAAGGGGTTATCCTTATGTAAACTATGTTGAGGTATGTCTCTATCCCGAAAGTCAATACAATCAACTTCATGAGTTATTATAGTATTAGCCATGGCTTTAGGTTGAATGTCTTGTGGTACCATCATCTGGCTTAATGTGAGCATTAATTCATCTCTATGTGTAGGAGAAGATCTTAAAAGGTCCAAAAGGGAAATTCTAGTCTGTAATATTTGATAGTTGCTCATTAATATTATAAGGAGGTTTAGGTTGAACATTAGGTGCCTGATTCCCTTTATTAGGAACTTTCAAAACAAATGGAGTTGATCCATCATTCTGCATTTGATCATGTTGAGAGTTTTGAGCCTGTTGTCTAGTAACAACTCCGATGGTACCCACAATATTATTCTATGGATGATGAATGGGTCTTGGTCTAGCATTTATGGCTTGCTCATTAGAAAGTAATTGGTGAGACGATGGTCTAGTAGTGACTCTTCTTGGAAATGGTTCTTCCGGGACCATATAACTTGTGATAGGGAGAATAGGATCCGATTCATCTTCAGAGCTATTCGATTGATTTGATGTGATTTCCATATCACTCTCAGTCTCATATTCCGTATCACTAAGATCAGGTGTCCGAATATTATGTAGAGGCCTGGTTGTAACCACGGATAAAGTTGTGTCAAATATTTCCAAATCATGAGCAGGTAAATGCCCACTAATAGTTCCTACATATCGGGTAGGAGGGGGAACATTATGATGTTCAATTTGATTAGCCACTTCCTTGCCATGTTTTGGTAAAGGATGTTGAAATATGTCCAATGACTGATTGGCATTCTGATTCTAGTTTTGGGGGATGTTCTTTTGAGCATTATTAGGAGGATTTTGCTTAGGTTGAAAGGCTTGCACCTCCATCTCATTGTTATCAATCAAGTCCTGTATTTTATGTTTTAATATTTTACAAGAGTTGGTAGTGTGTCCAGGTCCTCTATGGAAGTCACAGTGTAAATCAGCTCTGTATCCGGGTATAGTTGGATCAGGTTCCTGGATAGTTGGTAATTGAATCAAACCTCATTCTAATAATTGTGGGAGAATGGTTGATAAAGGTTGATTTAACCTAGTAAATTCTCGAGGAGGTTTATCGGGAGGTTTCAATATAAACTTCTCCGTTGTCTTCGCAGCATTAACAGTAGCAATATTTCTACTATCAGTGACTCCATCACCCACAACTTGTTTATTTTTATATTGATTTCTGGATGTTTTCTCATCATCTTTCTTTTTAAGCTGACCTCTCCTAATGAGAGCATCTTCCACTCATCTGGCTAAGTCTATAGCCTGATCGAAGGTGGTCAAGGTAGCAGTTGATAATTCATAAGATAGTTGGTCTTGTAAATTATTAATAAAGATGTCCAACATCTCCCTATAAGGTAACACAAAGTGCAATTTTCCTATCAACTGTCTCCACCTAGCTAGGAAATCAGCAAAACATTCATCTTTGTCTTGTTTTAAGTTGTACAAGTCTTTAATGGTCACATGCCTTTCGATGTAGGCACTAAATTGATGCACAAAAGACTCAGTAGTTTCTTCAAAATTCCTCAAAGAATTAGTGGGTAATTGATAATACCACTCTAATGCCATTCCTCCTAAACTTTTTGGGAACATTTTTAGCAATAATAAGTCATCATGTGATATATCATGACATGCTATCCTAAACATACGAAGATGCTCTATGGGATCTTCGGTTCCTTTATATATGGGCAAGACAGGCATAGGAAAATGTTTAGGATACGGTTGTGCTACAACTATAGGATCTAAAGGCTGACTACACATCTCTCGATAATTGTACGAGGGACGGTAGGGATCTATCTGGTCCATGCGGGAAACTAACTGTTTCACCATGGTTTCAAGATTACTAGTTTGTCCACCATATTGGTTCGGTGGGACATAGGTATGGGATTTATGAGTGTATGACGGTGTGACATAAGGATTAGATGCTATATTGCTATTATGCAAAGTGTTGGTAGGAAGAGTATTATGAAGAGGATTTGTAGTAGTATTATGTTGTATCCCAGATTGTTGGTAATTGGTGTTTGGTTTTGTTTTGGGTTTTTGTTGATTTGAGGTATATTGCTCAATAGCTTGGCAAAATAGAGTAGTAAATGATGGTTTCTTTTGTGTGGGAATGACCCTAGGCTTGCTAACAGGCACTTTAGATGGTTGGGTAACTCTGTTGTTGTTGCATGTTCTGGATTATAGCGGCCATATCCAAATTGGATGGTCCAGCTTGATCACTCTCTTGATCAATAAAGGACAAGGGATTAGTGCGTGTGTGAAATACGTCTTCTAGAGTTGCTTGAGTGTCACTAATTCGATCCTTGTCCATATGGACTGCTCTATTAAGAACACCAATATTAGTATTAATGAACTTCCAGAATTGTTCCATGTTTTCAAAAGTAATGACTCCTCCCGAGAGACATTTTAGGGGATGAGGATCCTTCCTCTCTAACATTTTCTTCTTGTTCATTTCTTACAACAAGCTCTTCTTCTTGCTGGTCTAGGATTTCTTCTTCCTGAACTTGATCTTCAGGAAGGACATCCGGGTTATTTAATGGTTTTCCTAACCAATCTTCTTCTTCTTCGATTTTTTTTCCATTCCTAAGTCTAGGCATTGTGCTTAAACTTAGATTTCAGCAAATATATATATATATATATATATATATATATATATATATATATATATGCGATAGGTTTGAGAGGTATATATTTTAATTATATACCTACTATAAAAAGGAAATGTTTTGATTTTTTGTTTTGTTTTTATATTGTTTTTGTGTTTTATAATATTATTATAAAGATAACAAATAGCATTCTAGTTGCAAAAGGAATAACAATAATAAAAGAATAACTTAGTTTTCTATAAAAATAGTTTATGGATATCATTGATAGGATCAAGTTCATCAAGAGTCATGAAATGCTCCTCTTCAAATTGGAAATGGTTTTTCAAAAATTTGACAAAGTGTGCTATAGTAATATGATCTGTCTTAGATTCTGACTTGTAGAAATAAAGTTCATGGCAATACTCTCGATATAACACAGCTCTAGGAACTCTATTCCATATTTTTCTATCCGTAAGAATGACTTCTTGATCCTCTATACGAGATAGAAACTTATGTACTACAACTGCATTCTCAAGGTATTCCTCAAAGGTGTACAATTTTGAAGACACAAGTGCTCTTTTATCTGCTAACCACCTATGGCAAGCTCTCTGAAGTTCATGATACAAGGTTACCTGATCAGGATCCAGGATTCTATCTAGGACAAACCTCTTAATTTGCCTAAGTTCGGTTGATCTAGATGAAATAATATCCAATCTCCTATCAAGTTCGTCCCATAAAGGTTGGACTCTATTTGTTTGAGGTACTCTAAGCACAGAAGTAATCTCTATGGCTGTTAATTGATTTTCAACATTTATGGTGACAACTCATATTTTATTATAATCTACCATCTAAATATGATATGCAACTTTAATTGTTTGTCTAATGATTCTAGATGTTCTTAATAATATATTTTTTTTTTGGATTGTTTTCAAAAGGCTTTTAGTTTCACGTCGGGTTCACCAAAATGTATTGCTCCAAATTTTTTGCATCCTTACCTTCAGGCTATAGGATCCACGCCCGAAAGGGGGATGCGAGAAGGATGGGACAATACCTCGGACTGAGAGGCCCTTTGAAGGTCGCGCCTCTCGGGGGAGGGGTATAAGGGTGAATTTTTGACGGATGGTGGGGTTCACCAGGAAACTTTGAGTGGCAGTTTCCATGCCTAGGTTGAGAATGGTTTTGATGTGTTCATTTTATACTCAATCATTCATAATCCTAGGTTGGCCAGAATGAATCTAAGCTATTCTATATGAAAATGCTGATTTATATGAATACAAAAAGCATGAATGAATCCTAAATGTAAAGATTATACGAAATGAGAAAGAATGCACCTGATTTCGGATGTCTGATGAAGATTCTGAAGCTTGTAGGAGTCCAGATCATCCCGAATATGACAGGATCATCTGCAATTGTATAGAATCATCCCAGATCACAGTCGATCATCTGAGATCAGACAAGATCATCGTCGATCTGATGAATTCGTTAGACGAATTCGTCAGAAACCTGCAATCACAGAAATAGACACCAAAAACCAAAAATGCTACTGCAAGAATAATGCAAAATGATAGAAATGATAGTATAAATGCCTAACTGATAAATCTAGATAGAAAATTAAAGGAAATGCATTGTTTTAATAACTTATTTTAACTTTATCATGCATTTATGTTAAATGAGGTGAACTCCAGGATGCAGAATGAAAATAAATCAAACTAATGCATAGTAAAATAAAGAAGAAAAATGAGAAATGCAAACTCAGGGCTCTGGTTGCCCCCAATATGAACTATAGTCGAGATCACCTCCAATCATACGAGATCATCACCGATCTACGACAGGATCATCCAAAATCATCTGGAATCGCCTGCGACGATCCGAGCTTCCTCCAACTGAAGCACAGTGAAAACCTGCAATGAAAACTTAAAACTACGAGTGCAAACAATGGTGGATAGGACGTCTTGACACAGCAAAACTAAATGGCAGGGAAAATCAACCAGGGAATCATGGGATCAGCCAACCAGGGGGATAAACTAAGAAAATCCTAGTTTATATAGGATTAGGGGGAGGTTAGGAGGTTGGGGATCATCCCAATCTGGGAGATCCTCAGCGAAGGAATCTCCAACTACGTAGACATGCTTCTGCCCAAGTTGGAGAGGCTGTTGAAACAGAAGCTAATTATGAAAATTTGGTTTTGGGACGAAATCGTCTGGACGTTCTGTTCCAGACGAATTCGTCCGATCTGGGATGATTTCGTCTGATCGGCGATGATATCGTCCAACGGTCAAAACAACTCCTAAAAATGGCATGAAAAATGGGGTGAGCGGTTAACGGGCGGTTTCGGGGTTAAAATTCAAATTTTTATCTTTTTACTAAGGGTTTAACTACGCCAATTTTAGGGTGCTACACACATGATACATGGCAAGTTGAGATCTTTATCTTTATTAGAGGAATATGAAAGGTTGCATCTCCTGGATGAAAGAGGAGAGAAATAGTTAGAGAACTAAAAAGTCATGAAAAAGGATATTTGGAGGTAAAGCTCCATGCATTGTAATAAAGATGTATAATTAATGTAATCTCTATATATTGTGTTCATTTGTGTTATATTTCATGAGATATTATCTGTAAGATATTGTTGCTATTAAGTTTCATTGTTAGTAGCATTGGTTTATCTTTAGATCTTGGTTGAATCTTTCTATGATTTAACCTATTTATAAATCTAAAAATGGTATCAGAGCTATAGATAACATTTGAATACGTATTTGAGCTACAAATTTCAAAGTTTTTTGGTAGCTTTTTTAAGGAGAAATAAGTAGTATTTTGAACAACAATTTCAAGGAGCAAAGGAGCTACATTTTTATAGATTTGGGCAACAACCTTGGTGAGAGAAAATTCTATAAATTAGTGAAAAGAAAAACTTGATTTTATTGTCTCTAAGTTAAGGAAGGAGATATATTTATTATCTTAGAACTTGCATAATATAACAACAAAAGAAAAGTTAGAAAGTGCACAATAAAATGAGTAAAGAAGATATTGAAGCAAGGGAGAAAGTATTGAGTGAAACCCAAAAGTATATAAGATTAAAATGCTAATTTTTAAGCACCAAAGAGAGCCAATATCACGGTAATAATTTAAAATAAAGTGTAGGAATTTTTCAAGATCCAAGGAAGACAAACAAAGGAAAACCAAGTAAAGGATTAAGTGTAGAAAGAAGACATTGAAGTGTCATAGTAGAAGTAAAAAATATCACATTAGTATTTGACATCTATGTGTGAGTAAAAGTAGTGTCAAGAGCCATTTGAATATGGACATAAGTGATAGAATAAAGGACATTGAGATCCATTCAAAACAACACTAAAACTAGGTAGCAATTTGGGTGTCAAAACCAGGCTACATTGTGGATGTCAAACCCAGCTTGGAACCCATGATAAGGAGTGTCAAAACAAGGTGGAATGTTGCTCAGGTGGAAACCAAATCACCAAGAGATAAAATCATTCGAAGTTCCATCCATTGAAGCAACAAGGCAATCAATTAATGTATAAGGTGAACCATTTTGAGTGCAAACAAAATGCCATGAAGTGAAGCTTTGAGAAGGAAAAAGCATTACAAAGTGAAGCATTGAGGATTAGAAGAATGTTGCAAGGCAAGAAAATAACCAAATGCTTGAACTAACTACCACATGGTGAAGATGTAACATCTTCCTAAGCATGCGAAGAGCATTATTACCAATTGCCAAATTAATGCAAGGAGTTCCAATCAGAAGTGTTTTGGCAGTAGCACAAATGCAGTATCATAGATAATGTAGGTTACAGGGGGGTAGGAAAATTATTTTAAACTATTATAAGATAATATGTAATTAACCAAGAACACCTACACTAGTAGGAGAAATTGTTTTTATTATATCTCATATGGGCCAAAGAATAATTCAAATAAGACCGCCACATGTTGCTATCCATGGAGTGTAATACATTAGAGGGCCAAAATAATCATGAATCCAAATAAAGGAGGTAGAAGATAGTTTTTGAAGTGCAGTAGAAACATTTGTAACCACTGACCAAATTGCAGAGTCAAAATTCCATTTAAGGTGCATCACCGAAAAGGTAATTTTGAATTAGGGTTTTAATATTTAATTAAGGAGAGATAAGGGTATTATTAGATTTATCATTTAATTATTCTAAGATTTAACTTGAGTAAAGGAGAAATAAGGCATTTAATAAGTTATTTGAAACCTTAGACATCTCAATTACAATTTTAAGATTTTGGAGGAATAAGTAATTACAATATTATTTGTTTTAAAGTTTTTCAAAGTGATTAATGGTTTGAAAGATTTATTTTTGGAAGTTAAAAATAAAAGAATATTTGTAAATTTTTTAATTATGGAGAGATAAGGAATTCTACATCAAACTTAGAAAACATATATTTGCAAAATTTTTAGTTTTATAGTTTCTAATTAATTAGGGAAATATAAGGTAGTCTTCAGTGAATTTGTGCTCCTCCTTGATGGATCGTAAAATTGCATCATCCCCTTTTAGATCTTGCTTAGCCTCAACAAATTTATGTTCCTTCTTGATGGTGTTAGAGTTAGAGTATATTACATCATTTGGGTCATGTAAATGTACCACCTTTGGTACATATTTAGAGTAAGATATTACTTTAGGGGGGAGTTAGCTAGTTACTTCAAGAAATGTAATAAATACACAAGTGTCAATGCGCAAGTTGTAATGTGGAAGGTGTCCCCTTGTAAAACTAGGTAGAGTGTTGGCTAAGGAATCTCTCTTCCTATATAAAGTACCTCATAATGAGGTATCAATATATCAAGTGCATTATTGTAGAGAGTAGTAGATAGTGGTAGAACTCCTGGATGGAGTACAATGTAGTTATTTAGCTTATATTAATGGAGTGACCATTACCTCGATACTGCATTGTATTTTCACCACTTTCTATTTATAGTATATTTTAGTCATATTGCGAAATTCTATTCTTTCATATTTTTTGCATCTTATTAGGAATTGTGATAGATCTCTCCCACTATATATATCCTCAAAATCCAATAGATGAACCACACAATTATTTCTCAACTACTTCCATCCAAATTTTTAAAGAGCCACCTAGCACCATTTGTCATCGTCAGATGTGACCTTCAATGATTATATCTATGAATTTGTGATCAACCAATATTGACTGTGAAATAACATCCTCAATATAAGGACTCCAAATCTCAGTTACTCTATCCACCTTGGTATTTTGGGCCATTTATGGCACCATTCTTGGGTGTCCTTGCCTTGTAGCTAATTCTCTAGGTGCCTCCCCTTTTACCTTGATGAACTTCAAATTCAACTACCTCCTCATCAATGCCTTTCCATCTTCCTCCATACCTCAAAACTCTATAAACAAAGGTATCGGGTCTTCATTTTGATAACACTCTCTCATGGTAACAAAAATCTTACAAAATTGTAGCTCAAATTATCAAAGTGCACCTACCTTTTGGAGATCCTTTGGAAGGATTTCTCAGCCAAGTCTTAGAGGATCAATCCTCTATTGGTTTTAGCCTTTCCATTTCTTGGTTCTCCTTTTATAATTTTTTATTTACTATAAGTTTATATTGCTTATCTTTCCCTTTTGTTACTTTTCATTCATATTTTCATTTTAACCTTGTGTTTTAGAAATTGTACAACTATAGGCTAGGCATAGCTTGGTCTCCTCTCACCCCTTTAGCCCTTGAAGTCTCTTCATTTGGAATTTTTTTGCCTTAGTCCTTTACATAGGATGATGATAAGCCCATATAAATCATGAATTCATTTCATAAAGAACATAGAGTAGACCTTGTTCTATTCATTACTTCCTCTACTTTTTCCTACCTCCCATTCTACCATTTATATCTTGTAGGGGGCCCACAACCTAATTTCACTACGTTCCTTGTTCTCTATATTTTGATAGAGTGAATTTGTGGCCCGCAATTACAAGGTGTAAACCTATCTTAAACCAATGTGGGATCACCCTTGTTGTGTCCATGTAGCTCTTGACCTATCCTTAGCCCCTCAAATATTTATTCACCCCTTTTAAACTATCTTAATCCTATGTTTTGCCTATTTTTTTATCTCTCAAGTTGAAGTAGAATGATTTTTTAGTTGATACTTATTGACCATTTATTTTCTTGAATAGGCTTGGGGGTAATCGTTACTCTACCTCTACGGATTATAGTTTTCCCCTTGTTCTTTTTCTAGCTCTTGGTCTCCTATATTAGATTCAAACTGTTTTTGTTCTTTGATCACACTCTTTGACCATAGTCTACCTATTGTAGAATGGATTCATGGTTCATCTCTTATGATCATGAAATCATTCTAACCTATATTCTATTACTTTGAAGCATACATTCTACTTTCTACTTCCTCTATTTATTCAATGACTTTATATCTAGTCTTTTCTGAGTACGAATTCATCCCTACAATAAAGGTAATTTATTTTATGTATTTCTTTTGATCAACTAAATGGACCAAGGGGGTCTAACTATCCATTCTATGATATTTTCCTCCTCTACAGCAAAATAAGATCCCCAAACACTAACCGTCATCTTTCAAGTTGTCATGTAGGTTTTACATATTCACTATCACTATTTTTAGGGCATAGAATCAAATTCATGGTTGATAGCTCCAAGGCACAAAATTGTGGAAACCATTAGATTAGGTAATATTTATTGTTAGTATTATTAGGAATTTCCTTTATTCTCTACTTTTTGTTGTGTTTTGCTTTTTTTCTACTATAGGCTACACATAAATTGAAAAGGGAATAAAAGAAATCTTGATTTTTGTAAGTTTTAAGGCACAAAATGAGTATATAAGGAATCTAGTTTTACTTTATCTTATTTATCTCTTCCCCTTTGTTATAGGCATCTAAATTTTTGAATTAATTATTGTAGATGCAAAAGTGAAACACAAAAAGTATATGACAAGATAGATTGAAATCAAGACTCAATATTGCACAAAAAGAGATGCTTTTATTAATATGAGGGAGCCTCAAATATCCAATGTTATAATGAAAGAATTGATTTCTTTGATACAAATATTTATGATAACTAGGGTTCTTCGAAACCCTAATGAAAAACATTGGTGGTGTCTTCAATATTTCTTCTAATCCCAACAGGGGTGAGTGGGCTTCGTGCTTATCCAATACTAGGCCACTCCAACTTAAACACCTACACAATGCTTATGTATCTTCCCAAACCTTATTGAACTTACTATTTTCTGATCTATCATCATTATTGCTGGAACTTGGTGTAGTTATGCCCTAGCATCACCCGAGGGCTTCTCTAGTCTTTAGCAAGAGGTTCTGAGATGCTCATGGATGATCGGATATAGTAGAAAATATATGTGGGTGCTTAAGGATGGTGGGGAACACCTAGTAGTGCTTGGTGGAAGAATGAAGTGCTCGAAGGTGATCGATGGTGACAGAGAGCATCCGAATGTATTTGGGAGTGGAGGTGAAAATATGTAGAAACATATCAGGATTAGCATGAATGGTGATGATGGATGTGGACGTGAGGGTGAGCGAAGATGGATAGCGAGGATTCTTGGATGAGATTAGACTCAAAAATTTTATGCTGAAGACTTAGGATGCTTAATTAGAAAACTCAAGGGTTGAGCCATCAAAATGACCTCTATTAATAATCCACAGTAGGGTATGTTAGGGTTTGAATGCCATGAATTATGTGGCTCAGACTAAAACACATCAAATGGTGGATATTAATTTCAGGTGTGTGGCATGGATTTATGTAGATGGATGGCTAGGATTAAGTTAAATTGGATGGCTAGAATTTATTTACATATATATAAAATATTAATTTTAAAAATACATTTAACAAATATGCCTAAATATATGTAAATAAATGGCTAAAGTGATGGGAAGAAATTGATAGACGACAAGTGCCTAGGTTTTGGTGTCTACACATATAGTTGTGCATTAGGCTAATTTTGTATGTGCATTCTCTTACCCTTTGCTAAAAGGAAAATATTTTTGCACCCTAGGACTAGTCTCATTCAAGGAAAATAATCATTCTAGGCTAGCTTTTATCTTATTGCATCATAGTTAAATAGAATTTTTAATTAATTAGTATATTTCTTAAAAACTAAACTTAGGTGTTTTCCAATATACACATAAAAACCATGAAAAGACTTGGATTGAGTCTTAAAATATACTCCTGGTGAACCCCTCAAACCCAAAACACAACAATTGAGCTGAGAAAAACCTTGTAGGGATTTTAGACCAAACGGATTCACTAGGATTTTGTGGGACCTCCTTATATTTTGGTGAACTCGATGTGAACACCTTCTTGTAACATTTTGAGACCGTTAATTTAATTAAAAGATAAAAATTATTTAAACTTAAATAAGACCACTTAATTTTATTTGCATAGATTAGATCACTAATCAAGATTTAACAATTGGTACCTCAAGTCATCATGGTAATATTGATATTGAGTCACATATCCAAGAAATATTGATCCTTGTATCATTCCTAGTCTAGTACCTCAAGGTTTACCCTTGCAAATGAATGCATAAATTGGGGGAACCAAGTCACCCTAGTAGTAATGGGTATATCGAGGTGGTGGGTATATCAGGATATCTAATTGAGGTATATCAGCTAGTTGAAATCAATATTTTTATCTTTTCTACTTTTCATTTAATCAAGAGTAGTTAGATTATAAAATTTAATATCCTTTAAACATGCTTCCTACTCTTCATAGTAAGAAGAGAATCATGGACCCAAATAAAAGTCCCTTATGGGATGATAATGCCAAATTGACACAAAAAATCCAAGCTTATATGAATAAGATGATGACAATTCAACCAATGGATCTATTGATACTATAGAAGGGCCTCATGGCCAAATTACTTTTAAATATCATAACCATATCATGAATTTCTTAAGATAAAATAAGCATATTATGGCAGAAATTCTAGAAAGAGATATCCATTTCAATGAAGTTGGACCATCCAATAACCAACAAATTCCTCATTCAAGCTCTATGTCACTCCATAATTCACATCATAATACTTTTTTTTTCAATAAAAATATCAATCCACTTGCTTCTAATCCAACCTATGCTAAAACAACCACAACCAATGTTGGGGGATTCTCTCAACCACCCCCAAGTAATAATCTTCCTCCCGATAGCAATATATTTTTTGTATTCCTCCTAATAACAAGTTTTCTTCTATTAATCCAAATACCAATAATTTATCTTCCATTCCACCTAATGTCAATAATTTTTCTTCTTTTCCTCCTAATTATTCTTCTATTCCACCAAATGCTCATCACATTCCTCCACAAGATACTACATAATATACCCCCTATTCTAACCCTTACCATAAAAATGTAAACACCTCAAACATGAACCAAATTACATTTTAAAACCCCATGAAAAACAACTATAATCCACCCTTAGGAAATTTTGGGATGAACATACCAAAAATCCAACCTTTGAATTGCAAAACAACTATCCTAAAATTATATCCTCTCTAGTAAAAAACCTTGCTCAATGGATAGACACCATTCAAGCACCAAGTTTTACCTATTCATATAGAGATATGTGCAACCAACCTTTGGATCCTATGGTAGCTTTTTGACCATACCCAAAGAATTTTCCTGCACCCCAACTTCCAATATATAAGGGTACAAAGGATCCAATTGAATACATAAGGATGTTTTGGATTGCTTGCCATGACATTTCTTATGATGGCATACTCCTCATAATGACATTTTCTAAAATCCTTGGAGGATCAACAATAGAATGGTATTATCATATACCCTTCCATTCTCCTAGAAATTTTGAAGAGATCATAAAAATGTTTGTCCATTATTTTTGTGCTTATGTGGAAAAGGAAGTCAGCCTCCAAGACCTATATCTTCTTAAACAAGTTTAATATGAGAGTTTCATAGATTTACTATCTTAATAGAGAGGATTGGTGGAAATATTGCAATACACCCCACCACCTAAGGACATGTTGGAAATATTTATCAATAATTTACAAGATCAACTATCATATTAATTGGAAACCACAACCATAACATATTTTCAATAAGTGGTTGATTTGGAAAGAAGAGTAGAGAAATATCTCATAAGTAGAGGACAATTGAAACCCAAGAAAGAAGAAGAGAGATCAAACAATACTCAATATAATAATAAAAATGTGGTATATGATGGAGTCATTGATAATCAACAAACCAATAATGTCAATACCACAAAAACATTGCAAAAGTTGGTTTTCAACAAACCTCAAAACCCACAAAGAAACTTCACTAAAATCAACCAACCTTTATCACTAGTTCTTAAACAGATTTTGGATGGTAAGATGATTGAGTTACTCAATATTTAACAATCCGGTACCACTTACAATTGGTATAACCCCACCCAACATTGTGACTTTCATAGAGTGGATGGACATATTACAAATCAATGTAAAATACTTAAACATGTTATCCAAGATTTGTTAGATGAGGGTTGCCTTGTCCTAGGTTATTTTGAACCTGCACCATCCATTAATCAAGACATTGTTGGAAATTTTGAGTCCATGGAGTTGTCATTGATGAAAAGAAGTGAACCACCGGTGATGTCAAAAGGTCAAAATAAGCAATGTTAGAGTTTAATGAAAAAGGGCTTCATAATATTCTTTTTAATATTATGTGAAGCAAAACAAAGGTTTTATTAAAACCATGGTGGTCAAAATAAAATATTTTTTATTAAAACCATGGTGGAAAAAATAAAGGTTTTATTAAAAACCATAATGGGCAAAAATAAAATATTTTTATTAAAACCTAAGAAGGCTTTTTATAAAGCTAAGAGATTTAAATATTAATTTATAAAATTTAAATTCTAAAGAATTTAAATGATTTATAAATTAAAATATTTAAATGCAAAAACCTTAGCGCCGACCTCCATAAACTCACCTCCACCTACGTGCATGGAACGATGGCACAAGGTATTTATACCTTAGCCAAAGTATTGGAAAAATCATTCGAAAATATCCTCCACAATATTCAGTGCAATACTCGTGCAAATTCAATTTGGAGAAGTTCCTTCAAAGCGCTACATGGAGCAAGCATATGTGGTGGAGAAAGGGGCCAAAAGGCTCTAAAGGGCAGCGAAGGCATAAGGTGTATATTGAGCCTTAGTGAAGCAAGGTGAGCGCTTGGCTCACATGAAATGGAAGCTACGGTCAATGTGCTACAACAACAGTGGTGCAAGTTCGAATCCCAAAATTCTCGGAGAGGGTAGAAATAGGTTTTTATAATTTTATTTTTAATTATTGCTTTTGCCAAAGTTGTGTGGAGGGATAAGGTGTAAATAAATTTTTTTATTTACCTAAGTGGTAAATAGTGAATGTTGCTAAGGTAACATTGTTTGTACCTTAGGAAAGAGAAATTGATTTATTGTATTTAGTAATAAAATGAATTATTTAATTTAAATGCAATATTGAGAAAGGAGTTATAAGTAGAAGTTGTGTTATATTTTAAAGGGGATTTTTGATGAAATTTATGATGTTGAAATTTATTGTTGAGATGGAGCAATAAGGTGTATTTGGATTTTAATTTATCTTTGTGATTAAGGTAAATTGTGAAAAGTGTTAGGGTGATAATTCTTATCATCTAACCCTTGTACTTGGCAAATAAAGTGGTGATATTTGAGACAGGTGTTGAAGATCATTCTCCATAAAAGAAAAAGGTATGGGCATATTCTTCCTTGGTTGAGTTGATTGATTGGTTTTCTAGAAAACAACTTTGGAGTGAAAAGGACTTGATTAGGTTTCCTTATTGAGTTGTTGAGCTATATGTGAAGATTGTTTTATAAGCATTGTTGAGTGTGTTTTGATTTAATGCTTCAAGGTTTTATGGAATAAAAAGAGTTATTGATAAAACCTTGTTTTATAAGCATTGTTGTTGAAGTGATTAAATTGAGTGAAGAACTTGAACTAGGGTTTGGAAAGAACATGAGTATCATTGTTATGTGAGATTGATTGATAAGCATTGTTGGAAATATTTGAGTGAGTGTTCATGTGATTGGACTAGGTTTTGTGAGCAAGGATTATTTCATTGAGTGATTGGTTGAGTAGATTGGTTGAGCCTAGTCAAGTGAATGTGTTGAAGTGATTGTTCAAGTTTTGTGAAACAAATTATTCTATATTCTGAATTGAGTTGAGAAAGTGATTGAGAGTCTTGTGAGTGTGAAGCATATTGAGTCTCTAACAATTCTCTATATGTTTCTAAGAGAGTGATTGAAAGTGATTGAGCATTGTGATGAATGTAGAGCATATTGAGTCTCTAACAATTCTCTTTATGTTTCTATGAGATTAGACAAGTTCTAGTGAGGACTTGTTGAGCAGATTTGAGGCAAGTATTTTGAGAAGACTTGTGGATAGATTTGTGTGAGCTTTTGTGAAAGCTTACAATACAAATTGAGAGCAGATTTGGATAAGTTCTAGTGAGGACTTATTGAGTATATTGGACAAGTTCTAGAGAGGACTTGTGGACAGATTGGTGTGAGTTTTTGTGGAAGCTTACAAGGTAGATTTGAGATAAGTCTTTGAGAAGACTTGAGAGTAGAGTTGATTGATTGATTTTTTCAAACCTTGGGTTAAGATTTGGGGTAGATCCAGTAGAGTTGATTTGAGATTGAGTCAAGATTTGTGTTAAGGCTTGAGGACAAATATTGAGTATAGATTTGTGCTAGATCGAAGGACTATGTTTAGTGTAGATCAGAGGATAGATATTGAGGATAAATTTGTGCTAGACCGAAGGACTATATTTAGTATAGATCAGAGGATAAATATTGAGGATATATTTGTGCTAGATAGAAGGAATATTTTTAGTGCAAATCAAAGGATAGATATTGAGGATAGATTTGTGTTAGACCGAAGGACTATGTTTAGTGTAGATTTGAGATAGAGCTTTGAAGGTGATAGAGTATAGAGAATGAAATTCTCCAATGGATAGAGATCCATTAGGTAGGGTAGTGAGGATAGGAGTCTTCAGTGGATAGATATCCATTAGCCAGAGTAGTGGGGGTAGTAGTTCTTCTAGAAGATCACCAGTTAGAGCTAAGGAGAAAGGAGTTCTCCTATGGATAGAGATCCACGAACTTGATTAGGGGATTGGTGTCTCCTTTGGATAGATATCCATAAACATTGTAATAGGGAAAGAGTTCCCAAGAGATTGATTAAGAAAATTTTAGTGAAATATTTTCTCCGTGGAGTAGCCCACATTGGGTGAACCATGTAAATTTGGTGTCTCTATTGTGTGTGGTGATTTGTGTATTGATTTTATTACTACTGTTGATATTGCTATCTATACATTGCATAATATTGATTGGGAAAGAAAAGTAAAAAGTGGTCTTATACTATTCATCCCCCCTCTTAGTATAAGCTTGTGTTCTTAAATTGGTATCAGAGTGGGTTCCTTTGGAAGAGTTTAACAACTTGAAGGAAAATATTTCAAGAACACAATGGATTCTAAGAATGTGTCCTCAGATAATTCAACACCAATATTTGATGGAAGTGATTATATATATTGGAGTATGAGAATGAAGGTTCACCTGATGGCACTTGGCAATGAAATTTGGGAAGCAGTTGAAAATGGATACATACCACCATTTGATCCACCTACAGATAAGGAAGGTAAGCTTCTACAACATTAAAATTCAAAAGAAATGAATGCAACTTTTGAGAGGTTTGCATAGAAAAGAATCAATAAAAGTTATGCATTATAGAGATGCAAAAGGAATTTGGGATAAGTTGCAAAGCATATATGAAGGAGATAAAAGTGTAAAAAAGGCAAAGATATCGAAATCTCAAAGGACAATTTGAAGAATTAAGAATGAAGGATGAGGAAGACATTAGTTACTTATCTACTTTGGGTAGATGAGGTTTTTAATGCTATGCAAGCACTTGGACTTAATGTGTATGAATCAGATGTTTGTGATAAGATCTTAAGGTCTCTTCCAACAATGTTTAGTGAAAATATTTTAGCTATAGAAGAATCAAAGGATGGTGATTCTTTGACAAGAGATATGTTTCTTAGTATTCTTACAACTTTTGAGTTAAGAAAAAAAAGAACCTAATCCCTAGAAGGAAGTAGCATTCAAATCCACCAAGAAGACAAAGGGTAAGAAGCTAGAATCAAGCAATGAGTCATCCAATGATGAAGAAGCTAATTATGGCAGAAGGAATAAGGATTCAAGAATATTTAAATATACAAAATATGTTAGATGTTTTAATTATGTAAAATATGGTCACTATGCAACTTGTTGTCAAGAAGCTAAAAATAACAATGATGAAGAAAAATAGGATCACAAGAACAGGGAATCAGAAAGATATAGGCACCAAAAGAAAGGTAAGGATGGACAAGGTAGACAAGGAAAGAAGTTATTTCAAAGACAAAAGAGGAGCTACTATGCAGATAAGGCAAGTAAGTACTCAAGTGATAGTGATAATAGTTTTTCATATAATGACAAAGATGAAGTCCTATTTATGATTGAAGAAAAAGAAGTTAAGAAAATGACACCAATAATTTTCAAGTGCTTTAGATGTGGTAATTTTGGACATCTTGAATATAGTTGTACAAGGAATGGTTTCAATTTTAGTGATGATGAATATGAGGATGCACTAGTAGGACCAGAAGAGAATCTTCTAATGGCACTAGAAGAAGAAGAAGGTGAGCCTATAGAAGACAAGTCAAAAGAAAATGAAGAAGTAGACAAAGGCAAACAAATAGAGGAAGAATCATAAAATTATGGATTTGATCTTAAGGCATAACTTATTTATGCTCTTGACACAATAAATAAGGTAATAAAGAAAAACTCTAAACTAGAATTTTAGTTTCAAGAATATGATGAAGAGAGAAGAATACTTATAGAGGATCTAAAAAAGTCAATGGCTAAGACAAAGAAGTTCAAGGATAATTTAGAAGCAAAGTTCTTAGAATGTGAAAAGTTAGAACAAGAAGTAGCTCTACTGAAGGAATATTTAGAAAAATCCAAGGATAAGCTACACAATTTTGGAAAGAGTTCAAAGATTGTGGATAAGATGATCAAGGTACAAAGAAGGTCAACAAACAAAACAGGTCTTAGTTTTGAACAGGCTCAAAAGAAATAAGAAGAAGAGTCAACCTCAAGTTCTGAAGGAGAAGAGACTTCAGAAGAAGACAGTGTAAGAGAAAGTGAGACATCTGAGGATGAGTTGGACAATAGAAAGTTCAACAAGGAAAGGAACAATGCACAAAGAAGAAACAGATGGAATAGCAATCAAAATAGGTTAAGAGAGACTAAGAGACCAATGAGGTCAAGACAAGGAAATTTCAATGGAAGGTGTTTATCATATCATAGGTTTGGACACATGGCTTCACAGTGCAAGACACATGAAAGACAAGAAAATGGGAATTTTAGAAACAGATAAATTTTCCATGGGTATTGCTACTCATGTAATCATTTTGGTCACAAGGCAATGGATTGCAGGGTTCATGACAGAAAGGGATACGACTTCACCAGGAGAAATCCTAAGACATTTGGACCTCCAAGGAATAATAACATTAAATGTTATAAGTGCAATAATGATGGACACACAACAAAGTGGTGTAGAGCAGACATTCTAGAACCAAGCATGAATATGAATAGGAATAGGAACGAGAACAGGAATATGGATATAAATAAGAATAGGAACAGGAATAGGAATATAGATATGAAGAAGAACAGGAACATGGACATGGATAGGAATAGTCAAAGGGATCAGAAGGATCAGATGAGAAGGAAAGCATATAATGGTAAAGACTTGTGCTTGCTGGGAGTAGAAATACTCCCACCCTAGAATTAACCACCCCAAGAGGAGGTGGGGGAGGGGCTAAGCTAAGAGACTCATTCTTAGCCCTGAGCCCCAAAGGTGACCCTTTTCAATTGATGTCAAACAGGAAGATATTAGAGTAAGGGGGAGAGATCTATATTTGAAAGAAAGCATTCAATCAGGGGGAGCAGTTTTCTAAGAGGAGCAAAATGGAAAGGTCAAGAAAATGGTAAAAAGTTATTGGGTTGCCATCAATGACAAAGGGGGATATTGTTGGACATTTTGAGTCCATGGAGTTGTCATTGATGTCAAGGCATGAAGTTGTCATTGATTCCAAGAAGTGAACCATCGATGATGTCAAAAGGTCAAAATAAGCAATGTCAGAGGTTGATGAAAAATGGCTTCATAATATTCTTTTTAATATTATGTGAAGCAAAAAAAATGTTTTTATTAAAACCATGGTGGTCAAAAAGGTTTTTTATTAAAACCATGGTGGAAAAAATAAAGGTTTTATTAAAAACCATAATGGGAAAAAATAAAAGGTTTTGATTAAAACCTAAGAAGGCTTTTTATAAAGCTAAGAGATTTAAATATTAATTTATAAAATTTAAATTCTAAAGAATTTAAATGATTTATAAATTAAAATATTTAAATGCAAAAACCTTAGTGCCGACCTCCATAAACTCACCTCCATCGACGTGCATGGAATGATGGCACAAGGTATTTATACCTTAGCCAAAGCATTGGAAAAATCATTCGAAAATATCCTCCTCAATATTCGGTGCAAGACTCGTGCAAATTCCATTTGGAGAAGCGCCTTTGAAGTACTATGTGGAGTAAGGAGACATGGTGGAGAAAGGAGACAAAAGGCTCTAAAGGGTAGCAAAGGCATAAGGTGTATATTGTGCCTTAGTGGAGCAAGGTGAGTGCTTGGCTCACACGGTGTGGAAGCCACGACCAAGGCACTACAGTGGCAGTGGTGCAAGTTTGAATCCCGCAATTCGTGGAGAGGGAAAAAAAAGGTTTTTATAATTTTATTTTTAATTATTGCTTTTGCCAAAGTTATGTGGAGGGATAAGGTGTAAATAAATTGTTTTATTTACCTAAGTGGTAAATAGTGAATGTTGCTAGGGTAAAATTGTTTGTACCTTAGGAAAGATAAATTGATTTATTGCATTTAGTATTAAAATGAATTAGAGAAAGGAGTTATAAGTAGAAGTTGTGTTATATTTTAAAGGGTATTTTTGATGAAATTTATGATGTTTAAATTTATTGTTGAGATGGAGCAATAAGGTGTATTTGGATTTTAATTTATCTTTGTGATTTAGGTAAATTGTGAAAAGTGTTAGGGTGATAATTCTTATCATCTAACCCTTGTACTTGGCAAATAAAGTGGTGATATTTGAGACAGGTGTTGAAGATCATTCTCCATAAAAGAAAAATGTATGGGCATATTCTTCCTTGGTTGAGTTGATTGATTGGTTTTCTAGAAAACAACTTTGGAGTGAAAAGGACTTGATTAGGTTTCCTTATTGAGTTGTTGAGCTATATGTGAAGATTGTTTTATAAGTATTTTTGAGTGTGTTTTGATTTAATGCTTCAAGTTTTTCTGGAATAAAAAGAGTTGTTGATAAAACCTTGTTTTATAAGCATTGTTGTTGAAGTGATTAAATTGAGTGAAGAACTTGAACTAGGGTTTGGAAAGAACATGAGTATCATTGTTATGTGAGATTGATTGATAAGCATTATTGGAAACATTTGAGTGAGTGTTCATGTGATTGGACTAGGGTTTGTGAGCAAGGATTATTTCATTGAGTGATTGGTTGAGTAGAGTTGGTTGAGCCTAGTCAAGTGAATGTGTTTAAGTGATTGTTCAAGTTCTATGAAACAAATTATTCTATATTCTAAATTGAGTTGAGAAAGTGATTGAGAGTCTTGTGAGTGTGAAGCATATTGAGTCTCTAACAATTCTCTATATGTTTCTAAGAGAGTGATTGAAAGTGATTGAGCATTGTGATGAATGTAGAGCATATTGAGTCTCTAACAATTCTCTTTATGTTTCTATGAGATTGGACAAGTTCTAGTGAGGACTTGGTGAGAATATTTTAGGAAATTATTTTGAGAAGACTTGTGGATAGATTTGTGTGAGCTTTTGTGAAAGCTTACAATACATATTGAGAGCAGATTTGGATAAGTTCTAGTGAGGACTTATTGAGTAGATTGGACAAGTTCTAGAGAGGACTTGTGGACATATTGGTGTGAGCTTTTGTGGAATATTACAAGGTAGATTTGAGATAAGTCTTTGAGAAGACTTGAGAGCAAAGTTTATTGATTGATTTGTTCAAACCTTGAGTTAAGGTTTGGGGTAGATCCAATAGATTTGATTTGATATTGAGTCAAGATTTGTGTTAAGGCTTGAGGACAGATATTGAGGATATATTTGTGCTAGATCGAAGGATTGTGTTTAGTGTAGATCAGAGGACAGATATTGAGGACATATTTATGCTAGACCAAAGGACTATGTTTAGTGCAGATCAAAGGACAAATATTGAGGAAAGATTTATGCTAGACCGAAGGATTATGTTTAGTGTATATCAGAGGATAGATATTGATAATATATCTATGCTAGACCAAAGGAATATGTTTAGTGCATGTTTGAGATAGAGCTTTGAAGGTGATAGAGTATAGAGAATGATAGTCTCTAGTGGATAAAGATCCATTAGCCAAGGTAGTGAGGCTAGGAGTCTTCGGTGGATAGAGATCCATTATCCAGAGTAGTGGGGGTAGTAGTTCCTCTAGAATATCACCAATCAGAGCTAAGGAGAAAGGAGTTCTCCTATGGATAGAGATCCATGAACTTGCTTAGGGGATTGGTATCTCCTTTGGATAGAGATCCATAAATATTGTAATAGGGAAAGGATTCCCAAGAGATTGATTGAGAAAATTTTAGTGAAATATTTTCTCCGTGGAGTAGCCCACATTGGGTGAACCACATAAATTTGGTGTCTCTATTGTGTGTGGTGATTTTTGCATTGCTTTAATTACTATTGTTGATATTACTATATATACATTGCATAATATTGATTGGGAAAGAAAAGTAAAAAGTGGTCTTATACTGTTCACCCTCCCTCTTAGTATAAGCTTATGTTTTTTAGACATAGGGATATTCTAAAATCCTTTACCCAACCATGATCAATGAATAACTAACCAAGTATCTTACTATGTTATCCCATTTCCTTTTGCCAATATGGTTGGCATGATATCAATTACCACAAGATAAAAATCTCAATCCTAACCATATCAACAACCTCAAACTCAAGAAAATCCAACTTTGAATTATTCTAGACCATCCTTTATTTTGAGGAATAACATTAGAAAACCACCAATTGTTGACAAACCACTCTTAGTTTTTAAACCTCAACCAAAAAAAACTCTTTTAATCTCAAACAACAACTTGCCAATACACCCACCAAAAAATTTTCTTCTAGAATGTCTCCAAACTTCTTCTACCCATAGAGAAGCTCTAATAAAATTTCTAAGCCAAAAAACAATCCCTCAAGATCATGTGGAGGCCATTTTAATAGTAATGCAATTTCTAAGAAGCTCCTTAAAATAGGATATTATTGACCTTCCATGGAGAAGGATGCATGTGACTATGTTTGACACTATAATAAGTGTCAATATCATTGCAATATTATTCATGCACCTTAACAAAATCTTCAAGTCATTTCTTCTCCTTAGCCATTCTCCATATGGGGTATAGACGTAATTGGTAAAATCAATCCCACTTCCTTTTATGGTCATAATTTCATTATCACAACCACCAATTACTTTACTAAGTAGGTAGAATCCATACCCCTATCCATAGTCACCAGAGTTCAAGTCTCTAAGTTTTTCCTTAACCAAATCTTATGTTGATATGGAATCCCTTCTATTATCATATTTGATAATGAAAATCAATTTAAGAATAAATATGTCCATAATATTTGTGCTAAATATAATTTTCAACATAAATAGTCAACCCCTTATTACCCTTAAGGTAATGGTCAAGCTGTAGCCTTGAAAAAATACCTGATTAATATCCTCAAGAAGTTGGTTAATAAGACCCATCGAGACTAGAATATTCAAATTTATCTTTCCTTGTGGTTTTATCATACCAGTGTACATACACCCATGGGTGAAACCCCTTAAGTTTTAGTCTATGGGATTGAGGATTTCTTTCCTTTTGAGTTAAAAGTTCCTTCTTTGCATATTTTATTGCAAGATACATCTATCAACAATGAGTATTACATTTCATCTAAACTAATTAGAGCTGCTTGATGAAAAGTGCATTCATACCTTAGAGCATCTTTGAGCCTATCACAATAGTCTCAAGTGAACCTACACTAAGAAGGTTCATAATCATTCTTTTGAAGTCAAGGACCTTGTCCTCAAGAAAACCAAAAGAACACCAATGCTTAGACTGATATAAAATGAAATAAATTCTCGTAATTGGTTAGGCCCCTTTGTCATAATGACCAAGTTTGCCTTAGGAGCCTATCATATAGCAACCCTAGATGGTAAAGATATCAAAGAACCCATGAACATTATGCATCTCAAAATATGCTATGCATGACTTTATACTTTCTTCTTATTAATCTAGTCTAATATTCTCGTGATCTTCTAGAATATAGAGAAGAGATATAAGTCTTGACCATAAGATATATTTAACATCATTGAGCATTCTTATCTTATGCTTCTTTCAATCCATTCTTTGTAATATTTTGATCATCTTATCTAAATTCCTCTGCTTCTACCAGATTTCCCAAGATCTCATTTGTGTCAACTTGCATTTATTTTCTTGATCATACTACATGCTTTATTTCCATATTTATCATGGGTTTATTGAGATATTTCTTCTTTGCATTTGTGCTTGATATATAGTATATTTTTGCATGATATTCATATTTACATATGACTGCTTGCTCATGTAGATTGTCGAGGATTTTACAATGAGGTAATGATGACATCTAGTAAGGTTAGCTCATATGTATTGCATTTGCACTAGGTCATTGACACTTAGAGAATCCCCAAAACTAGGGCATGTTAATTTATATTACTCACTAGGATGCTATGATTACCCATTTACATATATGGGTAACCCAATACTAGTGGGATTAACTTCTTTATTTTCATGCATCTATATATGACTGCATCAATTGGCACAAAATTTCTTGTGGGTCTCTTCACCCATTTTATTCCTCAAAACCAACCCTAATCTTTCTTGTCCATCACTTGGTTCATTCACCTCTTACTGCTAATTTTCTAATACATTTTACACTTTCTTATCCTTTCTTCAATTTTTTAACTTTTCATACGCACATTTTTTTCTCTCACATATTTTATTTGTTTGGAGATATCATGTGGTGGATAATAGGTCATCATTATTTGGTTCATGTATATGCCCATCTAATGCATTTATATTTATCATGGGATAATGATCCTAGGATTCATCACCCAATTCTCTAGGTAAACAAAATCCTCTTTTTATTATCTCTCTTGTATATCTTTTTTTGCTAAATGGAAGAATATATATTGAAAGGGAATCCAAACCTTTTACAAACCAACAAAGGGGTTTTAAGGGTCCCAAAACCTTTTAATAGAGGAGGGACTCAAGGAGATGACCACAAGAGAGATAGAGAAGAGAAGCTAAACTAGAAACAACATAATTCAACAATAGGATCCATGAAAAAACTCCTAAAGATAGACCTAGATCGACCAAGATCCAAACACCTTGTCCATAGAAGTAAAACAGGGTAGGATTCTCAAGATGAGGCTTGGGATCCACCCATACAACCAAAATTTGCTTTCACTAAAATTTAAAAATTAAAAAATCTTGTTCAAAATTCAAACCAAATCTGTCTATTACCCACCCTAAAAATCTTGGTCAAAATTTGAAAAATGCAAGTGAGAGATCCCACTAAGAGCCCATAAGAACACACTATAAAACCATTGAAGAGGAAACCAACCAAGTAAATCTAGAAACCAACCCACCTTAATCTCATAAAAAAACAAACTCCTCCAAAATTGAGACTATTTGGACTATCTGAATACTTCAAGGGAGGCACAACAACCTAGATAGAGGAGTTTATAAAAACTAGATCCAAACAAAAAAATACCACCTCTATCAATGAGAGAGTCAGAAAACATAAAAAATCTATCACAAGCCCCACCAAGGATGAGGAAAAAGGGTCAGGATATTTTTTGATGCCTCCCACTGAATGGATTGAAAGCATGGATCTTATCAAGGGACTCCAATAGATCCTTTCCTTTATCATTATCTAAAACTTCATTGGTAGGATTTGCATCAGAATCTTCAGATCTAGGATTAATTAAAGGTCTTCCTATTTTCTTTTAACCTCTAAAACTTAAACCTCCTTTTCATTGGCACCTTGTAACCAGAACTAGAGATGTCGAAGCTTTCTTCCCTTGAGAATCTAAATTAGAGACTGACAGCATATCAACTTTGACCTCTAATAAATCTAAGTTAGGCAAAAAATATTTGACATAAGAGATTCTACTTTAAAAGCTAGACATTCAAAAGGGTTATCCATAAGGGAAATCACCCCAAGAAATTTTGATGATGACTCCATAGAGCACACTTGAGTAGCATCCTTAGCATAATTACCCTTTTTCTTAAAAAATTGTCCATCATATGACAACCCATTAGGATACTTAAGAGAATATCCTACTTTGGGAGGGTCAACCCCTAGACAAAATATATTCTCTATTTTTTATGATATGAACAATGAGCCAAATCATACCCATAATTTTTGCATTCATAGAAAAACATACTCAATGATTTAAACCCTAGTTCCAACATTCGAAAGTAGCTCAATGGAACCATTTTGTTCAATATCCAAATCAACAATAACACACATCCAAGAGTAGATCATTCTATATTTGGATATAGTTATAGTGTCGATCATGATAATATCTCCCAACATTTTAGCAATACCCCTCAGGAGAACCTCATGTTAGAAATAGAAGAGAAGACCTAAAATATTAACCAAATTTGGGGCTATATTGATATTTTGAGTATTTGAGTCAAATTCCATTCTCCATATATGAAGGAAGAGGTTTCTCCTTCCAAATAACCAAGGGCCTCATCCACTAATGCAATTTAGATCCTCCTCCAAAGATATATTGATATGGAAAAATCCTTTAGGAAGGGCTACAAATTCCACTTGACCCTTTGGATCCCATTTCAAATGATACCATATTCTAATTATTTCAATGTTAGACCTACAATTTCCTAAATATTTTTCTACAAGAGTAAGTTTACCCTCACCCATGGTGAGCTTCAATAGATCATTTGGGATGGATAATGACCTCTACATAGGTTTTAGGTTGAATTGACACTATGATAAAATTCCTTTCCTTGACAAGTGAGAGACATAAACTACAAAATATTTATCCTCTATTAATTGAGAAGAAAGAGGTCCTTGTGGAACCAGAGTAAGGACCATCTTAATTGGGGATTGAGCCTTGGAAAAACTCTAGGTTTCAAGACTAAGCCCAACCCTGAGATCAACCTTTTTTGAGGGAAGAACCTGAGCCATATCAATAGTGGAATATTTACCAATGAAAATCTCCACACCATCATTCAAGACTTTCTTGCTATATGACCCATTTGTGGTTAGAAAACAAATTGAATTTGAATCATTTTTATCTTCTATATCTGGATCTGGAGAGGGATTTAACTAAGCTACTTCTACTTTCAAATAAGATAAACCAATAGACTACCCCATGCTAGGGCCACCAACATCCCCACTAAAAGATAAATTCTCACACATCTTGGAACTTAAATTTTGAAAATATTTCCCACCTTGGACAAGGTTAAAAATAGGATAAAGGATATTAGGACCAAATTTTAAAAATTGAGAAAAGCTCCCATCTAGAACACCATCTTGAGGAGCACCTAAAATCCTACCTATAAAGGTATTCATAGGAAGATCCTTAGACCCACTCAAATCTAAATTTGATAGAGAGAAACTCAAGGATTTGATAGTATCCATAGACATAAAGAGAATCTGATTAGGAGGATCAAGGTCAATGCCAATACCTATAGAATCCCTAAAAACCTGAGCCTCAACAACATCATGGAGATGCTTAGAAGTAAGCATCTCATCTTACCATTTATTCTAATAAAATTTGGTGTTAGGGATGTTGTAATTACACAATTTGGGAGAACCTCTACCATAATTCAATCTCCCTCAACCTCTCACCTATCTCTACCTATTCATCTCTTGTATATCCCTTGACCTTGTAAGTTTTAATTTTTTTTTTTTTTTTTTCAAATCAAGGGATATACACTTATATCATTTCTCATGAAATTCTAATCATTTATTTTTCTTATCCTATATTTCTTGTATATCCCTTGACCTTGTAAGTGAAAATCTATCCATCACTTCTCTAAGTTAAGGGATATACACTTGTCTTCTTCTGCCTCCAAATGGTTTCCATATAATCAGGATGGATGTCCTATGATATTTGTGGATTGACATACATACATTTTTAGATTATGCTTGCCATTGAAAATTATAAGGCATCCCTTCCTAGTTATCCTACAATGCATTTACACTTTCCCTCCTCTTTATTTTTCCTAAACAACTCCTAGATAATCAACAAATATGACGTATGATGTTTGCAGATTAACATGCATCTTACCTAAATGCTATGCTTTTCCTCAAACATTATATGCTACCCCTTATTGGTTATATATGAGTTGGTTAGGGATGTATTCATTTATTTTATACCTTCTACATTCCCTCATTTTTCAAAAAATCTTTACAAATATCTTCTTTCTTCTTATCGTACTTTTCCTAATCATATTCCAAATCCTATTGTAATTACCTTAAATTTTATTGATTAAGGTAATTTTAACTTTTGATAATGTGAGCTATAGGAGAATGCAATCATAGGATACAAGATATGCATAAATTTAAGTTAATGAGAATCTAAAATAACATTGAAATATACTATTAATGGAAAGTGACAGAAATGTTACAATGCGGGATGGAGGAAAGAACACTCCATTACTAATGCTAAAGAACTACATGGTACTCCATCACCAATCAAAATGGTGATCTACCCACTACACTTACTACTACCTACAATGATATATAATCACTTACTATGAGACCCTTTATATAGGAATATGGATAACTTGGCCAACACTCTACCTAGTTGTACAAGGGGACATCTTGCACATTCACAACTTGCACATTGACACTTGTGCATTTACTACCCCCTAAGGTAATATTATACTCTAGCTATGTACCAAAGGTGGTACATTTACATGATATAAATGATGTAATATACTCTAACACACCCATGTTTTACATTATTTGGGTATTGAAAACTTTATTCTTCAATATGGATCTTCTTCTCTTGAATAGTCTTTAACTTGATTTGGTCCTTCTTCTTCTACAGTAGTCTTAATGTTATATACATTGTTCTTTTTTGTTAGTTGTCTTTGATGAACTAGTTATCTCATTATTTTACATGTTGTGAGTGGATCAAGGTTTCTTCATTTATTTTTCTCCTTTGATTTTCTATATGACCTGTTTCTTTGATCTTCACAAATGTCATGCTTGAACTAATTATTAGTGGAAGATTTTGAAATAATATCTTGAAAGAAACAATCTATTATGTGCAGTAATATTTCTTCATGACTCTTATAGTATTTATATTTATAGTAATAGAAGAAATATAAATGATTATTTCCTCCATAATATTTACAAGGATGGAGGCTCCAACAGTTAACCTTTTCATGACCATATTGGTTGCAATAGGTGCATAGTAAAGATATTCTGACTACTTTGTTATCTATTTTAGGAATATCATGTTCATGTATCTCCTTGATGACATAATTAAACCATATGTGAATAATTGAGGCAATTTCACTTTTACTTCATTAATATATTTGTATGATATATTTTTATTTGATATTTTTTATATCTTCATTAGTGCAATTGTCATCAATTTCTTTTGTTGTCTCATTTGAAGATGTAACATATTGATCTATATTTCCATTATTATTATCCATTAAATTATCAATAATTCTTCTAATCTAAATTGGTACTTTTTTTAAGCCTTTTATGATAGCATTATTCAATATGTTAGTAGACATCCTTATATCTCCCTAGTTTAAAGTATGTGAACTAATTTTTTTAAGACCTTTCTTGGACTTTAGGTTTTGTAGGCTTCCTTATGTATCCCAAGTAATTTAGGATATGCTATAGAATTTAATATGAAGCTTAGAAATATTTAGTTCACCTTATGAGTTGATTCTGTAATGTTTTGTAAGCAATGATAATCAACTTCTAATTTTGATTTATCTCTCCTACTGAACTTATGCACTTTTAAATTTTTGAAGTTCCTTTAGGTTGGATTCATCGTCTCCTTAATATGAATATGAAATTTGTTTTACCATTTAATTCCAACTCTATATGATGCTTTAATGAAATTCTTTCTCCTACCTTCAATAATTTGATCTTTAATTTTCTAAATTCCAAAATATTAAGATTTGATGTAGTATGCCTTATAACTCCCTATCTTTGGAATATTAGAAAATAATTATATTTGCAAATTAATTTTATTTAACCAAAGTTGATAACCTTATTTTCCCTACTTTTTTATTTACAAATATGTTAGTGTAGCGACCCCGGGATGCACACACCGCCCCTTTTTAGCTCTACTTGCAATGTTATTAAAAACCCAAGATGAAATGGAAGACAATGAAAAAAAGCATATAACACGAAATAACAAAGATGGATCTCTTTATTGGTATTGAAACTTGGTTACATGTCGGTCCCTCTTAGGGATACCCATTTCGATATAATAAGTTTACAAATAGGTAAAGAGTGCCCCTTTCGTGAAGAGGTGGTGCGCTTATAAAAGCTTCCCGGTTCCACACATGGAAATGTATGAGGGATTATAGATGCCTCCTTCTCCAAGTATGTTTCCTAGAGGGATCCCTTTTGCTCTTGTATGTTGCAGATTCTGTCTAATGAAACTGTGGCCTTGTAAGCAATGAAACAACAACACACACTTAGATGTCCGAGATTGCCTCCTCAGATGAGGTTGTTAGTAATAAAATAATATAATGGAAATATGATGAAACTATGCCATGAAATCATGTAAATATATGCTAATGATATGAAAACATGAAGAAACAAAATAAAAGAAGCTATGTCTAAAACCTAAGCTAAGCTTTTGGGCCACTATCCAAGATAGTGGCCGCTAAGGTAAAACTTGCTCTCTTTGCCCCAAAGTTATGGGTCAAAGCCTATATCTGATGTTGAAATAATAGGTGTTATGCTCTTCAATCCGTTAGGGCTTCGTCATATACATGATCTCCAAGGGAACTCTCCAAGTCTCAAAAAATCTCCTCGAAAATATGTCTCGATGATAGAAGATGATGCTTTGGTGCTCTTAGGATTGCACCTTTTATAGTGTGAAACCCTAGGTCTATGTCCAAGCCCTAAGAATGAATTTCTCATGCGTAGTGCAAGTTAAAATGAGAATATTTTGTTCTTTGTCTATGTTTGAAGGCCAGTTAATTGAAATCTAACTGCTCACTTGAGTCTCCTATGCGAACTGGTTGTTAGCATGAGAAGCTTTTGTCCTTTGTCTATGTTTGGAGGTCAGTTAAATAAATTTTAAATGCAAACTCAAGCCTCCTATGTGAACTGGTCATGAAAAGGAATGCAAAGTTACTCCCACTCATCTTTATTGCATGTAGACTGCCACTTCCACCTGTGATTAGGCTTGTTTGCCGATAAAACTACTTCTTATGGCTTAGCTACTGTCATCTGTAGTGGCTAATATATGGCTGCTATTGTCTACAATGGCTAATGTCTGGATGCTCTAGGCTTGAGCAGCTAGGATCTGGCCACTCTTGGCTTGAGCGGCTAGGTTTGGATGGCTTGAAAAGGCCCCAAATGAGTGGTGAGAACCACTGTTGATGCTTGGAAAGTCCAATATTATGTCTTATGATCTTATGAATGTGTCTATGTGAGCAACTCCACTAATCATGACACAATTTAGGTGTCTATAGATGCCCCTTTTTTGCGATGCGATGTGTGGAAAACACAACACTAAGCAAAAACATAGACTGATATGTTTGTAGGGTGTATGGTGATCAATGGTCTGATCAACGCTGGATGGCCCAATCATGCAATATGGTGCACATCCCTTGAATCATTTCCTCAATGCTTAGAGGACTTAGCTCAATGGCTTTTACATGTTAAATTGCACTCATTCCTCAAACTCAATCGGGGAGCTTCAACTGCTACAAAAATTTTGACTAGTAGGAGAGCTACAATTGAAGATGTCATGTTTGCTTATGTTCTCAGAAAATAAGAGAAATGTGTGATTGTTGTATGCAATGATTCGTAGGACGAACACAATTTTTCTATGATCGAGTGATCTTTTTTTTTTTTTATTATGATTATGTTGAAATTTTTAACTACTTCCTCACACAATGAATTGGTAAATAAATGACAATGAATGAAGCGACAAGTTGCTTGACCAATATGACTAATCTGGTTCCTTTCTAGAATTTATTGCTTTTAATGGGCAATCCCACATCCAAGTGTGATTCCAATTGTTTATGATGATCATCCATCCTTATCTCGAGGAGCGGTCCGACTATCAATAGCATTCTTAGGGAGTTAGGATGAATGATTCTATTTATGTTTATATTGCATCACTTTGACTTAATAGTTTTGATGTCATAGGAGAATTAGGATGATCTTTTCGCACCCATGGAGCAGTCTGACCATCTTGGTCTTCTTCGAGATTGAAGGATGGCACATCGTAATTCCAAAATGAGTTGTTTCTTCCCCAAGTGGCCTTATGGTTATCTACTCATCTCATCGAAATACATGGAGTGTGAATCATTGCAATCATCGAGTTGATAGAGTAGGTGACTGAATATGAGGCCTACTTGAGATTGTGCTTTTATCTAATTTTTTTGTTATTTTGAACATTCTGATGATATCAAACCACCAAAGTGTGTTTATTTGCTTTTTTTGTGGGATCCTACAAGGAGGAAATCCCTTATTTTGATCTATAGATATGGCAGCTATCAGGTCCAGTGGCCTCTGAGTTCCTGCCTATGGCTGCTGTCACCTTGAGCGGCTAAGAATTTCAGGCCACTGATGTCAATAGCGGCCAAGGTTTAATTAAGGAAATATAAAATTTACATTTTCTAAGATTTGACCTTTCATTTTCACTATTGAAGATTTGCTTTGGGAGCTTTGGTGTGATAGCGACGGTTGCAAATTTAAAGTTTGCTGGCATTGAGGACATGGCTACGCAGGGCGAGACATCAGCTACTGGAGGAGCCGAAGCTTCTCAAATATTTCTCTTTTTCTAAACCATAGCTCTCTTTTCATTTTTTTGGGTAAAACTAAACCTCACTAAGTAATGGGTAAAATGAACCTAACTAAACCCGTTGGTAATGAAAAAAAATCCATAGTTAGGCTTAGCTTACCTTTTGTTATGGTGGGTTAGTCTCCAATTTTTTTTTTTTTTAGTGGCTTTAGCCTAGGGTTTTTGAATTTTTTTGTTATTCACCTGCTGCTACCATGTTAACCATTCTAAAACTTAGCTTAGTTTTTGATGCTTGAGTGGGAATATTTACTTTCTATTTTGTTTGTTTTTCCTTCCCTTTTGTGTTGTTTATGTCATTTTGTAATTTTTGCAATTTTTTTTATTTTCTGGCCAAGGGTTCATAGGTTTTTCGTGTCACCCCTTGGCCGCTATCGCTCAGAGCAACCAAGTTTGAACCCTAAAGGTCAAAAAATTTACTGTTGGGTCTTGGCCGCTGCTGCCTCCAACGGCCAAGTTTCGGTCACTGTAGTCGACAATGGCTAAACCCTTAGCTATGTTTTCTTGCATTTTTTTGCTAGTTTTTAGATTTTTATGACACATTTTACTTTTTTTAAATTTTTGAATTTTTTATTTGATTGATTAGGTGCAATATCGTATTTTTTCTTAGACATAGAATAACCCATACTCTTTTGCATCGTTTTCATATTTATTGTGAATTACGCCTTAGATGCATTGTAGTTATATTTTGTATGTCTTCTGCTTTGCTTAGATCCTTACTACTCAGGCTAAGGACCCGAAGCTCCTACTTGAATTACTTCCTAGCTTTGATGATATAGACTGGGCATGGTTCAAAGCCCACAGGTTATAGTATGTCATCAAGCTACCTTACATCATGGTAGATCAGGCTTACCTTACAACTCTGGCCCATCGTTGGGATCCATAGAATAATACCTTCCACCTCCTAATCGGTGAGATGACCATTACACCGGAGGATGTATATAGGATCTTTCAAATTCCATTTGATGGGGTGGCCATTATCTCTTTGGCCACTACTGATCATGTGGCTATCTTCACTCGAGTGTTTAGAGGGCACTCTATAGATGCTCTCAAGGACACCAATTCCAGAGGAGTGTCCATCAACCACTGGCATGGGGAGGGCGTATTTACAGTGAGGCATGTCATATTACTGATGGTTATTAGCAATGTTCTTATCCCAGATTTCTCAGGTTTGAGGTTCCAATGGAACCTTTTGGAAATGGTGCAGAATCTATTGGATAGCAAGGAGCCTATCATCTATGAATGGGATAGATCACTATTGGCTCAGTTTTATGATGAGTTATACCACATCCATCGATGAGGACATGTTAGCATTGCCTGTAGCTTGCTCCTACAAGTTTGGGGATGGGATCATATTAGGGTAAATCGCCCAAAGGGGCTCCTAGATGGGATTAAGAGCACAAGGAGCACAAGAGCCATAATTTTGCAGGGGATTTGCCCCATTAAACTGATGATTTCACTAGACTTTTGGTCGGAGATGTCATGTGGTGCCCTTACCATAAGTGTCTTGCTTGGGATGATCCAGCTAGCTTTACTACTAGGACATGGTGTGAGTGATGGTTCAATGGCAGTAAGATTAGCATTTGGGAGTATTTCTTCTACTCATGGGTTCTTCGTTAGTACGGGTTGTAATAGTATGTGCCCTTAATACCATTCTTGTATATGCACCTCACAACAGAGAAGGACCTACCTCCATGATAGATTATAGAGCTTTTAGACAAAGGAGGATGCCCCAAATTTTGACCTTAGAGTGGCTAGGGGAGTTACAGAGACATACACTCAGTGGTGGGGTGATCGAATGTGGCATGGTGTCAACAGCCTAGGATGCGAGGATGATGGTAGGGGTGATGGTGCAGATCCGACAGGATGCAAAGTCTGATCCAAGACTGAGGTATGGGGCCAGCCAATAGAGTAGGTGGTAGTTGAGGATCCTAACGTTCCTGAGGAGGAGGAGGAGTTAGAGCTCGAGGAGATAGAATCTCCTCTGATAGCATAGTTGCATGAGGTCGAGGCTGAGCTTCAAGAAACTAAGATCTAGGTACAACAACTATATGCTACCATTGAGCAACTCACAACATAGATACAGGATCTACAGGCTACTATTGGGGGTGGCAATGCTAGGATGCAATTTGTTGTTCCTCCTACATGATAGGAGGTTCCAATGGCAAGTTTGGAAGTATATGTGGGATAACAGTCTTTGTTGGATGAGCATGAGGAGCGGATTCGGGGACCTGTGGATCATGTCACCATTATTCAGATGCAACTTAGGAGGCATGGGATTGTCCCTAAGGATCCAACTGGTGTGGGTGGCTCACAGGTCAATAGGAACTCCACATTGTGGCAGTATTCTGCTCGTCCTAGCCAGATGACCCAAAATTAGACAGAGAGACCAATAGGATCACATCATTTGACTCACGACACCACCATAGGAGGAGGTGGCACTATAGGAGGTGATGTAGGGGGCTTAGGCCCGATATTTGATTGATGCTTTACTTGGTCCTTGATTAATTTTTGAGGTCGACTGACCTATATGACTATATCCCATGGGCATTTTTGTACATCCACTAGACTTGACACACATACTTTTATGATAGCTTTTGAATTATGACTTATTATGTGTGTCATTTATTGCTCATGTTTTTGTTATTATTTTTTTTATGACATGATGTGATGATGGTATTATGATGATTTGATGAATATGTTAGATGATAGATTATATTGAAGATGCTTAGATTGATGTGTATATGCTTATATGATTTGATGATATGATGTGATGTATTTTGATGATGAATGATGAATTCATGATTGTATGCAAATGGATATTGCCTATATGTTTTATGCTGTTCTTTATGGATGATTAATGACTTGTTTTGTGAATATGATGTCATTGTTAAATGCATATTTTGACTTTGCTTTAATTGTATGCATCTAACTTATGTGATGGGATGGTATAAACGAACCTGTATGCTCTAATCACTTTAAACATATGAAATTCATATGACATTGACAATCTTAATGGGTGATACCACAGAAAGTAAAAAAATAATCATAAATTTAAATAATTACTCTTATCATAAGATTTTATTATGTATTCATATATGATATGTAATGGTGTGCAATGTATTTTCTTAATAAGTTTCTATAAATTAAAATATATAAAGTAGTCAGTGGCCGTCTATATACTATTTCTAATATATATGCGATATTTGTTCTACTATGTTGATACCCCCTAATTTATACAATCTTATAAAGAAAATGTGGTGTGAATGATGTTATGATTTGTTGCTATGTAATAATTTTTTGGGGCTTTCTAGAGATTCAAACATTCTAGTTACCCTATCAACAGATGTCTACTGATCATTTAGACTTTTGAAAATTAAGGCTTTTACCGTGGACCTAGTTTTTCATGATCCCTGTGTGTGCAAGTGATTGTATATTTTAAGATAGAATTCAAGCATTTCCTTCGATGTCAGGCAGGATTATTTCAGCCCATTGCTAAGATCAAGGATCCTAAAGTGTTCATCTCATCCTTATGTTGGACTTAGTTGGACTATACCACTAGGCAATTTTGGGTTACCTAAGCTAGCTCATACACATTCAAACATTGGTCTACACAAATGCATGAAGCAATTGTAATAGACATATCGTCATGCGTAAGGATTTCTCCTTCCAATTTTGTACAATGCTAAGAATTCCAGGGATTCAAGATTTATTCCCTTTTGGATTTTTTTAGCTTTGGATATTTGCTCATATGTAGTGATGAAAATCACTGTTTATTTTGATTCATTTTTTCTTTGAGCTAGGATTTTTGTAGTGATGATAATCACTGTTTATTTTGCTCATATGTAGTGATGAAAATCATTGTTTATTTTTTATTGATTTTTTCTTTGAGCTATGTTTTTTTTTGCTTTGAATTTTTTATTTGTGTATCGGATTATTGCTTTGAAATCTGGACTGTATGCTTGGCCTTTTGAATGTGTACTTTGCTTTGGGATTCTGCTTATTTTGATTTAAGCAAGGGATTTGGATAGGGTAAAGCTTGTCCTTTTGAAAATTCTCAATACCTTTAAACCGGTTGCATAGGGGGATAAGCAACAAAAATCTTTTTCACTTAAGTAACCTAGACCGCTTTGTAGCTTTCATATTTTTCTTGTACCAACTAGGACTTTAGTGTTTCAATTAGTGATGGGATCTTGAATATCCAAGGCATTATCATAACTAGACCTTACCTTCTACTAATCACAGTTGCTTTTCACAAAAGTTGATAAGATCACTAGTTGTGGTTGATTAACCGAAAAACCTTAGTAAATTATGTATAGCAACAAATAATGGTTGTGTTGAAAAACACAATTACACACATGTTAATGGAGGTATGGATGCAAATAATTTGCATGAAAAACTATGGTATCACTTTTAAGGCTCTCATGACATATGCAATTGTAGTGGATATGAAAATGCAATGCAATGATGTGGATGCAAGATGTGAGATGCATTGTTTTTGTATTTTTGATTTTTATGTTGTTTTTGTACTTTTGCTTAATTTGACCAAAGGGATTATGATGCCTTTGGGGATTTTTGAATTTATTTTGACCAAGCGGTTTGATTTATGATATTATCACAATGACACTAAGAGGGGGGTGAATCAGTGTAGCTATTTAAATTCAGATCTACAACTCTTTAAAACTTAAGCAGGGAGAACTTAAAAATAGATAAAGCAATTAAACAAGAGAGCATTCCACAACACACGATTTAACGAGGTTCACCAGTTTTGGCTACTCCTCAAAAATTAGACCGCTTGGACTCCCATCCAAATCCAGCCTTTGCAAAGCACCAACTTTACAAAAAATTTTCCAGTACCCACAGGAAGGAGCACCAACCCCTTATTTATCTGCAGCAACAGAAAGGAGCACCAACCCCTTAATGCCAAGCACCAACTTGGACTTTAGTTCTAAACTATTTCAATGACATAAAAATGCCTTCTCTTCTACAAGACCCTCACTGGTCTAATGCCCTTTAACAAAAACTACATATACTTACAGCTCTATTATATTTTTCTCTTTCAGCTCTGCTATTCTCTCTTACAGCCATCTCTTCTGTATCTTTTTTAGCTCTGCTATTCTCTCTTACTCTCTTTTTCCTTTTGTTCGGAAAAATACAACACTCATGCCTTGTGCAGAGCTCAACCCTAACCCTAACTTACTATACATGAAAAACATTCTTTTGGCTCTGCTTACTATGCTTTTGATAGCCTTAAATGCTTACTTACGGCTCTGATAGCCTTATCTACCCACTTTACGGCTTTGACAGCCTTTTCTACGCTCTAACAGTATATCCGTCGTTCTGACAGATTTATCTTCTCATTTATGGCTCTGACCATCTTATCTACTCATTTATGGCTTTGATAGTCTTTTCTGTTCTCTTACAGCTCTAACAGTAGAACCACCGCTATGACAACCTTTTTTTCTTCTTCTCGGCCTACATGCACGAAAACACATGTCGCAATATCACGACACTTTTTGCCTCCGTACACTCTACTTGGCTTGCACCAATGAAAACATGACATGTCACAAAATCATGACACTTTTTGCTTCCTTGCACTCTTCTCGGCATGCACTAGCAAAAACATGACATGTCGTGAAATCATGACACTTTTCGCTTCCTTGCACTCTTCTCGGCATGCATCCGCGAAAACATGACATGTCGCAAAATTGTGACACTTTTGCTACCTTATGCCTTTCTCTGCCTTTCGCCCGTGAAAATGAAACATGTCACGAAATCATGACACTTTCGCTGCCTTGTGCCTTTCTCTGCATTTCGCCCACAAAAATGGAACATGTGAAATTGTGACACATTTTTGCCTTAGCGCTTTTCTTCCCTTCGGGTCACGAAAACCCGACATGTCGCGATATCGCGACACTTTTTCTCCTTAGCGCTTCCTCTTGCAAATTGTCACGAAATCGTGACACTTTTTATCTTGCCTTTCTCTCTCCTACAATATGTCATGATATCACGACACTTTTTCTCCTTAGCGCTTTTCTTCTCATCGGATTGCAAAAACCCGACATGTCGCAAAATCGTGACACTTTTTCTCCTTAGCACTTCCTCTTGCAAATTATCGTGAAATCGTGACACTTTTCCTTGCAAGCTCTTTCTCTCAAACATGTCATGAAATCATGACACATTTTCGTCCGTACTGCCTCTCTTGCAGATTGTCACGAAATCGCAACACTTTTCTTTGCGAGCTCCTTCTCTCAAACATGTCATGAAATTGTGACACATTTTCGTCCGTACTGCCTCTCTTGCAGATTGTTACAAAATCATGACACTTTTCTTTGTGAGCTCCTTCTCTCAAACATGTCGTGAAATCGTAACAGTTTTCTTTACTTGCGCCTTCTCCCCAAACATGTCGCGAAATCACAACAATTTTCCTTGTGCTTTCTCTCTCTTCGAACATGTCACAAAATCACAACAGTTTTCCTTGTGCTTTCTCTTTTGTCCAACATGTCACAAAATTGTGACAGTTTTCCTTGCGCTTTCTCTCTCTTAGAACATGTCGCAAAATCATTGATAGTTTTTCCAACATTTTCTCTCTCCTTCGATATGTCACGATATCATGACATTTTTGCCAGCATTTTCTCTCTCCTTCGATATGTCATGAAATCATGACAGTTTTGCCAGCATTTTCTCTCTCCTCCGATATGTCGTGAAATCACAACAGTTTTGCTAGCATTTTCTCTCTCCTCTAATATGTCGCGAAATCATGACAGTTTTGCCAACATTTTCTCTCTCCTCTCGACATGTCACGATATCGCGATAGAAAACATGTCACGATATCGTGACAGTTTTCTTGTCTTTTTCTTTGATCCTTTGAATCTAGGCCACTTTTGTCTTCTTGGAAATTCACTGTATATGCTCTGACTGACCTCTGAAATCTTGTCCACTGCATCATCAATTGATCTATCTGTCTGTGTTGACAACAATAACAATACTATTTTTGCACCTTACACAACAATCTCCCCCTTTGGAATTATTGGCAACACATGTGCAATTTCCTGTAAATATTCTCCCCCTTTGACAATAATACCAAAGGGCTACTACAGACTCCCCATGAGTCCATGCACAACATTCTCAGGCACACAATATTATAGTTAGCAAAAATTACAAACATGAGCAAACAAGTAATCAAATATATAAATGCTCCCCCTGAGAATGTGTTATCGATAGCTAGTCAGTTCTTGGGTAGTGTGACCACTCTCAAATTATTGCGAAGGTATTCAAAAACTTCCTTAGGCAATGGTTTAGTGAAGCTATCCACTACTTGCTCTGTAGTTGGAACAAAATCTAATTTAACCTCACCTTCTGCAACTTTATCTTTCAAAAAGTGATATTGGATTGCAATATGTTTGGTGTGAGAATGCATAACTAGATTCTTTGAGATGTTAATAGCACTGGTATTATCACATTTAACTAAAATTGGATCTTTGAAGTTAATGCCAAGATCTTTCAGGGTTTGTCTCATCCATAAAATATGTGTACAACATGTTGTTGCTGCAATGTATTCTGCCTCTGCTATGGATAGAGAGATTGATTCTTATTTCTTGTTGTGCCATGCTACCAACATGTCTCCAAGATAGAATGCACCTCCACTGGTACTCTTTCTATCATCTATACATCTTGCCCAATATGCATCAGAATATGCAATAAGAGTGAAGTCCTTACCTTTTGGGTACCATAACCCATACTCCATAGTACCCTTGAGGTACCTAAAAATCCTCTTCACATCTGTCACATGAGTCTCTTTGGGACTAGCCTAAAATCTTGCTACCATGCATACCGCTCGTAAGATATCCGGTCCGGTAGTCATCAAATACGATGAGGCTTCCAATCATATATTTGTACATGGTTTGATCTACATCTAGAGATTTGTCATCCTTTTTCAACTTGCAACCTGTTGTCATGGGAGTGCTAACAGGTTTACAATCCTCCATTGTGAACTTTTTTAGCATTTCTTTCACATATTTAACTTGAGAAATAAAAATGCCCTTTTCATTTTGGTTAACTTGTAGTTCGAGGAAATATGAAAGTTCACCAATCATAGACATTTTAAATTCTTTCTACATTTTATTTGCTATGTCTCTACATGACTCATCATTGCTGCTGCCAAAAATTATATCATCTACATAAACAACAAGGACAATAAGATGGCCATTGTTTGTTTTGACATACAAGTTACTATCCACCATACCTTTCTTGAACCCTTGTTCAGTGAGATAGTTGTCTAGTCTTGCATACCATGCTCTAGGTGCCTGTTTCAAGCCATACAAAGCTTTCTTCAACTTGCAAACAAATTTGGGATTATCATCGAGTTGAAAACCATCTGGCTGCTCAATATAAACTTCTTCAATATTTCCATTCAAAAATGCTAATTTCACGTCCATCTGATAAACTTTGAAATTCCTGTGGACTGCTAAAGCCAGAAACATTCTAATTGCCTCGAGTCTAGCCACTGGTGCAAAAGTTTTCTCAAAATCAATACCTTCAACTTGAGCATAGCCTTTACAGACCAATCTTGCTTTATTCCTTACAACCTATCCGTCTTCATTCAATTTGTTTTGAAAGATCCATTTAGTACCGATTATGTTTTTATTTGCAGGCCTTGGTACTAACTCCCAGGTTTTATTTTTCTCAATCTGATCTAGTTCTTCATTTATTGCCTTCATCTAAATTTCATCTGTGCTTTCTTTAGCAATATTTTTGGGCTCAATGCTGGATAATAGGGAGTAGTTACTTACTACTCTTCTTCTTGTCTTAACACCAACTGTGGGGTCCCCAATAATTTGCTCTTTGGGATGATTTTTCTACCAGCTTCCTGTTTTGAATTTATTGTTTTCTTCTACATCTGAATCAATACTTAAATCATCTGGGTCAATTTTTTGATTCTCTTCTATTTCCTTTTCTTCATATCCTTCAATAACTTCTTCATAAATAGGGTAGTTTTCTTCACAGATGACTACTCGTTTCCTATCTTCATAAAATTTAACATTGGCACTGTCTACAATTTTCTTTAGCCTTTTGTTGTAGCATTTATAAGCTTTGCTTTTTGACGAATAGCCAACAAAAATACCTTCATCAGCTCTATCTTCAAAATTACCAAGATTATCTTCAGTTATTTTGATGTAACACTTGTTGCCAAAGACTTTGAAGTATTTTGTTGTTGCCTTCTTGCCGAACCATAGCTCATAAGGGGTTTTGCTTTCATGCATCCTCAACATGCACCTATTTTGGATATAAATTGTAGTATGGACTGCCTCTTTCCAAAATTTGTCTATAATTTTGCTCTCAGTAAACATCGTCTATGTCATTTCCTGCACAGTTCTGTTCTTTCTTTCTACAACACCATTCTGCTGAGGTGTCCTTGCTATTGAAAACTATCTTCTGATCCCATATTTTTGATAGTATTCTACAAACTCCTCTAAGATGAACTCTCCTCCTCTATCTGATCTTAAGAATTTGATCCTCTTTTCTATTTCATTCTCAACTTTGTTTTTGAAAGTCTTGAACATTTCAAAAGCTTCAGATTTCTGCTTCAAAAAGAATATCCAAGTCATTCTGGAATAGTCATCTATGCACAACATAAAGTATTTGTCACCATTTATACTTTGTGTTCTCATGGGTCCACATAAATTAGTATGTATTAGTTCTAAAGGTTTGCTGGTAAAGTACTCCTTTGATTTAAATGTGGCTCTAGTTTGCTTCCCCTTTTGGCATGAAGCACAAATACTATTTAGTGGTTTGCCAATAGAGGGTATATCTCTTACTGCCCTTTTTGAGCTTACTTTTACCAAATTGTCAAAGCTGATATGACCGAGCCTCTTGTGCCACAACCAATTTTCATCTTCCTGTCCAATCAAGCATGCTCCTTCTGAAGTCTCTGAGAGAGTATACAGGTTTCCAAAAGTCCTTGATCTAGTAGCAATCAACTTCCCACTGTTAGCTTTTCTCACTTCACAACCCTGCTTCTTTAAAATTACTTCATGACCTCTATCACAAATTTGACTTACGTTGAGCAAGTTATGCTTTAGACCAATCACAAACAAGACTTATTTTGATTTGATCTTTTTGTCACTGATCTTGACTGATCCTTTGCCAACTATCTTTGCTCCATCATTATTTCTAAATTTCACAGAACCACCTTCGTAATTCTGTAACTTCTCAAATTTTTGCTTGTCACCTGTCATGTGACTGGAGCATCCACTATCAAGTATCCATGGTGTAGATTTGTTTTGTGTTTTAAAAGCAGTCTGAACAATCAAAGATTCCTTTTCTTCCTAGAGTTTCTCCTTTTCTTTCTGGAGTTTCTCCTTTTCTTTCCATTCTGGTTTAATAGCAGTTTTGGCTACTTGTTTTGCCTTTCCCCTTTCATTAGCTTGTGCCTATTTTTCAGGAATTTTTTTTTTTGTTTCAATCCATTTGGTTGAGATTTTCTACCCCGATATTTATTTGCTGCAAAAGTGCTTCTACAGTTTCTTCCAATGTGTCCAAAATTATGACAATTATAACATTCTACTGCATAATCCATCAATGGTGAATAGACATTTCTACTGGTGAAATTCCTTTGTGCTACATTATAACTACAATATTAAAATATAAGCATTGCATTTAAAACAATAACCAAAAAAATAATGATTAAACCTGGGTGAATGTCTTTGCCATTTTGAAGTAGGATCCATGAATCTTCTCCTTCTTGGATGTGTGAATTTTGTGAATCCATCTTTTTCAGTACTCCTCTTGAGTCTGGCATTAATGCTTTCTTTGGCATGATTTTTTTTTCTTGATCAACCCTGATCTTATCTTCTTTCTTTATGGGTTCTACATTTATGGCCTTTGATCCCTTTGATGATTCTCCTTCATCGAAGCCCAAACCAAATTTGATGCCTGAAGGCCTTTGGTTATTTATAATTTTATCTAGCTTTATAGAACTTTCTTCAAACTTATGATAACAACTCAATTTTCGATTCATCTCCTCTAGCTACATCCTTAACCTAACAATGTCTTCTTCTAGCTTGCTGCACTCATCTATTTTTATGGATAATTGTACTTTGAGAACTTCAGATATTTTTTTTAAATTTGTCTGTCTGTACTTTCAAGCTGTTTATTATTTCATTGGCATCCTCAAGCTTTCTTGAAACCTTTTTATTCTTTTTCCTTTCTATGCTCAGCTCTTTAAGTGTAGCAACCAACTCACCTTCCAGATATACTTCAGCCTCATCCTCAAGTTTTTCATTACATTCCTGTTTTTCCTCTGTTTTTCTTTCTTCAAATGCCATGAACAGAGCTTCACCTACTTCTTCTCCAGAATCCTCACTGGAGCAGTCTTCAGAAGAGCTGACATTCTTGGATATGAAACTTTTCTTCTTGAAGTTGCTTTTTCTAAAATGTGGTTTTTGCTTCCAGTCACTTCTTTCTTGGTGTGACCCTTCAAAAAAAAAAAATTCTCATTCATTGGACATTTAGCTGCAAAGTGCCCGATGCCTCCATAGTTGAAGCACTTAAACGGTAACTTTCCTCTGTACTTTCCTTTTCCCTTTATTAGTTTCCTAACAAAGTTTGCTTCTGTTTCATCTGAAGACTCTTCTTCCTTAGATTCTTGTTTAGCTTTTATATTTTTGTGTGCTTTAAAAGCAACTTCTCTGTCTGAGGGCTTAGTTTGTCCTATTCTCATTTTGTATGTAGTTAAAGAACCATGCATTTCATCCATGCTAAAATTATTTAGATCTTTAGCTTCTTCTATAGCAGAAACTTTAGAATCAAATATTTTGTGAAGAGTTCTTAGTACCTTTTTCACGATGACCACATCTTCCATTTCCTCACCGAGTCCTCTAATCGCATTAATGATTCCATTGACTCTCAACATATAGGCCTCTATGTTCTCATCATCATTCATTTTTAATGCTTTGAACTGAGCTCAATGTGTTTGTAGCTTGGCTTCCTTGATCTTTCCGTCTTCTTCATGAATGCTCTATAGTTTTTCCCACATGTCTTCTGCCATTTTACAGTTCATGATCCTTATCAGTTCACTGTATACTAACCCACACATTATAGCATTCTTTGCTTTAGAGTTATTCTCAAACTTTTTCCTCTCAGCAGCATCTATTGGAGGAGTAGAGGGTATTGTGTATCCATTGTCTACAGACTCCCAAATGTCATATCCCAAAGCACACAGATATGTCTACATCCTGAGTCTCCAGAAAGAGTAATTAGTTCCATCAAACAAAGGAGCTTTGTTGGATGAAAATCCTTCACCATCGGCCATTGTGTTTCTTCCAAGATCACCTTAGCTAATTGAGCTTGTTTAGAAACCTGGCTCTGATACCAATTGATATTCTCATAATGACACTAAGAGGGGGGGTGAATCAGTGTACCTATTTAAATTCAGATCTACAACTCTTTAAAACTTAAGTAGGGAGAACTTAAAAATAGATAAAGCAATTAAACAAGCGAGCATTCCACAACACATGATTTAACAAGGTTCACCAGTTTTGGCTACTCAAAAATTAGACTGCTTGGACTCCCATCCAAATCCTGCCTTTACAAAGCACCAACTTTACAAACAATTTTCTAGCACCTACAAGAAGGAGCACCAACCCCTTATTTATCTGCAGCAACAAAAAGGAGCACTAACCCCCTAATGCCAAGCACCAACTTGGATTTCAGTTCTAAACTGTTTCAATGACATAAAAATACCTTCTCTTCTACAAGACCCTCACTGGTCTAATACCCTTTAACAAGAACTGCATATACTTAGCTCTATTATATTTTTCTCTTTTAGCTCTGCTATTCTCTCTTACAGCCCTCTCTTCTGTATCTTTTTTAGCTCTGCTATTCTCTCTTACTCTCTTTTTCCTTTTATTTGGCAAAATACAACACTCATGCCTCGTGCAGAGCTCAACCCTAACCCTAACTTACTGTACATGAAAAACATTCTTTCGACTTTGCTTACTATGCTTTTGATAGCCTTAAATGCTTACTTACGGCTCTGATAGCCTTATCTGCCCACTTTATGGCTCTAATAGCCTTTTCTACGCTCTGACAGTATATCCGTCGTTCTAATAGATTTATCTTATCATTTATGGCTCTGACTATCTTATCTGCTCATTTACGACTCTAACAGCCTTTTCTATTCTCTTGTAGATCTGACAGTAGAACCGCCACTCTGACAGCCTTTTTGTCTTCTTCTCAGCCTGCATGTGTGAAAACATAACATGTCACAATATTGTGACACTTTTCGCCTCTGTACACTTGGCTTGCACCAGCGAAAACATGACATGTCATGAAATCGTGACACTTTTTGCTTCCTTGCACTCTTCTCGGCATGCACCAGTGAAAACATGACATGTCACAAAATCACAACACTTTTCGCTTCCTTGCACTCTTCTCGGCATGCATCCGCGAAAACATGACATGTCGCGAAATCACGACACTTTTTCTACCTTATGCCTTTCTCTGCCTTTCGCCCATGAAAATAGAACATGTTGTGAAATTGTGACACTTTCACTACATTGTACCTTTCTTTGCGTTTTTCCCGCAAAAATGGAACATGTCGCGAAATCGCAACACATTTTTGCCTTAGCGCTTTTCTTTCTTTCAGGTCGCAAAAACCCGACATGTCACGATATCGTGACACTTTTTCTCCTTAGTGCTTCCTCTTGCAAATTGTCACAAAATCGTGACACTTTTTATCTTGCCTTTCTCTCTCCTGCAATATGTCGCGATATCGCGACACTTTTTCTCCTTAGCGCTTTTCTTCTCATCGGATTACGAAAACCCGACATGTCGTAAAATCGTGACACTTTTTCTCCTTAGCACTTCCTCTTGCAAATTGTCACGAAATAGCAACACTTTTCCTTGCAAGCTCTTTCTCTCAAACATGTCACGAAATCGTGACACATTTTCATCCGTACTGCCTCTCTTGTAGATTATCATGAAATCGTGACACTTTTCTTTGCGAGCTCCTTCTCTCAAACATGTCACAAAATCGTGACACATTTTTTTTCCGTACTGCCTCTCTTTCATATTGTTGTGAAATCATGAAACTTTTCTTTGCGAGCTCCTTCTCTCAAACATGTCACGAAATCATGATAGTTTTCTTTGCTTGCGCCTTCTCCTCGAACATGTCATGAAATCATGACAGTTTTCCTTGCGCTTTCTCTCTCTTTGAACATGTCATGAAATCACGATAGTTTTCCTTGTGCTTTCTCTTTCATCCAACATGTCATGAAATCATGACAGTTTTCCTTGCACTTTCTCTCTCTTTGAACATGTCACGAAATCGTGATAGTTTTGCCAACATTTTCTCTCTCCTCCGATATGTCATGATATTGCGACATTTTTGCCAGCATTTTCTCTCTCCTTCGATATGTCATGATATTGCGACATTTTTGCCAGCATTTTCTCTCTCCTTCGATATGTCGTGAAATCATGACATTTTTGCCAGCATTTTCTCTCTCCTCCGATATGTCGTGAAATCATGACAGTTTTGCCAGCATTTTCTCTCTCCTTCGATATGTCACGATATCGCGACAGAAAACATGTCACGATATCGCGACAGTTTTCTTGTCTTTTTCTTTGATCCTTTGAATCTGGGCCACTTCTGTCTTCTTGGAAATTCACTATACATGCTCTGACTGACCTCACTGCATCATCAATTGATCTATCTGTCTGTGTTGACAACAATGACAATACTATTTCTACACCTTGCACAACAATTTACCCTTGGAGCCTTTGAATTGATGTTTGACCAATCAGTTTGAATGCCCTTGGAGCGTTTTGAATTGATTTTTACCAAGTGGTTTGAATATCCTTGGAGCATTTTGAATTGATTTTGACCAAGCGGCTTGAATTGCCCTTGGAGCGTTTTGAATCGATGTTTAACCAATCGGTTTGAATACCCTTGGAGCGTTTTGGATTGATGTTTGACCAAGCAATTTGAATACCCTTGGAATGTTTGATTGTATTTTTGAAATTTTATGTTTTTGTGTTTTTGACATATTTGAATGTTTTTGTGTTTTATGAAATATTTTAATGTTTTTGTGTTTTTGTGTTTTTGTGTTTTATGTGTAGAATACCTTTAAGTGAATGATATTGAGAGGTTCAGGCTCCTCAACACCATCTAATGATATAAGGTGATATGCTCCAAGTCCAAATCTCTGTGAAATCATGTATGGGCCTATCTAGTTTACTGTAAACTTATCTTGCAAATGCGGCGGTAGATTCGAGTTCTGCTAGTTTTCTTTGAGCACTAGATCTCCGACCTTGAATTCCCTTAGGTGGACATTACTATTGTAAGCTTGCACAAGGTGATCTTGGTAAACATGAAGATTCTCTAAAGCATTGACTCAACATTCATCAAGAAGCATCAACTGATCAAGGCAGCCTTGCTACGCGACATCATCATATATGAAGTCCTTTAATGCTATGCATAGAGTTGGAATTTCCAACTCTAGTGGCATGATGGCCTCAATGCCATATACTAGTGAAAATGGTGTTGCCCTAGTGGGCATTCATATACTAGTCTTGTATGCCCATAGTGCAAGAGGCAATTGCATGTGCCAATCCTTATGATTATCTTGCACCATATTCCTCAAAATGGAGACTATTGTTTTGTTTGAGGTTTCTACTTACCCGTTTGCTTGTAGATAATAAGGCATTGAAAAATTGTACTGAATATGGTATTTTTTCATTAAATCATGCACATTTTTATTCTTGAAAGATTGCTCATTATCCGATATTATCTTAGAAGGGACCCCAAAATGACTTATGATATTGTGGAGTATAAACTCCACAATACTTGGTCCAGTTGTTGATGTTAAGGGGATCACTTCTACACATTTAGTGAAGTATTATGTGGCAATTATGATGAATGTGTGTTGGCCTGAGGACGGGGGTGAGATCTTCCCAATTAAGTCTAGTCCCCATTGTGAGAATGGTCATGCTGCCTAGATTGGCTGCAAAGCTTACGATGGTAAGTATGTTAGATTTGCATGATGCTGGCACTTACTACATTTATTGACATACTTGTAGTAGTCCTTTTTCATGGTGGACCAATAGTAGCCCATTCTCAAGATGCACTTAACGATGGCCATACCACTAAAATGGACTCCACATGTGCCGTTATGAGCTTGCAAAATTGCCTAGGATGCTTCCTGGGGCTCAAGACAATGGAGTAATACTCCATTATATCCTCGTCTATAGAGGATTTCTCCTAGCAAGATGTATCTAGTTGCTCTTTGTTTGAATGTTTGCCTTTCAGTATGCAATGAAATTTGAGGTACTATTCCAAGCTTTAGGAAGTCCCACAGTTGGGAAAGCCAATCCTGATAAGCCACGACTTATATAGAAAATACAACTTGCTCTTCCTATATTTTTGAGCTAGTGAACACAAATTGACGAACAACTCTATAGTGTATGGTTGCACCACAATCCATAGGTCCTTGGGAGATCAAATACTCCCAAGGTGTCGTTTGCAAGAAATCTCTAGCTACGAAGGACCAATCCTAATTTGGCTCGATGTTGATCATGTTTACTGATTCTTGATTGTCAAAAGCTTCACGGTGTATTACTGAGTGTGAAAGCACTTTCACATGAATGGTTGTAAAATAATTAGATGGATTCTAAGGGATTAAGGATCCTAAAGAGGCCATAGTTATTGCAAATCTATTCGATGTACGAGGGATTGCCTCAATGTCATACCATTCTAGCCAAGCTAGGTAATTATCAACAAGTTCCTTGTAAGTCTTTAGGAGTGGGCACCTGCATTGGAATAGTCCTTTGACCTGGTTTACTATGAGTAAGGAGTCACCAAATATATTAAATATTTTAATGCCCATTGCTATGATTTTTTGGAGTCCTAGGATCAATGCTTCATATTATGTATTGTTGTTTGTGCACGAGAAGTCTAGTTTGAATGATAAGGGTAATGGAGCACCCTATGTTGTGATAGAGACAATCCCTACTCTGCATCCTTCTTCACACTTTGAACCATCAAATAATAATGACATATCCCTTTATTTCTTAGGTTCTTTGAGTTCTAGCGTATCTGATAATGCAAAGACCACATCATCAGGTAATTCTATGGTAAGAGGCTTGTTATCCTAAAGAGGTGCCTCTGCTAATTGATATGCTATGACTTATCCCTTGATGGACTTTTGGATTATGAACTCTAGATCAAATTATATCAATAGCATTATCCACTTTGCGATATGTGTATTGTGATATGTCTTGCTCATCATGTACTACAAAGGATTTTGTTTTAATATGACATAGGTCATATGGCTCAACATGTAGTGTCGTAACTTTTGAGTTGTAAAGACCACTACTAAACACAACTTCTCAACATACACATATCCTAGCTCATAACTCACCAAGGTGTGACTAATTTAATATATGTCTTGCTCTTTTTCTTGTGCATTCTTTTGGGCTAACATGGTGCCCAATACGAAATCAATAGCCGATATATAGTAAAAATGGTATGTATGTCTTTGGTGGAGCCAATACTGGCGGTGTTGCCAGATAAGTTTTGATCTCTACAAAGGCTTGATGGCATTATTTTTCCCAATTATAGGGAATTTCCTTGCGTAGCAACCTATTCATAGGTCGATATTTGTCTGATAATTACATGATGAATATTTTGATGGATTCTATATTGCCTTGTAGGCTCCACAATTCCCTAATGTTGGTAGGGACGGCCATTTCTAGTATAGCCTTTACCTTTGTGGTATCTACTTCGATGCCTCTCTTGGATATGATGAATCCCAAAAGCTTTTTTGAAGTTACGCCAAATACACACTTCTTAGGATTCAATCGGACATTGTGTTCTATGAGGCGATCAAAGACTTGTCTAAGGACTTTGGCATGCTCTTGCCGCAACAAGGACTTGGCCAGTAAGTCATCCATGTAATCCTCTAAGATTTTATGCATATAGTCATGGAATATATATGTCAAGGCCCACTAATATGTGGCACAAATATTTTTGAGACCGAATGACATCACTTTATAATAGAATGTTCCCATGGAGTAATTAAAGTAGTTTTATGTTGATCTTCGAGCTTAATCCGGATCTGGTTGTATCCAGAGAAACCATCCATTAGGGAGAGCATTTCATGACCTACGATTGCATCTATAAGAGCATCTATATTTGACAACAAGAATGAATCCTTTGGTGTTGCCCTATTTAAATCTTTGAAATCTGTGCAGATATGAAATCTTTTATCAAGTTTCTCCATGGGTACCATGTTTGACACCCACTCAAGGTAGTCAATAGGAACTATGAATACTGCATCCAGTAAGTTTTTGCAATTCATTCTTCACCATAAAAGCAATGGTTGGATGCATTTTCCTCATATTTTGCTTGACTGACTTCTTCTTGTGATCCAATAAAAGGTTGTGAACAACTATCTTTGGATCTATTCTTGGCATGCCTTTGTAATTCCAAGTAAAAATATTTGGCCTCTCTTTGAGGAGAGGAATTAGGATGGTTTTTTCCTCTGGAGATAGACTTTATCTGAACTTGACTTTTCTTGGTTGGGTAGGATCATCATTGATGTCCACCTCAAAAGTTGCTTCTATAGCCATATGTGACCCATCCTCTAGCTTATGAGGTATGGGTATCAAATGAATGTCATCGGTGAGATTTATAGGACCTACTGACTTAGGTTCCAAACCAACATGGAAGACGTCATACGCACAACCTAATGCAAAATGGATGGCTATAACATCTCTTCGTTGGGTAAGAGGTCTTCAATATCTATGGGTGAATTATTACGATCCCAATCAATACCCTCTATATCAAGATGCAATTATTTGGTAGGATCTATTGGATTACGAAGTGGAGTGATCAAATCAATGGAGATCATTTTGATGGATGGAATGGAGTCCCAAATACCACATGGGTGTAATCTTGTCTTAGGGGTTTCCCTTCCATACTTGCGATGAGGTTTTTGAGGAATGGGAATTTTTGGATCTGGCCCATGAGCAGGGTGGACAATAGGATCATTGGGCTCTAATAACTCTTTGAATATAGGAAGAGGGGGATTGACCACCTGATGAATGATAGCTAAGTCAAAAGGTCCCCCCAAAAATTACAAATGAGGGTCTATGGCATAGAGTGCCACCTCTCTCTCTACTAGCTCGCTCACTTGCTGCAAGTGGTGAGGTCCAAGATAAGCCATCTCGGTCTCATCCTCAAAGTCATCATCACTTATCTAGAAACCATTAGCATTGGTATGTGGTCCTAAGACAAGGGGCTCATGTCTTAGCCCCAAGTAGGCCATCTCTGTTTCATCTTCATATTCTTCATCACTTATGAAGAAGTCGTTAGCATAGGTATACGGCCATAAGATAAGGGGATCATGTCTTGGCCCCAAGTAGGCCATCTCTATTTCATCTTCATATTCTTCATCACTTATGAAGAATCCATTTGCATTTGTCTATTTCTCCAAATTTAGGGGTTAATGACTTAGGCCTAAGTAGGCTCTTTCTATCGAATCTTTTGATTCATAGTCACTTTCATCTGATGTATACCTACTCTCATCATGGATGGACCATGTGAATATTTGTAAATAGCAAGGCCTCTTATAGGCTAAACCAAGTTACACCTCATCATAACTTGCCTCGTATCCATTATCTTCATCCCATGAGTTGTACCCTATTAGGGTGGAATCAATTAAGATGTTTGGATGATAAATTTTTGGTGGTGGTATATTTACCGTGGCCACTTGTCTATTTCTCAAATCTCCTATTCTTAGGGGATGATAAGGAATGAAATCAATATATTCTCCTAACCCTAAGCTTAATTTTTTCAATACTGTTGGAAGAGAGTCATCTTGACCTTTGATATAATAGCCTAAGAAAAATCTGTTGGAGGGAAGCTGATATTGTGGCTCGTATGGCTGCTTGCGCCCTTGCTCGTATATGCCAAGGTCATAGCCATGTCAATGGCAACGCTCAAAGTAGCTTAGAGAAAACTCAGGGTTAGAGAGATAACAAACATTGACCATGAATAATTCATCACTATCATCTTCTATATCTAAAGACTTATGGGCACAGTCTAGGCCGACATAGACAAAATTGGTTTGGTTGGGAGGGATTCCAAGTGGAACCACTATTCCCACTAGTGGCCTCAAGTCCTTAGGCCTTCCTATGTCTTGTGTAGACTCAATGATAGGCATAAAGGTGATGTTATGCACAAGGTACTCCCCTATGCCTGTGCTCACCAAGTGTATTGATGCATGCAATGTGGATGACCCTACGGATGACACTGGCAAAGCAAGGTGATAATCACTATCTTCATCTTGTTCTTGCAAATATTCCTCTTCCATAGGACTTGGCATTTTTGCAATGGCTATAGTTGGCACTTATTTGGGCCTTTCCTCCTTGACTAAGGGTGCCTTTAGCTTTTGATTATCTTTTGGTTTTGATGTTGATGGTACTTTAGAAGCATTGACTATTTTGAGTGCACCAGGAGGTGTTGAAGTGCATGGGTCTTTTCTTACCCCTTTGTATTTGTTATCCACTTGTGTGGTTGGGGATGAAGGTGCCATGTATAGGTGAGTAGAAGGAATTAAAAATTCTCCTAGAATATCCACCTGATTGACGTATTTAAAAGGCTCTTCATTGGCCAGAACCACATAGACTTTGATCTCGTGCACATACTTGACACACTGGTGCAAGATCGAAGGTACACACTTCATGGCCCTTATCCAAGGGTACCCTAATAGGATGTTGTACTACATAGCTCCTTCCAATACATGACACATAATAGGCATGGTCTTGTACCCCACCTTGATGGGTAGGACTATCATTCCCACAGTATTGCATAAGGCATCATTAAAAGCTCTAAATGTGTAAGCTCCTGGAACGATATTGGACTTGGGGATATTGAGGTGCTCTATTGCAGTTGTTGTGATAATGTTTATCGATGAAATTGTATCGACCAAGACCATCTTGAAAGGTAATTTGTTGATTGTTGCTACAATGTTTAGTGTAGGGTCTGGTAAGGTAGCAGGTACTGTCTTAATCTCATGATCATAGAATCAAATTATGGGCTCCTGGAATTCTTGCACTTGTCCTACAAAGTGAGTGAATATATTTGTATCTTGTGGTTGGAGCTCAATTATTCTTAAACTCTCCATTAGAGTCTCCCTATGCTTTAGGGATTGTTTTATGAGCCCATAGATGGATAACTTAGCTGGAGTTGTCTGTAGGTTTTTCTCCAATCTACTCTGAATAGTCACCACAGGTCACATTGATGGACCTAGAAGGTTGTCTTGCCTTTGCCTAGGAGTGGCTAGGATGTTCATGGGAGCTACAGGTGGTTGCAGTTGACCATAATGCCTAGTCCTTGTTGCTATGTTAATGATATCAACCATCCCAATGCATCTGTGGGTAGGTATATTAGCTCGAACCTAGTTGACTTGGGCCTCTTGCTCTTGAGGGGCCTCATGATTGGGAAATGGATTTCTGTATATGCCCATGTCTTTGTTATCGATAGCTAGTGGGTTGTCAACTTTGAGTTATCCCACCTCAATCATGTTTTGTACTTGATGCTTAAACCCTATGCAAGACTCAATGTCATGCCCCGATATCCTATGATAAGGGTAAAATTGATCTTCCCCATATCCTTTTGGCTTAGGATGGTTGGGATCTATAAGAGGTATATCAGTAAATCTGATCCTCTTGGCCTCGCTCAACTGATTAAAGATTGATTGCATTGATTTTGTCAAAGGCATGAAATAAAGATGTGGCTTACATTCTCGATTTCTTCCCTGATTGTTCTTTTGGTTGTAATTAGCTGGCGAGGGATGTGCTTGATATTTTTGGGGTTGTTGTGCACCCCCATCCTTGGGTGTAGCTAATATGACTTGATTTACTAGAGCAGGGTTTCCCTTCTTCTATTTATACTTGTCATTCATACCATTCTTGTTCCACTCCTTTTTGTTTTGGAGTTTAATGGTTCCCTCATCTACTTTTATTTCTTCGATGAGTTTGTATTATGCCAAAGCTTCCTCAAACGAAGGATACTGCTAAAGTTATAGCAATATGAAGATGTTTTTAGAGGAACTTTTGGTGAACATGTGAATGATCTCTTCTGTGGAAATGGAGAATGATAATTTTACCATGACTTTTCTCCATCTATTCCCATAATCCATTACTAGCTCGTCATCATACTATTTCAAGTTAGCTAGGTCTGAAAGGTTCACCTCCTTCTTAGCACCAAATGAGAAACGCTTTAAGAATGTGTTTACTAGTTTTTCAAAGTTGGTTATGCTATGCTTAGGTAGTGGTTGAACCATTGAGTGGCAGCACCTGAAAATGTCATTATGAATGTTCTTAGAATGAGAGCTAATGAGGCCTGGAAATGCCTCCATCATAGAATGTTTTGAACAACTAAAACTTGCCTAAAAATCTATGATTTACTTTATATACTAGTTAAGTTGATCTAATATGTTGTGTATTAATTGTTTGTATGATTGATGTGTTTGGAATATTATATGCTGATTTTTATAGTTTTTGTGTAGTTTTATGTCACTTTGCCATGATATGTTACATAAGGGATATGCTTAAGCTGATAGCAAAACTTTACTATTCTTATTTTGATGTTTCTCAAGCATTAATTTCTTTGAATTTAGCAAATAGTGCAAAGAACTCATATCTGTGCAGTAGAATCGAGTTTTCCAGTGTAAATTCCAGCCAACTACTAATGAATGGCAAGGCATGGAATTCACACATGAAGAGGAATGAAGGCTATTGCAATCTGATCCTAAGGACTAATCCACTTGAGAAATGCATCTAAAATAAATTGAAGAGTACATAGTTGGTCATTTTGAAGATCTTTAGATTGAGAAATACAATCTCTTCGGATTGAGCGAATATCTTCGGATTGAGCCACTTAGCTCCGGATTGAGAACATAAAGCACTTTTTGACTTATTGAATGATTTATGATGATGGAAAAAGGGAAATAAGGTTAAGGAGGTTAAAGTAAAATATCTCCCATCTAAATTTGTCGTCCTTGCCATCCAAAGCCATAATTTATGGAAAAGATCCTCTTCTAGGATAAACCCAGGGAATACTGAAGAATAATAGGAATTGATTTGCAGAGTATATTTTCTGTTGTAATTAGATTTTAGGCATCTATAAAAGATATCTCCTATCCAGGTTGAGCTACTAATTATAACAGTTGAAATAGTAGTAGAGAAAATATAGATAGAGAATAAGCAAGAAAACTAAGACTGTTACAGTTCTGTAATAGGTTTTAGCAACAGATTTGTAATCATGTTTTGAATCAATAAAGTAAAAGTTTTTCTATTCATTCTATTATGTTTGAGTGTGAGTAATATTTAGGGAGAGAGGAACTCATACCTTCTTTTGGAAAAAAATGCTGGCCACTTCCAGACCTAGGAGGAGGATTAACAGACAGGTTTTGTTCTGATTTTGCTGCAGTAGAATAAGCTATGAAAGTTGTCAATTTCATTCTTTTGTAGTAGTTAACATCTATTTCAGTCCTAATCATTTATTTTCTATTCAAGATAATTTTGTGATGTGATTAGTAGTAGATATGATTAGTCTTTTTACTTTCCAACAACTTTCTAATTTACTACAATTTCCATTTCCAACAATTTACAATTTTCTCCAATTTTCCTACATTATTGTTTTTACTATCAACCCCTGCATAGAAGATTGACAACCTTCTATTACAGAGTATTGATAGGAATTAATTTTAGTTTTCATTATTGCAAGAGTAAATAGACTTTCATTTTGTAATTGTAATTAGGTTTCCAATTCTGCAACTGTAACTAGGGTTTTAATTCTGTAATTTAATCAGATTTCATTCTTGCAATTGTAACTAAGGTTTCATTTCTATAATCAGCAATTAGTTTTCATTCTTGCAATTATATTAAAGTTCAATTTATGCAATTTAGAGGTAGAAGAGACCTAAAAACCCCCACACAATCAGTTCCACCAATAAGACTTTCTGCTCCCAATTGACCTTAAATTATAGCCCTGTTCACTCCTTTTGCAGATAGCCTTGTACACTGCCCTAGATTAACAAATTCATTGAAAATTAATGATGTGCTTAATGACAGTGCATCATTTTTGCACCATTTGTAGGGAGATTATTTTCAAAAAGTGTCAAAAGTTCAATAGCTATTAATTAGACTAAGTTATGAAAATTTAGGGTAAAATCTAAATATAACAGCTGGTTAAGTAACAATTATCGACTTATAATTTGTCATTAAGGAGTAGGCATGAATGAGTAGGCCTAGGGATGAAGAAGGTAAAATTATCCAAAGATATCCCTGGATTATTCCATTAAGAAGATCTTCACACCTAAGGGGTGAATCACCTATGTTTGAACTACCAAAAAAACTAAAACAAAAACCACCAACTTCATCATCATCAAAATCTCCTGAGCAAGAAAAATTACCAGACTCATTATCAACAGAAGGTTTTGGACCTCTTGAGAAAGAAATTTGGATAAATTTAACTATTTCTAAAGAACAAGAAATTATGGCAAAAAGAGGCAATCCAGATGGGGATGACCAGCATGGTCATGTCCATAATGATAATTATCAAGATGATCAAGATGTGCTCCAACATCATAGAACATTTGAATATCCTATTCTTATGAATCCCACACAGAACTCTCCCATGAAAATAATCTCACCTTTAGTGCTTCCAACCTTCCAGGGTGTTGCATATGAAAATCCTGATCAGTTCCTATTTGATTTCAAATTAGTGTATCAAACCTATGACTATATAAATGATAATAAGAAACTCAAGGTTTTTTCTTCAACACTCAAGGACTCAGCATTATGCTGGTTCATGAGCTTACAACCAGATTCCATCCAAACCTGGGATCAAATGGAGACTGTGTTTTTAGACAAGTATCAAGAGTATTATTGAGTAAGGAACAAGAAATATGAGTTGTTCATAATTAAAAAAGAAGATGATGAAACATTAGAATATTACCTTGATAGATTTGTATTTGTTCAAATAAGGTGTGGACTAGGAGAACCAGAATTATGTAAAATCATTTTTCTAAGAGGATTACAAGATGAATCCAGAGAGGTATTATATTTGATGGGAAATGGGGATGTAAGTACTCATAATATGGATGAGATTATGGATCTTTGTAGAAATTACTGTCACACTATGCAAAAAAGAAAGAAAAAGAGTACAAATGGCATTGATGTGAAGGACCTAATAGAGGAACTTGTAAATTTTAAGACTGATATCCTGGTACAATTAAAAAAAACTATAGGAGAAATGTATGCTAAAGCAAAAACCATAGAATATTTAGCAATTTATTGCCCAATATGTAGGAATAAACATGCCTTATAGAAATGTCCTCTAAATAAAACATCCATTTTAGCCATTTGTAGTATTTGCTCAAAAGGACATTTGACTGACAAATATTATCTGCTACCACAACAAAAAACTATCCTAGAAAATCAAACAAAATAACTCAATTATGTGGGACCAAGACAAGGGGGAAACTTTCAATAGTATCAAAATGCCCCTCGTTTTTCTACAAATTGGGGAAACAACCATGGAAACATGTCTTGGGGACAGTCAGAACCACCCCAACATCCTTGGAATTATTTTCAATGGACAAATTCTCAAGAATGGCCACAGACAAGTTGGAATAATCCATACTGGAATCAAAACTAGAATAACCCATCATAGAATCAAAATAACCCACCATGGACTCAGAATCAAAGTAATCCATCTTGGATGCAAAATCAACATCAATGGGGTCAACAATACCAGTCATATCCAAGGTAGCAAATAAATCAAGGTCAAACTCAGAATTTGTTGCCTGCACCAAATCAAAATTTTCAAGGAAAACCAAATCAACAAATGCAATAGGTGAAACAACCTCAATTACCAGCTCAACCTGTAATAAATCCAAATAACATAAGGCAGGTAGATCTTGCCTATATGGCTGATTCTAAAGGAAATTTAGATATGCAAATTTTGGATTGTAGCAACATACAACTATGTTCAGGGAAAGTTTTACCTGAACTTGTTATAATTGAAGTGAAAGAAGATGAAATTCAAGAACCTATTGAACCAAGCAAAGTCAAACCAACAATGGAAGAAGAAGAAGAAAAAATAGAACCACAGGCAGAACAATTACCTTCATCAGGGATAATTCCATACCCTGAGAGACTTAACACTATAGTAGAAAATTTTGAATCAGAGTTAGTGAAAGAACTTAGAAAATTAACCATATCACTGCCCTTATTGCAATCCATTAAGGATATACCTATGATTAAAATAACTATTCGAGATTTGTGCAACAGAAGAGCAAGAAGAAAAAAGAAAGCATTTCCTAAAATTGTTCATGTTGAAGGAAAGATAGCTGATCTCTTGTCATGAAAACTAGTACCTACAAAGTATAGTGACCCAGGAAGTCCAGTTATCATAGTGATCATATGCTCTGTACCAATATCAAACGTCTTAGTTGATCTAGGAGTTATAATAAATATCATGACCAAGGATACAATGGAATAATTACAGCTCAAACATCTTAACCCCACATTCACAGTTTTAGAAATGGCTGATAGGTCAGTTGTAAAACCTGAAGGTATCATTGAAGATGTCCCTATAGAAGTTTCTTATTGGGAATACCCTACAGATTTTTTGGTTTTACAGCCAAGAAACTCAGCACATCACTATCCCATTATCCTAGGAAGACCTTGGCTTGCAACTGCAGTAGCCTTTATAGACTGCAGATCTGGAAAAATTACAACTTCAAATGGTATTGACCTAAAACATATTTCTCTATATCCTCCTGAAAGACCTTTACACAATTTCACAGGTCAGTTATGGTTTCCTGACTTAGATGAAGAACCATAAGAGGTTATTTCCACACTATCCACCTTGGTAGTAAGGGAACACACAGAAGACCTCTATGACACAAAAATTTTAGACAATGAAACAATCCTAATGAATGTTCTGCATGAATAAGGGTTATAAGAGGAAGCAACCAATATCAATCAATTTCTAGTGAGAGAAGAAGGTCAAAGTTTTGAAGAAAGGCCATCTATACCATCACAAGAAACATCTATTTCACTACCACATGGGTGGCACCATCACTTGATCTTCCCTTCTCATTGTTCCATACAGGATATGCTTCCATCATAAATCAATGAGATAGAAACTTCTTATGTCCTCCCATATCATCATTGTCCTCTTAATTCCCTAGTCAAAAATTGTGAAGAAGTAAATTTAGTCCTTCCAAATACAAAACAAATAGAAGTCCAGCCAGGAAATTTTTTGAACATAAATAACCAGCTTACTAGGGAAGAGGAAGAAAAATTGACAGCTATTTTGTAGAAGCATATCCATGCTTTTTCTTGGGATTACAAATATATGTCAGGGATTCACCTTGATGTATGTGCTCATAGAATTTATACTGAAGATGTCAATCCTGTAAGATAACCTCAAAGAAGACTGAATCCTGCCTTGAGGGATATTGTGAAAGAATAAATTGAAAAACTTTTGGAAGTAGGATTCATTTACCCAATTTCTGATAGATAGTGGGTCTCTCCATTGGTTATAGTGCCTAAGAAAAATGGAAAAATGAGAGTATGTATAGACTATAGAGAACTGAACAAAGTGACATACAAAGATCATTTTCCATTGCCATTCATAGATAAGGTGTTAGATACTCTGGCTAGAAAGAAATATTTTTGTTTTCTTGATGGATTTAGTGGATATAATCAAATTCAAGTTGCACCTAAAGATCAAGAGAAAATAACCTTTACTTGTCCATGGGGAACATTTGTCTATAGGGTCTTACCTTTTGGTTTGTGTAATTCCCCAGCAACATTTCAGCGAGTAGTGTTAGCCATATTTTTTGATCTGACTACCAACAGTGTTGAAATATACATGGATGATTTCACAGTCTGTGGACAGACTTTTGACTTTACATTGGAACACCTTGATAAAGTTTTAACTTGTTGTGAAACCTACTAGTTATCCTTAAATCCAGACAAGTTTTTAATGATTATGGATGAAGGAATAGTTCTTGGTCATCACATCTCTCCTCAAGGGATCCAGGTTGATCCAAAGAAGGTAGAAATTATCAAGAACCTTCTCCCTCCTAAAAATAAAACTGATGTCAGAAGCTTCCTAGGACACATTGGTTTTTACCATAAGTTTATTCCCAGCTTTAGCACAATAGGCCTTCCCATGTTTGCCCTATTGACTAAAGATTCTAAATTCTCCTAGACTACAAAGTTTTAGGAATCATTTGAAGCTCTGAAAGAAAAATTAGTAACTCCACCTGTGTTAAGAGGACCTAACTAGACATTACCATTCCACATACAGACTGGTGCTTCCAATACTGCAATTGGAGTAGCATTGGGACAAATTGACAATGGTGAACACTATGCTATCTATTACATTAGCAAGAACTTGACAGGAGCAAAAAAAAATTATACCACAACTGAGAAAGAATTCTTGGCAGTAATCTATGCCATCAATAAATTCAGGTATTACATCACAGGTTATCAAATATTCATTCACACAGATCACAAAACCATTAAATATTTGATGAATAAGCCTATGGTGAGTGCAAGGATTATCCATTGGTTACTATTGTTGTAGTAATTTGATATCACAATAATCAATAAACTAGGAAAAGCTAATGTTATAGCAGATTTTTTGTCCAGGTTGCAGAAAACATAGGAAGGGGAATTAGTGGACAGTTTTACTGATGAAAAATTATTTGCTATATATGTCCAATCATCTTGGTTTGCAGATATAGCCAACTATTTTGTCATAGGGAAAGTTCCCCCACATTTTACTTCCAAATAAAGAAAACAATTGATCAAATAGAGTTCTTCTTTTGAATGGATTCAAGATATGCTTTTCAAGAGTAGTCATGACCATGTGTTACGTAGGTGCATCAGAAAGGATGAGGTATATGATATCCTTAGGGTTTGTCATGATGAACCCTCTAGTGTACACTATTCTATAAAAAGCACAATTAGGAAAATTTTAGGAATAAGATATTATTGGCCATCTCTTGACAAGGATGTGAAAAAGTACATCAGGCATTGTGATGCATGCCAAAGAATGGGGAAACCCACTCATACAAATGAAATTCCACTACAACCTCAAGTGGTTTTAGAACCATTTGAGAGGTGGGGGCTTGATTTTGTGGGACCTATTGATCCACCTTCTCAAGGAAAGGTGCATATTCTGGTATGCATTGATTACCCAACAAAGTGGGTAGAGTTGTGTGCTTTAAAATATGCTCATGAAGAGAAGGTTGCCGATTTCTTGTATAACCATTTTTTTAGAGATTTGGAGCTCCACGATCTATCACCACAGACCAAGGACCCCAATTTGCATCTAAATTTATTGAGGCTTTTACAGAGTTGTATGAAATCAAACATAGGAAATAATCACCTTACCACCCACAAGCAAATGGACAAGTTGAGGTAAAAAACAAAGAATTTGAATGGATCTTGACAAAAATAGTAGTTGTTCATAGGAGAAACTAGCTAGATAAATTACCTGATGTAGTTTGGGCTTACAATACTACTTGGAAATCCACTACTGGATTCACACCTTATGAACTGGTTTTTGGTAAAAAGCCCCTCCTACCTATTGAATTTGAGCTACTAACATTGCGCACATCATTGGAAATTCGAATTGAATTGTCACAGGCACAAGCATATAGGATTATGCAGTTGAATGCATTGGATGAACTTTGGTTGGATGCTTTGCACCAAATTGAAGTAATTTAGGAGCAGAGGAAGCTATGGCATGATGGCCACCTACAACAGAGAAATTTTAGCAAGGATATTGGGCTTTGCTATTTTATTCTCGTTATGTGGACTTCCCTGGAAAACTAAGGACTAGATGGCTTGGATCATACCATATTGAAGAAATATTTGACAACAGAGCAGCTCGCCTCTCTCCCATTGATGATTCACGAAGAAATTTGGTAGTGAATGGACATCTCCTTCGAGTGTACCATACACCTCTGACTAAGGAGGAGTTCTTGCAACAAATTGATAACTTGGATGCACAACAAGTAGAAGAGATTCCCTATTCCACCATAATTGCCACAGATTGAGCATAATCATGGATTTCAAGAAAATAGAAAAATACAAAAAAAAATTAAAAAAAATGGAAAACAAAAAGATGAATAAATTCTGGTTGTGAATTCCTTCATAAGCTTAATCAGAATAAAAAAAAAAGAGAGAGAGAAAAGGAGAGATAAAAAAAAAGAAAAATGAATAACTCAGCAGTGAAAACCTTTTTCTAAGACACTACTGAGTTGGTATGCATGAAAACCAAATTTTTGGCATGCATAACCTTGAAAATTTTTGAATCACCATTGTACAAATTCACCAACTACTTTTTTTTTTGAAGTATTGCAGTAAGCCTCAGCAGAGCATCAACAAAAGCAGTCATCTTTCAAAAACTTGTATTAACTTGTTTTAACCAGGTATATGTGTCTTGCACTTTTCTCATTCTAAATATTTGATATATAGTATATGACAATTAGCCATTAGTATAAAACTATTCATAAGAGTTGGCATAAGCAAAACATGTTTTGAAAAAATAATGTTGGTTTCTACTATATCTTCGAAATGAATGCTGCATTGTATCTACGGAATAACTATTGCATTGTATCTTCGAAATGAAGCTTTGTCTTCGAATTAAAAATTATCTTCGGAATGAAAAGTCCAGCCTTGTATTCAGATTGAAAATTGTCTTTGGAATGACAAGTCCAGCCTTTTCTTCAGATTGAAAATTGTCTTCGGAATGACAAGTCCAGCCTTGTCTTTAGATTGAAAACTGTCTTCAAAATGAGAAGTCTTGCTTTGTCTTTGGAGTGAATATTTGTCTTCAAAATAAAAATTATCTTCGGAATGAAATTTAATATTCGAAATGAGCACTTAATGTTATGTTTCCACGTGGCATCCAAGCAGGGAGAAAAGACATGATCAGCAAAATTTTTGACTCCATGTGATCATTGACACATGTCAGCTGGTTCACGATGAGATTTGTCTCATATTGAGGAAGTACGAAATCACAAGGAAAATAACTAATAATGTGCCACCACCATTCATTGTTGATAACCATGCATGTGGGAAAATTATGCACAGATCGGATGAGCTAAGGAGATTTTACGGCAAGGACGTTTATCCAATGATTTATGGATAGGTGTCCAAGTCAGAAATAGGGAAGTGTGTCGCTCTTCATTCCAAAGATGTAATCATTGATGCAACATGATTACAAGAATTTATTTTTGAAGAACATAACATTGCAAATCCAAAGATAAAACCCTTTAATTTTGCATAAACCAGAAACCAGTGACCTAGCGAATGGCTGTAGCACCAGAGGTGAGTAGTATTTCCAGCACAGCAAGAACAAAAAAATGGGACGAAAGATAAAATGGAACCAAAAGATACTACCATCCTTCGAGAGATTCCAGAAGTGTTGCAAATTTTTGAATATGGAGGGTTTATGCCATTTTTAGAAAAATTCGATGGAAGCTCTGAAGATTTGGCTATTGAATTTTCTTGCACATTCAAAAACAATAGGGTGCACATCAACAACATGAGAATTGAGGTAACCCCTGAAGTTCTTAGTCAAATTACTGAACTTCCATTAGAGGGTCTTCAAATTTCTAGAACTGGCAAGAATACACTAGCAAACATAGTCAATTTTCGGAAGAAGATGATAAAGAACCGGAATACTTGATAAATAACAACATGTGTAAGGGTGTAAAGAGGACCAACTTGCAAAAACCCTGGGATGAAGTAGCCACATGGGTAATCAAGTTTTTAACCTATGAAGGGCAGTGTGTAGTTTTATCAAGGCATCATTTTAAATTTTTGAACCACCTTAGACATGGTAGGCAATGGCCTGAGGTTAGGGCAAATCTTCCCCTATATCTACACCAAGAGCTACAAAACATGGCAAAATGCTATTAGGAGGGAAAAGGTAGCCCTCGCCACCATGGTCTTATCAAATTGGTCTGCAAGCATCATTTCAAAGAAAACCTAAGAAGCTTTGATAGGTTTTACTCTGCTCTGACTGATGTAGTTTTCAAAAAATAAGATGAGGAGAAACAAGACACAGATGCTGCTGCAGAGGAGAAAACAGATGCTACTGCTATAGAGGAGGAAATAGATGTTGCTATAGATGTTACTGCAAAAGCAACAGAGTACCTTTCCCTAGAACCTTAAACCTCACAAACTAAGATAGGGTCTAGAACTGGCAACAAAAAAGGAAAATAGAATAGGGTCCATTTTTATGAGAATATTATTAATCTGACAGAACATGGGAGTGAATTTTCTAGTAAAAATAGAGAAGAGACAGAAGTGGAAGCAGAGGAAATTCCACTAGAACTTGATATAATTACTACAACCCCTTTTGACACAAGAAAATAGAGTAAGAAGAGAAAGTACACATCAGGAACCAGGAGGTCTACAAGACTCCACCTGAAAGAAATAGAAAAATAGATGATTGAAGAGGAAAAAAACCAAGGTAGTCCTGATGTCACAAAAATACAACCAACCACTGTAAATACCACCTTGGAGGATTTTTTAGAATTTCTTGAATAGTTGGTTGAGGAAGAGTATGGACAAGACAATTTTTAAATTGATGCAAACTTGGATGCAATCATAGATAACCTTATGGAACCTTTTGAACAGGGCTGAATAGTTGAAACGGAAAGTGAGATAATGGTTGAACAACAAACTGTAGATAATTTTTTTGCATCAAATTCTGAATCAGAAGAAGAGGAGGTGGACATTACAGAATAGTTGAAAGCAGCAAAGAGTGTGATTAAAACACAAACCAGATGGGTTGAGGAGAAGGAAAATATCATTGAAAAACATGAAAAAAAAATTGCAGAGTTGCAGTAGGAAGTGGAGGAACTAAAGAGCAGACTGTTACAATTTGAAAAATAGTCAACTACAACAAATAATGAGGAATATTTGGCTCAATTATTGCTTAGATTATCTAGTGAAGATAATTCTTCCCCTTTGATAGAGGCATCTTTGAATGAAAACACAAGAGCTCATTTTGAAGTAGTGCCCTTCCATTTCGAAGCAACACCTTCTCAATACGGAGATGCTCTAGAATAGATCAGGAGCCTAGAAAAGAATATCTATGGAGAGTCACAATAGTTATGTCTGCAAGAAACACTAGCACAGGAGCATTTTGAATAGCAAAATATAAATAATCAAGTGCTCCTTTAAATAATATTTCTGTAGAAGTAGGGATACAAGTAGAATTGCTATCAGATGTCCAACCAGTGGAAATAGCAAAAAAATGGATACAAGTAGAATTGCTATCAGATGTCCAACTAGTAGAAGTGGTAGAAAAAGGGGTACAAGTGGAACTGTTGCCTAAGTTTCAACCTATAATTAGACCACCCAATACTGTATCCCTAGAGCAATATAATACATATATTGCTAATTGGATGATCAAATATGAAAATATTTCCACACAGGTTGAGAAATTGAAACTGGTAGGAAAATAGCTAGAGACAAAGGACACAGAAATCAGTACATTAAATGAAAAAATAACTGACCTATGTCAAATTACTGAATTTTTGGTTCAATTCAGAAGACCTTCCAGGTTTTACAGTCTCATTTTGAAGGAAATATATCTGAGATGACAGGTTAGGAGAATTAGCTTAGGTCTCCCCTATAAACTGGAAAAAGTTGAAGAGTTTTTGGAAGCTTACTTCAATAGTCCTACAGAGCAGAAAAAATTGCTATGTGAGTTATTTTTGCACAGCTTTTTCATTCTAGAGGATGTAGATTTACACCCCCATATTTTTGTAGGAGATGTGCAATTGAGAGATTTTATGTCTACCTTACAAAATTAGTTTTACTGGGACCAAGAAAAAAGGCAAAATAAGGAAATTGAATTAAGAGTTGAATTGTTAGTCAAAGCAATTTAGCCAAATAATCCGATTATCACCAGACAACATTTTCTCATGATGAATAGGGATGATATCAAAAGGATGTATTTGAAAAATTTGAGGGATTGTGTAACTAAATTCCAAAATTTTTGTAATGAAAATTTTGTTCCAGCATTATCACATTGCAGAAACAGATGGGCAAAACTTTCCATGTCTTTATAGAAAAGGGAGCCTATCTCCCCCATTAATCTGGAATGGTCCAGAAGAAGAGCATAAGGGGTGATACAACTTATTGAAATTATGCAGCATAACTAGGTAGGTTTCATATTTAGGCCTCCAACCATCATTACTCTAGTTCCCTACTATTTTGAAGAGGATCCTCAACCAGATGAGCAGTTTGAAAATTGGCTCAAAAATATTTAGGAGAACAGAGGATACTATATAGGCAAAAAGTTGTTCTACAGGTCATGGAACTTGAATATGGATATCTGTGATTCTATAGCCCAACAGAATGCATGAGGACATACATTAATATAAGTTGGGGGAAAATTATGAGGCCTGGAAATGCCTCCATCATAACATGTTTTGAACAACTAAAACTTGCCTAAAAATCTATGATTTACTTTATATACTAGTTAAGTTGATCTAATATGTTGTGTATTAATTGTTTGTATGATTGATGTGTTTGGAATATTATATGCTGATTTTTATAGTTTTTGTGTAGTTTTATGTCGCTTTGCCATGATATGTTACATAAGGGATATGCTTAAGCTGATAGCAAAACTTCACTATTCTTATTTTGATGTTTCTCAAGCATTAATTTCTTTGAATTTAGCAAATAGTGCAAAGAACTGTTACTATGCAGCAGAAACTGGTTTTCCAGTGTAAATTCTAGCCAACTACTAATGAATGGCAAGGCATGGAATTCACACATGAAGAGGAATGAAGGCTATTGCAATCTGATCCTGAGGACTAATCCACTTGAGAAATGCAGCTAAAATAAATTGAAGAGTACATAGTTGGTCATTTTGAAGATCTTCAGATTGAGAAATACAATCTCTTCGGATAGAGCGAATATCTTCGGATTGAGCCACTTAGCTCCAGATTGAGAACATAAAGCACTTTTTGACTTATTGAATGATTTATGATGATGGAAAAAGGGAAATAAGGCGAAGGAGGTTAAATTAAAATATCTCCCATCTAAATTTGTCGTCCTTGCCATCCAAAGCCATAATTTATGGAAAAGATCCTCTTCTAGGATAAACCCAGGGAATACTGTAGAATAACAGGAATTGATTTGCAGAGTATATTTTTTGTTGTAATTATATTTTAGGCATCTATAAAATATAGCTCCCGTCCAATTTGAGCTAATAATAATAACAGTATAAATAGTAGTAGAGAAAATAAATATAGAGAATAAGCGAGAAAACTGAGACTATTACAGTTTTGTAACAGGTTTTAGAAACATATTTGTAATCATTTTCTGAATCAATAAAGTACAAGTTTTTCTATTCATTATGTTATTTTGAGTGTGAGTAATATTTAGAGAGAGAGGAACTCATACCTTCTTCTGGAAAAGGAGGCTGGCCACTTCCAGACCTAGGAGGAGGACTAATAGACATGTTTTGTTCTGATTTTACTGCAACAGAATAAGCTGTGAAACTTGTCAATTTCATTCTTTTGTAGTAGTTAACATCCATTTCAGTCCTAATCATTTATTTTCTATTCAAGATAATTTTGTGATGTGATTAGAAGTAGATCTGACTAGTCTTTTTGCTTTCCAACAACTTTCCAATTTATTGCAATTTCCATTTCTAGCAATTTACAGTTTTTTGTAATTTTCTTGCATTATTTTTTTTGCTGTCAACCCCTACACAGAAGATTGACAACCTTTTGTTACAAAGTATTGACAGGACTTAATTTTAGTTTTCATTATTGCAAAAGTAAACAAACTTTCATTTTGTAACTGTAATTAGGTTTCCAATTCTGTAACTGTAACTAGGGTTTTAATTCTGCAATTTAATCATATTTCATTCTTGCAACTGTAACTAAGGTTTCATTTTGTAACTAAGGTTTAATTTCTATAATTAGCCATTAGTTTTCATTATTACAATTATATTAAAGTTTATGCGATTTAGAGGTATAAGAGACCTAAAAACCCCCACACAATCAGTTCCACTAATAAGACTTGCTGCTCCCAATTCACCTTAAATTATAGCCCTGTTCACTCATTTTGTAGATAGCCTTGTACACTGCCATGGATTGACAAATTCATTGAGAATTAATGATGTTATTAATGACAACACATCAAGGGCATCATTGTATTCAAGATAAAAATAGCCATTGATAAAATTAGTGACATGCTCTTGTGCATCCTCTTCACCCTTAATTTTTTCTAACCTAGGAATCTCAAAGTGCTTAGGATATGGAGGGCTGGGGATTTATGGGCACAATGGTTGATTGTGTATCTTGCTCAATGTTTGTGAGTTCCCAACTACCTCTTGTTTCTTAAAGGTTTTCATCTTTTCAGCAAGCTCTTGAAATGTCTTTGATGCACAAATTTCATCCTCTTGTAAGCCTATTTACATTGGCAATGGAGGTAACTCTCTATCCATTTGATTTGTTCTATTTTCCTCTCTCGTACGAGGGAACTCAATATTGTGATATTGGTTTGTTGTGTTTGCCCTCCCTCCATTAGTTGGATTTCGTTCATGATTTGGTGGGGGGTTTCATTTTGGGCTATCTTGTCTAGTGCACCTTTCCTTAGGTGAGTCAGCATGTCTTGTTCAAAAGCTTCTACTAGCTCTCACTCCTTGTGTAATACATTTTATAACCACCTCATTCGATCAATTTATGCTGTCATAGAAGACTCATGCTTATCTGACTCTATTCTTGTTGTCTTGAATCAGATTCCTTGAGGGGTTTTCTCTTGTATTTGTACTCTTGCTAGCTAATGTGACTTGTTCAGTGTATTGTTGAGTATCCCTATGATCAGACTCTATGCATCTACTATGGGATCACTCTGAGGTACCCCAAAACTGGGAGGCATGTTTAGAAGTTATAGTTCATGAGCTTCCCGATGCAGAGTTCTTAGTAGCTATAGTTCTTTGAGTTGGTCTTGTAGGAAACTGATCCAACCTGTCTAGTTGTCTTGTTTTCCATGGTTGATCCCGTGGGGTGCCATTCACTCCTATGAAATCATAGTCTATGGGAATATTTCCTTTTGTGTGAAGGGTTTCTTCTATAAGATTCCCATGACTAGATGTACCTCTAGTTTCATGGACTTCAGTAGGCATACTTGTTTCATATGTTTCTTGTGAGTCTTGAGATGTTGCAATTCTTGTTTGCCTTCTTGATGAAGAGGGCTTTGTGGTAACATGTTTTATCCATGTGGATGGAGATGTAGCAGTCTCGTCATCCCTATGTGAAGAATGAGTTTTAGAACCTTCTTTATGTCTATGTGAGGAGGAAGCCCTTGAAGCTTCCTCACATATTTGAGATGTTTTTGTGTGTTTAGAGGAGGCCCTTGACGTATCCTCATATCTCCTTGATTAGGATGGTTGTGAAGCCTCTTTTTGTTTATGTGACTTTGTTCCATGATGTGGTTCCTTACTTAGGGTTCTCGAGGAGATCCCCCAAGGGTTGAATTATCACACCTTAGGCTCACAAATCTACATCTCACGGTCTTACGGTGGGCCATTTAATGTTACTATGACTTCACCTATGCGTATGAGTTGCTTCTGCTTCACCCTCGATATCAGACCAAGGGTGCTTACTTCTTGTTTTGACCATGTTGTATTATGAATTGATCTTTTGAGTTGCAATTTAGGAATAACCACACAATACCAAGCAAATTTTTATCTTGATTACCTATTTTAGTGTGCCCTAAATTGTTTGGTGTGTTTTGATGTGTTGTTATTTCGATTTCTTTGCTCTTGTTCTTGGATTAAGAATGAGAAGACTCATCCATAGTGACAATCAAGTCCACCCATGCCAAACATGATTTTCTCAAAAGAAGCTAGGGTACACCATTGAATACCCAATGGAGGGTTCGCCTAGTTCTTCCACTTTGAACCAATGATTGTTCCAATAGTGGGAGACAGTTTGAGCATAAGTAACTTAGTGTCACTATAAGTAAGTTTTTCAATTCGTTTCTAGGAAGCTCTAGGGGGTAAACTAGTGGAAGGAGATGATTTCCAACGTCACTGGATTGAATTGAAGGTTGGTGATGAAATTCAACTTCCCAATGTTTAAATGAGATGTGTGTGTGTGGTGTTCATTTTAAACTTGCATAACATAAAGTGCATCATATAGCAGCAATGAGTCTTTCCTATATGCCTAAGTGCAAAAATACGTTTCAATATTTAGAAAGATGCATGAACTACTATGATTTTTATGAGCACACTTTATTTTGTGTAGCTATGGCATCTAGTAGGGTCTCAAAGCAAGCAAACAACATACAATGTCTAGCACATTGGATTCTAGGGAAAAAATTTCAAGTATAAGTCATTGTTCTTAGCAATGCCTAGCGAAAAATTTAAAAGAAGATCTAAGATATGCGAAATGCTTAATTATTTCTTCTTTTATTCTTTCAATTTCTAAACATAAATGTGCTTTAAGTTCTCTATTTTAAACACACAGAAGCAGACAAAAAGTTGTAAAATATCAGAGAAGTTATACCAACCTTTTATCTAGCTTAGAGAGTCGGTGTTTTGACCTCTGCTGCACTCCAATTTTGGCTGTTGTTGACCAGAGTAGCTGGTTCTTGGTCGGTGTAGCTCAGAGCGGCTAAGCTCTATTTTTCATTGTAGCTTAGAGTGGCTAATTTTTTGCTGATGTAGCTTAGAGAAACTAGACCTACACACAAAATTAAGTTAGCATTCTGGCAAAAAATGAAAAATCAATGGAGGTCCCACCATGATCGCCATCTGTAGCAACCTCGGGATGCATGCACCACCCCTTTTTAGCTCTACTTGCAATGTTATTAAAAATCCAATATGAAATGGAAGACAATGAAAAAATCATATAACACGAAATAACAAATATGGATCTCTTTATTGGTATTGAAACTTGGTTACATGTCAGTCCCTCTTAGGGATACCCATTTCAATACAATAAATTTACAAATAGGTAAAGAGTGCCCCTTTCATGAAGAGGTGGTGCACTTATAAAAGCTTCACGGTTTCACACATAGAAATGTATGAGGGCTTACAAATGCCTCCTTCTCTAGGTCTATTTCCTAGAGGGATCCCTTTTGCTCTAGTATGTTGTAGATTCCATCTGATGAACCTATGGTCCTGTAAGCAAATAAAAAACAACACACACTTAGATGTCCAAGATTGCCTCCCGGGATGAGGTTGTTAGTAATAAAAGAATGTAATGGAAATATGATGAAACTATGCCATGGAATCATGTAAATCTATGCTAATGATATGAAAACTTGAAAAAATAGAATAAAAGAAGCTATGTCTAAAACCTAAGCTAGGCTTTCGCACCACTGTCCAAGATAGCAGCCGCTAAGGTAAACCTTGCTCTCTTTACCCCAAAGTTATGGATCAAATCCTATATCTGATGTCGAAATAATAGGTGTGATGCTCTTCAATCCGTCAAGGCTTCACCGTACATGTGATCTATAAGGGAACTCTCCAAGTCTCAAAAACTCTCCTCAAAAAGATGTCTTGATGATAGAAGATGATGCTTTGGTGCTCTTAGGCTTGCACCTTTTATAGTGTGAAACCCTAGGTCTATGTCCAAGCCCTAGGAATGAATTTCTCATGCGTAGTGCAAGTTAGCATGATAAGCTTTTGTCATTTGTCTATGTTTGAAGGCCAGTTAACTGAAATCTAAGTACCCACTTGAATCTCCTATGCGAACTGGTTGTTATCATGAGAAGCTTTTGTCCTTTGTCTATGTTTGGAGGTCAATTAACTAAATTTTAAATGCAAACTAAAGCCTCCTATGTGAACTGGTCATGAAAAGGAATGTAAAGTTAATCCTGCTCACCTTTATTGCATGCAGACTGCCACTTTCACCTGTGATTAGGCTTGTTTGTCGATAAAACTACTTCGTATGGCTTAGCCGCTATCATTTGTAGCAGCTAAGATATGGCCACCGTCGTCTACAATGGCTAAGGTCTAGCCACTCTAGGCTTGAGAGGCTAGGATTTGGCCACTCTTGGATTGAGCGGCTAGGCTTGTATGGCTTGAAAAGACCCTAAATGAGTGGTGATAACCAATGTTGATGCTTGGAAAGTCCAAGATTATGTCTTATGATCTTATGAATGTGTCTATGTGAGCATCTCCCCTAAGCATGACATGATTTAGGTGTATACAATTAGTATTCTAATGCCTTCAATTAATCTTGCTTTGTAGTTTACTAATGTTGGTAAATGCTTGTTAACCAAATGCAATAGTAAATTGATTAAATCACCTTATATCTCCAAATATCCTTTAATTAAAGCAAGCAACTTTAGTATTGATTTTACCTTATCAATGTCACACATCGTGCTACTTGAGGCTTCATTCTACTTTACCAAACCTCAACATATTTTGTCACTGTGTGTATATGACCATTCAATGCTCTTGTTTGATCTTACTTGGCTATAGAATAGATATGCTTCTTCTTCAATATTTTTGCTTCAATTCTGCTTGTATTTCACTTAGTCTTATCTCCAAATGGTGCTAGTCTTCACTTATGATTTTGAGCATTCAATGCTCCTTAAAAGAATAGGTTTTTTATAGTCCTTCACTACCTCCTTTAACTCTGATTACAACATGCTATAGATATTGTAATATTCTCTCCAATTTTGCTTATCTTATTTAGCTTGGAGGTGAATGCTTATGTAGCTACGATCTCCTTTGGATGACTCTCATGTGGCATGAGTTTCTATAATGCTTGAGATACTATTAACACCTATTGAGATGATTTCCATGTGTTTTCTGAGCTTCAACGCTCTTTGAGATGAGGTATACATTGCTTTGAGATGCTATAATGCTTCTTTATAACATCGATGCCTTGTAACGCTCCTTTATTTCAATAATACCTTGTAACACTCCTTTATGGCAATGATGATTATCTCTATGCTCAAGGAGTGAGTGTTTTCCTTTCTAGAGGGTGTTAGGGAGTATGAACACATTTTTCAATAGTGAAAAGTGGTAATTTTTATGAGGTGCTTCTCTCTAACATATTTATCCCTATATATTTCTCTTGCCAACATGTACCCAGTTATTTTCTTTAACGCTTCCTTTAGGCACAACTAAGTGATATTCCTCTCAAGATGTTGGCTCTTGGTTTGATGGCAATGGTGAGGTGCTTTGAGGATGGTTCTATGGTGCTACTCCTGGATGGTATTTTACCCATGATAATACACCTTTTGATTTATCTAAAGCTTCTTATATCTTCACTATAATGAGTTGTACTCTAGTAGATGATGGATATCCTGATGTGTTCTCACTTTGCTAGCTGTAGATACTCGTTGCTACAGACACTCAATATGGTGAATGATAGGGTGTTTTGAATACCTCAATGGTAGCTATATTTTGAGACTTAGAATGGCTCTTTATTCTAGAACCATAATGGATATCGAGTCCTTTTGTTGACTTGAATCTTAAGAAATATATCCTAGTGCTTTCTCTTCATGAATTGTGTATGTTGTGCCCCTTAATGATGCATTTATAGTGAACGTAGAGCACCTGATTAATTTCTTGGGATACTTTATATTTTATCCTCCTTAGGAGATATATGGTTCACCTGTATAATATGTATAATTTGACATACAAGTTTCTTGTCTCTTGTATTGATGTTATTTCCTCCTTTGATATAATAACTTCTTATTGTGTAGATAGATCTGCTCCTCACTGTATAGCTTGAGGACTATTGTAGATTGATTTGAAGCTTTTTCCTTGCTTCTTGGATATGGCTGCTACTTGCTCTTACTTCTTGAGAGCAATGTGTTGTTGCCTTTCTTATTAGACAACACTAGGATCTAATTCCTTTACTTGGATAATTTAATAGCAATGAATCCAAGCTAATAATCATATAAGCAATATGCTAGAGAGATTAATCTTTGCACTAACCTTCACTGTAACACTTAGTGCACTTATAATAAGCTTTAATAGAAACTAATATAGTGCAAATCCAATCTTCTTATTACTCCTTAAAAATAACTTGTAATATGCACTAATTCTAACTCTTAAAGATCTCTCAAATCTAATGTAGTCTTCTTTTATGCTAGTAGATAATAGGAAGAATATATTTAACTCCTATTAATGTGCAAATATATCTTTTGATTGGAACTATATTTTAAGAATTTAATATGATCCCTTCTCTTTGCAACTTAAATCCAAATATGGTACTTGATAATGAACCCTAATTTAAATTTTAACTAATGAACCTAATTGCACCCAAGTTGCTTACCTTTAATGGCTTTTTTAAGTGTTGTAGATCTTGGTTTTTTTATTCACTAAGTTTCTATCTGGAATGATGGTTGCTCGCAGCTATGAATTCTTCTAGTTTATTTTCTTGAAACTCTAGTAGATGGTTTCAAATTCTCCTTCAGGATGTGGCTTGGAACTCCAAATTTTTGTAGCTTCTTTTTGGCTGTCCAAAACAATTTCTTGCTTCACAAAATCATAGTTTCAAACATTCTATATTTGAACTAAATTTTGGTGGCTTGATTATTCAAATGATATTTAATTTTTTATAGTAGATTCATAAAACCTTTACCTTTGGAATATGCCTTCTTACTATGAAAGGTAATCTTCAAACCTCTTAGGTTTGGTAGCAATGTTTGGTTATTTTCTTCTTGTCTAAGCCTATATTTGATCCTAGTCTCCTTCTCAATAATTTGAGTGTCTTGAGGTCTTCAATATTCTTCTTCGGGATTTTAAATCCTTTCCAAATTCTTCTCCTTTTGTGCTTGTTGTTGGATGGCGATAATTATCTCAAATATTTCACTATCAAAAGCTTCTATTTGGTAGTAAATTTATCTGATGAGTTATTCTAGGAACTCCTTTCTGTGATGCTTCAATGATCTCTACAACAAGTTTCTCCAATTTTTTTTCTTATTTCTCCTTGAGACCTCTCCAAGGTTTGCAATATTATAGCTTCTTTTGTCTTCTCAATGAGACCTTTCCTTAAACCTTCTATTATAGAAGTGTTGGCAATGAGATATCTCTTGTGGATATCTAAAATCTATTGCTTCTAAAATCAATTATAGGACCTTGCTAGTCCTTCTTCAATATTCCAAGATTGGAAGTTCTTGAATGAGATCTTCTGTGGGTCTTCTTCAACTTGTTCTAGAAGAATTATTCAATTTATAATAAGGCTACTCTATCCTTTTTCTTAACTTCTACAATATACAAGTCTTCAATATTCTATGGAGATCACCAGCCTCCAATATTCTAAGAATCTTATCTGGAGTCTCTTCCTCGAATATGGAACAAGGTTTTTGTGGCCTTTTATTCTGGATCAAGGCTTCTAGGGTCTTTTATTTTGCAACTTGTAGGTCTGCAATATGACTTCCTTGTTCCTAAAATCTCCTCATTGCTTCAGGTTCTAGGTTGATTCTAAGAAGATATTCTTCCTAACTCTTTTGTAGGAATCTTCCCAAATTTTTTGAATCTCCCTTTCTTGCAACAAAGCATTACGATAAAAATTCTAAATCTAGAAATGATGAATCTTCACTAGTTGATTTGTCAATCTAGTGGAATTAATGTTAAGTCCTAGTATTTGTGAGTTTTCTATAACTCTATGGAAATACTCTAGCCAAATGTAATCTTAGAAATTCTAGAACTAAGATTTGCTTCTCCTCTCTATCTCTCTTGTGATGACATTTGCATGCAATGGTGCACAATGACGGATTTAGTTTGTAAAGATGCAATAGATTTTAAGCTTATAATAATAGTGATCCCTTATGGGTCTCCCTAATCCTATCAATATACCATGGCTCTGATACCACTGTTAGCTTTTTTTAATGTGATATATGGGAGAATGCAATCATAGAATTCAAGATATGCAAAAATATAAGATAATGAGAATCTGCAATAACACTAAAATATACTATTAATGGAAAGCAATGGAAATGTTACAATGCAGTATGGAGGAATGAACACTCCATTACTAATGCTAAAGAACTACATTGTACTCCATCACCAATCTATATGGTGATCTACCCACTACACCTACTACTACCTACAATGATATATAATCACTTACTATGAGGCCCTTTATATAGGAATATGGATAACTTGCCCAACACTCTAAATAGTTGTACAAGGGGACACCTTGTACATTTACAACTTGCACATTGACACTTGTGCATTTATTACATTACTTGAAGTAACTAGCTAACTACCCCCTAAGTTAATCTTCTACTCTAGCTATGTACCAAAGGTGGTACATTTACATGATCCAAATGATGTAATATACTCTAACATGCACTACCCATAAAATCAATACAATGAACATATACATTATGATAACATATAACATAATAATATCTCTTCATCTTTGCCTCCATCGTTGACATTTTAGTTATCAAGAGATGCTTGTAGGATAGGCTAGATACCATATGAATATCCTTTTATGGTATTTATATGGCCATTGGCTATTCTATGAGCATATATTGACTATCGAAATGTCAACATGGATGCATTATTATTGTTTATTTTCTCATGCTAATAAGAGCATAGGGGTAAGTGTAGACACCTAAAATACACCATGTCTAGGGGACTACTCATATGGATATAATATGAGATCATATGACCAATATTGGACCTTTCCAAGAGCTAGTAGTGGTCCTAACTACTAAAAAGGGGTAGTTTTGGCCCATTCAGGATCAACTGCTATCAATCAGAGTGGCCACCAACACTGGTCGCTGAAGCTAAGAGCGACCACACCTAGCTGCTGCTCTGGATAGTGACTAGCACTAAAAAGCAGTCTGGCCATGAATACGGGCCCATATCACATAGTCTGAATAAACTTGCATTATTCACGAACAATTTTTGATGTGGATCTCCCATATATCCTCTTGATAGCCCCTTCAATGCAAATTTGTGACTGATACTTCCCCCTAGGATGGTCAATTGCATGCAGATATAGATCTTGGCTTCTCCAAGAATCCAAGATCTAGATCTAGATCTAAATTTGGGAGGTCTACATATACATCCTCCCAAGAAAAAGCAAATATAAAGAATATTATAATTTTGGTGCAGTGGAGCCCTAGAAAATAGGAGAGTGATTCCATACACCTTTGAGGAGTAGCGAAGTGTTGTCCAAGTGAGCAAGGATTATGAGGCACCTAAGAATTCAGATCAAGAAGTTCTTCATTGCAAATCAGTGTATGAACATATATGTGATCCTTGGACATCAATTTAGATGAGGAATCTAGTGCTACAGCCCCTGGTTCGCAAGGAAGAAGTTTTAATTTCATGGCCACTATTCTTGATAGTGGCCTAAAAGAACAACCTAAGGTTTTAGACATTATTTTCCAAGTTTTAGCATAGATATTTCATTGTTTCTATTTTATCAATTAATATTAGAATAGATATAGTTTCCTTAATGCATTTCCATGGTGATTCTTGAGTTATTAACACATTATTGCTTAATATTTGCTTCATAATGCTTTTAGTGTGCTTTTACATAATTCTTTGCAAATCTATTAATAACGCCTCATCTTGAGAGGCAACATGTGCTACTAATCATTTTCTATTGTTTCTTGTATGCAGGTTATAGATTCTAGGACCAAATCAAAGCATTTAAAGCATCATATCCCTCCAGGCAAGCGAAGGAGAATAAGGCATCAATAATCTCTTATACAAGTTCATGTGCGAGACTGAGAGGCCTACGGAGTGCACCATCCCCTTGTGGGGGACACCATTACTTCTGCTTGTATTTCATTGTATCAAACTGGGTATCCCTAAGAGGGACCGATATGTAACCAAAATCCACATGAATAAATAAAATATATTTCTTGCATTTGTTACTTCCATGTTATTTGCATATTTATGGTCTTTTATTTCAATTTTATGATGCAAGTAGAATAGGTGTGTGCTTCTCGAGATTGCATAGATGGTGATCACAGTGGGACTTCCACCTGGTTTTCTATTTTTACATATTTTGTTGATGTTTTTATGTTTTTTTGTGTGTAGGTCTAACCGCTCTGGTCAACAAAAACTAATAGAAAAAAACCACTTTTGAAGTTAGTAGCTAGTATCAGTTGCTTTGGTCGACATTGGCCAAAAGAAAATCAGCAACAAATGTCTTCTTGTGCTTCACCAGATGTGGATTTTAGGTTGGAGCAACTATCTACTATTTTTATTCTCTGTTTGTGTTTTTCTATCAGAATACAGTAGGGAAATTTTTATTTAATTAAGAAAACATATAAAAATACTAAAATAAAAATGTATTGAAGCTTTTTAGTTTTCTTAGCTTTCTTCCAGTCACTTCTAGGAACAACAGACCTCTATTTTCAAGGTCTACCCTAGTCTCCAGTGGTCTGGATTTTTTTTTAATCTTGCTTGCATGGGTTCTGGCTAGTGGCCATTATTTCATGAAGTAGTAAAATGCATTCCTTGAAAGTCATTGAAATATTTAGAAATGCATTTTTCTGAATAAAAACATTATTTTCTTAGGCATGTAGGAGAAAAAGTATGAGTGCTTATTGATGCATTGTTTTCCTTTATGCAAAAATCTAAAAATAACACCCACACACCATGATTCACTTAAATGCTAGTGAGGTGGACTTTATTACCATACACTAGTAGAGTTCAAAAAGGTGGATTTTATCTCCACCCGTTGTCTCAAATCCCATAAACCTTCGATATATTGTCCAATACTGGTTTCCAATATCTATCATAACCCATGGGATATAGCACGTATCTCTCCTTAGAGAGGTATATCACCAACTACGGGTGAACTGGGTGAGGACCGAGAGGATATGTGCTACCTAACCTTGTGTGGACTTCATCACCATCCATTATAGGTTGGATAACATAACCATAAATTCTCTACTAGTTATCGAGCTACGAGTATACAGGTGAAATCCACTTAGAAAATTTGAGTATATCATCAACGAAATGTAAATCGCGATGAGAGTTAGATTGTAGCTATCAAAAAATATAAAAATACACCAAAACATTCTAGGAACACCAAGAAAAATTAAAAGAGATAAACACTTGTTTAATTTATTTGTGTATTCTAAAATCTACATAAAAAGATAATTCACAATTGTCATGGTCTACACATGGAGCAACCACCCTCGGTCCAGCATTAAGGTAGAAATTGATGCTTCACACACTCACAATCATAATGAAATTGAGCCACACACATACTATGTCACTAAATGAAGTTCAATGAGCCTTAGGGGCGATACCTCAACCTATGGGGGGACTCCTCGAGAAACCCCAACTAGAGATCCATATCTTGGTTCCTCTCATGGTAGGCATGATGGGGCATCAAGGCATCAATATTCACATAGACATGAGGAGGCCTCAAGGCCTCCCTCATTACATATACATGAGGAGACCTCAAGGCCTCCCTCATCACATAGACATGTAGAGGCCTCAAGGTCACCATCATTACATAGACATGACAAGGCCTTAAGGCCTCCATCATCACATAGACATGGGGGGCTTCAAGGCACCAATATTCATGTAGACATGAGGAGGCTTCAAGGCCTCAATCATATCATAGGCATGAGGGGGCATCAATATCCCAATCTTCATAGGATACACTTAGGTCAGATCATCCCACTGAAGGGCAAAACACAAGGGTTACACCCAGTCGTAGACCTAAAGAACCTCTTAGCCTACTAGGGAATGGGAGGATATCCATAGATCATGATATTATTGGGGCTAATGGGAATCCATAGTATTGGTCATGGAAGACCAAATAACTTGATGAGTTGGATCGAGTTCTCTCGAGACCAACTCAAAGAAGCATTGCTACCGCACATTCTATTTTAGGAAGTTTGTGTGGCATAACTACAAGGTACACTAATGATCTAGGAAATCTTCAAAGTATCCCCATAACATGTGCACTACCTCCAACCATGGGGGTATAGAACATAGATCACTCTACATAGAGAAAATCAACCTAATAGACAAGGGCAAAAATATAGTAGGAGCCTCTCCAAGAGGCCTATCCATTAACACTTCTCGCATAGAGTTACAATGCTTGAGAGTGTAAAGAGAAAATGGATAGGCTGGCTCAACATGACTTACACATAGGTGGTTAGCAGTACCAACATGATAGATGTACCAATTCTCAGCATGAGAGATGCACTAGGCAAAGAGATAAGCACACTCACCATACCTCACAGTATCAAAAATACTTGAATCCATAATAGACACAAATTAATGAAGAACATGCAGGAATGGAATATCAGGAGTAGACATATCCTGAACCTCTATATGTGATCATGGAGGATGAATAAAGATGCCCTAATTGGGAAGACATAGGATTACCTCTCCAACCACAGTGAGTAAGCCTTTGAGAACAGGAGATCATTTCTTCGAAGGTATACAAAATGCTCACTGAGAGAGTCAAATATATCGAGAAACAAGATTTGTTTGGGCAAAATCCAATCCAAAGTAAAATACACAACCAACCATTGTGCCCTTCAGTATCGAGTCCTACATATCCTAGGCACTTTGATATGCCTAAGTTATACAAGTTCAAAGGAGAGGAAGATGCACAAGAACATGTCATGAATTTTATGAATGTGTGCTTCCAAATTAAATATAATGACACCCTAATGTTGAGAATGTTTATCATGATGTTATTGGGTACAACAACCAAAAAGTTCAACCAACTACCTAAGCACATCATCATCAAATTTGAGCAACTAATGAATGTATTTCTTGAATTCTTTTATTTTGGCATAAAGAAGAAAGTAAACTTGTCCGATCTGGTAAAATTGAAGCAATATGATGATGATCCAGTTATGGACTATGGGAATAGATGGAGGAAAATAATGGTAAAATTACCATTTGATGTTCCCACTGTAGAGCTCACCCAAATGTTTACCAAGAGTTACGTAAAGCACATCTCATTGCTACTACAACTACAATAGTATGAAACATTTGAGGAATCCTTGGATCAAGATAAGCTAGTAGAAGACATCAAGGTTGATGAAGGATACCTTAAGATCCAAAATAAATAGGACTGGAACAATAAAAACCATAAAAAGAATCAACAAAAGTAGGCCAAGCCTACTCAAGTCAACTAGGTTGTGTTAAGCATACTAAAAGGAGGTAATAGCCAACAATTGTAGAACTATCAGGTTCATCCCCCACTAGACAATTACAACCCAAAGAACAACCAAGGTCAAAATAAGGAATGTCGACAACCTCGCTATTTCATGCCTTTATCAGAATCAATGTAATTGATATTCAACCAGCTAAGTGAGGCACAAAGACTTAGGCTACCTGAGATGCAACTTATTGACCCTAACCATCCCAAGCCCAAGGGATATAGGGAAGATCAATATTACCCATATCATAGAATACAAGGGCATGACATTGAAACATGTATTGGATTCAAGAATGTTGTGCAAAACATAATCGATAAGGGTGAGCTAAAAGTTGACAACCCATTAGAACTTGACAATAGAAACATGGTCATATTCAAAAATTGATTGCCTGATCATGAGAACCCCATAGATCAGGGTTCTCAAGTAAATCAAGTTCTAGTCAAACCTCCCACTTAGGGGTGCATTAGAATGGTTGAAATAGTCAATGTGGTGACAAGAAGTTGGTGATACAACTAACTAGATCATCCAGTGGCTCCTATCCATATCCTAGATACACCTCAATAGAGGCAGGTGTAAAATAATCCTCTAGGTATTCCAGCAAGACCTGTGGTAACTATCCAGAGCAGACTTATGCAAAATATCCAAATGATATTGACCAAGTTATCAATATATGAGCTCATTCAATAGTCCCTAAGACACATAGAGACTTTAATGGAAATCCTGAGATCAATTGAGCTTCAACCCTAGAACCCTGATGCATTCACAAACTTCATGGGGTAGGTACAATAGTGTTAAGTGCCAATGATCTACTTCTATGATCATGAAATCAAAGTAGTCCCTACTACCATAGAAGACCTGCCTCTGCATATCATCGCATCCATAAATGACATACCCTTCAAGCAGGTTCTAATCGACATAGACTCATTGATTAATATCATAAAAAAAAAGGCTATAGGTCACCTAAAATTCCCTAGGTCCAATATTGTCCCAACCTCCTACACATTGAGATATTTCAATGATGCACTTTTCTCCATAGTGAGTATAGTTTTTCTACTTATAAAGGTAGGGAAAAATACCATCCTTGTTATGTGTCATGTAATAGAGAGGGTAATGCAATACAACATCATCCTAGGGCATCCATGGATAAGGGACATGCTGTGTGTTCCTTCAATATTGCATCAATACATTAAGTATGTGCATGAGGGATAGGTGCATATGATTCTATCAAATGAAGAGCCATTTAAATATGTGCATCAGGTCAACTTACCAAGGTACTTCATCCTTCCATCAACACACCTGTACATTAGCCCTTCATCCCCTACCACACAAATAGAAAGCAAGTCTAAATTAGTGCGATGTGACCCATCCACATTGGCACCACCTCCTACATCTAAAGCTATTGGTACTTCTGAGAAACCCATAACATCCAAGGTAAAGGACTCTCAAAAGCTAAAAGCACCCCTAGTGGAGGAAGGACCTAAAGAACTTCCAACTATAGCAGCTATGAAAATTATGAATCCCATGGAGGAGGAAAATTCCCAAGACATAGCCGAGGAGGTACCTCAACCTGCCTCACCTACTTCATAAATAGTGTCATATACATTGTAGGTGATAATTCACTTAGCCAACATAGGGTTAGGTGAGTATCTTTTGTATAATGTGACTTTCATGCCCATTATCAAGTTTGCATAAGATATGGGATGATCAAGAGTCCTAAATTTGCCAATAAGGATAGTGTTTCCATTAGGGATCTCCCCTAACCAAACCAAATTCATATACACTGGATTGGATTGTGCCCATAATGCTTCTAATATTGAAGAAGATGAGGATGAGCCATTCACCATGGATGTGCATTATTTATCCAATCTTGAGTTTTCTCTAAGATACTTTGAACGATGCCATTGGCATGGCCATGGTTTAGGTTTGTATGAGCAAGGGTGTTGACTTCCATTCCAGTCATAGTACCAATTGCCTACTGATAGGTTTGGTCTAGGGTATCATATCCAAAGCCATGATGATTCATTGGCAGTAGCCCTAGACAGGTTGAGCTTGGGTTTTAGGGAAGAAATTGACTGGAATCCCTATCAACCCCGAAATAGAAGTTTCTTGAGGGATAGATGGGTGGCTATCATCAATATAGGACCACCTGATGAGTATCATCCAAATTTCTCTCTAAAAGCATGCCCATAAAGAATCATCCTATGGGAGGATGAACCAAGCCATGGTTATGAGCGAGAAGAGAATGAGTATGTCATAAGTGAGTTTGATGATGAAGCCAAACTGGCCTATCATAGGTCTTGGAATTTATAGCACCTCACCTAGTTAGAACACATAAGGTGGATAAATTATATATGAGAGTGTTTATGAGTTAGAGGACTCAACTAAGATGGCCTACCTTGGGCTTAGACATGTGCACCACATCATAGTTCTAGTGGAAGTAGGTAATATATTCTTCATAGATGACAGTGACTATGAATATGAGATTCAAATGGCCTATCTTGTACCTCAAAATTTAGGTCAACATCCAATTCTAATAGGTAGGAATGAGGGGTTCTTCATAGATGATAGTGACTATAAGGACAAGACCGAGATGGCTTATCTTGGGCCTTGTCACTTACATCAAGTCAATCGGCTTGTTGAAATAGATGAGATACTCCGCACAATATATCTTGGCCCTCACTTCAGGGGAAGACCACTCACTTCAGATGAAATCTATTGCATGGTCAACCCAGATCCATCTACATTCAAAGAGCTACTTCAACCTAATGATCCCATCATCTCATTTGTCCATAGACAAAATTCTAAGATCCCCATACCCTAGAGCTACATATTGGGTATGGAAAGCAAATTATTAATGCAAAGTTTCACCCATGTGGTCTTAGAGATTTCATCCCATCCATCAATATGATCTCCATTGATTTGACCACTCCACTCCATAACCTAGTAGATCCTACAAAACCATTATGTCTTGACTTAGAAACTATTGATTGGGATCATACTGATTCACCCTTAGAGCCTAAATATTTCTTACCTAATGAAGATATGCTACAACCATTCCATTTTGCACCAAGATACACACATGATGTTTATCACACTGGTTTCGACCATGATCCAGTAGAACCTTTAAACCCAAAATATGACATCCATTTAATCCCCACTCCTCACCAGCTTGAGGATAGGTCACATATGTCAATAGAGGAGACTTTCAAAGTGGACATCAACAATGACCTTTATAATCCAAATAAATTCAAGTTTGGAGAAAGCTTATATCCATAAGAATAGGCCATAATTATTCCTCTATTGAAAGAGAGACCAAGTTTCTTTTCTTGGACCTACAAAGATATGCTAGGACTAGATCCAAAATTGGTTGTCCACAACCTTTCACTAGACCCCATAAATAAATTGGTCAAGAAAAATCTTAGAAAGATGCATCCAACCATCGCTTTGATGGTAAAGAATGAGTTGCAAAAACTATTGGATGTAGTATTTATTGTTCCCATCGACTATCTAGAATGGGTATCAAACAGGGTGCTCATAGGAAAACCTTATGGAATAATTTATATTTGCATGTATTTCAAGGATCTCAATAAGGCAACACAAAAGGATTCATTCCCGTTGCCCAACATAGATACTCTTGTAAATGCAACTGTAGGTCATGAAATGCTCTCCCTAATGGATAGTTTTTTTGGTTGCAATAAGATTTGTATTAAACTTGAAGATCAAAATAAAACCATATTCACCACTCCATGGGAGACATTTTACTACAAAGTAATGTCATTTGGTCTTAAAAATAATGGTACCACATATCAATGGTCTATGACGTACATTTTCCATGACTACATGCATAATATATTAGAAGACTATATCGATAACTTACTAGCCAAGTCATTGCTACGTGAAGAGCATGCTAAGATCCTCACAAAGGTCTTCGATTACCTGATTGAGCACAATGTCAGGTTAAATCCCAAGGAATGTGTCTTTGGCATAACTTCTAGAAAACTGTTGGGATTTATCATCTCTAAATGAGGCATCGAAGTAGCCCCAACAAAGGTAAAGGCTATCCTGGAAATGGACCCTATAGCACCCTAAAATTGGCGCAGTTAAACCCTCAGTAAAAGATAAAAAAAATTGAATTTTAACCCCGAAACCGCCCGTTAACCGCTCACCTCATTTTTTGTGCCATTTTTAGAAGTTGTTTGACCGTTGGACGATATCGTCGCCGATCTGACGATATCGTCCCAAATCGGATGAATTCGTCTGGAACAGAACGTCCAGACGATTTCATCCCAAAACCAAATTTTCATAATTAGCTTCTATTTCAACAACTTCTCCAACTCGGGCAGAAGCGTGTCTGCATGGTTGGAGATTCCTACGTTGGAGATCTCCCAGATTGGGATGATCCCCAACCTCCTAACCTCCTCCTAATCCTATATAAACTTGGGATTTTCCCAGTTTATCCCCCTGGCTGATCATTTCCCTGCAACTTTAGTTTTTGTTGTGTTAGAACATCCTATCCCCCATCATTTGCATTTGTGTTTTCAAGTTTTATTGTAGGATCTCACTGTGTTTCAGCCGGAGGAAGCTCGGATCGTCGCAGGCGATTCAACCACAATTTTGGATGATCCTGTCGAGATCGACGATGATCTCGTACGATTGTAGATGATTTTGACTGCAGTTCAGATTGGGGGCAATCAGAGCCCTGAGTTTGCATTCTCTATCTCTTTTTCTTATTTAATTGTGCATTAGATTAATTCACTTCTGTTCTGCATCTTGGAGTTCACCTCATTTAGCATATTTGCATGATAAAATTCAAAATAAATTATTAAAACATTGCATCCCATTTGATTTGATATCAGGATTTATCATTTAAGCATTTATATTCTTATTTCTATCATTTTGTATCATTCTTGCAATTGTATTTTTGGTTTTTGGTGTCTGTTTTCATGATTGCAGGTTTCTGACGAATTCGTCAGGTCGTTGATGATCTTGGCTGATCTCAGATGATCTCCTATGATCTGGATGATTCTGTACAATTACAGATGATCCTGTCATATCCGAGATGATCTGGACTCCTACAAGCTTCAGAATCTTCATCAGACATCAGAAATCAGGTGCACTCTTCTCCATTTTAGATATTTTCTGTATTTAGGATTCATTTATGTTTGTTGTTTTCATATAAACCAGAAATTTCATATAGAATAGCTTAGATTCATTTTGGCCAACCTAGGAATCTGAATGATTGAACATAAAATGAACACATCAAACCCATTCTCGACCTAGGCATGGAAACTGCCACTCAAAGTTTCCTGGTGAACCCCACCATCCATCAAAAATTCACCCTTATACCCCTCCCCCGAGAGGCGCGACCTTCAAAGGGCCTCTCCATCCGAGGTATTGTCCCATCCTTCTCGCATCCCCCTTTCGGGCACGGATCCTTTAGCCTGAAGGTAAGGGTGCAAAAAATTTGGGCGATACATTTTGGTGAACCCGACGTGAAACTAAAACACCTTTTGAAAACAATCCAAAAAAAAAAAACATTATTAAGAACATCTAGAATCATTAGAAAATAGTTAAATTTGCATATCATATTTAGATGGTAGATTATAATAGAAGACGAGTTGTCACCATAAATGTTGAAAATCAATTAACGGCCATAGAGATTACTTCTGTGCTTAGAGTACCTCAAACAAATAGAGCCCAATATTTGTGGGATGAACTTGATAGGAGATTAGGTATTATTGAATCCAGATCTGTAGAACTTAGGCAAATTAAGAGGTTTGTCCTAGATAGAATCCTGGATCCTGATCAAGTGACTTTGTATCATGAACTTCAGAGAGCTTGCCATAGGTGGTTAGCAGATAAAAGAGCACTTGTGTCTTCAAAATTATACACCTTTGAGGAGTACCTTGAGAACGCAGTTGTAGTACATAAATTTCTATCTCGTATAGAGGATCAAGAAGTCGTTCTTACGGATAGAAAAATATGGAATAGAATTCCTAGAGCTGTGTTGTATCGAGAGTATTGCCATGAACTTTATTTTTACAAGTCAGAGTCTGAAGTAGATCATATTACCATAGCACACTTTGTCAAATTCTTGAAAAACCACTTCCAATTTGAAGAGGAGCATTTCATGACTCTTGATGAACTTGACCCTATCAATGATATCCATAAACTATTCATAGAAAACTAAGTCATTCTTTTTACTATTGTTATTTCTTGCAACTAGCATGTTGTTTGTTAATTTTTATTCTCGCAAAATAATAATATAATCAAAAAAAAAAAACAAGCAAAACAAAAACAAAACATTTTCCTTTTAAAGTATTATAGTAGGTATATAGTTAAAATATATACCTCTCAACCCTACCGCATATATATATATATATATAAGTATATATATTTGCTAAAACCTAAGTTTAGCACAATGCCTAGACTTAGGAATGGAAAACAAACCGAAGAAGATGAAGATTGGTTAGGAAGACCATTAACTGACCAAAATGTCCCTCCTGAGGACCAAGTTCAGGAAGAAGAAATCCTAGACCAGCAAGAAGAAGAGCTTGCTGTAGGAAATGAACAAGAAGAAACTAATAGAGAGGAAGGATCCTCATCCCCTAAAATGTCTCCGGGAGGAGCTATCACTTTTGAAAACATGGAACAATTTTGGAAGTTCATTAACACTAATATTGGTGTTTTTAATAGAGCAGTCCATATGGACAAGGATCGAATTAGTGACACTCAAGCAACTCTAGAAGACGTATTTCAAACACGCACTAATCCCTTGTCCTTTATTGATCAAGAGAGTGATCGGGCTGGACCATCCAATTTGGATATGGCAGCTGTGATCCAGAACATGCAACAACAGCAGGCTACTCAAAAATCTAAAGTGCCTATTAACAAGCCTAGGGACATTCCCGCACAAAAGAAACCATCATTTACTGCTCTATTTCGCCAAGCTCTTGATCAACATACCTCAAATCAACAAAAACCCAAAACAAAACCAAACACCAATTACCAACAATCTAGGGTACAACATAATACTATTACAAATCCTCTTCATAATACTCTTCCTACCAACACTTTGCATAATAGCAATATAGCATCTAATCCTTATGTTACACCATCATACACTCATAGATCCCATACCTATGTCCCACCGAACCAATATGGTGGACAAACTAGTAATCTTGAAACCATGGTGAAACAACTAGTTTCCCGCATGGACCAGATAGATCCCTACCGTCCCTCGTACAACTATCGAGAGATGTGTAGTCAGCCTTTAGATCCTATAGTCGTAGCACAACCGTATCCTAAACATTTTCCTATGCCTCGTTCTTCCCATATATAAAGGAACCGAAGATCCCATAGAGCATCTTCGTATGTTTAGGATAGCATGTCATGATATATCACATGATGACTTGTTATTACTAAAAATGTTCCCGAAAATCTTGGGAGGAATGGCATTAGAGTGGTATTATCAATTACCCACTAATTCTTTGAGGAATTTCAAAGAAACTGCCGAGTCTTTTGTTCATCAATTTAGTGCCTACATCGAAAGACATGTGACCATTAAAGATTTGTATAACTTAAAATAGGACAAAGATGAATGCTTTGCTGATTTCCTAGCTAGGTGGAGACAGTTGATAGGAAAATTGCACTTTGTGTTACCTTATAGGGAGATGTTGGACATCTTTATTAATAATTTGCAAGAGCAACTATCTTACGAATTATCAATCGCTACCTTGACCACCTTCGATCAGGCTATAGACTTAGCCCGAAGAGTGGAAGATGCTCTCATTAGGAGAGGCCAGCTTAAAAAGAAAGACGATGAGAAAACATCCAAAAATCAATACAAGAATAAACAAGTTGTGGGTGATGGAGTCACCGATAGCCAAAATATTGCTAATGTTAATGCTGCAAAGACAATGGAGAAGTTTGTACTGAAACCTCCTGATAAACCTCCTCGAGAATTTACTAGGTTAAATCAACCTTTATCAACTATTCTACCGCAATTATTAGAATGAGGTTTGATTCAATTACCAAATATCCGGGAACCTGATCCAACTATACCCGGATACAGAGCAGATTTACACTGTGACTTCCATAGAGGACCTGGACACACTACCAACTCTTGTAAAATATTAAAACATAAAATACAGGACTTGATTGATAACAATGAGATGGAGGTGCAAGCCTTTCAACCTAAGCAAAATCCTCCTAATAATGTTCAAAAGAACACCCCACAAAACCCGAATCAGAATGCCAATCAGTCATTGGACATATTTCAACATCCCTTACCAAAACATGGTAAGGAGGTGGCTAATCAAATTGAACATCATAATGTCCCTCCTCCTGCCCGATATGTAGGAACTATTAGCGGGCATTTACCTGCTCATGATCTGGAAATCTTCGACACTACTTTATCCGTGGTTACAACCAGGCCTCTATATAATATTCAGATACCTGATCTTAGTGATACAGAATACGAGACTGAGAGTGATATGGAAATCACATCAAATCAATCGAATAGTTCTGAAGATGAATCGGATACTATTCACCCTATCACAAGTTATATGGTTCCAGAAGAGCCATTTCCAAGAAGAGTCACTACTAGACCATCGTCTCACCGATTACTTTCTAATGAGCTAGCTATAAACGCTAGACCAAGACCCATTCATCATCCACAGAATAATATTGTGGGTACCATCGAAGCTGTTACTAGACAACAGGCTCAAAATTATCAACAAGATCAAATTCAGAATGGTGGATCAACTCCATTTGTTTTGAAGGTTCCTAATAAAGGGAATCATGCACCTAATGTTCAACCTAAACCTCCTTATAATATTAATGAACAATTATCAAATATTACAGCTAGAATTTCCCTCTTGGACCTTTTAAGATCTTCTCCTACACATAGAGATGAATTAATGCTCACATTAAGCCGGATGATGGTACCACAAGACATTCAACCTCGAAGCCATGGCCAATACTATAATAACTCGTGAAGTTGATTGTATTGACTTTCGGGATAGAGACATACCTCAACATAGTTTACATAAAGATAACCCCTTGTATATTACTGCTTTAATTGGAGATGTAGCAGTCAAACGAGTTTTGATTGATAATGGTTCATCTTTAAATATCTGCACTTTTGACTTCTACCAAATATTTGGGTTTAGAAGTGAGGAAATGAAAAGAACCGATATGATCATAAAAGCTTTCAATGACGAAACACAAGAAACGTGTGGAGTTATTACCATTCCATTGCAGGTTGGTCCGAGAACCTTGGATACGACTGTGTTTATTGTACATTGCCCTGCATCGTACAATATACTCTTGGGTCATCCCTGGATCAACGCGATGTGAGTTGTTCCCTCAACCTTACATCAATGTGTTAAGTTTGAATTTAAGAATCAGTTGATTACCATTCATGGTGATCCAAGACCCTTTGATATGTGTGCTTTGGCAGAACCTATTGGAGTTCAATTTTGCCCTGCTCTATCATCCACACATCCTAATTCTCATTATCCATCTAAACGTGCGAAACTCACACCCACAAAGTCATCTACTTCTTCTCCATCAGTTGCACCTTCATATATAGCTCAACCATCTTCTGAACAAACCACATTAGGACCTAAGAAAGATCCTAATCTCACAACCAATGTCTCTTGTTCTACTCCTATAACTTCCATACCTATAATAGACCCATCTATCGACACCTCTACACCATCTACATCCACCAAAGTCATATTTTCAGCATCAGAAGACGTAGGGAATGTTCCTTCTACCTCTTATGCTCTCACTGACGAGCTCTTACCCGATCTATCTAAAATCCTTATATCAGAAGAAACGAATACTTCTATGCAAGATTCCCTTATTTTAAATAATTTGCCACCATCTCCTCGTACCTTGGGCCTCCCACAGCCTATGGGAAGTATTTACCAAGTCGGGAGTTGTGCCTTTATTTATAAGGGATATGACTGGGGTAGAATACCCGTAAACATCAGAACTCATTATGATGGATATGCTCGATGTTATTTTACTAATGAATATATTAAAGCCAAACCTATAATGCTCAAATTGGGATATAAAGGGAAAGGTTTGGGACCTTTCCAGAATGGTATGAAAGAACCTTTTGAGGTAGAAGCGTGGCCCGCCCGATGTGGTGTGGGCCTATTTCCTAGTAAGGGTCAACCATTCCCATTTGAGGATGATGACCAACTTATATGTTACCAAGATTATTTAGATGTGCGTGATGCCTTGCATTTAATAAATAAGACATTCACATGTAATATGCTATCTATAGCTTATCCTGAGATGATCGCTGAATCCGACGATGAGTTGGAGGGAGATATCTTTCACGATGTCTCCATTGAGGAATTATTACATAATGGATTTTATTTTGATGGCTCTATACCTAGTATAGCCCAACTTGAGGCCATGACTCCTCAAGATGAATTATCCAAGCTAACCTTGGAAGAATTACAAGAATTGGGCGTTTCACCCACCCCACCTAATTTTGAGAGAGATCTACATATGGAAGTAGAAAATGTCATAAAAATTAACATTGGAACCGAGGATAACCCTCACATAATCAACATTGGATCAGAATTGAGTCAAGAAAAATAGGATAAATACATTGCATTTCTTAAAGAATATGAAGATGTCTTTGCTTGGACATATGAAGATATGCCAGGTTTAGACCCTTCTGTAGTTATGCATCACCTAGTAGTGCACCCGGATGCTAAACCTGTTAAACAGAAACTTAGGAAAATGCATCCTAAAGTGGCCTTACTAGTCAAAGGGGAGTTAGAAAAACTCCTGAATGTTATTTTTATACAAGCCATTGATTATGCTGAATGGATCTCGAATGTAGTTCCAGTAGCTAAGAAAGAAACTACTAAGGTTAGGGTTTGTACAGACTTTAGAGATATTAATGTTGCATGCCCTAAAGATGATTTTCCCCTTCCCAATATGGATCAGATCATTGATTTTACTGCTGGGAGTGGAATGATATCCTTAATGGATGGATTTTTTGGTTATAATCAGATCAGGATAGCTCCTGAAGATCAGGCTAAAACAACCTTTATTACCCCTTGGGGGACTTTCTATTGGAAAGTGATGCCATTCGGGTTGAAGAATGTAGGTGCAACCTATCAACGAGCCATGACTTATATCTTTCATGATATGATGCATGATATACTACACGATTATGTAGATGACATTATAGCTCGTTCTACTGAAGAAGATGACCATTTAGATGACTTGAGAAAAATATTTGATCGGTTAAGGGAATATCTTATCCGATTGAATCCAGCCAAATGTATATTCAGAGTTAAGTCAGGTAAATTATTGGGGGTTATAGTTTCTTTACGTGGCATCAAAATTGACCCTCTCAAGATTACGGCTATCACTGATATGCCCGCACCTACAAATATATCTGAATTACGGAGTCTACAAGGTAAGCTTCAAGCTATCCGTCGCTTCATCGATAAGTTGGCGGATAAAACTGGACCCTTTCTTAAGCTTCTTAAGAAGGATGTCTCTTTCCATTGGGACGATGAATGTCAGGCAGCATTTGAACTCCTCAAACAATATCTTCTTAACCCACTTGTACTTTCACCACCTAAACCTGATCGCCCATTTATCTTGTATATTTTTGCTTCAGATTTTGCTTTAGGAGCTATGTTAGCTCAACTTGATGATGAGAAAAGAGAGCGTGCTAATTATTACATTAGCAGAACATTAATTAGTTATGAAACCCGCTACACAACATTAGAGAAGTTATGTCTAGAAGTCATATTTTCTACACAGAAACTACGCCATTATATGCTCAATCAGAAAACATACGTTATTGCTAAATCCGATCCCTTGTGGTATCTCATGAGTCGACCTTATTTATCTGGTCACACAACAAAGTGGGTTCTTGCGCTAAGCGAGTTTGAACTCACATTTATAGGACAGAAGTCTGTTAAGGGTCAAATCATAGCAGATCAATTAGTTGTTGCACCCTTAGAATCCACCCATCCCCTCATCATTGAGTTTCCTGACGAATGCCTTAAACTGGAGGTAGATCATTCAGAGCAATGGTCCTTATACTTTGATGGAGCCCGATGCATGAGTGGGGCTGGTGCAGGTATTATTTTGATATCTCCATAGAAACATCTCATACCTCTATCCTTTAAATTAACGTTTGCTTGTACTAATAACACTGTTGAATATGAGGCTCTCATCCTTGGATTACGAGCAGCCCTGGCACTAAAAATTAAAAATCTATTAGTTTTCGGTGATTCTCAACTTGTTATAAATCAAATTAATGATGTTTATCAGACCAGAGATGATAAATTGTGCCCATATAAAGCATATGTATTACAATTAATATCTTTATTTGATCAAATTACCTTGGAAGCTATTCCTAGAACTAGCAATCGTGCGGCTGACGCCATGGCCGCAGCTGCATCTCTTTTACCCTTGGAGTTAGATGACGAATATGCTACCATCATTATTCATCGACTCCAGGAACCCGCTTCAATTAAATCATGCTTGGAACCTTTGGACGTGTTCCTAATCAACGAAACTACTCCTAAACTTTGGTACACTGATATCCTCAATTTTCTTCAAAATGGGACCTTCCCTGAAGGTTTTAATAGAAACCAACGTCGGTTATTACGTAGACGAGCAAGTCACTTCGTCATAATTGGCAATACCTTATATAGGAGATATTTTGAAGGTATCCTACTGAGATGTTTGAATCTAGAAGAGTCTAGATCAGCTTTGAGTGAAGCCCATGATGGATCTTGTGGGGGACACTTTAGTGGTAGCGCCATTGCTAAGAAGCTCCTTAGGATAGGATATTTTTGGCCTACCATGGAGAATGATGCACATGATTACGTGCGCCATTGCGACAAGTGCCAGAAACACGCTGACCTTGTCCATGCGCCTGCACAAGAACTGCAGGCTATTTCATCTCCTTGGCCCTTTTCAAAATGGGGCTTAGACATCATCAAAAAAATCAATCCCGTGTCATCTGATGGACACAAATTCATCATAACCGCCATCGAGTATTTTACAAAGTGGGTTGAAGCTATGCCCTTAGCTTCTTGCACTGGAACTCAAGTTTCCAAATTTATTTTTAATCAAATTATTTGTAGGTTCGGAATCCCTGCAAATCTCATCTCGGATAATGGAACTTGTTTTAAAAACAAATATGTAAAGAAACTATGTCAAAAATATAAAATTCAACATCGTTGGTCCACTCCCTATTATCCTCAGGGTAATGGCCAAGCAGAAGCATCTAATAAAACATTAATTAAAATCCTCAAAATACTGGTCAATAAATCTGGCCGTGATTGGCACATTCAATTATATCCTGCTTTGTGGGCTTATCGAACTAGCATTCGTACTCCCATGGGCACTTCACCTTTTGTTTTGGTTTATGGCGCTCGAAGCTTGTTTTTCCCTTTGAATTAGAAGTTCCTTCTTTGGCTCTGCTACTTCAAGATACTGAAGTAGGAGATGAATACCGTGTTGGCAGATTTAGTCAGCTGGAACTCCTAGATGAGAAGCGCATTAATGCTTTGGAGCATCTTCGTGCCTACCAGAACAAGCTCAAACGAGCATATCTCAAGAAAGTTCATCACCGATCCTTTGAGATCGATGACCTCGTCTTAAAAGAAAAAAAAAAAAATACTAATGCAACTAAAGACCTTAAAGGCAAATTTGAGCCTAACTGGCTTGGGCCATATATTATCACTGCTAAATTTGGATCGGGAGCATACATATTAGCTACCTTAGATGGTAAAGATCTTAAAGAACCTATGAACATTATGCATCTTAAGCGCTATTATGCATAAATCTGGTAATTTCGTCACTGTATATATTATACATATTGTCTTATTTTAGTAATTCATATAAAAATTTCAAAAACAGTAATATTATGTATTATCTTAATTCATCAATTAAAATTAAAATATAAAAAAATCAAAATCATCAAAATCCTCAAAAACATCTTCTATTTTTGCACCTATCAATTCTTGAAGTATTGCAGTTATATTTTCAGTTATTTTGGATAAATTAGCATTTATTTGGAATTCCTCACTTTCACACTCACAAGAATAAATATCTTGATATTATTTGGTATGATTATTAATCTCTCTTATATCGAAGTCCACAGTTGAATTAAATAAATTTTTGAGCATAGAGAACTGATCTTGTTATTTACTTGAACCAAGTACACCTTTTCACATTAAAATGATTTCATTGCAAATTCAAAGTGATGCTACACAGTAGAAGTGGTCTCTTGAGCGAAAAGTCTCCCCTGCTATCCTATCATGCACATGGTCTAGAATATTTGAGAATTGACAAAAGGACAAGCTCACCCCTACCCAGAATAAAAATCCCTTGCTCTACAACCAATCCGAGCAAGTATCCCTAGTCTAGGAAGAAAAAGAAAAAAAAAAAGAAAAGCAAGAAAAATCATGAGAAAAAGAAGCATTGTTTAAGTATCATTTTGTACCATCTCAGCAATATTTCAGCATTATCTCAGTGTCAAGCAAAAATACAAAAAAAAAAGAGAAAAGAAAAGAAAAAGCAAAAAGCAATAAATCCCTTCCCCTACCCTTTGAAAGAAAAGAAGGGTGAATGAGCTTGAATCCCTGGAATTCTCAATTATTCAAAAACTGTGAGGTAAGCCCCATAACAGGTGGTTTGTGCCCAACCCGCTTGGCCTTGGGTAACTCCTAGCATGGTGATATGTCTGTCACATTAGCGACCTTCTTTTGTACAGACCTATGTCCGCTCATGGATCAGCTAGCTCTTGATGACCCGACTTACATAGTAGTCTCGGTACGGTTACATGCATATAAATCATGGTCAATGAACACTCATTTGGTTAATTCAAATTACTTGTATCAAATTATCTTGCTCAAAATTGGTAAATGAACAATACAATTGCACACACATTTGTGTTTGAGAGATTTTGTATCATTATGATAGATCAAGATCGGCAATGAACTCACATATGCACATGGGGTTCCTTATAAATCTAAATTTTGTCTTTGAGATAATTTAAAATATGTATGCAAATCTTCTGGAATAATTTGATTTTCTTACTTGAGAATATTGGCTTAGCGTACAAACAATTAAATACATTTTTTTCAAAAATCCAAAATTTCTTTCAAAGCATGTTCAAAAATCTAGCAATAAAGTCACATTTATATTTTCGACTTTCGCAACGATGGTATAGTTCCTAAACCTAAATTGGAATCTATGCCTAGTGCAAGTCCTCATTTTATATTTTTTATCTCAAAATCAAAAATCAACTATGCAATAAAACTATTACATCAATTTCTTCTTTTGGATTTCGCGATGATGGTATAAGTCTATACCTAAAATTCTATGCCTAGCGCAAACCATCGTTATAATTTTATCTCCCATTTATTTAATCCATAAAAGCATATGGCTTAAATCATTATGTTACACAATTATGCTTTAAAAAGAATGAAAACTTTTCTATTTCATTTCATTATGTCAAACATTCAGTTTTGCGACGATGGTATAATTCCTAGGCAATTGTTCAAAATTCTATCACACTTAGGAATTTTATGCCTAGCAAAAATCATATTTTTAATATTTCATGCATAATATTTTCATGGAAATCTGAAAACAAATCATCACCATCATTATTTTTCATCATCACAACACAAAGTCTTAAGAAAGTCTCTTAAGCACCCTTTTACTTTTAGCAATATTTCTCTCATACCGGGATTAGCTTGATGACCTAGCGAGCGGCGACTCCATGAAATGGTCATGTAACAGTGACAATGTCCTTTGAAATTATTGTTAGAAGTCACTTTATTTTTCATCAAATCACACCACAACAACCAATTTGTTTACATCAGATTATTTCATTTAATTTTATAGCATGACATAAAATTATAATATTTTCAACGACATAATTACATGAATAATCAATCAACCATTAAAATATTAAAGCATCATAAAACATATGCACAAGTCATATCACAAAAAGAACATATATATAAAAAAAAAAAAAAATATATATATATATATATATATATATATCAAGAAGTCTATACATCATATCAAAATGGATTGGTATGCCACAATCTATACCCCGGCATACTCAATCCTCTCAAAAATATATGGTCTATGTACAATGAGCAGCTAGTCTCGAGAAGCCCTCGAGCTCTCAACCTCATCTCCTCTCCCACCCTGAGGTGGAGGAGGTGGTCCCATCGAGGTCCGTGCTGTATCGCGGGTCCTCGATGTCGATCATGATGATGTCCTCGATGACCCCATCCTGATCGGCTCTGCAATGCTGGCTGGCAGCGGTATCCTCTGCCCCTCTGGAACCACATGATAGTACAACCCCTGGTAGAACGTGGTCTACGCAACAGCCCATGCCAGCTCCAGAATGCTCGCCCCTCCACTCTGAGCCCTGAGCCATGTAGCCTCATCCTGGAGAGTCTGCACCTCAGCTCGTAGGTGGGCATTCTCCGCTCGGAGAGCCACCATCTCGCTGCTCTCCCCCACCTCGACACCCTTGCCCTTATCGAGCGATGGTGGCCTATCCCTCTGCTGAGAAGGGAGTCTCTCCCTCCTCTTCAATTGTTGCTATCTCTCCTAGAGCCTGTGGTACTCTCTAGCGTCTCTCCTGAGGAGGCCATCATTGATCCCTCCCTCCGTGACCCCTCACTACATCGATGGCAGCCTGGCACCGCCTCTCCATCCGTTGCACTATAGCATGCATCGGACCCTATGCCCTCATCATCCGAGGAGGGTGGATGCCTACATACCAGGCATCATACCCATCTGCTACCCCCATGTCATCCCCATCCACTGGCTGAATGGGGGCATCATCAGCATCCTGACTCCAGAACCGCTGCATGTCTAGAGCCCCACTCAATGTGGTATTATCCCACATAGTCCGGGAGTACTCATAATCCCTAAGAGAAGGGATCCCCTATTGTAGACCGAACTACCTCAAAACTCGGTCATAGCGGTGGAGCTCTACCTCTCCCCGCTCTATCCTCAACCAGATGACTCGCCTGATGTGAGCCAACTCCTGTCCATCCTCCACCCACCCTGGATGCTCTCTCCATGATCTCCAGGTGATCTGATCTGGGGTGAGGTCATCTAGTAACCTCCGGGACATCGGTAGATCTATCCACTATTGTGACCCTCTCTAGAGCCACCAATAGAAAACCCGGGGTCTCTCTCGGTCAACTCCTATCAGTGGAAGCCCTACCGGATCCGCACCACAATGTGCTCCCAGCACCAAACCTGTAGTAGCGATGTCAACACTAGACATCGACCTCCCTTGTATACGACCCCATAAAGGATCCTATACAAGCGACATAGTACAAAGCTACCCCAAGCAAACCTATATTCATGGTCTCTCATGTCATAGACCACATCTGAGAGGAGCCACGGTAACCTGCATCCACTCTGGTGGCATAGAAGAAGGCCACCCACCACCCCTACCAAAACTTGGGTCAACCGAGATGCCCCAGGCATCTGCCTCAAAGCCTCGATGTTCACTCTGCCCTTCTCTAGGGCGAAGCTTGGGTCACTGCACAATCTCATCATGGCATGGCCCTGATTGGCCGAAGGAGTCATGAACCGCCCATGTATGGGGATCCTCAAGATCCTCCATACATCCTCTAGAGTGGGAGTCATCTCCCCTATCGATAGCTAGAAGCAGGACGACTCCGGATACCATCTCTCTGCTAGGGCTGTTAGTAGCCCCATGTCTGTAGGAACTTGTGGCATCTTTTCCACATGCTGTAGCTTGACCTCTGCTAGTCTATCTCGCTCGACCTGATCGAGCGCAACTAAGTCATCCCTGAGACCCCCGTATTTCCACTCTCGACTCTTTAGCAATCCCCTCTACAAAATAAACAATAAAACAACAAAAATCATTAGTACATAATCATTAAAATCAATTTCATCTCATAAAAAAAAATGATATCGCCCATTATTGGACGATATCATACCAAATTTAGCAAAATCATCCTTAATAGGATGAAATCGCCTCCAATTCTTCAATTTGGGGATCGCCCCTTATTGGACGGGATCACCCCTATTTCTTCGATTTCATCCTCAGACGAAATCGGTGATTTAGGGACGATTTCGATGAAATTGGGACGATTTCATCCCGACATCGTCGACGGCCTAAAAATGGCCGCGATGCCCAAAAACAATTAAAAATTCAAGTAAAAAATTAAACAAATCAAGCTACAAACACAGTACACTAGGTTTAGATCCTTACCCGCAACCCGCACCGGACCTCTATCGATCTGTGTGCCATTTCCACCATTTCGCCTACAGAGCTCTAAAATAGCGAAAGTGAACAGTAAAAATGAATTAGGGTTTTACCCTATTTTTCCTATTTTTATTTAAAAACAACATTTTTTTTAATTTTTGCTTTTTCGTGCTTTTACCTCAAACGTTCGATTTGGGTAAAAACTCGGAGGGGGCACCATAGCAAACAGTTGTACGATTTGACCTAGAATCGTCGTCTAAAAAATGGAATAAATTTTTTCTTTCTTGTAAAGCGTAAAGAACTCGTCTTTAACGCATTTTCTTCAAAAAATTCGCTAAAGAGGGGGCAAAATGTAGCACCCTAAAATTGGTGCAGTTAAACCCTCAATAAAAGATAAAAAAAATTGAATTTTAACCTCGAAACCGCTCGTTAACCACTCACCTCATTTTTCATGCCATTTTTAGAAGTTGTTTGACCATTGGACGATATCATCGTCGATCTAACGATATCGTCCCAAATCGGATGAATTCATCTGGAACAGAACGTCCAAACGATTTCATCCCAAAACCAAATTTTCATAATTAGCTTCTGTTTCAACAACTTCTCCAACTCGGGTAGAAGCGTGTCTGCATGGTTGGAGATTCCTACGTTGGAGATCTCCTAGATTGGGATGATCCCCAACCTCCTAACCTCCTCCTAATCCTATATAAACTTGGGATTTTCCCAGTTTATCCCCCTGGCTGATCATTTCCTTGCAACTTTAGTTTTTGCTGTGTTAGAACATCCTATCCCCCATCATTTGCATTTGTGTTTTCAAGTTTTATTGTAGGATCTCACTATGTTTCAATCGGAGGAAGCTCGGATCGTCGCAGGTGATTCAACCTCAATTTTGGATGATCCTATCGAGATCGACGATGATCTCGTACGATTGAAGATGATTTTTATCGTAGCTTCAGATTGGGGGCAATCATAGCCCCGAGTTTGCATTCTCTATCTCTTTTTCTTATTTAATTGTGCATTAGATTAATTCACTTATGTTCTGCATCTTGGAGTTCACCTCATTTAGCATATTTGCATGATAAAATTCAAAATAAATTATTAAAACATTGCATCCCATTTGATTTGATATCTGGATTTATCATTTGAGCATTTATATTCTTATTTCTATCATTTTGTATCATTCTTGCAATTGTATTTTTTGTTTTTGGTGTTCTGTTTTCATGATTGCAGGTTTCTGACGAATTCGTCAGGTCGCTGACAATCTTGGTTGATCTCAGATGATCTCTTGTGATCTGGATGATTCTGTACAATTACAGATGATCTTGTCATATCCGGGTGTAGCACCCTAAAATTAGCATAGTTAAATCTTAGTAAAAAGATAAAAATTCAAAATTTAACCTCAAATCGCCTGTTACCTGCTTTCCTCGTTTTTTGTTCCATTTTTAGGATTTGTTTTGACCATTGGACAATATCATCGTAGATTAGACGAAATCATCCCAGATTTAACGAATTCGTCTGGAACAAAACGTACAGATAATTTCATCCCAAAACCAAATTTTCATAATTAGCTTATGTTCCAACCTCTCTAAACTGGGAAAAAAGTGTGTCTATGAAGTTAGAGTCTCCCCCATTGGAGATCTCCCAGATTGGGATGATCTCCAACCTAATAACCTCTCCCTAATCCTATATAAACTAGGATTTTCTCAATTTATCCCCCTGAACCTCCTAGCTGACAAATTTCCCTACAAATATTGGTTCCTTATTCCTTAGAACACCTTCATACTTTTGTTTGCATTTTGTATTTCATGTTTTCTTGCAGGTACTTTACTATTTTTCAGTCAAAGCTATCTCGATTCCAGATGATTTCGGATGATCTTATCAATGAGCGTAGATGATATTGTATGATTGGAGATGATCCCGACTGTAGTCCATATTGGGGGCAATTAGAGTCTAGAATTTGCATCTCTTTATCACTTTTCTACATTTTTTTTATACATTATCTTAGTTATTATGTTTATGCATCTTGGAGTTCACCTCATTTAGCATAATTGCATGATAAAGTTAAAATTAATCATTAAATATACTACAATTTCTCTTGTTTTTTATTTAAATCCATTGTTTAAGCACGTTTGCTGTTATTGCTATTATTCTCCTTTGCTTTTGTAGTTGCATATTTGGTATTTTGTATCTATTTTGTGATTGCAAGTTTCTGACGAATTCGTCAAATCTCAGATGATTTCGTCTGATATCAGAAGACCGACTGTGATTCGAGATGATGCTATGAAATATCAGACGATTACGTACAATTTGAGATGATTTGGACTGCTACAAAACTCAGAACCTTCATCAAACATCCGTAATCAGGTATGTACTATTCTAGTTAGCATATTCTCTGTGTTTAGCATTCATTCCTATTTTTTGTATTCACCTAAATCTGTATTAGCATATAGAATAGTTTAGATTCATCTTGGCCAAACCTAGGAGTTGAATGATTAAAGTATAAAATGAACACATCAAACTCACTATCAACCTAGGTGTGGAAACTGCCACTCAAAAGTTTCCTGGTGAACCCACCATCCATCAAAAATTCACCTTTATACCCCTCCCCCAAGAGTCGGGACCTTCAAAGGGCCTCTTAGTTTGAGGTATTGTCCCATCCTTCTCGCATTCCCCTTCCGGGTGCGGATCCTATAGCTTGAGGGTAAGGATGTGAAAAATTTGGAGCGATACATTTTGGTGAACCCGACGTTAATAACATAGGCATATTCCTGATTCAAAAATATAAAACAAAAAAAACAAAAAATATATATATATATATATATATATATATATATATATATATATATGTATACAATAAAAACAAAAACAAGATCATCATTTCAAGTTTGTATGTTTTAGATTCAATCCTAAATAGTAGATACTAAATATTACTTTTAGAAGTACTAAATAAACCATGAGTTTTTACCCAAATCAATATAAGCCCATCAGTAATGTTGGAAGAATTCAGCCAAATACATTTGTTGATTATGACAAAACTCATCCCTATTCAACATCACCTCCATCACACTTTTCTCATTTTTCATCATTACCCCAATAGGACAATCTCTTTTCCAATCCTCTTCATAACGATATCATCTATTCTCCCATATATCCATATTATGTCTATCAATCCACATACAATTCTCCTCCACCCTTTCAATATTCTTCTTTCAATACAACACATCCATTTCAACAAGAAAATACTTATTCTTCCAATCCTACCATGCACTCACATCATACTTCAAAATATTCCTATCATCATTCTACCCTATTGAGTGGTGTTTTCACCCGATTGTGAAAGCACACTCTCCTGTAGGATCCGAGTCCTAAATCCTCTGCTTGCAAAGAAAAAACAATTTCTCCAAGGTTCCTGTTATGCTGATTTTTGATTACCAATGATGTTGTTAAAATAAAATGCTAGGAACACCTTAGGGTTTGCAAATGGATGTTAACAAGGGGCACTATGGTTTATTAACCTTGAATTTTCAGTGGACTCAAAATGAATAAAATCTGTTTTCACCTTTAGTTCCGATGGATTTTCAGCTTTTTTATTTGAATACAGTAATTAAACTGCTGAAAACAAAGTACGGGTTTGAAAAGCAAAACAAAATAAATAAAAATAAGAATAAATTACAGTCAGAAAGCTGTCATTAATTAGATGAAACCGAAGATACTGAGGCTTTCTACATACAACCTAACCTAATGAACCTGCACATTCACACAATCCAAATAGGCTAGGTGCGGGTCTCGAGGGTTTCTACTGTAATTCCAGATTCAAGCGTTCGCATGAAGCAACCAAGAGATCTTGCATTAAACTTCACCTAAAAGCCTAAGAAATCTGGAAGGGAAAGATAGACATTAAAATCATGTATGCAAAAGTGACTCCTTCTTTCTCATCAATGAGATGCCAACTTTCTGTATTTTATATTAAATGATAACTCAATTACACTCAAAAAATGTTCCAGGGCATAAAAGTTCCAGAACAATGAAGGAAATTGCCCAAGTACAGGCCCAGAATAGCACGAAGCTCTTGTCTCTGCAACTCTGTAATCGGCAATTTCCAACCCTTCCTTCAATCTGCATTTCTGGTTTTATAGTACTGCAATGGCTCTTCGATTCCCTTTGTCGCTTCATTTCGTCTTCCTGCAAATGACCTTTCAAATTCCTGCTTTTCCTTGCTTTTAATTCATACTGGATGCCCAAACACGCGAAATTTTCCACTGCATGTAACGCTCCTGCAATTTCGACACTTGTACGCCACGTGTCCTGCGTTTCCTGCGCCTTCCGTAACGCTTTTCTGCAAAAACCCGACAAAAATTGCATGCCGCCTGTTCAGCTTCTTAGCCGCGATAACGCGACATGTCGCGAAATCGTGACATGTCGCGATATCGCTACACTCCTTCCGGCCGTATGTCTTTGGCAACTCCTTGTAGCGATATCGCTACCACTTTTACCTTAAGCTTCCTTTTCATGAAATGGTAGCGATATCGCTACCACTTTGACTTTGGGTTTTCTTTTCATGAAATGGTAGCGATATCGCTACCACTTTGACTTTGAGCCTGCCTTCACGAAATTTGTAGCGATATCGCTACCGTTTTGAACTTTGAGTCTTCTTTCCGCAAGGCGTAGCGAAATCGCTACCATTTCTCCGTCGGGCCTCCTTGGCAACTTTACGTCGCGACATCGCGACCATTATCATTCTCTTGCCCTCTTTCGACAAACCGTCGCGATATCGCTACCCCTTTTATATTTTAACCACCATCGCGATATCGCTACCACTTTTATCTTTCGTACGCCTTGCAAACCTTCTGATATCCCGCACATTTTTCTCCTCAACCGTACCATTTTCTCCTCAACATTTTCCCAAACACTCTCTGAAATCGTCGACCATTTTCTCCTCCGTACACCTTTCCAATCGTCCCCCTAGCCCCATACCCACACCTTTCCAAACACAGCGTCGCGAAATCGTGACACTTTTCATCATCCCGTACGCTTCGCTTAAAACATCGTCGCGAAATCGTGACCATTCTCATCCTTTTCCAACGGCGTGTCGCGATTTCGTGACATCATTTATTTTCTTCTCGAGAAGCATGTCGCGATTTCGCGACACCTTTCTTTTCTCCTCAGCGACATGTCACGATTTCGCGACAACTTTCAATTTTCTTTTCTCTCCTCTTTCGGCAGCGATGGAGCTACATGTCGCGATTTCATGACAACTTTCCTATTTCTGGCAGCGATTTCGTGACATGTCACGATTTCGCGACACCTTTCAACACTTAGGCATTTTTTCTCTTTTCTTCAATTTTAGCATCTGGGTCACCGAGATTCTTCTCTGCAAGCCTGCAAAAAGGTGGGTCCCCAATTTTGGGGTGTGTTGTGGATCAACCACAACAAATGGCGACTCTGCTGTCAAATGCTCTTGAGCATTTTAGTAAGAACCCAACCTGAAACATATCACAAACTCGCAAATACATGTTAGCACATAAGCAAAATAACAAATGCCCAAAGATCAGAAGTACATGAATCATCAGAATCATCAAGTATTAGCTCAGGGTGTGCAATGTGTTTTCATTCCCTATCGTTTGAAATTGATCAACATTCCATTATCAGCTTTGCATGAATGCATATATGGGATGGTGAATGATTTGTGTACCCTAATGAATGTGCAAGGAGATTTGCTTCCATAAAGGGCATGGTACTTCTTCTAATACTATGTACAAGCATTCAAGATTGCCAAACCCTCTTAGGATCCACTAGTTCATTACCTTATTGTATCCCAAAGTTGGTTATGAGTCCCTACTATCTAGAACCCATGTGCAAGTGAATGTGAAATCAGAACTTTGGGGAATCAGACTCCCAACCAACCGAGATGAGAGTTTAACCTTATCCTTACTATTCTGATTTAGAGTTCATTACCTCACTTTAAGCAAAATAATTAAACCAGTTATGGAAGAAATGGTCATGCTAGTCTAACCCTCTAGACAATCAGTGGTCTTGTTTTTTAGGCAAGACATGATGCCATGCATGGGCATATCTAACCCCACAATCCAAAACTTATCTCCATTTCTTTGGACCTTGGGGATGACTACCCATCCCTTGCAGAGGACAAGTAGTACGATCCTTACAATCCAAAATAAAGATGAGATGGGAAAAATTTATTTATTTATTTATTTATTTTATTTTATTCTTAGACCTTGGGGATGACTACCCATCCTGGTTAGGGACATGTAGTACGATCCTTACAATCCAAACTTTAGATGTGAATGGAAAATATTAATTTTGTTACTTAGACCTTGGGGATGACTACCCATCCCTTGCAGAGGACAAATAGTACGATCCTTACAATCCAAGACTGATTATGAAATGAGACATAAGAGCTTTGGGGAATCGGATTCTCAACCAACCGAGATGAGAATTTATACCCTATCCTTACTACTCCATGTGGGTCAAATCAAAGCTTTGGGGAATTGGATCCTCAACCTAAGTTCGATGAGGATTTAACCCTATCCTTACTACTCTGATTTTAGGCTTTAAGCTTAATGGAAGTGGTCAAAACCACTGTTTTAAGGATCATGTTGCATAATAGGATAGACAAGAAATACTTCTTTCGCCCAACCTTTCCTTCCAAGTTAGGTTTTGATCATTTTGCTCAAGATCCTTTTTAATGCATGAGACGTGCTTGGTTCTAGATATCTCAAGACTCAGTTTCCAACCTTAGGAGCTACTTACATACATGTTATAACACAACCCTAAGAGGATTTGACATACTTTAATGGCTTGTACCTAAGATGCATATGTAACTAAGGTGAAATGTATGTAGGGTGAGATGGAACATGAATGCATTATTTTTTTGAATTGCAAATGAAATGATTTGTCATGCAAAACTGACTCTTTCATGTATCACAAAGTCAAACAATATAACTTAAAAATGTTTTATGCTATTTGTGGAGCTTTTACAAGACAATTCCAATATTTCATATTCTCCTAATCCTTAAGCATAAGTTGACATCTCAATTTTCTATTTTTTTTTTTTTTTTTTTCAAAATTAACACACATGTCAATTGAAATCAAATCCATAATCAAAATCCTAACTAAACTAACAATCCTAAACAATAAAAACAAAATCTGAAAATCCTTCACCAAAACCAAAAGAATAATATCAAAGTCTCACAACCTAAGGGCTAAAATAATGCTTTAAAATCTGCCCATTAACCGGTAGCATGAAATCTTCCCCTTCTAATGTTTTTAGCCTGAAGGTACTCTTCCCAAGAATCTCTGAAATCTGATATGGGCCCAACCAAAGACAATCAAACTTTTGATGATTCCCTTTTTCCTCATGTCTTTTGTCCCATAGTAATACCAAATCTGAAATTCTGAATGATTTAACTTTGGCCCTTCTGTCAAACCACCTTTTGACAACTCGCCCGGTGTTTATTCATGTGATTCATGGCCTCTTCTCTCTTTTCATCAAGGTGCAACAACCGGCTCAACCTCGGCTTCAACTTGATCATCTCGTCCCCAAGTACTCTTGTATGAAATGTAAGGTCTACAACTTCAAATTTGCTGGAAATATCGGGTCTTGCCCATAGACCAAATGATAGGGAGTATTCCCTATGGATTCTTTCACTCTGGTCCTATCTCCCCAAAGGGCAAACTTTAGTTGACTGTGCCAGTCCCGAGGGTTCTTTTCCAGCAACTTCTTAATAGTATTCAACAAATTCTTATTTGAAGACTCGGCCAACCCATTTCCTTGAGGATAGTAATTGGATGCAAACTTTAAGCTCACTTTGTTATCATATGCCCAATCTGCAAATTGTGTAGAAATAAAAGCTTTACCATTGTCACTGACAATAGAGTCGGGCATTCCAAATCTTGTTATAATTTGATCCTCAAGAAATTTAATCACAACATCTGTGGTGGCATGTTTAGTAGGAATCGCCTCTGTCCACCTTGTACAATAGTCTATAGCTGTCAAAATGAATTTGTGAGAATCAGAAGAATTTGGGTTAATAACCCCAATAAAATCTAGTCCCCACTGCGCAAACGGTCTCATTTCGACTACAAGCTGCAACGACATGGCTGCATTTCTTTCTCTATTTGCAGCCACTTGACAGATGTGACAAGATCGTACATGGGTATGCGCATCCTTGAAAATATGTGGCCAGTAGTATCCTGCTCTCAGGATTTGATGTGCTGTAGCATTGGCTGCACCATGACCAGTTCCATGTTTCCCGTGAAATTCCTGCAACACCCCGGCAACTTCTTCTTTGTTCAAGCACCTCAGGTAGATGCCTTCATGATTCTTCCTGTAAAGCACACCAGATTTTATTAGATAGTTAACAGACTTAAGCCTTAAAGCTCTTCTCTGTGTTGAATTCAGATTAGAAGGACACTTACCAGTCAATAAAAAATGCACAATATCAACATACCAATCGTCCTTAGCCATGTATTATGTATTTGAGCATTGACCTCGTTATTTGCGGATCATTTTCTACGATCGCCTTTGCCGCTCCTTGTCCTCGAACTAGTTTCATTGGTTGGATTTCGAGATCAAATTCTTGGATGGTCGAAATCCATTTTCCTCTCTTCTCACCTAGTTCATTCTGTAAAAACATGGTCTTGACAGCAGAATCGGGCACGATGGCGATAATTCTGCTGTGCACGATGTAGTGCCTAAATTTTTTCACAGTTTTAAAAAGTGCGTACATTTGCTTATCAAGGATTGAATACCTTAATTGAGCGTCTTTCAGAGGGGCACTTAAAAATGCAATGGGCTTTTCGGCACTATCCTCACCTTTTTGGGTTAAGACACTCGCAAAGGAGTGTTCTGATGCAAAAGCGTAAATATAAAAAGGCTTGGAGTAATCTGGGCTTATAAGGACAGGGGCTCTGGAAATGGCATCTTTGATATTCTGGAAAGCCACTCTACTTTCCTCGTTCCATTTTACATCCACATCTTTCTTGAGCATCTGGTTCAGAGGTTTGGCTATCTCAAGAAAGCTAGAGATAAACTTCCTCACAAAATTGACTTGCCCAAAGAAAGATCTCGCTTCTTTTTACCGCTCGGGAGAGGTAGGTTTTGGATAGCTTGTATCCTTTCTGGGTCGATGGATATGCCCTCTTTTGAAATGATGTGACCCAACAATTTCCCTTTCGTTACTCCGAAAATGCACTTTTTGGGATTTAAGGAAATTCCATGTTCTCTGCATCTTTGAAGCACTTTCTTCAAATATTTAACATGATCCTCTCTCTTCTTCGAGAAAACTGGGATATCATCCACATACACGATGATGCATTTGCCTATTAGCCCTTTGAATGCGTAATCCATGGCGCGTTGAAAAGTTGCACCAGCGTTTAACAGTCCGAACGACATTCTCTTATATGCAAATGTCCCCCACTTGGTAGTGAAGGCTGTTTTCATCCTGTCATCCTGGATGTATAAGAACTTGGTTGTACCCGCAATATCCATCGAGAAAGGACATCATTTCAGATCCATTTACCATTTGCATAATTTCATCAATTGATGGCGATGGATAATTATCCTTTTGAGATGCTTTATTAAGATTTCGAAAATCTATGCACAGCCTAATGCACAGCCTAATCTCTCCACTCTTTTTTATTACTGGAACGAGGTTGGCCACCCAGGTTGAGTGCCTAACAGGAAAAATGATTTTCGCTTCCAATAATATTTTAACCTCCTTTTCGATCAAAGGCTCCAATAGCGGGTTAACAACTCGCTGTCTTTGCCTAAAAGGCTTGGAGTCTGGCTTCAAAGGGATGGTATGCGTGATAATGTTCTGGTTGTAAGTCTTCAGCTCATTGTAGTTCCAAGCAATACAATCTATGTAATGCTTCAAAGCCTGTATTATATTGCTCCTTTCTTCCTCTCTACATGCCTTTGCTATGTACACCTCCTTTGGATTGTCTCGCACTCCCAGATTAATTGAATCGCATGCATCTTTGGGGAGCGGGACTCTTTTTCTTTTCTTGTTCTTGCATTCCATGTCGAACATCTTTTCTAATGAAACCACGTCTTTAGGAATTTTGTTGGATTGATACGCAGCTTCACTTTCTTCTGTTTCATCCTCGCCACCTTTGTTCCTCATCGATCACCTCGATTTTCAAAAATACCCGAGTTTGTGACAAACTTGAAGATGTGCCTCGTCACATTCAAAAACCTGGAAATTCTTCACATTATCGGTATTGATGGACAAGGAACCAGACTCAATGGAAAACTTTTTACATCTTTTTATATCCACCGGGTTTAACATGCCCGCGGCGACCGCAAGAGAGTCTCGCTATTCGATTTCCTCTCCTAGAAATAAGGGCTATGTTGAATGCATCAAACTCCTCCATGAGGTCCATAACCCTAGTCCTATAAAGGCTCGGCCTTTTGTCGCGGCATGTATACCGTCCTTTGATTTGCTTGACAACCAACTCGAAATCTCCCAAAACCTTCAAGCATTTAACATGTTTGCTCAATGCTAGACGTAAACCATAGATCAATGCTTCGTATTCTCGCCACATTGTTTGTGCAAGGAAATTGCAGTACTCGTAGGCAGCCAATAATGGTTTACCTCCTGGACCAGTGAGCTCGACTCCAGCTCCTGCTCCCTGTCTAGACTTTGATCCATCAAACTTGAGCAACCACGTGTAATCCTTTTCCTCAGAAGAACCACCATGACACACTTCTTCTTTAAGTTCATCAACAGCTTTCTCAACATCAAGAGCATAGACCCCTAGGTCTGGCTCAGAAAACTGAACCTCATTCGGCTTGTTAAAATCCGTTATAATCTCCTTAAGCCTCGGTTCGTTTTCCACTCGATTTGGTTAGCAATGCCCTTCCATGGCAGCCACATATGCGAGCAGTCTGTTGCAAAATAGCCATTCAGCGTTTTCATCCAATCTCTCGCAAGTAACATTCCATACCTACTTGGGATGTTAACCACCAAAATGTCTACAACCTCGCTGGACCCCGGGTTCGGAATTTAATTGAATCTTGACATCATATAAGGTCCCTACTACATTTACCTCTCGAACGGTCCAATTGCAAGACCGTGCATTTGGATGAAACCGGTTGTAGACCCAAGCATTTGACATATCTCCGTAGGCATGAGGTTGCTCGTGGCTCCTGTGTCCACCAAACAGTTATGCAAGTTCTTACCCGCAATTCTCAGAGTCAATAAGAATGGCGGGACATCCCTTCTCTCCTTTCGCAAAATCAGATGGGATTCAGCTCTTTTTTCCTTCCACATCGGATCAGGTGAGTTCAAAGCTCTTATCAACGCCTCCTTTTGACCAGGCAATTTAGTTGCATCCAGGAATGAAAGGCTAGATTTGGACTTCTTCATATCCTCCACTACGTCATAATTTGGTTTTTCGAATTTGACTGTCTTCTGGACGTCATTAGACATTTCTCTTCTGAGTGGAGGGGGAGGGTTGTTACTTGCCTTTGTATCTGGAGGAAGAATAGAACTGTTTGGAGGTGTTGATGAGGTTTTAGGGGCTTTAGATTTACTCCTCAAATGGTACCCATGAGTCCCCTTTCTGAAATCTCGAAAAGCTTGCACCTCCTGTTCCAAAACTTCGTCTTCTTCCTCCTCGCTCTCACCCTCTTGGTGATATACTGTTTCCATCACCATAATATTTTCATCTTGCTGATACGATGGATCCTCATTTGATACCAGTTCCAAATCATCAACTTGTGCCTGAAGACAATGAGTGTATCTAGCAATCTCAGGACAATTCCTCTCATTGTGTTCTTTTGTGTTATGTAACCTGCACCCTCTTTCCCATGCCAAATCTGAAAGATTCAAAAGAGAATTGGATTGGCTAGGGCCTGCAGAAGCATCTAATTGATTAGCAATGGGAGCAGGAACTCCCCCATTGTTTGGCTTAGTGTTCCAATGCCTCCCTCTATTGTTAAAATTCTGACTTGGGTGAGGGGCACGGGACTCATGCTTCGCTGTTGAACCCCGTCATTACTTAGTTTATGTACTAGTTTCTTGAGCTCTTCGACTTCCGAAAAACATCCTTCGATGGAACCACATTGTTGTTAACCCCCATTGGATTTGCATAATTGATGGGGTCTTGATTCCACATTTGGGTGGGGTTCTGAGGAATTGGATTCCCATATGGATTGATACCTTGAATTGGGATTGGATTCGGAACAGGAACTATGGCTTGAGGATTGACTTGACTAGTTTCCTGCGTAGTTGATTGACTGTTCTGCAAAAATGCAGGAACAGGTGGAATGGCTGTGATTGGTTGGATTGGAATGGGTGCATATGCGGGTGCTGGTGGATACGGTTGTTGATATGGGAAGGCATTCATACTTGGCATTTGTGGTGCCATGAGTTGATTTGCCTGGGGAACTTGACCATATGGAGCACACTGTCCCAACATAGGCATCTGGGTAAACCCGTAGCCTTGCGGTGTCAATTGCTGCTCAATAGTCATGGCTTCATTATAGGCCAAAGCCAGCGTGGTGACCTGAGGATTACGCCTTGCAAACATGGCTGTCATGGGGTCCAATGCCCCAAAATATATCTGCAAAGCTACTGCAGGATCGATGGCAAAATGTCTAATTGCTCTGTTATAGTTCTTTTGGAATCTCTGATTAAACATTCGGATTGGTTCCCCTTGGCCCCGTTTGCATGTAATAAACTGATTGTAAATAGTTGCGGGATCTAAGGGTGACCTAAATTGATTGACAAATGCATTTTCCATTTGTGTCCAAGAGGTGATTGAACCAGTTGGCAAGCATATATACCATTCATATGCTATTGGATCCAAGCTCATGGGGAAAAGTCTCGCAGGCTACATCTTCATGCTGAACTTGCAACCTAATTAAAACATCCCTATAGGCTTGGATATGTTCTTCTCGTTGTTCTTAGGCCATCCGGCTTGTATTTAGGCAGAAATATTTCAATGTTCTTGGGGATTTCATGGATATCCCCAAGCAATATTCAAAGGAGTATTGTTAGCTCCATACCAAGGAGTCGCTGGAGCTTGAGCCATTTGACTCGGAATTGATGTAGACAGACCTACAATAGCAGTAAGAAATATTACTAACTATAGGCACACTAGGGGCAACGGATATTACCGACGTAGGTCCACTCGACGTTCCTCGAGAAAACAGGCCTTTTGCTACTCGGAGTGCTTACGACTTGCTTGACTTTACCCTTGGGAGTACCAATAAGGTCGTGAAAAATGGTTTCTCCGGTTGTTTGAGACCTGGTCGCAATACGGCGTGGTGGGTCCAACCTGCCTGAGGAAACCCTCGGCTAGTTCGAAGAAAACCTGCAACAAACACAAAAATAGTGTTGCAGTTTAGCCGTAAATAATTTCAGAATTAAATCAAAAACAAAATATTCAGATATAAAAATTGAAATAGATAAACCGATTCGGGCCCTCCTTCTAGCGCCAATCTGTTGAGTGGTGTTTTCACCCGATTGTGAAAGCACACTCTCCTGTAGGATCCGAGTCCTAAATCCTCTGCTTGCAAAGAAAAAACAATTTCTCCAAGGTTCCTGTTATGCTGATTTTTGATTACCAATGATGCTGTTAAAATAAAATGCTAGGAACACCTTAGGGTTTGCAAATGGATGTTAACAAGGGGCACTATGGTTTATTAACCTTGAATTTTCAGTGGACTCAAAAATGAATAAAATCTGTTTTCACCTTTAGTTCCGATGGATTTTCAGCTTTTTTATTTGAATACAGTAATTAAACTGCTGAAAACAAAGTACGGGTTTGAAAAGCAAAACAAAATAAATAAAAATAAGAATAAATTACAGTCAGAAAGCTGTCATTAATTAGATGAAACCGAAGATACTGAGGCTTTCTACATACAACCTAACCTAATGAACCTGCACATTCACACAATCCAAATAGGCTAGGTGCGGGTCTCGAGGGTTTCTACTGTAATTCCAGATTCAAGCGTTCGCATGAAGCAACCAAGAGATCTTGCATTAAACTTCACCTAAAAGCCTAAGAAATCTGGAAGGGAAAGATAGACATTAAAATCATGTATGCAAAAGTGACTCCTTCTTTCTCATCAATGAGATGCCAACTTTCTGTATTTTATATTAAATGATAACTCAATTACACTCAAAAAATGTTCCAGGGCATAAAAGTTCCAAAAAAATGAAGGAAATTGCCCAAGTACAGGCCCAGAATAGCACGAAGCTCTTGTCTCTGCAACTCTGTAATCGGCAATTTCCAACCCTTCCTTCAATCTGCATTTCTGGTTTTATAGTACTGCAATGGCTCTTCGATTCCCTTTGTCGCTTCATTTCGTCTTCCTGCAAATGACCTTTCAAATTCCCGCTTTTCCTTGCTTTTAATTCATACTGGATGCCCAAACACGCGAAATTTTCCACTGCATGTAACGTTCCTGCAATTTCGACACTTGTACGCCACGTGTCCTACGTTTCCTGCGCCTTTCGTAACGCTTTTCTATGAAATCTCGACAAAAATTGCATGCCGCCTGTTCAGCTTCTTAGCCGCGATAACGCGACATGTCACGAAATCATGACATGTCGCGATATCGCTACACTCCTTCCGACCGTATGTCTTTGGCAGCTCCTCGTAGCGATATCGCTACCACTTTTACCTTAAACTTCCTCTTCATGAAATGGTAGCGATATCGCTACCACTTTGACTTTGGGCTTTCTTTTCATGAAATGGTAGCGATATCGCTACCACTTTGACTTTGAGCTTGCCTTCACGAAATTTGTAGCGATATCGCTACCGTTTTGAACTTTGAGTCTTCTTTTCGCAAGGCGTAGCGAAATCGCTACCATTTCTCCGTCGGGCCTCCTTGGCAACTTTACGTCGCGACATCGCGACCATTATCATTCTCTTGCCCTCTTTCGACAAACCGTCGTGATATCGCTACCGCTTTTATTTAACCTCAACAAACCTCGCGATATCGCTACCGCTTTTATCTTCCGTACGCCTTGGCAAAAACCTTTCGCGATATCGTGACCATTTTCTCCTCTCTTCATCAAAACACCTCGCGAATATCCTGCACCATTTTCTCCGTCCTCTAAAACACGTCGCGAAATCGCGACCATTTTTTCCCCAACCATTTCGTACACCTTTCGATCGGTCGAAATCGCGACTCTTTCCTCTTCGAGTCCTTTAGTCGTTCTCGGTCGATATCCCGACGTTTTTTCCTCCGTACACCTTTCCAAAACACGTCGCGAAATCGTGACACTTTTCATCACCCGTACGCTTCGGAAGAACACATCACGAAATCGTGACCATTCTCATCCTTTTCCAACGGCGTGTCGCGATTTCGCGACATCATTTATTTTCTTCTCAACAGCATGTCGCGATTTCGCGACACCTTTTCTTTTCTCCTCAACGACATGTCGCGATTTCGCGACAACTTTCAATTTTCTTTTCTCTCCTCTTCGGCAGCGATGGAGCTACATGTCGCGATTTCGCGACAACTTTCCTGTTTTCGGCAGCGATGGCGCGACCAGTCGCGATTTCGCGACATGTCGCGATTTCGCGACACCTTTCAACACTTAGGCATTTTTTCCTCTTTTCTTCAATTTTAGCATCTGGGTCACCGAGATTCTTCTCTGCAAGCCTGCAAAAAGGTGGGTCCCCAATTTTGGGGTGTGTTGTGGATCAACCACAACATACCCATAAAAAATAAAAGAGAGGTAAAAACCATTAGGTACTTTTATGACTGAACTCCTAAGGCACTTATAAAAAACCCCTCAAAAACCTTCATCACGTACATTTACAAAGCTCAATCAACCAATGGATATAATTCTCAATCATTTACTTAATACAAATAAGATTGAACTCCCTTCCATAAGACAACTTGATACCACAGCAGATTGGTTTAAACCTGAGCTACATTGTGAATATCATAGAGTAGATGGACATATGACACAAAATTGTAAAGATTTAAGATGTGCAATTCAAGATTTGATTGATGAGGGTATTTTTAATATAAAGGAATTACAATCTACAACTGATTATAAATCTCCAGTAAGCTATCAAACTCCTACACAAAAAATACCAATAATCAATCAAGACATGGAGATCTCCCAAGAAACCCTATTCAATTATCAACAACATGAAACCAATCAAATATTGCATGTTAATGTGTCCCATCATGATGATATTACTAATATTGTAACAGAAACTACAAATGAGCAACCTCAAGTTCAATCAACTCAATCTAATATTCAAGAGATGGATTCCTCATTTGACCAACCTTCAAAACTATCTTTGGCTCTAGAGAATGATCCAAAATGGAATGTAAGCATAGAAATATCATCTTTAGAATCAAAATCTCAATCTGAAATCCACTTTGATAGCCAACAACAAGTGACTAATCCTCAAGCAAAGATATCCCTTTTAGAAGTATTACAAAGTTCTCATAAGGAAACTTTGTTCAAGATACCTAGCCAACAATTTGTTCCTCATGATATTTTCCCTGAGAACATAATTAAAGGTGTAAGCCCTCTTGAGGTTAACCATATTTCATCCTATGACGAGGAGATTCCTTCCTCTACTCCACAAGAAGACTCCTCTCTTTACATTACAGGATCTAGTAAAGAAACACCTATTAAAACTATCATGGTAGATAATGGCTCCTTTCTTAATTTATGCACTTATCAATTATTCCAAAAACTCAAATTAAAGGAAGAAGATCTTAATGAATCAAATGTCATTGTAAAATATTTTAACAATGAAATTCAAGAAGCTCAAAGTACTATAATTTTTCCCCTTAATATTGGATCCAAGATCCTGGATACTTTGTTTTATGTAGCATATTGCCCTTCACCTTACAACTTACTTCTTAGAAGCCCTTGGATTCATACGATGAGGTTTTCCCTTCCACTCTTCACCAATGTTTAAAGTTTGAACTTGCAAATAAAATTGTTACCATACATGGTGACCCAACACCATTTGAAGAATATTTAATGATTGAAACATCAAGTTCTATACATTCTCCATTGTCACCATTACCTTCTATCCATCACTTTTCTTCATTCATATATGATCATCCTTGTTTACCAAATAACACCCATGCATATCTTTCACATATGCTCCATCCATCTTATCAAGACTTGGAAGATAGTGATAAGAATGAAGAACCTTCTTATCCTTCTGACATTTTATTTTGTAACATGATCAATTTTACACATATAAAAGTAAAATATTTTGCTACATTATTCTACATCATAACAAAGCTTTTGTTATCGCTACCTTTTATTCATCACCTTTTGTTCTTACCTTCACCACAACCAAATTATCCTTCAAAACCGCCTTTGATTTTGAAGCAACCTTAGACACGCTATACTCAAATAACCTTGTATAGTGTATATAGATCATCTTGTATATACCACCAATTCCATCATCTAAAAATTCATATAAAAATAAAAAAAATTCAAAAACAATCATATTGTGTATCTTCTCAATTCCAAAATCAAAATATAAAAATATAAAAACATCAAAATCATCAAAATCTTCAAAAACATATTTTATTTTCGCACCTGTCAATTCTTGAAGTATTGCAGTCATATTTTCAGTTATTTTGGATAATTAACATTTATTTGGAATCCCGCACTTTCACACTCACATGCATAAATATCTTGATTCTATTTGGTATGATTAGTAATCTCTCTTATATCAAATTCCACAGTTGAATTAAATAAAGTTTTGAGCATAGAGAATTGATCTTGTTATTTACTTGAACCAAATATATCTTTTCACATTAAAATGATTTCATTGCAAATTCAATATGATGCTACATAGTAAAAGTGGCTTCTTGAGCAAAAAGTTTCCCCTGCTATCCTATCATGCACATGGTCTAGAATCTTTGATAATTGACAAAAGGACAAGCTCACCCCTACCTAGAATAAAAATCCCTTGCTCTACAACCAATCCGAGCAAGTATCCCTAGTATAGAAAGAAAAATAAAAGTCAAAGAAAATGAGAAAAATAAAAATATCATTTTGTACCATCGCAACAATATTCCAAGCAAAAATACAAAAAAAAAAAAAAAGCAAAAGCAAAGGCAAAAGAAAAATGCAATAAATCTCTTTCTCGACCCCTTGAAAATAAAATAAGGGTGAATGAGCTTGAATCCCTGGAATTCTCAATTATTCGAAAACTATGATGTAAGCCCCATAACAAGTGGTTTGTGCCCAACCCGCTTGGCCTTGGGTAATCCCTAGCATGGTGATATGTCTATCACATTAGCGACCTTATTTTGTACAGACGTATGTCGGCTTATGGATTAGCTAGCTCTTGATAACCTGACTTACATAGTAGTCTGGTACGGTTACATGCATACAAATCATGGTTAACGAATATTCATTTGGTTAATTCAAAATTACTTGTATCAAATTATCTTGCTCAAAATTGGTGAATGAACAATACAATTGCACACACATTTGTATTTGAGAGATTCTCAATCATTATGATAAATCAAGATCAACAATGAACTCACATATGCACATGAGGGTTCCTTACAAATCTACATTTGTCTTTGAGATAATTTAAAATATTTCTACAACTCTTTTGGAATAAATTTTATTCTTATTTCAAGAACATTTGTTTAGTATAAAAACAATTACATGCATCATTTTAAAAAAATCCAAAAATCCTTTCAAACAGCATATTACAAAATCTAGTAAATAAAGTCAAGTTATATGTTATTATTTTTTGTTTATCTCAAAATCAAAAATCAAATCATGCAATAAAACTAAAATATCAATTTCTTCTTTGGATTTCGTGATGATGGTATAAGTCTATACCTAGCACAAACCATTGTTCTAATTTTGTTTCCCATTCATTATTATTTATAAAAACATATGGCTTACATCATTATGTTACACAATTGAGCTTTAAAACGAACGAACACTTATTCTATTTCATTTCATTATGTCAACATTCAATTTTGCAATGATGGTATAGTTCCTAGAGAATTATTCAAAAAATTTATCACACTTAGAAATTTATGCCTAGCAAAAATCATATTTCTTTAATATGTCATGCATAATATTTTTATGAAAATCTGAAAACAAACCATCACTCCCATCATCACAACACAAAGTCTTAAGACAGTATCTTAAGCATTCTTTTACTTTTAGCAATATTTCTATACTGGGATTAGCTTGACGACCGAGTGAGCGACGACTCCATTAAATGGTCTATAATAGCGATAATGTCCTTTGAAATTATTGTTAGAAGTCCTTTTTATTTTTCATCAAATCACACCAAAACAATCAATTGTTTACATCAGATTATTTCATTTAAATGTTACAACATAACATCAAATTATAATATTTCTAAAAAGACATAATCACATGAATCATCAATAATCAATCGCAATTCAACATTAAAGCATCATACACAAGTCATATCATGAAAAAGACCATATATATATCAACAAATTATGTACATCATATCAAAACTGGACTGGTATGCCACAATCAATAGCCTGGCATACTCAATCCTCTCAAAAAATATATAATAATAAATGCAATCTTTGTGTAGTGAGCGTCTAGCCTCGAGAAGCCCTTGAGCTCTCAGCCTCATCTCCTCTCTCGCCCTGAGGTGGAGGAGGAGGCCCCATCAGATTTTGCCCTATGTCATGGATCCTTGACATCGATCGTGATGATGTCCTCGACGACCCCATCCTAATCGGCCCTACAATGTTGGCTGGTATCTATAACCTTTGGCTCTTTGGAACCATCTGGTAGTATGCTCTCTAGTAGAACACATTCTGAGCCATAGACCGTGCTAGCTCCTATGTGCTCGCTCCTCTGCCCCGAGCTCTAAGTCATGTAGCCTCATCCTATAATATCTGCACCTGAGCCCAGAGGCAGGCAACCTCAGCCTGGAGAGCCGCTGTCTCGCTGCTCTACCCTACCTCGACACCCTTACCCTTATCAGGCGATGGTGGTCTCTCCCCTTGCTGAGAAGGGACTCCCCTATCTCTCCTCCTTGTCTCCTAAGGTCTCTGTGGTGCCCGACCCATCATCTAGCATCTCTCCTACAGAGATCATCGCTACTCTCTCCCGCCGTGACCCTGCACTGCCTCAATAGCAGCCTGGTGCTGCCTCCCCATTCGACACACCACGGTGTGCACTAGACCCTGTGCCCTCATCATCCAAGGAGGGCAGATGTCTGCGTACTAGGAATCGTATTCATTCATAACCCCAACATCGTCACCATCCACTGGCTAGATGGGGGCATCATCTGTGTCCTGACTCTAGAACCGCTGCATGTCTAGAGCCCCGCTCAACATAGTACTATACCAAAAAATTCGAGAGTACTCATAATCCCTGAGAGAAGGGATCCCCTGCTATAGACTGAACTACCATAGAACCCAGTCGTAGCGATGGATCTCTACCTCTCCCCACTCTATCCTCAGCCAATAGACTCGCCTGATGCGAGCTAGCTCCTGCCCATCCTCTGCCCACCCAGGGTGCTCTCGCCATGGCCTCCAAGTGATCTGGTCAGGGATGAGGTCATCCAGCAACCTCTGTAGCCACCAGTAGAAAACCTGGGGCCTCTCCTGGTCAAACCCTATCAATGGGAGCCCTATCGGCCTCCACACCATTTTGTGCTCCCATCACCAAACCTATAGTAGCGATGTCAAAACCAGACATTAGCCTCCCTTGTATACAACCCCATGAAGGATCCTATACAAGTGGCATAGCACAAAACTGCCCCAAGAAAACCTGTAACCGTGGTCTCTCATATCATAGACCACATCTAAGAGGAGCCATGGTAGTCTGCATCCACTCTGGTGGCATAGTAGTAAGCCACCTACCACCCCTACCAAAACTTGAGTTAGCCTAGATGCCCTAGGCATCTACCTTAGAGACTCGATGTTCACTCCGCCCTTCTCTAGGGCAAAGCTCGGGTCTCCCATCAATCTCATCATAGCCTAGCCCTGATTGGTTGTAGGCATCATCAACCATCCTTGTATGGGGATCCTCATGATCCTCCATATGTCCTCTAGAGTGGGAGCCATCTCCCTTATCGATAACCAAAAGCAGGATGACCCCGGATACCACCTCTCTGCTAGGGTTGTTAGTAGCCCCATGTCTGTCGATACTTGTGGCATCTCTGCCACATGTTGTAGCCTGACCTATGCTAGTTGGTCACACTCTGCCTGGTTGAGAGTGGCCAAGTCATCTCTTAGCCCGTCATATTTCCATTCTCGGATCTTTAGTAATCCTTTCTGCAAAACAAACAATAAAACAATAAAATTTATTAATAAACCAATCATTGCAATCAAATTAAACACATTTCAATCAAGCTTAAAGATGATATCATCCACCATTGAATGATATCATCCCACATTGGTCAAAATCGTCCTTTGTTATGATAAAATCGTCTCCTATTTCACAACATGGGGATCGCTCCTTGTTGGATGCAATCACTCCTAGTTCATTGATTTTACCCTTGGACAAAATCGATGATTTAGGGATGATTTCGATGAAATAGGGACGATTTCGACAAAATAGGGATGATTTCGCCCCAATGTTGTTGATGGCCTAAAAACGGACGTGATGCCCCAAACAATCAAAATTTATATAAAAAAAAATTTGCACAAAGTAAAATCAAACCTAATCTGCTAGGATTAGATCCTTACCCATAGCCCGCGTCGAACCTCTGTCACTCTATGCACTGTCTCCACCATTGTTTCTCTCTGTAGAGCTCTGGAACAGTAAAAATGAATAGTAACAATGAATTAAGGTTTTACCCTATTTTTCTTAATTTTATTTAAAAAAAAACAACATTTTTTCATTTTTTTTTGCTTTTCCATGTTTTTACCTCAAACATTCAATTTTGGTAAAAACACGGAGGGGGCACCATAGTCAGCAGTCGTACGATTCGACCAAGAATCATCGTCTAAAAAATTGAGTACATTTTTGCTTTCTCGTAAAACGGGAAGAACTTGTATTTAACGTATTTTCTTCTAAAAATTCGTTAAAGAGGGGGAAAAATGTAGCACCCTAAAATTGGCACAGTTAAACATTAGTAAAAAGATAAAAATTCAAATTTTAACCTCAAACCGCCCGTTTACCGCTCGTTACCCGCTTTCCTCATTTTCGTGCCATTTTTAGGATTTGTTTTGACCGTTGGACAATATCATCACAGATTAGATGAAATCATCCCAGATCTGACAAATTCATTTGGAACAAAACATCTAGACGATTTCGTCCCAAAACTAAATTTTCATAATTAGCTTCTGTTCCAAAAGCCTCTCTAACCTGGGCCGAAAGTGTGTCTACGCAGTTAGAGTCTCACCCGTTTGAGATCTCCCAGATTGGGATGATCTCCAATCTCCTAACCTCTATCTAATCCTATATAAACTGGGATTTTCTTAGTTTATCCCCCTGAACCTCCTAGCTGATGGATTTCCCTGCAAATTTGGTTCCTTATTCCTTAGAACACCTTCATACTTTTGTTTGCATTTTGTATTTCATGTTTTCTTGTAGGTACTTTACTATTTTTCAGTCGAAGCTAGCTCGATTCTAGATGATTTCGGATGATCTTGTCGAGGAGCGTAGACGATCTCATACGATTGGAGACGATCCCGACTGTAGTCCAGATTGGGGGCAATCAAAGTCTAGAGTTTGCATCTCTTTATCACTTTTCTACATTTTTTTATACATTATCTTAGTTATTATGTTTATGCATCTTGGAGTTCACCTCATTTAGCATAACCGCATGATAAAGTTAAAATCAATCATTAAATCTACTGCAATTTCTCTTGTTTGTTATTTGAATCCATTTTTTAAGCATGTTTACTATTATTGCTATTATTCTCCTTTGCTTCTGCAGTTGCATATTTGGTATTTTGTATCTATTTTGTGATTGCAGGTTTCTGACGAATTCATCAGACCTCAGATGATTTTGTCTGATCTCAGATGACCGACTGTGATTCGAGATGATGATGTGAAATATCAGACGATTACGTACAAGTTGAGACGATTTGGACTGCTACAAAACTTAGAACCTTCATCAAACATCCAAAATCAGGTATGTACTGTTCTAGTTAGCATATTCTCTGTGTTTAGCATTCATTCCTATTTTTTGTATTCACCTAAATCTGTATTAGCATATAGAATAGTTTAGATTCATCTTGGCCAAACCTAGGAGTTGAATGATTAAAGTACAAAATGAACACATCAAACTCACTATCAACCTAGGTGTGGAAACTGCCACTCAAAATTTTCCTGGTGAACCCACCATCCATCAAAAATTCACCTTTATACCCCTCCCCCGAGATGCATGACCTTCAAAGGGCCTCTTAGTTCGAGGTATTGTCCCATCCTTCTCGCATTCCCCTTCTGGGTGCGGATCCTATAGCCTGAGGGTAAGGATGCAAAAAATTTGGAGTGATACACCGGGATGATCTGGACTGCTACAAGCTTCAGAATCTTCACCAGACATCAGAAATTAGGTGTACTCTTCTCCATTTTAGATATTTTCTGTATTTAGGATTCATTTATGTTTTTTGTTTTCATATAAACTAAAAATTTCATATAGAATAGCTTAGATTAATTTTAGCCAACCTAGGAATTTGAATGATTGAACATAAAATGAACATATCAAATCCATTATCAACCTAGGCATGGAAACTGCCACTCAAATTTTCATGGTGAACCCCACCATCCATCAAAAATTCACCCTTATACCCCTCCCCCGAGAGGTGCAACCTTCAAAGGGCCTCTCCGTCCAAGGTATTGTCCCATCCTTCTCGCATCCCCCTTTTGGGCACAGATCCTTTAGCTTGAAGGTAAGGGTGCAAAAAATTTGGGTGATACAGCCCCACCCACTAACATCAAATATTTGAGAAGCTTACAAGATAAAGTAGCATCCATAAAGTGATTCATCGCACAACTATCGAATAAATTTCGACCCTTAAATTGACTTCTATACAAGGGGGTCCCATTCCATTGGGACAAAGAATGTCAGCAAGCCTTTACTAAAATCAAGTACCCTGAAACACCACTAGTATTAGCTCCACCAAGGCCAAACATGCCATTTTTGCTATATATCCACTACTAATTTTTATTTGGGCACCATGTTGGCTCAAAAGAATGTGCAATATAAAGAACAAGTGATATATTACATCAGTCGCACCTTGGTGAGCTATGTGATAGGATACACATATGTAGAAAAGTTGTTCTTAGTAGTGGTCTTTACGACCATGAAATTTTACCAGTAAATGTTGAGCCATATGACATGTGATATCGAAAAAAAATCCTTTGCAGTATATGATGAGCAAGACATATCATAATACATGTAGTGCAAAGTGGATCATTCTATTGACAAAATTCAACTTGGAATTCATAAGCCAAAAGTCCATTAAGGGACAAATCATAGTTGATCAACTGGCTAAGGCACCTCTTCAAAATAGTAGGACCCTCACCATATAATTTCCTGATGATGTAATCTTTACATTATCAGAAGCACCCAAACCTGAAGAACTTGAAAGTAAAGCTGACATAACTTTATTCTTCGATGGTTTGAAGTGTGATCAAGGAGGTGCTGTAGGGATTTTATTTTTCATGCCACAATGTGCTCCAATTACCTTGTCTTTTAAGCTACTTCCTTTGCATGAATAACAACATCAAATATGAGGCCCTAATTTTGGGTCTCCAAACAACCATCACTATGAAGATCAAAAGGCTAAACATATTTGGTGACTCCCTTCTCATAGTCAACCAAGTGAAGGGACTATTTTAATGTAGGGATCCAATCCTAAGCTTACAAGGAGCTTGTTGACACCTATCTAGCCCAACTAGAATGGTATGACATCGAGGTAATCCCTCATTCATCAAACATATTTGCAGACACTATGGTAACCTTGGGGTCCTTAATCCCTCAAAATTTATATACTGATTTCACTACCATTCATGTGAAAATGCTCTCACAATCAATGATGCAACATGAGGATTTTGACAATAAATAATTAGTCAACATGATTCATATAGGACCAGACCATGAGTGGTTCTATAAAGCCAAAGACTTTCTAAATAATGTACCTTGGGGGTCCTTGTTCTCATAGGGTCCTAAAAAGAATGGTACCATCATTCACAACAAGGTTTTTTCTTAATCTACATTTGTACATATCAAAGTGCAGGAGAAATAAGTCATCTTATCTATTTAGGCTATAGCTTATCAGGATTGGCTATCCCAATTACAAGATTTTCTAAAACTTGGAATTGTCCCACATAGACTATCACATGCTAAAAACAAGCATTCAAATATAAAGTAACAAGATATATCTTTCTAGGAGGTATATTGTATCATCGAAGCTATGATGGAGTCCTCCTTTGTTTCCTAGAGCCCCAAGAATCATCTTGGGTGATTTTGCAAGATCATAACGGTACCTAGGGTGGTCATTTCAATGACATGCCCATCGTCAACTACATCCTTTGAATGGGTTATTACTAGTCCACCATGGAGAAGGATTACTATGAGTATATCATAAAATGTGTTAAATATCAACATGATGCAAATATAATGCACTTTCCATCATAGGCCTTACAACCCATTCAAGCGGCTTGGCCATTTTCTCAGTGGGGTTTTGATCTAATCAAAAATATTTCTCCCCCATATTCAGGTCGACACACATTTATCTTAATGGCCACTGAGTACTTCACCAAATGGGTGGAAGCGGTCCCCTTAACATTGACAATAGGACCTCGCATTGTGAAGTTCATATGTCACAATATCATCTATCACTTTGGGGTCCCCTTCAAGATAATATTGGATAAGGGTCCATCATTCAAGAATAAAAATATGTGGGCTTTAACGTCCAAATACAAAATTCAAGTGACACCATATTATCCATAGGAAAGCAGAGGACTCAAACAAGACAATAGTAGCCATCTTAAAGAAGATACAATCATAAGGATTGGCATCTTTAATTACCCCTTGCATTATGGGCTTACAGGACTAGTGTGCGAACGTCCACTATGGAAACACCATTTTCACTTGTGTATGGTGTTGTGGCCATTATGCCCTTAGATTTGGAAATTCCAATATTGTGCATCGCATTGAAATATTTCATCAATGATGATGCTGCATGGCAAGCTCGACTTGATTAGTTGACCCTTATGGATTAACATCGCATCAATGCTCTTGAGAATCTTCACATTTACCAAGACTATCTAACACAAGCTTATAAAAATAAAGTCCACTTGAGAGACTTTAAGTTTGGGTATCTTGTGCTTAAAGAGAACCAACAGAACTCAAATCTTCGATCGCATCTACGAGAAAAATTTGTAGCCAATTAGATAGGTCCTTATATCATATTTAAAAATATTGGACCTAGGACATATAACCTAACATCATTAGAAGGTTTTGAGGAGCCAGAGCCTCTCAACATTATTCATCTAAAGGTATTTTACACATAAAACCAACAAGCACAAAAACATTCAAAATTTTCAAAATTGCAAAAACAATAGAAAACTGCAAAAAACAAAAGGCCCCAAAGGCATCTTAAAACCCTTTGGTCAAATCACAAAAGACTCCAAAGGTATAATAATCCCTTTGGTCAACTCACAAATGCCCCAAAGGCATATTAAAGCCCTTTGGTCACATCACAAAGGCTCCAAAGGCATCTTAAATCCCTTTGGTCAAATTAGAAAAGGCCCCAAAGGCAGCATTGCACTTTTTGTCAACTCATAAAAGGCTCCAAAGGTATCCTAAAGCACTTTGGCCAAATCAAAAAATGCTCCAAAGACATCATAAGCCCTTTGATCAACTCACAAAAGGCCCCAAAGGCATCTTGAAGCCCTTTGGTTAGAACACACAAAAACAAAAAAAGCCCTATTGGGCACTGAATTACACCAAGTTTTACTTGATACTGCGGATGTCTATCTTCCTAATTTCTATTTAGGCTTGCACTCGATAGCTACAGCTCAACACTCAACATTGGAAGGACCAAAACTGGGGTTTCCAATCCAACCTCTAGAGTAGGTTGGTTCCTTGTCAACTTAGCATATTGTTGACATAATTATGCTCAATTAGGGCTTGGAGTTTAGGGTAATAGAAGGTTAGGGTTAGATAGATGTAGATATCAGTGGATGAATAGGTTAACAACATTGCATAACCATAAAAAGCTCCCAAAAAACCATATTAAAGACATACATTTAGATCAACCTTTATCCCAAGATAGCTCGTTTCAGATATTAAAGCATAACAAAGAAATGTTATAGCAAGCAATTTCAATATCCAAGAAATGATAATCCAAACAGCAAAATTCACCAAAACTAGATTTTACAAAAATTTACTTACTAATAACACAGAAAAAACTTCAAAGTAGATTTCAATTACTCATAACAACTAGTAAATACAACTATGAAATCTGAACCTCTGACATCAAGCATGGAAACATAGCCTTGAGGTGAAGATCAATGTATTACTCCTTTCATTCAGCTCTTCAAAAATATTTACAATGGTATAGGCAAATACGCTAGAGCCGACCCTTCAAAATGAGGGTTAGACCTCTACTTATAGTTTTTCATATTACAAATCAAGAAACAATACACCAAATATTGTTACAACAGCTCAGCAAAGAACTTAGCTGGCATTAGATCATTAGTCAAACCTCCAAGAAATCCATTGAAAGGGAAACCACCATGGCAAAATGGGTTCTCTGCAACTTGCTAGTCTCTCATTAGAACTATAGTTTAGAATATTCCAGATCACACACTTCCATAGATCTTTCTTGGGAGAAAAGCTCCACCGTCAATCTGCAACTGCATCTGGTTTGATCTTCTTGGAAAATCTCAACGCTTCATCTTTCGGCTAATTTGTTACAGTTCTAGTGTAGGAACATCTTTTTAAATGACACAAATTTAGTAGACTAACCTCCACCATTGATCTTATTTATACCATGGTCTAGATTAGATCCGGTATAAGCTAAGAGTCCATCCATTGGACGATGTCACTTTAATTAGTAGCAGAACATCCAATCCGGATCTTGGAAATTCAAACCTTGAATCTGCTCCAAAGCTTTTATCTTTTCTAATCTGCATTAAAAATTTGATGACATCACCTCTTCTTTATAACTTGTGTAGATTCCATTTTGGATAGAATAAGCATCTTCCTTAGTCTGAATCCGAGGTCAAGCTCTTACCTCATATCTCCATTTTGCCTTATCTTCATTCTGGATAGAAAAAGACTCGTTTATTCTTCAGATTGTCAATCTACACTTTTCACCTGCTTACGTCATCATATCCTTGAGACTTTTGCGGATTTGATAATAACGCTAATCTAGGTCGGGGAGCAAAAGAGTTTTTGGAATCGGGTATATGCAAAAGGGCCATTCCACACTTTTTTCTTGTTGAAATCACCACTTTTCACAAACTTTTGTGGATTTTGCAATCCTACTCCAATCCGGACCCAGAGTGGAGTTCCCCAAAATCATTTTAAACCAGCAAAATTGCATGACTATCCAACGGATTTGTCTTATCAACCTTGTTTCAGAGCGGAATGGCATTTTTATCACTTAGTAAAAATCACATAAAATTTTACTACGTATGTGGCCATTTTAGGCCTACATTCTGGCACCTCTCGTATGGATTTTCTCGCAAAGCTAATCGAATCCAGAGTCTTATCCATTGGGCCTTAGGAGTCAAAACAAAATTGATTTCATAAAACCCACTTGTTCGGTAATAGACTTGTGTCCATAATACCAGTACTATTACTATTTCCCAAAACCATACACAACTCTACCTCCTTTATAAGGATTTATTTCAAAGAATACCTTTACACAAAAATGTTGCTCTATAGAATTCATACCTTTATTGCTTATTTTTGACAATCTACAGGGTAAAAAAAACAAAAATACAAAAAAATGATGAAATATGTACAAACATAAAATTTCTTCAGCATGAGCCCCTCCTAAGCCTGTAACTGTTCAATATTATTCTTGTTCTTCTATAGCCTCTTCCTCTTCATCCTCTCCAGGAGTCTGTACTTATTGATTATCTTTGCCAACGGTATCTCCGAACACCTGAATCATTGATTCTAAATATTGAAGAATCTGCTTCCAGGCTTGCTCAAAAGGATTTGATGTTTCTTTGAGCTATTTATAAACGTATTATAATTCTTCCACATCCTCATAATCAGTAGCATTTTATCTAATCACTAGATCTTCCATGATATATCTTAGTCGTGCATAGCCCATGATTAGCTTAGTAGCTTGTTCTTGAGATAGTGGTTCTTCTAATGAACCGATTCCAGCCTCATCCTGTAAGCTATCCTTAATGCTTTGATGGACTTCTTCCATAGATAACAAGCTATGATATTCCTTCCAAAGTATTCTGAAACTGAACTTAATCATGACATGTCACGTTTTTGCGGCCAGAAGCAGCAAGGGATCCCGAGATAGAAAAACGTCGTGAAATCGCGACAGCATGCAGCAAAGGTGCCCGAAGTAGAAAAGCGTCATGATTTCGCGACGGAAAGCGGGCCGATGGTACGGAATAGAAAAGTGTCACGATTTCGTGACAGAAAATAGCGAAGCAGCACGAAAGAGAAAATTGTCGCGATTTCGTGACAGAAATCCGCCCAGGTGTACAGAACGAAAAAGTGTCGCGAAATCGTGACAGGTTGCGGGAAAATGGTACGGAACGAGGAAAACGTCGCGATTTCGCGACATGTCGCGTTTTCACGGCCAGGAAGGCGGACAAGGCTGCATGCTATTTTTTTGGTCACGATTTTCATGGAACCGTTACAGAACGTGCAGAAAGGTGCGGGACACGTGGCGTACAGGCTAAGAAGCGTTACAGAGAAGATCAAACGTCTTAATGTCAAGCATAAAGCCAAAACACAGCAGTCAAAGAAAGGTGAAACGAGCAGCCACTGGAAGATGAAACGAACCATCGTGGAAGGGGAATCAATTCAACAGCAAGTATAAATGCGGATGCACAGATTGGCACAGGAGGTCGAAAACCGCTGGAGCAGAGTTGCAGTGCTAGAGGCCGGAGGGCCATTCTGGGCCTGCTTGGGGCTGTTTTCCTTCCTTTTGCTGGTTTTGAGAAAACCAAAAGATCTGCTATTGTAACATGATTTATTTTTAATGCAGAGTGTTCAGAAATTTGCATCTTGTTGGCAAGAAAGAAGGAGTTATTTTTTGCATGCATGTTTTAATGTTTATCTTTCCCTTTTTTAGATTTCTAGGCTTATAGATGAAGTTTAATGCAAGTTCTCTTGGTTGCTTCATGCGAATGTCTAAATCTGAAAAATAACAGTAAACCCCAGAGACCAGCACTTAACTTACCTGGATTGTGCATGTTTGCAGGTTCAATAAGTTAGGTTGCATGCATGGAAACCTCACATCTTCGGTTTTGCCAGGACGGGATAGCATCAAACTGAATGCAATTTTAAATTTCTTTTCTTTTGCATTTTATTTTTCTTCTTGTTCGCATTTTATTTTTCAGAAGCTCCAATTTTATTTTCAAGCATTAAAATAAAATAAAAAAATTAAAAAAACTTCAAAATCCATAAATAATTCCTTCATGCTATTGCATTTCATCAAATTTCATTTTGAAGTTACAGCATGGTCATTTGAGGATCAAATCACATTTACTTTATCAGGGTTCAATGAACAATCACTAAGTTATCACAGTAAAATAAACCACAGTGCCCCTTGTTTTCAGTTACTTGCAACCACTAAGGTGTTCCAAGCATTTAAATTGAATATCTTCATTTAAGATTATTAATACACAGATGCAAAATGCTAACATAACAGGAACCTTGGAGAAATTGTTTCTTTGCAAGTAGAGGATTTAGAACCCAAATCCTATCGGAGAGTGTGTTTTCACAATCGGGTGAAAATACCACTCAACAGATTGGCGCTAGAAGGAGGGCTGTGCAGGTTTATTTTATCGTGATTTTTAGATGCTACGGGTTTATAATTTTTTAAGAATTTTAAATTGCTAAATATTTCAAGTCCATTTGATTAGCATCTTCGGCCTCTAACACCACTCAACGGATTGGTGCTAGGAGGGCCGTACGGGTTTATTTTTAGTGTTATTTAAATTTAATTTTTTATGCTTTAGTCCTCTAACATTCAGCAGATTGTAAAAAGGACGGTCTGAATTTATTTACCTGTTCTATTTTAAGCAATTCAGGTATGCTGTATATTTTTCTGATTGTTCATACAGAATTAAAGTGATTTGATTTAATTTTTCAGAATTTTGGTCTCATGCAATTACTTTTCATTTGATTTTAATGAATACATCTCTTAGTTGATGCTAACTTGATTTCTGTTTTATATTGCAGGTTGAATATTCAACGGATTTGGTTCTAAAATTACATTTTAAGTTCACTAATGGCAACACTTGAGGAGCAAAGGGTATCCCCGAGAGCTGAAATAACATCTCTAAGAGAAAGAATGGTATCTATGATAGAGGATCATTATGAGGGTTTATCTATACCTGTGGTACCCTATCATATTCCTAAAATGTTATTGGATTTTTTACGGTGTTTTAATCAAGAGGTGCCACTAGGATACTTGCAAAAACTGCATGTCTACAAGGGTACATTATGTCAATTCCAGATTTTCTATGAGGAGGTGGCTTGTAAGTTATTTGCATACATTTTGGATGATAGACCATTCTTTTGGTATAGCCAACTACCCATGGAGGTTAGGACTTCTTGGATACAACTAGAAGCAACTTATCTTTATCATTTTGGTAATCAGGTTGACTTAGAAATCCTGAAAAATCAGTTTACCTCCATATGTAAAGAGTCTAATGAATCCTTGAGTCAATTCAATGGAAGATTTCGTGAGTTGCACTCCCAAATGTGGGAAAATTTTAACACATTAGAAGAGGAAGCCATGGAAGTATACCTAGGAGCCATACACCCCACACTTGCTTCACTCATTGAGGAAAAAACTGAGTGGTTTGTCCCTAGAGAAAATCCATGAGGTCTTAGAAGAGATAGAACGACAAGGTCTTGAAGAAGAAAAGGCACAACATGTTCATATGAAAGATTGTTCTTTTGATGCCAACCTACACCAACCATCAAACATAGCACCCTCCACTCCAATGATATCTAAGGTAAATGATCAAGGGGATGAATTTGAATATCCAAATCTTACAACCACCTTAGATGTAGTCCACGAGGAGGTGCAAATTGCTAAGACAACATCCACTAGTGAGGATCATGTAGAGATACATGATTATCTAGATGAAGGGGTTCTAAATTCAACAATGTTTGATATATGTGATAAGATGGAACCTGCCATGGAATTAAATGAAGTGGTTGAAAGTAAAATGGGGAGAAAAACAATAAATGAATTTGAAGACATGATAAAGTCTCACCACTTGTTCTTGGAAGATACTATTGATGAGATGTGTAAAATTAAGGATCAAGAAATTCTTCACCCTTCAAATTGTGATAAAACTGTATCATGGGTTGCTAATTTGGACAATGATGGCCTTATAAATTTGAATTCAAGAAATAACCCACTTTTGGAAATAATTAAACCATCTAAAGAAGGTGAAGATGAATGTGATGAGAAACACATTGATCATTTGGAAAATCTTGAAGAAATAGTTGAACGTCACCGCTTGATTTTGGAAGATGATTATTATGATGCTTGGAAGAAGTGGGAAGACTTCACTATTTCCAAAGCTACTAATGAAACTTGTGTGCCAATTGATATGCAGGATGACATAATTGCCTACTCAAAGGAAGATATTACAACTCCTGTACGATTTGAGGATGTTTTGGAAGAGAGTTTCAAATCTCATCAAATTTTGGAAGATTATAATGATCCTATCGCCAAGGACAAAGAAGAAAGTGAATGGATGAATGAATCAAAAGATCATGTCATAAATACCATGGAGTTTCATATCACAGATTTGGATGACAATTTTCACAATGGTTGGGGGAGATATGATAATGCATTCTTTTCTCACATCTCCATAAATGAAACTCATATTTCACTTGACATGCGGGATGGTGAGCCTTCTACATCATACGAAGATCTCATATTCGCAGGATTTGAAAAGGTGACAAAATTAGATCATGTTGAATATAAATTCATTGAAAGTGGGGATGCAAGTTTGCATGATGATTTTGAGGATTCAAATGAAGAGATACCTTGGGTAGTGAACAAAGAATTGGAACCAAATGACAGAGAGATTGATCAATTGGAAGCAACTCAAATGAAGGATCATCAAGATGAGTCATGGGACATACACTTTGACCAAAAGCATTTGAGGGTTGAAAATTTGCATGACCATGTTTTGAATTTGATTGATAGTTGTGATGAAATGTCATTAAAGGTAAATGAAAAACAAGGTATAATTTTTAATCACACCTTTAATAACATGGTTTTAATGAATGGAAAAGAAGTTGATGCACTTGAATTGTTAAATCAAATTCATCAACAATTATTAATTGGATCTAGGATAAAAACTTTTAATGATCCTAATTTAGTAAATATCCTAGATGCTTGTAAATTGTTACATAAATTTGATTGGCCTACAAATTTGGAAAATAATTTGGCTTTAAAATTTGTAGAAATAGGCTCTTACTTACAAAATTGCATATTTGAAAAGGATAGCCTAATTCTAAATCAAGGAGGGAATTATGAAGTTCACATTTTAAAGAATAGACAAGATAAAATTGAAAATCATTTATTGTCTAATCATTTTAGTAATTTGATGCTCACCTATGGGAGTATTATTGGAACTAAATCAAATTGGTATGGTGAGCATGGCAAGTGGAAATTTGTTGCATTGTTTGGCTTAGTCTTGTTTGTGTTGGATTCCCACAACATTTGGCATGCATATCATGTCATATTTTTGTTGAAATGTTCTAATCATGTGTGGGATCCGGGAAAGTGATAATCCAAGCTTTGCATCATTTTGTATTATAGTGTACATTTGTATATAGATTTTGGTTTCTGGTTTTGGGTTTGTGTTTTCAAGTTTCATTTTGGGATTGCTATTTGGATTTGGATTTAAAGTTGTGTGTTTATTTGACATGTTTTGTTTGTCTATAAAAAAAAAAAAAAAATGATGATGAAAAAGTTGCCTTGAGATGCTAACTTATGTTCTAGATCGGGAGAATATGAAACATTGGAATTGTCTTGTAAAAGCTCCACAAGTAACACAAACAATTTAATAATATCGTTTGAAACTTGTGATGCATGAAGTAGTCAGTTTTATATAGCAATATTTCATCCGCAATTCAAAAGACAATGCATTCATATTACATCTCACTTTGCACATACATGCCATCGTAGTTGCAAGTGCATTTCAAATGCAAATCATTAAAGTGTGTCAAATCCTCTTAAGGTTATGCTATCACATAAATAAGAAGAGAATCCTAAGGTTGGAAACTGAGTCTTGAGATATCTAGAACCAAGCACGTCTCATACATTAAAAAGGATCTTGAGCAAAATGATCAAAACCTAACTTGGAAGAAAAGGTTGGGCGAAAGAAGTTTTTCATGTCTATCCTATTATGCAACATGATCCTTAAAACAGTGGTTTTGACCACTTCCATAGAGCTTAAAGCCTAAAATCAGAGTAGTAAGGATAGGGTTAAATCCTCATCGAACTTAGGTTGAGGATCCAATTCCCCAAAGCTTTGATTTGACCTACATGGAGTAGTAAGGATAGGGCATAAATTCTCATCTCGCTTAGGTTGAGAATCTGATTCCCCAAAGCTCCTATGTCTCATTTCATAATAAATCTTGGATTGGAAGGATCGTACTACTTGTCCTCTCGCAAAGGATGGGTAGTCATCCCCAAGGTCTAAGCAACAAAATTAATATTTTCCATTTACATCTAAAGTTTGGATTGGAAGGATCGTACTACTTGTCCCTAGCAAGGATGGATAGTCATCCCTAAGGTCCAAGAAGTAAAAAATAAAATTTTCCCATCTCATATTTATATTGGATTGGAAGGATTGTACTACTTGTCCTCTGCAAAGGATGGATAGTCATCCCCAAGGTCCAAAGAAATGAAGATAAGTTTTGGATTGTGGGGTTAGGTATGCCCATGCATGGCAACATGTCTTGTCTAAAAAACAAGACCACTGATTGTCCAAAGGGTTAGACTAGCATGACCATTTCTTCCATAATTGGTTAAATTATTTTGCTCAAGTGAGGTAATGAATTCTAAATCAGAATAGTAAGGATAGGGTTAAACTCTCATCTCGGTTGGTTGGGAGTCTGATTCCCCAAAATTCTGATTTCACATTCACTTGCACATGGGTTCAAGATAGTAGGGGCTCATAACCAACTTTGGGATATATAATAAAGCAATTCATATAGTTGATCCTAAGAGGGTTTGGCAATCTTGAATGTTTGTGTATGATACTAGAAGGTCTATGTTTTTTTTTTTTAAAAGCAAAATCTCCAAGCATATTTATTAGGTTACACAAATCATTCACGAGTCTCATATATGCATTCATGTAAAACTGACAATGGAATGTTGATCAATTTCAAACGATAGGGAATGAAAACACATTGCACACACCGAGCTAATACTTGATGATTCTGATGATTCATGTACTTCTGATCTTTGGGCATTTGTTATATTGCTTATGTGCTAATGCATGTTTTTGAGTTTATATATGTTTCCAGGTTGGGTTCTCACCAAATGCTCAGGAGCATTTGACAGCAGAGTCGCCATTTGTTGTGGCTGATCCACAACACACCCCAAAATTGGGGACCCACATTTTTTGCATGCTTTCAAAGAAGATCTCAGTGACCCAGATGCTAAAAATCAAGAAAAAGGCAAAAATGCACAAGTATAGAAAGTGTCGCGAAATCGCGACATGTCGCGCCATCGCTGTCGAAAAATAGAAAAGTGTCGCGAAATCGTGACATGTTGCTCCGTCGCGGCCGAAAATGAAAAGGTGTCGCGAAATCGCGACATGTTGCAAAATCGTGGCCGAAATGAAAAGGTGTCGCGAAATCGCGACAAGTTGCTCCGTCGCTGCCAGAAAATGAAAAGTGTCGCGAAATCGCGACATGTCACAAAATCGCGGTCAACGCAGTCAACAACGAGTGGGTGGAACCGTCGTGAAATCGTGACGTGTTTGATTTTCACGGCCTAGAGAGGAGAGAGAAAGACGAAGTAAAAAGTGTCGCGATATCGCGACATGTCACAAAATCACGGGTCAAACCGGTCAAACAAGGCAAAGCAAAAAAGCGTCACGAAATCCCACAAGAAACGAGCAAAGTTGTAGCATGAAGAGGAAATTTCATATGTTCACAAATCGCGACATGTCACGTTTCCGGCTCCAAAGAATAGAAAGAAGCGAAAAACAAAAGCGAAAAAAGCACGAAATAAACGATAACAAAAAAGCGAAAAGCGAGCAAAACGTCGCGAAATCGCGACAAACATGCGCAAAGGTGCCGAAGTAGAAAAGCGTCATGATTTCCGACGGAAGCGGCGATGGTGCGGAAAGAAAAGTGTCGCGATTTCACGAAAAAAAAGAAATGTCACGATTAAAGAATCAGAAATCGCGAAGTGAAACGTCCGATTTCGTGACATGTCGCGTTTTCGCGGCCAGGAAGGCGGACAAGGCTGCATGCTATTTTTTGGTCATGATTTTCATGGAACCGTTACAGAACATGCAAAAAGGTGCGAGACACGTGGCGTACAGGCTACAGAAGTGTTACAGAGAAGATCAAACGTCTTAATGTCAAGCATAAAGCCAAAACACACGTAGTCAAAGAAAGGTGAAATGAGCAGCCACTGGAAGATGAAACGAACCGTCGTGGAAGGGGAATCAATTCAACGACAAGTATAAATGCAGAGGCACAGATTGGGCAAAGGGGGAAACCGCTGGAGCAGAGTTGTAGTGCTAGAGGCCAGAGGGCCATTCTGGGCCTGCTTAGGGCTATTTTTTGCCTTTTGTTGGTTTTGAGAAAACCAGAAGATCTGCTATTGTAACATGATTTATTTTTAATGCAGAGTGTTCAAAAATTTGCATCTTGTTGGCAAGAAAGAAGGAGTTATTTTTTGCATGCATGTTTTAATGTTTATCTTTCCCTTTTTCAGATTTCTAGGCTTATAGATGAAGTTTAATGCAAGTTCTCTTGGTTGCTTCATGCGAATGTCTAAATCTAAAAAATAACAGTAAACCCCAGAGACCAGCACTTAACTTACCTGGATTGTGCATGTTTGCAGGTTCAATAAGTTAGGTTGCATGCATGGAAACCTCACATCTTCGGTTTTGCCGGGACGGGATAGCATCAAACTGAATGCAATTTTAAATTTCTTTTCTTTTGCATTTTATTTTTTCTTTTTGCTTGCATTTTATTTTTCGAAGTTCCAATTTTATTTACAGGCTTTAAAATAAAATAAAAAAATTAAAAAACTTCAAAATCCATAAATAATTCCTTCATGCTATTGCATTTCATCAAATTTCATTTTGAAGTTACAGCATGGTCATTTAAGGATCAAATCACATTTACTTTATCGGGGTTCAATGAACAATCACTAAGCTTCACGAGTAAAATAAACCACGGTGCCCCTTGTTTTCGATTACTTGCAACCACTAAGGTGTTCCAAGCATTTTAATTGAATATCTTCATTTAAGATTATTAATACACGAGATGCAAAATGCTCACATAACAGGAACCTTGGAGAAATTGTTTCTTTGCAAGCAGAGGATTTAGAACCCAAATCCTATCGGAGAGTGTGTTTTCACAATCGGGTGAAAATACCACTCAACACAACTTTTCTACCTTATATTTTGCTATATCAGTCTTTACATAAAATGTATCCAAGTGAGCCTTTGCCATCCCTAACTCATCTTCAACAGGAAGTTTGTCAATATGTTCTATGATTTCTTTTGCTTTATAATCTTGAGTAGTCATTTCATTTTTAGGTTTATTTACCTGTAGAATCAAGGATATCAAAACCCTTTGCCTAGTGATAGGGTTAACATACATAATTTTCCTTGTTATAGCCATTCTGCTAGAAGGCGTAGTAAGCTTCTCTGTCCAATAGTCATTTATACTTTGAGTAGTTGTTTGCTCTTTTGATACAATAAGAGACCTCAATATATCAGCAACCAAAGGAGATAACGACATTAAAAAAATAAGGGTAAACTAATTTTTTGTTGATGGGGATGGATATATATTGATAGTAGCCTTTGTTACAATGGTAGATTCTATGACCACCACTATTGTAGACATAGGTAAATTCATAGAAATAGGGACAGTACTGATAGTAGAAGGGATGGATGAACTTGGAACGTAGTATCCCATGGATTATGGCAAAGCAAATGGAGGTGCAATGATAGTAGATACTGAAGTGGATGCCTCAAAAGTGGAAGGTGGGTTTGAGAAGGATTATGACATAACATAACTGACTGGTACCTCCATATATACTGATGGAATGAGAGAAAAACTAGGATATGGAGGAGGTAAATTCGCCATATTTTCTTTCTTAGAAAGGGAGGGCAATTCTTTTGGGTATTCATGGAGATGAGAAGGAGAAGAGAGATTAGAAAATATACCTTCACCTACATATGTAGGGTTTTCTTGCTCATCTTCATTTTCAATCTGTTATTATTGTTCAATTAATCCTTATGTGTCAAAAGTAGCTACTTCTTCTGCAATTTCCTCCATACTCATTTTTTACCTTTTGGAAAGCTCTATCCCTTTCGTATCTAGGGTTATCTTGGCCCTTTTATGAACTAATCAAAAAGCATCCATATCATCTCTAGTATCTTCTCTTGATAATTCTCCTTGCACTCCTCCGAAAGGTAAATATTGCTTAGTAATGGATTGAGGCTTTGCTGATGCCATAGGAGTAAAAGAAAGTGGCTTGATTCCAATGCTCTTACCCCTCCCTTTTTTATCAATAACTTTGTTTTGAGGCTATGCTCCTAGAGCTAAACATTTAGGCCTAGATTTTGCTTCAATAATTGGGGCACTAACAACATTTTCTTTAGAACATTTCATTTTACTCATCATCCTAGCTCCTTTAGGGAATATCTCTGCCTACTCAGAGGTAGGACTGAAAGTCCTCAATGCGTCAGTATTTGTTAAAGAAGTCCTTTGATTTATAGAATTTTGGAGAGATTCAAAGTCACCTTGGGGTTTTTCAACCATCAATACAATGTGCCTTACATCCTTGAGTTCCCAAGTATCAATATTTTTCATCATATATTTTTGAAAACTCTATCAAATGTTCCAAATTTAGATTCAGCTTTTCCAATTTCAACTCTCATATGCCACCAATACATGATTTTGGTAGCCTCCCATGGTCCTTTGAAATCATCCTCTTCTTTTTCTACAGCTTCCTTCTTAGACGGCAAGTCCTTTTTCTTTGCCAAATTTGACTTGGAAGAGGGCCTGTTTTTCTTTGTAGTTTTGGCTTTAATTTTATCAATCATTTCTTCAATAATATGATGACTGGGTTGGTGATCAGGATCAAAATCTTGAATCTGCTCATAAAAATCCAACCATAGGGGTAACTGATCCATCTTGGAAACATTACACTCTAATAGGGAAGTCTCATCATTGTTTATCCCCTATTAAAAATGAGCCATGGGTTTTTTGTCAAATTTGTAGGCCTTATCTCTGTTCAGAGTTTTATTTTTTGTAGTGAAAATACCATCAGGATCATAACTCCACTTCTGTGGGATATAAAATAGACCTAACCTATCCAGGTATTGGTCAATTTGCTGAATTTACCCATTTTTAGTAATAGTGATATCATTTAAAGTACGGTGGGAAAGCAAAGACTTCCTTTTTCTCCCTGAACCATATCTTGAGTTAATGTATTTTGCCTACCTCAAATATTATAAAGCAAAGAGTCTCTCTGTGATAAAATGGGGCAAAAGAAAAACTTTACCCATGAAACCATATAATATGATGACTATTCCCTTAGTTAATAGATACCAGTCCCTTTCTTTTACATATGTATTCCTCAAAACCTCTTTTGCCAAGGGTGGTAACCTAGGGAAATTTTTGTACATTATTTTGAGGGCTGGTCTAAGAAATTCCAAATTGAACCTATAGTAAGACTCACTACTTAAATGATTTGTCCAATAATAGACTAGCATAGGTTCTCCTTTATCAATTTTATATTTGAATGGGATCCACAGAATTCTATATTTCATAGTGGCATAAAACATCCATACTAAGCTTGAGCAATGCCTAAAGCTAGGAGCACTAGATTTCCTCTTTAAGCTTACTAATTGCTCATGAATCCTTTGGGTGAGAAATGCTGGCCAATCGAAATAAATCACCCTTATTCCTATTTTTTCCACCTCCTTTTTGTACATCCTTTCATTAGAGATACAATATGCAGCGGCAATTTTCCAACCATGAACCTCCTCATCAGAGTCCAAACCCTCCATGCAGGCCAACATAGAGAACAGAACGAGAGTTACAAAATTTTTGAGAAAAATAGGAACTTCAGGCAACTCGTCCTAGGATTTGGAATTCAGTTGCTTATAGACCCAATTCCTAAATGTCTCACCATCATTCACCCACTTCTTTGTAGAATAAAACCCCGCTTTCTCATAAATTCTAAATGGTTTTGGTGGCACCGACGTGTCAAATCCGAAGGTGAAAATCTCATGACAGAAAGAGGCAGTGATGCTAAAAAGGGTTTCTCCCTTGCTGGTTTTTACTACCTTAGCCAGTGGGTCATAGTATTTTACTATCATGGCTATCAATTCAGGACATGGATGGAAAAAATCACAAATATAAAAGGACAAATAAGAGAGAATGGAGCATCTACCTTCTACCGATAGAGCAACATTCCTTTTGTATCTATCGTTCATGCTCCTCCTCAATTTCATCCTTTCGAAGATGGTCATTTATGTATCTTTTACTGCCTTGGCTTTGTCCAGGTAGGGCACATATGTTTTTTCATATAGAGTTTTGAATTCTGGAACATCTTCTGCAGCTTCTGCGGGAGACTTCTTAGGAGCCATTTTTTAATAGTAAGAATTTGTGCACTGAGTAAGCAAAGAGGGCGTTAGAACACTGCTGATATTCTCCATAATCTAGTGATTGCAAAATGAATCTTGTGTAATACTTCATCACTTTTATCATCTAGAACATGTGTATCATCCGCCATAAATGCAATAGTTACATGACATCTTGTTGGCACACTTCACCATACCTTCCTTTATTTCTTTGGTGGCTTAAATAAAATGGCATCCTCCCTTCTCATTGGTCAAATTTTAAAATTGTGTTGCCAACTCATCGCATCCCTTTGGCTACTCTTCAGTTCCCATGCAAGTTTGTTAGAGTTGAATGCACGAGCAATATTTAGCCTCCACGTGTCAACTTAGAACTTGTTGTTCGAATTTACCCTAATTCTGCTTCGACTATCTTTAGCTTTGGGAGGTTCCTGGATTAGTACCATTCTTGTTTTTCTTTTGATGGACCTTTCTTGTGGAATCGCCAATCCAGATCCGACCATGCAGTATTGAGGGCAGAATGTCATTCTGAGGAGTTTCGCACGACATAATGTGCGAGATGGAAGATTACCATAAATCGGGCCAATACTTAGCCTTTTCTTGCAAAACTTCTTCTTTCTCTTTCTTCTTCTTTTTTTTTTAGCATTTATTTCTTTGAAAAATAACTAATTACAAAGCGCATAAAGAAAATGAAATAGAAAGTGCAGAAAGGAGAGGAAAATATTTTTACAATATATATACATATGTTACAATGAGCCTATCTTCCATAATTTCGAAAGGACCATCCCAAAAAGAATCAAACTTTTCATGCTTACCTAGATTTGCTCTATCCACAATCCACCTGAGAATGGAGTCTCCTACTTGAAGTTTTCTTAACCTGGCCTTTTTATCGAACCATGCTTTAATGTCTGATGAATGCTTTTGAAAATGATCATATGCTTGAGTTTTGCTCTCTTCCAGTTGTACCAAGTGTGTCAACCTAATTTTTACTGGATCATCCTCCAATTATTCTTATGTATTGACAAGCTTAAGTGCTGGAATCTCTAGGTGAATTGACAGTACTACCTCTTTTCCATATACCAGTGCATAAGGGGAAGTTTTTATAGACTTTTTAATAGTAATTCTATCTGCCCATAGAGCATGGTCAAGCAATAGGTGCCAACTCCTTTTGTTACCTTCCAGAGACTTTCTCAAAATCCTTAATAGGTTCATGTTGGTAGATTCTGCAAGTCTATTACATTGTGGATAATAGTTTGAAGTATTTTTAATAACGATGCCATACTTACTGGAAAACTCAATGTACTTAGCTCTAATAAAAGTAGGGCCACTATCACTCACCAAATCTTTTGGAACTCCAAATATGGAAATTAAAATCTCCATAAAGTTGATCACAACTTCTTGGTCCACCTTCTTTGTAGGAATAGCCTCTACTCATCTAGTAAGATAATATGTAGCTATCAAGATAAACTTGTACTCTACTAAAGAATTAGAATTTATGACTCGTATGAAATCTTATCCCCATTGTTGAAAAGGCTCCTCAACTTGAATAGGCTTCAGGGGGGATGCAACATTTCTAGTCTTTCCAATATACCTTTGACACTTATCACAGACCTGGGTCACTTTAAAAGCATTGTTGAACACAGTAGGCCAATAATAGCCTACTATTATTATCTTCAAAGTTGTAGTTCTACCTGAGCTATGGCCACCTACTAACCCTCCATGGAATTATTCAATGACTCTTTTTTGTTGGTCCTCCTTCAAACATTTCAGGAGAATACCATCCAAATTTCTTCTAAACAACCCCTTAGGAAGTAATACATATTTTAGAGTGTGAAGTATATACCTCCTTCTTTTAGAAGGATTCAAATCAGGTGGGAAAATTCCCATTTGGAAATACCTGGTCATTTTTTCAATCCAATCAGAATCCGAAGTGTGGACAATCTCTACTTGATCCTCTTCTATTATCTGACAAGTTGTTACTCCAGTCAATGCTGAAGTATCTACCAATCCTTGGCACAAGGCTCTACCTCTTACCAGCTTGGTGGGGTTTATTTCAACATTATCCTCCTAGATCTTAGTAATCCAACCAACCCTTTTATCTCCTAGGTCACCTTGTAAGATAAAACTTCTCACATCTGGATGAACCACATACACCAGATTTTTGCTCTATACCAGATATTTTTTGAACTTCTTAAGTGACTTCATCATAGCAAACACTTATTTTTCAACAAAGTTATATTTTACCTGATAGTCATGTAAATTATGGCTCCAAAATAACATAGGGTGTTCATCCCCTTGATCATATTTTTGGGTGAGCATCGAAGCATAACTTTGCTGTACTCCGTAAGCATAGAGAATAAAATCTTTGCTAAAATCAAAATTTATCAAAACTATGGCTATGGAAGTGGATTGCTTGATGATCTCAAAATATTTCTTCGTAACCTTGGTCCATTTGAATTCTGCATTTTTCTTGAGTAATTCAAATATAGGTCTCACCTTCTGTGCAAAATCAGAAATGAACTTTCTGACAAAATTGATCTGACCTAAGAAATACTGCAGCATCTTCTGATTAGTAGGCAATGGAATAGCTATAATTGCTCTAATTCTATCTAGCTCTATGGCCATACCTTCCTTCGAGACCACATGTCCTAGTATTTTTCCCTCATGTACTACAAAGAATGACTTCTTAAGATTTAGTGAAATACCAAACTCCCTGTATTTTTGAAAAACTTGTTCCAAATGAGACAGATGATCATTTTTATCATGAGAAAACATAGTCATGTTGTCTAGGTAAATCAGAATAACTTTGTTTATAAGTGTACCAAAGGCATAATCCATGGCCCTCTAAAATGTAGCTCCTGCATTAGAAAGACCAAAGGGCATCCTATGATAGGCAAATGTACCCAATTTTGTAGTAAATGTTGTTTTATATTGATCTTGATCTTTTACCCAAATTTGGTTATATCCAGAATAACCATCCAATAGTGAGAATCTCTCTGCTCTAGCTACTACTTGTAAGATCTAGTCAATATGAGGAATGGTATAGTGATCTTTGAGGGAAGTTTGATTCATATTTCTAAAATCCACACATAGGCATATATCTCCATTCTTCTTTCTTACGGGTACCAAATTGGCTACCCAAGTGGAATGTTTTATCGGATATATTATCCTAGCCTTTAGCAACTTTAAAATTTCTTCTCTCATAATGGCTTCTATCCTTGGATTGATAGGCCTCTATTTTTGGTAGAATGGTTTAGCATCAGGTACTAACTCAATAGTATGCTGGATAATCATTTTATCATAAAATTTAAGGTCCTCATATGACCAATCCATAGTGTCTTGGTATTTTAAGCACAAAGCTTTGATTTCTTTTGCTTCCTTAGGAGAACATTGGATCCCAATGTTTAGCTTCTTTCCTATTCCAAATTCTACCTCCTTATAGATATTTTCACCAATATTCATAGCTCCAACCTTCTTCCTATCTTCATTATCAAACAAACTTTCAAGGGTGACCAATCCCCTCGGGATATTATTGTTTCTCAGTTGGATGAAGTCTTACTGATATATCTCCTCCAAGTATTCCTCTTGGACAGTTGTGAAGCATGCCTATTTTATCATAAAGTCCAAAATCTATTCATCACTTTCAAAAATCTACTAGAATATTTACTTATCCGGCACTGCAAGTCTGAAAACCATTTTAATCCCCTTGGTCTTCTTAGTCCCAAAATCCATAGGAGGATTAAAATTAGCTCCCTTTGTTGCCAATGCATCTTCCAGGTGATTGTATTCTCTAGGCATAAAATTTAGGTTCAGGGCATCAAATGAATCCATTAGGTCCCATACTCTATTCCTGTAAGCCTTTAAGTAATGGTACTTACTGCTACACTTATTCCTTACCTGATGCACAATTAACTCAGAATCACCATATATGTTCAAAATATTGATGCCCATGCTTTTACCTTGCATTAATACAAGGTACAAAGCCTCGTATTTGGCAGAATTTTTGGTACATGACCATGTCATTCTATAAGAAAAATTCTTCATTCCTTCGAAATGTGATTATAAAACCACACCAACCCCTGCACCATTTCCACATTTAGCACCGTCAAAGTGCATAACCCATGTTTCATTGTTTCTTAGTGATTGATTAGAAATAGCAGGGAGTTTCTTTTCCAATTCATTTGTGATGTTGTATGTACCCATACCAGTTCCAAATTGACTGTAATATTATTTGAAAGGTAACTCATCTTCAATGTCTAGTTTCTCAATATTCTCTACTAGCTCAAATTCCTCCAAAGGGTTAAGGTTGCACATATCTTCTTCAATTTTTTCAATATGATAAGCAACCAATTTTTCAAGAGTTATCCTTATCCTCTTTCCCTTGAAAGGTATTACCATACTAGAATAATCCATGTACATACATCCTCCTAGCTTTGTATTAAATTATCTTGAGAGACATAACCCAAAATAGGGTTCTAAATCCACCACCACTATTTATTGTACTACTGTCACCTTAGGGGCTCTGTGCAACCTCATTAGTACATCTTTAATAACCCCAAATATCTTGACAGGTGTCCCATATAACTATAACACTCCAAGACAACTCCGGGTATATTCCATACCCATTTCTTCACAGACTACCTTAGGCATAACTATGGTTGATACTTCTTATTCAATCATACAATTTTGGACTACCCATCCCTCCATTCTTAGGGATATATAAAAAGGGGGAGGTTTGTTATTTAGAACAACAGGTGTCATTTCTTTCTTTTCTAATGGTATATTGAGGATGGTAGTGGTTGGTCTATTCTGGGGATTTTTGCTGAGGGAAGCTTTAAGCAGGTCAATTTGGCCCGAGATGAAAAGGGTATCATATAGGCTAGCTTTCGATGGAATATTTTTCATCTCTTCCACAATGTTATACTCAAACTTGGTTAGGGATAGTTTTTGTAGTCCTTTGTCTGGCTCACCATACCTGCTTTTGTATTTTTGGGTTACCTCTAACCTTTATATTTTGGTAATAGAGAGGAACCTGAGCCTTTCTTGTTCTTCACCCTTGGATTTCATTTTGTCTCCTTTCGGTATTCTTTCCAATTTTTTAGGAAAATTATCAGTTTTCTCTTTTTCCTTGGCTTAGGGAATAGGAAAAGTGTTACTTTTATGTGGAGGGAAGTCAACCTTATTTTGAGAAGGGACCTAGAATTGTCCCATATTCTGAGGGTCTACTTGTAAAGCTTTGTTTCTAGACCTTTTCATAACAGCAATTGGGCTTTCTTCCTCCAACTCTTTTCCAACCATGATCTGATCAGGGTGTCATAACATGTTAACTCTCCATTTTTTATTTCTTTCAGCTTGATCCATGGCTTGTTGAACATGGTGTTGATACATCACACAATAATGTGAGTCATGGGGGTCATTGCATACTAAACACCAGATATTTGCAAGAGTGGTATCTACAGAACATTTTGGATCTTCATATGTTGCATTCACCCTAACCCCGATACTATTACTAGGGCTAGGCCTTTGATATTTGTTTACATATGGGAATATCATCTATTGTGACATTTCCTAATCTCTCTTCTCCATTGAATTCATTTTGTTACTTAGAGTTTTCATGGTATTTTGTATGTCTAGAATAGCAGACAATTCTTGAGAAGGTTGAGAAGAAAGAGAGGGAAAAGAAGGTATGGAGGACACAAGTTTAGGTCCAAGAATTAGATTTATCTTAGATTATGGTTAATAAATAAGGTCCATGTAGGAAGGATTTGCAGATTGCTCATGGCTACTACTAGTTTCTAAATTGTAGGGCAACATGGTCTTTGCGGGAATTATTCCTACATTGATCAGGATATTCTCGACAAGGATGACTACATTATAAACTTGAGGGAAGGTTTCAATTCCAGATTGTTGTGTTTGTAGACCTAGCTCTAATCCTAGGGCATGAATGTAATACATATAAGCCAAAAAATCATTTTTTCTAGCAGTAGGGGTAATTCTCTTCCATGTTCTGCTAAATCTCAAATTAAAGTCAGATAGTTTCTTGCTGAGTTTTTTGCATGGCTATAAACTGATTCAACAGAGAAAATGGGTCAGTAGATTCATTAAAATTTTCTATGAATGGCTTAGCCAAATATTTCCATGAAGTGATAGAATTATCTTCCAGAGTTCTAAACCAATGCAATATCTTTCCACGAAAGGATAGGGCTAGAATTTTGACAATAATATTTTCTTCTTTTATGTTGTGGATTGCTACCAGATTTAGGATATCTTGGTAGTGCTCATAAGCTATTTTCCCAAATCCATCATATGTGGGGGTTGCCTTAGACACAACCTATGGAATGGAATCCATTTGTGCTAATCTAAGGGGCCCAGTTGAAGCCCAATTAGGGTACTTCTGTGGTGGCTGATTGGGGGTCACATTTTGTGTCATATTTTTGGATGTAGGTATTCTTGGGGGAACTGTTGGGTTATCTTCTAGAAGTTCTTCTTGTTCAATAAAATCTTGATCTAAAATTTTTATAACAGTAGCCCCTCTCTGAGGTAACTCACAATGAAAGAAAGAATCGGGGTTGTTCCTCTTATAAGACCTGGTATACATGAAAGGGTACTAGTCTACAATAATTTGTTAGGGTCTTTTGACCAGGGAGTCACCAGGTGAACTTTCTTTTCTCCACTAATAAGGTCAAGATAATTCACCAAATATTGATTACTTCGGGATGAGATAATATTAACTCTTCTATATGGGTTTTGTGTTCCTTGTGAACTGTCCCACTAGGCGTGCCAAAAATTGTTGGGCACTAAATTACACCAAGTTTTACTTAATATTGTGTCTTTCTATATTTCTACTTTCTATTTAGGCTTGCACCTGATAGTTGTAACTCAGCACTCAACATTAGAAGGACTAAAACTGGGGTTTCCTATCCAACCTCTAGAGTAGGCTGGTTCCTTTTCAACTTAGCAGATTGTTGACATAATTATGCTCAATTAGGGTTTGGAGTTTAGGGTAAGAGAAGGTTAGGGTTAGAGAGATGTATATATCAGTGGATAGATAGGTTAACAAAATTGCATCACCATAAAAAGCTCCCAAAAAACCATATTAAAGACATACATTCAAATCAACCTTTATCCCAAGATAGCTCATTTCAGATATTAAAGAATAATAGAGAAATGTTATAGCAAGCAATTTTAATATCCAAGAAATGATAATCCAAATAGCAGAATTCAAGAAAACTAGATTTTACATAAATGTACTTACTAATAACACAAAACAAAATTCAAAGTAGATTTCAATTACTCATAACAACTACTAATTCAAGATAGGCACAAAATAACCATATAAGTATTCACATAAATACAACTATGAAATCCAAACCTCTGACATCAATCATGGAAACGCAGCCTTGATGTAAAGATCAATGTGTTGCTCCTATAATTTAACTCTTTAAAAATATTTACAATGGTACAGGAAAACACACTAGAGATGACCCTTCAAAACAAGGTTTCGACCTCTACTTATAGTTTTTCATATTACAAATCAAGAAATAATACATCAAATCTTGTTACAACAAATCACCAAAGAACTTTGTTGGCATTAGCTCATTGGTCAAACCTCCAGGAAATCTACTGAAATGGAAACTACCATAGCAGCATGGGTTTTTCTGCAACTTGCTAGTCATTCATTAGAACTATAGTTCAGAATATTCCAGATCACACACTTCTATAGATATTTCTTGTGATAAAAGCTCCACCGTGGATCTGCAACTACCTTTGGTTTGATATTCTTGGAAACTCTCGATGCTTCATCTTCCAGATAATATATTACAATTTTGGTGTAAGAACATCCTTTTAAATGACCCAAATTTAGCAAACTAACCTCCACCATTGATCTTATTTATACCATGGTCCATATTAGATTCGATATAAGTTGAGATTCCATCCGTTGGATGACATCACTTTAATTAGCAGCAGAACATCCAATCTGAATCTTGAAATTCAAAACTTGAATCCGCTCCGAAGCTTTTATTTTTTCTAATATGCATTAAAAAATTTATGATGTCACCTCTTATTTATAACTTTTGTGGATTCCATTTCGGATAGAATGAACATCTTCCCTAGGATCCAGATTCAAGCTCTTATCTCATCCCGCCATTCTACCTTATCTTCATTTCGGATAGAAAAAAGACTTGTTTATTCTTTGGATTGTAAATCCACACTTTTCATCTGCTTACGTCATCATCTCCTTGAGACTTTTGCAGATTTTAGAATAACGCTAATCCGGGTCGGGGAGCAAAAGAGTTTCCAAAATCGGGTATATGCAAAAGGGCCATTCCACACTTTTTTCTTGCTAACATCACCACCTTTCATAAAATTTTGTGGATTTTACAATCCTACTCCAATCCGGACCCAAAATGGAGTCCCCCAAAATCATTTTAAACTAGCAAAATTGCATGACTATCTAGCGGATCCGTCTTATCAACCTTGTTCTGAAGCAGAATGTCAACTTTATCACTAAGTAAAAATAACACAAAATTTTACTAAGTATGTGGTTATTTTGGGCCTACAAGCCCCAAAGGCATATTAAAGTCCTTTGGTAAAAAAAAAAAACAAAAACACAAAAATAGTTTAAAGTCAAAAAGTTCAAAAACATTCAGATTAATCAAAACTCCAAAAACAATTGTAAAAATTAAAAATACAAAAATATTTGTATTTGGAATTTGCATCCATTAGTTGCATTGCATTAGGCAAGGTGCATCCATTTCATTAGCATTAGATAGATTTGTGTTTGCAATCTTACAAATGACACCACGTTTGTACCTCAATCATGCATCTTCAAAATCCATCATCATCCATAACCCGTGTGAGTAACTATGTTTTTCAACACAAACCCTCATGTTGCTATAAAGAATATACTAGGGTTTTTCGGTCACTCAACCATACCTAGTGATTTTCTTAGATTTTATAGAAAGCTATCATTGCTTTTGATATATGAGGTTTGGTTTTGATAGCATCTAGTATATTTCAAAATCCTATCACTAATAAAAACACTAAAATTCTAGTTGGAACAAGGAAATATGAATGCTACAAAGTGGTACTAGGCATCCTAAGCGAAAGGTTTTTACTTGCTCACCTTGCGATGCGCATGGTATAGAATTTTTATCATTGGCAAAAGGACAAGATCCCCCCTACCCAAATAAATCCCTTGCTTTCATCAAAATAAGCAAAAATCTTGAAACAAAGCAAAATTCAAAAGCAAAATAAATAGTTATTATCATCACTACATAAATTCCTTGCTCAAAAGAAAACAAAAATTCAAAATAAACAATGATTTTCATCACTAAGCATGAGCAAGTATCCCAAATAAATGTGAAGAAAATAAGGGGGTGAAGAGCTTGAATCCCTAGAATGGTCAATCTCCACAAACCATTGAGTGATCCCTAATACAGCAATGGGTTGCATGAATCCCACCTAGCATTAGGGTAAGCTCTAAGAAATTTACAAAAAGGGCTAGTTTTAGGTGTCCTGTATCACCTAGTGGTCTAATCCAACTGAGTTCAACTTAGGATCATGATGAACATTTGAGGATCCCCAATACAACAATGGGCTGAATGAATCCCACCTAGAATTGGGTTAGTCTTATGTCTCATCTAATATATTCATTTGCACACATAGGGATAATGAATATCTAAGTCTTCACAAAAAAAAATCTATCTTACAAGAGTCTTGTATGGTCAGTATACAACTTTTGATGGAGTAACTAGGGTGTTTGAGTCTCACATAAAACCTCAAAAATCCCCTAATAGCAACAAATCATGTCACTAATAAAATAATCAACTTTCTTTAGGAGGTTTTGTTCATTAAACGATGTGCATGAATAGGGCAGATACCAAACAAATATCATTAATGTATTTACATGACCATTGATTATTTTGTATAGTTATTTTAATTTATAGAAGCTTATAAATAAAGCACACACATATCACATCATCTCATCACATATTTTAATGCTTAAATGATTAATTATTATGCTAAGAGTTATTATTTACATTCATCAGGGTTATACATTTTGTGGTTTCACCCATTAGATTATTGAACTCATATCACATGCATTCCTTATGTTTTAAGTGATTAAAACATATAGGTTCATTTACATTAGATAATCATCATGTAAATCAATACATCACATCATATAGCATAAGATCATAATACTACATCACATAAACATATAAATACACATAATGAGTCTCAAAATGTTGATATCATATATATATATATGTGTGTGTGTGTCAAATAAGTACATAAAGGTGCAAAATTGCTCGTAGGCTACAACTTTGTAGGTCATCTAACCTTACACTCAAATATAAATCCAGAACCATAAGAGTCATTAGAATGGGCCTATGCCCCAGGATCACCTCCACTCTTGACTCCATCATTGTGAGTATGACGAGAGCTAGTCCCTATGGTCCGTTATGTATGGGTCTTGGTACTATGGCTAAGTTGAACCGACGACTGCCCTAACATGATCTGCATGCTCCGCTGTGATCCCCCTACTATGATGCAAGGTAAGTTAGATCAAATAATAATCAAATTAATCTAACATAACATTAGGTTTAATACTAATGTTTATATAATACAATGAATAGTAAACCTAAATAATTCCCCACTAACAAAGCTAACAAACGCATTAGGCTAGGTAGAGAGTTAGGTTTAGGATTGACTACCCTAGGATATTTAGGCTAGTTACCATTAGATATTTAGGACAGTAAATATCTATATGGTAGAAACTAAAACAGTAAATGTAGTAATAAATCCTAAGTAGTGTAATGCAATACACTAGCTTATTTTACCTAGTGGAGTAATTGGTAAGTATCCCAAGTAATGGAATATTACTCTAACATCCCCCCTTATTACATTATTTGGGTAATACATACATATCCCTCTATACAACAATATTTGGGTAAAGTATATAGCTATCCCAATACAGTGAAGAAGATGTTGATCTGCTAGTTCTTTGCTCTATCATAGTGCTCTGGTTGCTTCTAAGCAAAAAGTGGGTCATTCCTCAATTTTTCTTCATGCCAACGAATGTCCTTATGGTAATCACATCATCCAACCGATTTGCATGGGTAACCAGCTACTGCAATCACTAGGTGTAGTAGAATAGATCACTTCATACAAGGTTCATTCATTTACAATATGAATTTGTAAAAGATAAGGTAGCTAAGGTGTCGGTCACTGCCAAAAATGCACCATTATAAGTTCCCCCCTTCTTGTTGCAAAACATAGTGTAATTAATTTCTGAAGAAAGTGTGACTATGGTGTCGATCAAAGCTGAAAATGTGCCCTTATAAGTCATCTTACCTATTTACAAAAAATAGTGATGAAAAGAAATGGATATCCCCCCTCAATTGCAAAAAGTGTGCAACGCAAGAATGTTGTGAAGGATTTTACAAATATTGCCTCCTAGACAATTGTACACCACAAAAAAAATCGCTCCTCTTGTTACAAGTACTTCAAACACCTAGAATTTGCTATTTATGAAGCCTAAAAGAGGTACAAGAACACCTTATTGCAAGGTCTTCAAACAAAAAACTTATGCTATTTATGAAGCCTAAAAGAAGAGTGAGAGAAAATGGTGCTTTTGCCCAAGGGACACCCTCTACAAAATTGTTTTAGCAATTTAGCACTCCTTGTGCTATCTTTGAACCAGAAACAGAATCAGAATGAGACACTTCACTAAAAATATGGCTTCTGTGATGTGCCTTTGCCATTTTAGTTTTTCTTGTTTTGAAACCAACACTGAATGGTGTATTGGTTTTCATTTTACAAGTTTTGCAAAACTATGTTTTTCTAGGCAATTTGATCAAAAAAAATCACCAATTTGTCCTTTCTTATTGCAAGTACTTCAAGCATGATTTATATTATGAAGTCTAAAAGAAAAGGTTGATGACTTGGAATTTTATGATTGCCTTTACAAGTTTGATTTCCCTCTTATCAAAATCTATGTTTGAAGGAAGAAAGGAATTATCCCCCCTTAGTGCAAAGGATTGCTACTTTTAAGGTTCCTTATTTTCAAAAACTTGTTCTTTCTTTTGATTACCCTAAGAGAGTATCAAAATATAATTCACTCAAACAGATATTTAATGGCACCTGCCTTAACTCCCTTCAAGAAGGATGAAAAGTTTGAGGAAATTAAGCCAAACAAATAAGAGTGAATTAGGGGATTTGTTGATTTAGGAGAGAATATCAAGTAATTTTGGCTTTAAATCTGTGCCAGGATTTACACAAATTTGTGAAATTTGGGGTTGAGTGTGTTCTTGATTCTATAACTTATAGTTGTAAAAAAAATTATGAAACAATCAAACAAGAAATGCCCACAAAATTCTTATCACCTAGGTGTCGGACGCAACTGAAAATGCACCTAATTGGCCAATAAAGGCGTCGAGTAAAATCGAAAATGCACCTTTTAATTTTTGCAACAAAATGTGTGTTTTGTGTTGTGCAAAAAATGATATTTTTATGTCTCCTTTGGTTTCCAATTTTGCAAAAGAAGTACAATGTTGTCTTCTCCCATGTATTTTGCAAAATTAACAATTTTGAGCACTCCTTCCAAGACAAGTCGACACATGACCCGCATTTGGAAGGCTTCCAAAACTAGTCGACACACAACCTAGTTTTTATGGACCCAAGGCTTTAAATTCTTCTCAATTTTGTAAAATGAAAGTGCAATTTTATGTCTTGTATCCCCCTCTTGGAGAAAAACAAATGCACTCTTTGTCTATGAATTTTACAAAAAAAAATTCAGTCTCCTTGTTGTCTAATTTGCAAAAAAAATTCAAGTTTGATCCTTTCTTGTATGCGAAATTAACAAGGTGGAGAAGAGGTTTTATGGCTTTCTAATTTGCAAGAAAAATAAGTGCTCTTCTATGTCTTATATCCCCTCTTGGAGAAAACAAAAGCTCTTTTTGATTTGTTTGCAAAAAAAATCCTTAATTCTCTATTTTAATGCAAAATTTTAATAAATCTAATCATTATTTAATTAATAATAAAATTTAATTTTGTAAAAAATCAATGTAATTTAAAAAAAATTGATTTTAGACAAAAGATATTAAATTATTAAATAAAATGATTAAAAATAAAAAAAAATAAAAAAAATATATATTTTTATACCTTGGACTTGGTCCATTCCACTGCCTGCTAAAAAAAACTTTTGGCCCCAACGGGAGTCGAACTCCCGACCTCCCTGTCGGGCTGCACCTTGGCGAGGGCTAACCTCCAGTCGGGCCAGCTAGCTCGACAGAGATATTGGGGAGGAGACTTCATCTTGAAGCCTCCCCTCCCTAGGGATTGGAGCACGTGACTTCATGCGCTCTAAAGCTTTTATTTAAAAAAACCTTTTGGGACTTTAGTCGCACATGCATCGTGAAGGCACATGTAAGTCATTTAAAAATGACTTAGCCCCTATAAGGACTCGATTGCCTATGGGCAATTTGAGTCCTTCATCGTCCTTTTATTTGTCGCCATGTCACGGCTAGTCGGGTCAGGTGGCACGTGGCCAGTCCGCCACGTGTCAATTTCGGTGACATGTGGCTAGTCTACCATGTGTCGCATACGTCATCGTCTAGTGGCTGTCCACCACATGTTCGGTCTTGTCTAGGTGTCCTATCCAAGTGGCTCTTGTCATGTGTCCTGTCTAGTGGCTGTGCCACATGTCTTATCCAGTGGCTGTCTGCCACATGTCTGATCTAGTGGCTGAGTCAGTACCTCAAGATCTGTGCCTGAGAACGTGTGGGTCCCAACTACGATTATCCTCAATATTTGTGCTCGAGAGTTGGTCCGTAATTGTAGGGTCTCTGATCCGATCATCGAATATCATAGGGTGCTCCTACCCTCTCAGATCCCGATCATCGGATCTGTGTTGTCGGTCGCCAGGTATCGGAGGGTGTGCCTGCCCTCGTGGATCCAGGTCATCGAATCTATGTCATCATTCATGGTCGCTGGGGATCAGAGGTGTCAGAGGGATGTCCCCTGTCAATTTTGGTCAGACCCGAGGGCACTCCTGCCCTCGGGTTTGGGTTTGGTTTCTACCTGGGAGGGTGCACCTACCCTCCCAGCTATGTGCTGGACCTTCAAGGGCAGCACTAGCAGCTATCGATAATTAAAGGGCCTCTTGCCCTCTAGATCCGAGCCCTGTGCAATGGGCTCTAGCCTCCTGTCAGGCCCGACAAGTCAGATAGTAGAATGTTGTTAGATCTGTCAGGGTTTGCAGGCCTGATCTCATGGCCACCTGATGACATGGGCTTGCGGGCCCTCTCCCATGGTCGCCCAGTGATATGGGCCTATGGGCCCTGCTGCCTGGGAGCTGCATCGGTATCCATGCAGGTCCTGAGGGCTAGTAGGGCCCTCAAAGACCGTGCCAAGTCCAAGTCGGGTGGAACGAGTGAAGCTCATATTAGGCCGCCTGGCTGCGATGATACCAATGATGCAAGGTAAGTCAGATCAAATAATAATCAAATTAATCTAACATAACATTAGGTTTAAGACTAATGTTTATATAATACAATGAATAGTAAACCTAACTAATTCCTCACTAACCAAGCTAACTAACATGTTAGGCTAGGTAGAGAGTTAGGTTTAGGATTGACTACCCTAGGATATTTAGGCTAGTTACCATTAGATATTTAGGACAGTAAATATTTATATGGTAGAAATTAAAACAGTAAATGTAGTAATAAATCCTAAGTAGTGTAATGCAATACACTAGCTTATTTTACCTAGTGGAGTAATTGGTAAGTATCCCAAGTAATGGAATATTACTCTAACATACTGTAGGTCTCTCTCAAGGAGTGGTTCCTAGCATCCAAATATACATCTGTAGAGATACAATATACCCAATATCTCCTATAATCTAAGCATCATAGTCCTCCAAGAGACCCCATAGGCGTATAACATTTACACCTAGATCCAAACCTGTTGGCCCCTATACAACTATAGAAGTGGGTACAACTTGGCCTTGCACAACATCCCTCTCGATGGTAAGCTACCTTATCTTGAGCTACGTTGAGTCAATCTATGTCTGGAGGGTGGTCCTCTGCCCCTCAAAGATCTTGATTTGTATCTGAAGCCCAACAATGGCATAGTCCCACTACAAAATCTATATACAAGTTACCTAAATATTGGCCTCTATGCTATGTAATTGGGCCTAGAGAGGAGACTCCCACTCCTCTTGAGCTAACTCCTCCTCCTCCTCAAGAGCTACCTACTCCTCTACTACTAGATTATCTACTACCTGCTTCACTCTGGCCTATCCCCAATCCTTTGTTTGGGCCCACACTCGATGCCCATTAGGATCCTCTATAGCTACCTCATCCCAGTCGCGAATTAAGCTACTACCACCCTACCATAGTTGTGTAACCTACCATTGGCTATATGAATCTATAACCCTAACATATGCTATACCAACATCCACTGCTGGAGGGTCATCATCTTCTGTAACTACTATAATGCAAGATGGTGGAAGATCCCTCTCTACGGTAATCTGCCTATATAAAACTAGATGGAGAGGTACATCTTACTATACACAAAACTATCAGAGCACCCAGGAGTTATGAAAGAACTCCCTGATATCGTCCTTATGACTGATAACCCATCAATTATGCTTAGTATGATCTGTAAATATATTTACCTTTGACTAGGTGGGGTACTCATTATAGGGCTTCCATATAATATCCTTGTCTTGTAGGCTAGTCAAAGTCACTACATAGTGAGAAATATCCCCTGCATGACACCAACTCTTATGCTCCTCATGCTCTCGATGCCACCTGCATCTGTAACACTGAGCCACATCTGCAATGGAAAAAATCTTGACAGGCGATCCTCCTAGGTGATCCACCTTGATGTGCTCTCATCCCCAAATCTGAAGGAGTAGGCTACAAGTGATATTGGATCATCCATGCTGCTGAATCCTATAGAGCTCATAATAGCATTGGGCTAGTAGTGCACTCCTCCAAGCCATGATGATGGGTGCCTCACTGTCCATAAGGTCTTGAACCATAGCCAAGAGGTTCCATGGGAACCTCACTCCAGAGTAATCTAGAAAAATCATTTTACATATGACATGCATCAAGATGGCCTAACGTAGTTGGAAGACATCCTCCTGATACCACTGATCCATGGAGATTCTACCATGATGGTAGTCATTAAACACTACAACTGCATGATCTCCAAATACCCTCACAAAGACAACATCTCTGGCATCAGTTGGAGAGGACACAATAGGGACTCCATCAAAAAGAATCCAAAATATCCTTTATATGTCCTCCAAAGTAATAGTCATCTTGACAATAGGGAGATGGAAGGTGTTCATCCTTGAATCCCACCTATGTGCCAGGGTAGTGAGGTAGGCTTGGTTTGACATGATTATCGATAGCCTCATGACGTACTAGAGTCTGCAGGCATCAAGCCAACCCCAATCTATACCATCCATCTGGGGTAGAAGTTGCACGAGCAAAGTAGGGTCTTTAGCCCATGCAGATAAGAGCTAAAGGTGCAAATTAAAATACCTAAATTAAATGCACTTAAAAGCTAAAAAGAGTAATAAAATACAAAATGGTGTAAAATTAACCTAAGATAGCCTAAGGCTACAAACACAATGGCTAAATGCACCTAAACATTCAAAAAAATCAAAATCTACACTTATAAAACTTAAAAAAATCCAAAAATTTCCCTAAGGTTGCTCAATCACTCATGCTAGGAGTAGCCATGTAGTGGCCACTGAAGCCAATAGTGGACAATCACCAATGGTAAAAAATTTAACCATTGGAATTCAAGTTGGCTTCTAACAATAGCAGTGGTCCCTCTTGGTCAATTGGAGGCCATTCTAGTTGCCAGTAACCATGAGGTGGTATGCCAACGTCGTCTACCATCATCCAAAAATATTAAAAAAATTGGAAAAATTTAAAAATTGACCTAAACCCACTACAATTAAGCTAAACCTAGACCTATTGACCAGTTTAGTTCATTGCCAACTAGTTTAATTTGGTTCATTTATCGATTAATTAGTGAGGTTCATTTTACCCAATAAAACAAATAATAAGCTAGGGTTAAGAGAAATACCCATGAAGCTCCGGATCTCCACTTGTGGATGCCTTACCCTTGTTTTCCATGGTGTCTGGTAGTTATGTCAACATTCGGTGTCACTTTCTCTCTTTCTCTCTCAGAGACCAAATGTAAAACTGACAACTGGTAGACAATAAAGTCAAAACCTTAAAAATTTCTTTTATATTTTTCAATTATACCTCGGTTTTTGTTGGCGCCAGTGTCCCATACTTTTTGACCACTGGAATTTATAGTGACCACAAAAATGCAATGGGGTTTGGGGTTGCTTCTTCTGACATCGGCTTCAGAGCAAAAAGATAAAAACACAATTTCTCACCATGAAGAAACACAAAATGGGCCATTAAACATATCTATCGGTCCAGAATAATCAAAAATTCCATAAATACCAAAAAAATCACATAAAGCATAAATAAAAAACAATATAAAATCCAAAATTAACAGAAAAATCAAATAACAAAATAATATTGAATGCACCTCATATTTAGTTATTTATTCTATACACTTGGCGGTTGCAGCGATTGGCACTCCATGTAGTTCGACAAGATAAATAAATTACCATAAGGCCATTTGGGGTAAATTAGTCTTTTCTCAAATTGGGATGCTTCACTTCAATTCCTAAGAAGGCCATGGTGGCTGGAATACCCCATGGGAATGAGGATTCATCTCATTTCTTCTATGATATTTTCAGCAAATCATCAAACATAGTGATTCAACACAAGATTGAATGGAATTGCTACCATATTCATTCCCTAAGAAGGCCATAGTAGCCAGACCGCTCCATAGGATAATGATGTACAATAACTATAAATGGTTGATATCACACCTAAAATAGGATCTACCTATAACAAAAGAAAACCTCTAAAAAATATCCAAATCATTCATCATGATCAAGTGACTCGTCACTTTATTTATTGTCCTTCCCTCATCGACTCATTGTTTGAGGGGGTAGTCATAATATCAACAATCATAATCAAAAGTAACAAAGGATCACTCGATCATGTCAAACTGCATTTGTCTTATGAATTATTGCCAACAACTATCATAAGCTTACACTTTGTTGGGAAAAAAATCAAATATGATAGTTAAGCTTGTAGATCTCCTCATTTTGAACCTATAGTAGCACTGAAGCTACCCGATTGCCTGATAGACATGTGCAATTTTTTCAAATTCAAGCCTTCCATCCTATTGGAAGTAATGATTCTAGGATTCATGCCTTTTCTCATGACTGGGGCATCCAATATTGATCATATCAATGATCATCACACACCCTATAATGTGGCCCTAGGTGGTCTATTTTTGCTCAGCGCTATGTTTTCCCGTAATGCATATCAAAAGGGGCATTTGTAGACACCTAAAATATGTCATGCCTAGGGTACTACTCATATGGACACAATAAAAGACCATATGACCAATATTGGACCTTTACAAGAGCTAGTAGTGGTCCTAACCACTCAAAATTGGTAGTTTTGGTCCATTCAAGCTCAACCACTATCAATTAGAGTGGCCAACAACACTGGCCGCTAAAGCTAAGAGTGGCCACACCTAGCCGCTACTCTAGACAGTGACTAGTATTGAAACATAGTCTGGTTGTGAATACGGGTCTAGATCACGTAGTCTAACTACACTTGCATTGTTTATGAATAGTTTTTGATGTTGATCTCCTAGAGATCCTCCTGACTACCCATTCAATACAAATTTATGATTGATCCTTCCCCCTAGGATGGTCAATTGAATGCAGATTTGAATCTAGGAGGTCTACATATGCATCCTCCCAAGAAAAAGAAAATATCATGAATATCATCATTTTGGTGCAATGGAGCCCTAGAAAATTGGAGAGTGATTCTATACCCCTTTGAGGAGTAGTAAAGCACTATTCGAGTGAGCAAGGATTACAAGGCATCCAAGCATTTATATCAAGAAGTTATTCATCACCAATTAGTGTACGAACATAGAGGTGACCCTTGGACATCAATTTAGATGAGGAATCTAGTGCTACAACCCCTAGTTTGCAAGGAAGAAGGTTTCATTTTATGGCCGTTGTTCTAGGGTTTTAGACATTATTTTCCAAGTTTTAGCATAGATATTTCATTGTTTCTATTTTTATCAATTAATATTAGAATATATCTAGTTTCCTTAATGTATTTCCATGGACATTCCTAAGTTATTAGTGCATTATTGCTTAAGCTTTACTTCATTATGCTTTTAGTGTGCTTTTACATCATTCTTTGCATTTCTATTAATAATGCCTCATATTGAGAGACAAAAGGTGCTACTAATCATTTGCTATTGTTTCTTGTATGTAGGTTACAGGTTCCAGGACCAAATCAAAGCATTCAAAGCATAAGATACCTCCAGGTAAGTTAAGGAGAAGAAGGCATCGATAAGCCCTTATACAAGTTCATGTGCAAGACCGAGAGGCCTGTGGAGTGCACCATCCCCTTGCGGGGGATACCATTACTTTTGCTTGTATTTCATTGTATCAAACTAGGTATCCCTAAGAGGGACCGATATGTAACCGAAATCCACATGAATAAATAAAATATATTTCTTGCATTTGTTACTTCCGTGTTATTTGCACATTTATGGTCTTTTATTTTGATGTTATGATGCAAATAGAATAGGTGTGCGCTTCCTGGGGTCGTACAGTAAGATATGATTATTTCTTTGACATTCACCTTTCATTGCATGATGTTCAATTATAAATTATATTTCCTTCATCCCTTGTTTTCCCTTTTGCATATTTTTCCTCTGCATCCATTCATTCTTCTTGCTAACAAGGGAATGAGGGTAGGATATACTCACTTCTTAGAATTATGGCTCTATGTCTTAATGCTAGGTTGTTGGTTATCCTACTATCATATCTTGTTTTTTTGTTGTATTATTTTTTCCTTACTTTTCATCTTGTATCTTTACATATTTTACATACTTATTCACATTTTGTACACTTGTACCTATCTTGTATATAGCACATGCACACACATGCATCTTAACTGGTCTCCTACAAGCATGTACCTTAACTGGTTATTGCTTCTTCATGTACCTTAGCTGGTCAACTTGCAATTGTACCTTAATTGGTTAACCATAATAATATACCTTAACTAGTCACCTACAAGCATGTACCTTAACTAGTTATTGCTTATTCATATGCCTTAGCTAGTCAAACTAGAACTATACCTTAACTAGTCACCCAAAGTGATGTACATTAATTGGTCACTTGCAAGCCTGTATCTTAACTGGTTATTACTTCTTCATAGCTGGTAAACTATAATTGTACCTTAACTAGTCACCCATAGTGATGTATCTTCATTGGTTGTTGACCATCTTAGGTCGTATCTAGCCATAAACCATTTTACATAGCTATATGTAGGCCTTATAACAAATATATATATATATATATATATATATATATATATATATATATATATATATATATATATATATATATATATATATCAAGTCATATTTTGATCCCCAATCCATTTCTTAGGCTCATGTCATTCTTGATCACATTGATCTTTATTAATCTATGTTGATCCTGATGATGTTACCTAAGTGCCTCTTCCTTCTTGACCTATTTTTTAGCCTCTTTTTTCTCTTTTTTCCTCTCTTGATTTATGTCATCTCATTTATTCAATCACCTTTCTTTTACTTAAATCTAACAATCTAATAATCATAAAAAAATCATACACAAATCATAAAGGAAGTCATCCACAATCATCGATACACATTTTTCAACACAACAAAAAGTAGTGAGACACCATTAATCTCAAAATAGAGTATATCCAATCCAAAGTGTTGATGTGTCACAATACAAACAATTTGCACCCTTTATCATCCTATATCCTCTACCTATAGGAAGTATGCCAAACCCAAAATTGGCATGTCATCCCATATCTCCCTCAACCTACAAACCTGACTTGCCCACTCTACCTATTGGTGGTGACCCTAGTGGTGACATATTCATGGACTACAAGATAGTTTACATTTATGTCTATGTCCTAATTTTGGAATGGTGTGATGATGGTAGATGAGTCCTCCAATTTATAGGGATGACTTGGTAGTACAACATCTGGTAGTATGTATCCCTTTGTACAAATGATGAGTTTGTGCTAACCACTTAAATTATCCACTTGGCTTAATTTAAAAGGCACATTGCTCCATAGTAGTCAATATCCTTTATTTTATACACTAAGTGGTTCCTTTCTTAGAAAGTAGGAAAAACTTGAAATAAACCAAAAAATAGAACATGTGCTATGATTTAAAATCCTAAAGCTACATAGGCCTATAACTATTTTAGCAAGCCTCTATGTTGATTGTAGTCATATTACTCATAATTAATGCTTGAAAAGATAAAAAATTAAATCCTACTTGATAGCTGGAAAGAATTCATTCATAATAAACTTATCAATCACCTACTTTAATCTAATTCTAATAGGAAAGAGATTTTATGGATTTCCAGGTTTGGTGGGCCCTTTATAAACCTGCATTAGCATAAAATCTCTTCCTTTTTTGTTCGTACATCTACTTCAAAGCACTAATATTCATTACACATAGTAATACAAAGATTGCAAAAATCAAATCAACAAGATTTTTTTCTTTAGAAAGTAAAATTCTATCATATATGGAAATGGATAGTCATGATAGTCAAAGATTGTAATACAAAAACCAAAATAAAAAGTTAATAATATTTGATGCACATTTTCTCTAACTCTAAATGCAACATTTGATCTGGTATTTATAATGTACTAGACTCCTTATTATCGAACATACTCAACTAACTTTTAAAATTAATTTAGAAATTAACTTGAAGAATAAAGGTAATGTTATAGTCAAATTTAGAAATGAAATCATGTCTATTGCTAATCTATAGGAGAGACAAAATGTCTCCTACTGGTTGTTGCTAATCAATAGGAGGTATGTGATGTATCAACTTATTTCCAACTACTTCCTATCCATCTAAGCTATCATATTGTTATTCACTCAGATTCTACCCTGTTGTATTATTGTTGTTGTTGCAAGGTTACTTTTTGTTGGTTGCTCAACTTATACAACTCCCTTAATTTTAGGAATAGTTCCCTAAAATTCAAGAGGTTTTAAATCCTATTTTCTAGAAAACACATCCTATGCTTTTGGCCTAGTTTCATGCATATCCAAATTTATAGGAGTTCCCTATTTTTTTTGAAATAGGCATGTACTCGTAGATCTTTAGGAGTTCCATGCATATCCAAATTTATAGGAGTTTCTTAAAATCCATTAACTCCTCGAGTTGTTGCACCAACATTGATGTTTATTGTTTTTATATCCCTTGTTCTTCTTGCTATTATTTTTTCATTATTTTATTTTTACTAAGAGGTTCTAATTCCACCCCACTAGAATAAAAAATATGTATTAGTGCAACCCTTTTCTTCAAAATTTATGGAGTTGACTATTTCTAAAGTGAAGCCCTAGTTCTAGGAGGAGAAATTTTGGTAACTAGATCTTTATACTTAAGGGTTTTCTTGGTCTTGGAGGTTGTTTCGGGAGGTGCATTCTTCATACTCAAGTTTTTCTTCATACCTTACAATTTTCTTCTCCTCGAAGCCAATGTCTTTGGCTATCCTCCTTGTTTAATTCCTTTGTAGATGAGTTTGTAGGAGTGATGACCTCAAGCATTGGATGTACATGTGATAGAAGGGTTAACAAAGCATCATATTCTTTTGAAGAAGAAAATGTTGTTGTTTATTTCTTTTTTTTTCTTCTCCATTCTCAACCACTATTTTCTCCTAAATTATCCTCTGTATCTGTCTCTTCTTAATTAGGCCCTTCTTCTTCATCTTGCACTTCCTCATTTTTGTCTTAGTTTCTCCTTTTGGTTCTCCTTATTCTTCACCTTTTTTTCAAATTCTTCCTTGGACTCTACTTTCTATCCATTATTTTTCTCCTAACTATCCGCATCTTCTAATTCCTCTTGGTCTTCCTCCTCATATTCCTACTTCTAAATCAAACACACAGGCCACAACCATAATTTTAGCCCATGTTATCTTGGTTTTATTCTCAATTTAATTCAAAATAAGTAGCTTAATTAGACCTGGGTGAGCAATGGTCTATATTTTACCATTATTTACCTTCTTGGCTATGGTCTTGATGGATTTTTTTAAATAGTAGGATACATCAATGCAGTAATTAAAATTTGAATATTTTTTAGGACCAATAAATTTTTTATATGATTTACATTAATTAAAGTAAATCACACTTCAAATGTAAATATTGCATTATGGCCATAATTACATCTTTCCAGATAGGTGGTAAGGAGGTCAAATAAATACCTTTTATCGAGTTGTCCCATACATTATTATACCACACTAAGATGCCTGATTCTTTCATGACCTCAATAGTCTTGATGTTGGCCATATTATACCATTTATTTCCTATGGTTGGAAGTTTCAAGATATGTAAAATTTTCTCTATGTACACCTCCATAGTTACCCCATAACTCATATGGTACACCATGCTCTTTAAATCCAAATTTTACTACAAAGTCTTGGGAAATAGCCATATCATAGCCCTAGAATTTTTTCATGGCTTGGTACCACTTAAGGACTGATAAGTTCTGGATAGCATCTCTACACAACTTCAAGGTATCTATATTTGCTACTTTGACATGCTTAATAGTGCCCACCATTATCATTGATAGATGTAGGGATTAAATTTACAACAAGGAATTGTTGAGTGGTAGACAAGAAGGATTGTAATGGAGGTTTGGCAAATACACTCATGCTCAAAAGGATAGAAAATGTACTCACACTCAAAATATTGGTAAAGGAGATGGGGCATCTAATTTACAATAAGGTTTTATTCACCAATGGAAGACACAACATAATGTAGTGAGCATGTAATGTGTAATAGGGTGGATGAAATACAACACGTGCAGTATTATAATAGTGTTGAGGGCAAGAAGTCAATGTCATGGGTGAGATGTTGGTGCATTTTAATTGCTAAGCAAACTTGGGACTTGGTTAAATCATGTATGGAAAGATAATGATATGGGATGGTATGCACTTCTCATGCATGTGGATAAGTTTTAAAGACAAATTTAAATGTTTAAAATGGGCGAAGGGAATGAAATGATGACTTGGCATGCTACTTACTCGATTTGAAAGTTCCTTCTAAACTTGGTGTAGAGATAAGCAATTTTTGGTTTGGCCAAGTGTCATTGTAGAATGTAGAATGGATTATTCTAAAGAACCCATAGTGTCGAATGATTTTTCTTGTGATCTCTATTTTAACCCTATTAGGCTCACATGTGAGCTTCTATTTTGAAACTCACCTGTACACACCACTAATTGCCCTATTATTTTGAATTTTTCCTATTTGACTTAAGACTTCATGGAATCTATCCCTACCAACTCATCAATTATGCTAACTAATAAAATCAATGACATTAATGGTGGATGAGTAATTTTTATTATGCTAACTTGGTCAATGTCATTATACCACCAACTTTACTTGTTTAGCTCACCATATTTCTATAGTAGCTTTTTGAATGTACAAGATTTTAAACATACATGACTATCTCCTTCCCCCCAACTAATTAATATTCCACATACTTGTGGAATAGAAGAATAACCTGGATAAAATAGGGATGAGTGGGAGAAGGAAATGTACAAGCTTAACAAAGTTTTTAAAAATAAAATATGTACAGCTAAAATAAAAAATGAAGGGATTAAAAGGTACCTAGATGACTATGTTGGTTTCTACAACTGTGATCACCATTGGAAAGCAACATGCTTGAAGATTTATTTTCTTAGCAACATACTGCATATACCTATCATCATGAAGAAGGCTTGAACTAGTGGGTTTTTTTTTTTAATGTAGTTGATTCTTACCAACAAGTTGATTTTTAGAAATTGACTATCCATCTACATCAACAAGTTGTTTTTTGCATATATATGTTATTTTTTCAAGGGTGATGGGCAGAAAAAATTAGTTTCATATTTGTCCTTGTACCTATAACATTGGTTATGGTTTTCACCATAGAAGTTTTATTGATTTTTTATCTTTTTTATTTATTTTTGTTTCTTATATGCTTGTTGAAGGATAGATATCAAGTACTAGTAGAAGGTTGCAGGTCATAAATTAACTCAATTTTTTCTTGTTGAATCACTTATTTAATAAAATCTAACTTTGATAGAGGTTTACAGTACAAATTCAATCGATGGCCATTGACAAGTAAGCCATGAGAGAAGTGATCAAGGGTTTTTACTTGACTATACTATTTCCATACATTTCTTCAATTTCATAGGGGCCCAACCATTTTGTACACAACTTCCCTATAAAATATTCAAACTTAGAGTTGTAGAGTATGTCCAATCACCTACTTGAAAAGTCCTTGGAGTAGTATGTTTATCATGTCATTGCTTCCGTTGTTCTTGCAATAATGTAGTATACTAAAGGGCATAACAATAAATTTAATCTAATGCATTTAGTTGTAAGAGTCTTTCTTGTTGAGAAATAGTGAGATCAATTCCATCCTTCAACATTGTGCATAAGGTTTGAATTTCAAACTCAATTGGCATGATAACTATCTTCCCATAGACCATTTCATAGGGTGTGAGCCTTGTTGTTATTTTCCAAGTAGTGTTATAGGAACATACTACCTCCTTGAGTTTATGTACTGATGCAGAAGCATCTAGTGGTGTAAGGGTAATCTTGCATCACAAAAAAAAAAAAAAATGTTTATACATATATGTTTAGATCCATATGTTTAGACCTATATGTTTAGACCCATATGTTTAGACACATATATGTTTAGACCCAATATGTTTAGACCCATATGTTTAGAGCTATATGTTTAGACCCATATATTTAGAGCTATATGTTTAGACCCATATGTTTAGACCCATATGTTTATACCCATATATGTTTAGACCCATGTGTTTAGATCCATATGTTTAGATCCATATGTTTAGACCCATATGTTGAAAATTCAAGCTTCAAGTGAATATTTTCCTAGACAAGAAAACAAAAATTTAAATTTAAATTGAATATTTTCCTAGGTGGGAAAACAAAAATTCAAATTTTAAATGAATATTTTCTTGGGCAGGAAAATGAAAGATGGGAAAAGGAGTTACGCTTTATAGAATATTTTTTGGTAAGTTATTAAAATATGGAACAAATATTATCAAATGCAGTCCGGTATCACAAATCATGGCTCCAATTTGTAGATATCTAGTATTTGTAATAAAATTGGCCTTATGATCGTGCATTGTAATTTCTAATTCTATTTTATTGAATAAATATTTGATGTGGGATTTTTGTTGAATTTTTATATGATTTTGAGTACTGTGCAAGTGTTGTGTGGAGTAACCCTTCACCAAGTGGTATCAGAGCAATAGTTCCTGAGTGTGTAAATAGATCACGAAACGTGAGGCAGGTTGCACCAGGATTTGTGATTATGGGTTGTGAGAAAAATTATTAGAATACCTCCACAAAGAAACTATGGTGCTCGAAGAAATACTATTATACCAGAAGAGGATTTTAGAGACCTACAGAGATAAGTCAAAGCACTACAAGAGGAGATATGTAGAGGGTTTGAGTGAAGAAAAGAAGAGGAAAGTGAATATGAAGTTGAAGAAGAAGTCTAGTTCAAAGAAGAAGAGGATGCAGTAGATCCTATGTAAGTCAAATTATTTAAGGCCATATCCAAGATTGGAAAAGGCTAAAGACTGATGTTTCTACATTTTTGGGAATCTTAACATAGAATAATTGATCAATTGGATCAATGATATGGAGGAGTACTTTGAGTATGAGGAAGTGGAAGATCCTGAGAGAGTCAGATTTGCAAAGACCAAACTAAAGGGTCATGCTAATATCTTGTGGAAGGGAGTACAACTAGATAGAAATAGAAGAGGAAAAGAAATAATAACAAGATGGGATTGGATGGTGGAAAAGTTAAAAATATAGTTCATTCCAGTTGACTATGAGTTAGATCTGCTGAAGAAAATGTAGGGTTTGAGGTAGACAGGTAAATCTATCAAAGAGTATATAGAAGAATTCTACAATATCATGATCAGAACGGGCCATTCTAAGGCCAACAAGGAGAAGGTAGCCCATTATTTAAATGGATTAAATCCAAGTATTCAAGAGGAACTAAGTTTTGTCAAAATGACTAACATAGAAGATGCTTATCAGTTTTCCATAAAGATATAAGAGAATCTGCATAAAATATTTGAAAGCAAACAGAGAGAAAGATGTCATGGTGGAAGGACTGGCAGAGGACCATATGAAGGATGAAATGAAGACCAAAAGGATAATGGAGAAGTTAGCAGTAGTCAGATTTAGAAAGGGGATAATGCCTACCATCCTCATGAGAAAAATAATGGTGATCAAAGAGGAAGAGTAAGGCTCAAATGAGGACCTGAAAGAGGAGGATTTCATGGAACCTATTTCCAATGTGGAGAAGAAGGACATCGAGCATACGAGTGTCCACAACATCAAGGAAGGATAAATAGGAGATCTAAAGGTAATGCATGAGTTGCTTATGTAGATGAAGATGCTGAATCTAAGCATTCTAAAGAGGTAGAAAGAGGAGAATTTATTATAGCATGGATAGCCTTTCTAAATAAGGAGAAAGATCCAATTTAGAGGAGGATTTTATTTTGCTCAAGGTGCTAATGTGAAGGTAAATTTTGTAATATTATCATTGATAATGGTAGCACTAATAATTTAGTTTTAGAGGAGATGGTTAACAAATTATAGTTGGAGATAAGGAGACACCCAACCCCATAGCAGATTGCATGGCTAAAAAAGGACCATATAGCTTTGGTCAATGAACAATATTTAGTGAAGTTCAATATTTGGAGTTACCAATATGAGGTACTGTATGATATCATGCCTATGTATGATTGTCATATGCTATGGGGGAGGCCATGGAAATTTGATCAGTGTGCAATACATGATGGACATGCCAACACTTATTCCATAACAAAGGATGGAGTTTGCCATAAGTTGAAGCCCCTAAAGGAGGTGGAAGAAAAGGTATGTAGTAGTACAAAAAAATTTTGAGTTGATGGTAGAAAAGTTTTGGATGGTATGAAGTACAAACATATGTGCTATGCATTGAGTCCTAGAGTTAATGAGAAAAAATGTGAATATATACTAGTAGAAGCCTCAGATCTATTGGAATAATTCTAATATATTGTATTAAATAATGTACTTGAAGGTTTACCACTAGTGAGGAAGAAAGGTCACCAAATGGATTTGATACCAGAATCCAGTTCACAAAATAAGGTAGCCCATATAATGATTTCCATTGAGAATGACAAGCTAAATAGATAATGATAAGAGCTATTGAAGAAAGGATTTATTTGGGAGAGTTTGAGTCCATGTGTAGTACCTGTAGTACAAGACTCAATATTTATGGTGGTTAAAAGGTTTTCTACAAGGGAACTCCTACGAGTTCTCTCAATTTCAACTATAATTATTCTGTTAATCAATTAACCCGACAGATAAACAAACAATACAATGATGCAATTGCTCAGATAATCAAATGGAATAATGAAGTAAATGGTTCGCCACTTAAGGTGGGCACACCCTCGCCGTAAAGGCAAATATGCGAAGATCACAAATGAAGTATAAAAAGGATAATAATAGATGATAATTTATTTACTCTACACTTGGATAAATAATGATTAAATGTAATACTTCATAATATAGCCGATGCTATATTATTTTAGGTATGTAACATGACTCCCCTCCTCGGAAAGCTTTGTCCTCAAAGCTGGAAATGACTGGAAAATACTTTCAGATTCCCAGGTTGCATCTTCATCTGGTATGCCCTGCCATTTGATGAGAAATTCTTGGATGTGACGAGAGCTCCATATGTGTGTTATGCTTTGTAGAATTGCTTCTAGCTGGAGATATATACGCCCTTCTGCATCTAGTATTGGTAATTCTGACTGAGATTTCACTTTTTGGTCGATCACCTTGGCATGGTCATGGGATCTTTGGGGAGTTAGTCCCTTTGGTTCTTGGAAGACCTCTGCGTAATGTGCTATGATGTCCCATAAATCTGGAGCAAAAATACCTGAAGTTTCTCGAGATTTCTTTTTCAAATAATTAGTTTGATCTATGAATCTGTATCCAACCTTTTTAATGTTTTCTCCATACTATGAGAGCTCACAATCCATGATGGGGGAGTAGTAATACCTTGTAAGAGAATGACCCGTCCGTTTTCCTTCCATTCCACAAATAATTTTTTGAAATTGAAGCTGACCGTGTCTAGTGTTTCCAACCATTCAACTCCCAAAATAACATCAGAGTTCCCTAAATTCATTACGAAAAGAGATACAACCCAGGTATAAGTTCCCATTTTAATGGAGACTTGAGATGTTCTCCTAACACATTGAGTGTTCACCTCGTTGGCTACTAGAACCTGGAATTTGTCTTTGTTGGAAGAGTTAATGAATAAATTCATAGCTTTTGCTGTTTTGATGTCGATAAAATTGTGGGTACTACCTGAATCAATTAGCACATTTACCTTTTTCTGTCGGATAAATCCTGGTACCTTGATTGTATGGTGGGCTGTTAACCCCATGAGGGCCTGCACGGAAATAGCCATTGTATCCTCTTCCTTCTCTTCGAAAACAAGCGATAGTTCTTCTTGAATAGGTTCTTCCTGGTGGTATGCTTCTTCCTCTTCTCCTTCATATTGAGCGCATTCAATATGAAAGTTTTGTTTTTGTGCACATGCTTGTTCTCTGGGATGGTGATTATGACATTTATAGCAGAAGTATCTTGATGGTTGATCATTTCTATGAAAATATTTTTTGCCATACGAAGGACGACTAAAAGTTTCATGTTGTGTATACAACTAAATTTTCTTCTCAGCTAGCTTGGCTAATCTTATGCAATCATTTAACGAGGTTGGATTTTGAATGTCCACCTCCACCTTAATATTTTCTTTCAAACCATTGTGAAAATCTCCTACCACTGTGTTTGGACTGAGGTGTAATGCATACGGTAGTAAACTGGTGAATTTGGAGATGAACTCACTAACTGATATTTCTTGTTTAAGAGATAACAGTCTTACTATGTATGATGATGTAGCTCCTTCATCAAATATTTCTAAAAAATAGGTAGTGAAATTATTCCAGCAAATAGTAGCTCCTTTCTCGCGTTTAAGCCATATGAACCATTGGTAAGCCTTAGTTCCTAATTTTGATGCAACGAAAGGAACTTTATCAAAATCCTTAATTTGGTATAAGTCGATAATGCCTTCCATTTTGGCTATCCAACCACAAGGATCATAACCCTCAAAAGTGGGCATATCAATGCGTGGAAAATTATTAGGGTCTCTCGGTTGGTGATAACCCATATCCCTATCCTTATCTCGATTATATCGCGGTCTATGATAGCGATTCCCGTAATTAGCCGGATTGCCTCTTTGCTGCTCCCAATCTTCCTCCTGGTCATCATTTTCTTCCTGCCTTTGTTCATGGGAGTGATTTTGGGAATTAGTATTGGGATTAGGTTGGTTTTGTGCACTCAATAGTTTAGTTAGGGTGTCATTAATTTGGCGCATACCATCTAGTAATTCTCAAAGAGCTTCATCAGTGTTAATGGCAGAGTTGCCTGATTCTCCTTGTGTGATGTTGTCGTGAGTTGGGGAAAGGTTAGTAGCCATGGGGTCTACCAGTGGATGATGCAGATTATAACTGCCAATTTTGAAAGGAGAAGGAGAATTTTTTGTACCTGGGCTTCGATGAGGTCTTCTTGTGTTGTTATTGGTCATCTTCGAGCTTGATAGTCGACCGTTAGGTCCTTTGATCCAACTTCTACTCATGCACTGTTCAAAATTTCCTGCTTAGTAATCCTTGAGCTTCGATTTCTGTGACAATTTGGTTGAATTTGGCAAAAAATTTTGTGTTCCGCTTCAACTATCGCTCCAACTGCGACGTGAATTTGAATTTGGGATCCTCCTTGATAGCAAATTTTAACAGCTTTTAGTGGCAAATTTTGACAGCGAGTTACGAAATACGAAAATCATACTGGGACTAACACGATGCATGCAAACTAGACAACGAAGAAGGACCGAACACTCGACATGACAAGACAACAAAGAAGGACTAAACACTCGACATGACACGCAAGCAGACAGGACAACGACGAACTGACACGACACAAGCAGACCAGGCAACGATGACCAAAACTGACATGACGCAATACGAAGTACGGACTCAATGACTTGGAACTAGAAGACACAACAGAGACAACGTAGTGAGGACACAACAGCTGATGAATGGATGACACGACCCTAAGGGTTTACTCATGACATGTGAGACACGAAAGTGATAGATGGTGTATTGCTCCAAATTTTTTGCATCCCTACCTTTAGGCTATAGGATCCATGCCTGGAATGAGGATGGGAAAAGGATGGCATGGTACCTCGGACTGAGAGGCCTTGCGAAGGTCTTGCCTGTTGTGGGAGGTGTATAATGGTGATTTTTTTATGGATGGTGGGTTCACCAGGAAACGTTTGAATGGTAGTTTCCATGCCTAGGTTGGGAATGTGTTTGATGTGTTCAGTTTTATATTTAATCATCCAAGTCCTAGGTTTGGCCAAGATGCATCTAAGCTATTCTATATGAAATGCAGATTTAAATGAAGACAGAAACAGATTTAGATAGAAAAACAAAAAGAACAAGATGGATTAAATACCCATACCTAATTCGGATGTCTAATGGAGATTTTGATTTTTGAAGCAGTCAAGATCGTCTAGAATTTGACAGGATCGTCTCCTATCTGACAGGATCGTCTGAGATCTGATGAATTCGTCAGACGAATTCATTAGAGACCTGCAAACAGAGAAACAGATGCAAAATATAGAGAATACAACTATGATAACAGAGGGTAATGATGTAAAATGGCAGTAAGAACATTAAAATGATAATGTCAAACTAAGACACGAATGCATTATAATAATCTAATGACAATTTATGCTTTTATTATGCATTAAAGCTACATGGGTGAACTCCAAGATGTAGAATAATAAATAATAACCATAGAATTAACTAAATGCAGAATAATGCAGTAGAAAAAGGATGAAGAAATGCAAACTCTGGGCACTGATTGCACCCAATGTGGACTGTAGTCAAAATCGTCTTGAATTGGGTCAAGATCGTTCGAGATTGTACGAGATCGTCTAAGACGAACTGAGCTTACTCTGGCTGAAAAACAATGAAGTTCCTGAAAACAAAATTGGAAAAATACAAATGCAAACAGTGATTTAAGATGGTCTAGTGCATGTAGAATTTGAGTTACAGGGAATTTCAGCCAGGGGGATGCGAAGGGGAGGCCTAGGATTAAATAGGCTTAGGATAGAGGTTGGGAGGTTAGAGACCATCCCTATTTGGGAGATCTCCAACGGGGAGGGTCTCTAACGGCGCAGACACACTTCTACCCAGATTAGAGATGTCGTTGGAATAGAGACTAATTGTGAAAAATTAGTTTTGGGACAAGATCATCTGGACGTCCTAGCCCAGATGAAATCGTCCGATCTGAGGCGATATCGTCTGATCAGCGACGATATCATCAAACGGTCAAAACAAACTCTAAAAATGATGTAGGAAATGAGGAAACAGATTAAGCGATGATTTGGGAGCGGTTTTGGAGGTTGAAATTTGAATTTGAATATTTACTAGAGTAATTGTAATTATTAAGGTTTTATTGCGCCAATTTTAGGGTGCTACATTTTGCCCCCTCTTTAGCAAATTTTCTAAAGAAAATGCGTTAAAGATGAGTTCTTCTCGATCTACGAGAAAACAAAAATTTATTCCAATTTTTAGGCGACGATTCTAGGTCGAATCGTACGACTGCTTACTATGGTGCCCCCTCCGTGTTTTTACCCAAATCGAACGTTTGAGGTAAAAACGTGGAAAAGAAAAATTAAAATGTTGTTGATTTTGAATAAAATTAAGAAAAATAGGGAAAACCCTAATTCATTTGTACTATTCACTTTTACTGTATATGATGTACATATATTTTGATATATGTATATATGATTTTTGATAGAGGATTGAGTATGCCGAGGTATAGATTGTGGCATACCGATCTAGTTTTGATATGATGTATATATATTTGTGATATATATAGATGAGTTTTTTTTTTTTTGATCATATGACTTGTCTTATGCGTTTGTATGATGCTTTTAATGTTTTGGTGTGATTGATTTAATGATTCATGTAATTATGTCGTTGGAAATATTATGGTTGAAATGTCATGCTTAAAAAAATTTAAATGAAAGAATCTGATAGAAAAAATTGGTTGTTTGTGATGTGATGATTTGATAAAAAAATAAAAGGGACTTTTAACAATAATTTCAAAGGACATTGTCGCTATTATAGACCATTTCATGGAGTCGTCGCTCACTCGGTCGTCAAGCTAATCCCAGTATAGAAATATTGTTAAAAAGTAAAAGAGTGCTTAAGAGACTGTCCTAAGACTTTGGTGCAATGGTGCAAATGATGATGATGATGGTTTGTTTTCAGAGTTTCATAAAAATAGTATGCATGAAATAATGTTAAAATGATTTTTGCTAGGCATAAATTCCTGTGTGATAAAATGTTTGGATAATTCCCTAGGAATTATACCATCATTGCAAAATTGAAGGTTGACATAATGACATGAAATAGTGATAATGTGCATGTTTTTTGTTAAAAAAAACATAATTGTATAAAAGAATGATTTAAGTCATATGGTTTTCATGATTTTTAAATAAATGGGGAAAAAATTGGTACAATGGTTTGCGCTAGGCATAGAATATGTAGGTATAGACTTATACCATCATCGCGAAATCCAAAAAGAGATAGTTTTTATTGCATGGTTGATTTTTAATAAACAAAAAATATGAAGATGAGGACTTGTGCTAGGCATAAAATTCCAATTTTGGTTTTGGAACTATACCGTCGTCACGAAAGTCGACAATATATATATATATATATATATATATATGTGTGTGTGTGTGTGTGTGTGTGTGTGTGTGTGTGTTTTGATTGTATGGTTTTGAAAGAAATTTTGATTTTTTTCTATTATGCATGTAGTTGTCTTTATACTAAACAACTGCACTTTAAAGAAGAAAATGAATTATTCCAGACAATTTGCAAAAAAAATATTTCAAAGTATCTTAAAGACAAAAGTTAGATTTATAAGGAATCCCATGTGCATATGTGAGTTCATTTCCAATCTTGATTTATCATAATGATACACAAAATCTCTCAAATACAAAATGTGTGTGCAATTGCTTTGTTCATTTACCAGTTTTGAGCAAGATAATATGATACAAGTGATTTGAATGAACCAAATAAGTGTTCATTAACCATGATGTAGATGCATATAACCATACTAGACTACTATGTAAGTTGGATTATGAAGAGCTAGCTAATCCATAAGCAAACATAGGTCTGTACAAAAGAAGGTCGCTAATGTGACAGACATATCGCCACGCTAGGAGTTACCCAAGGCCAAGCGGGTTGGGCACAAACCACCTGTTATGGGGCTTACCTCACAATTTTTGAATAATTGAGAATTCCAAGGATTCAAGCTCATCAACCCTTCTTTTCTTTTCAAAGGGTAGGGAAAGGGATTTTATTGCTTTTGCTTTTGCTTTCATTTCGTTTCTTTTGTATTTTTGCTTGATAATGCTTGGAACATTGCTGTAATAACATTTTTCTTTTTCTCTTTTTCTGGAACTTTGCTTTTTCTTTTTGTTCTATGCTAGGGATACTTTCTCGGATTAGTTGTAGAGAAAGGGATTTTTATTTTGGGTAGGGGTGAGCTTGTCCTTTTGCCAATTCTCAAAGATTCTAGACCATGTGCATGATAGGATAGCAAAGGAAACTTTTTGCTCAAGAAACCACTTCTACTATGTAGCATAGCATGGACATTACAAATATAATCATTTTATTGTGAAAGGATGTGCTTGGTTTAAGTAAATAACAAGATCAATTCTCTGTGCTCAAACTTTATTTAATTGAATTTTGTGAACTTTGATATAAGAGAGATTAGTAATCATGTCAGATAAAAATCAAGATATTTATTTTGTGTTTGTGAAAGTGAAGGATTCCAAATAAATGCTAATTTATCCAAAATAATTTGAAACATATAACTGCAACATTTGTAAGAAGATATATATAAATACTTTTTGAGAAGTTTTGAGAATGTTGACTCTCTCTTTCTTCTTTATGTTGTTTTGGTGTCGAAAGAGTCAAGAATATTGTTGTTTTTTATTTTTATTATTATATTTTTTGGTTTTGAAAGAATGAACAAGTGCCATAAATAAATACAAGTAGTTTTGAATATTTTTATGATTATGAATGTTTTTGTGTTTTTGAATTTATAAATTGAAAAAAATATAAGATAGTGATTTTGAAATATTTATTTTTGTAAGCGGAATCATTAGTATTGCATTAGATGTAGAACATATAAATACTACAAGATCGACTTAGAATAGCTCATAACAGATGGAGCCAACAAGTCGCTAAATAGGTAGTTGTTGTAACAATGTAAATATTGTTACAACAATACTAACGTATAGCTAATAATGTAATAACAAATACATATACGCTAACATCCCCCCTTATTACATTATTTGTGTAATAATATAACTGCTAGCTATGCTAATATTGCCCCATACAACATATTTGGGTAAAGTATATAACTGCCCCAATACAGTGAAAAAGAATAAGAGAAATGAAAGAATGGTGGCTCGTGCTTTGTCTTCGGCTCTGGCTCTGGCTCTAAGCATACCTCGAGAATTGTACCTCTGGGTCTATCTCGGGATCTGCCTGTGAAACGCTTCTGGATCATTGCCTCCGGATCTGCTCGTAGATCTGCCTCTGGAACTTTGTCACTGGGTCTGTCTTTAGGTTTGTCTCTGGGTCACTATCTCTGGGACTGCCACTCGGTCTGTCACTGGATTTGCCTCGGGGTCTACCATAGGTTTTACCTTTTCGATAAAATCCATACAACATTTCTTTCATCATGGTCCATTGTATGAGATATGTCCATCCACAATCAATATGAACCTTGTTGGCCATTTTCACTTTGTACCAACATTTTGAAGAAGAATGATTCGTACATCCACATGAATCACAAGGATGTAATCTCCAACACTTAGTTGCAACATGTCTCGCCTTTCCACAATGATCGCAACAATGCTTTTTAGGAGATGTAGGAGATTTAGGTTTTACAAACATAGAATTACTGGTACTTACATGTCCAGTATAGCCAAGGCCTTCATGCTTTGCCCTGACACTTAGCATTATTGGAGATTTAATGCCTTTTTCCTGTTTACCTAATCTCTCACCATTGAATCCCATTTTCTTCATTATTTTGGAACCAAATCCTTTGGTGTGTTTTTCAAAACACCCAATTTCAACATCTTCATCAATGTTTTTAACAATATTGCATTTTTCATTATTGATGAGATTATGGAGCTCTCTTTGAGGAAGTTCAATTTTTAAGTCACGAGTGTCACAAGCAAAATTTGCTACTGAAATGAGATCACCTGTGCTACAACTGATATCTACCATAGAAGGTATGAGGTCGCTTGTATCACAACAAGCATGTGCCACAATGGGCTGAAGGTCACTTTTGTCACAACAAGTGTTCGCCTTTAGGACCTCGTTTTCCTCATTTATTTCCAATTTACGTTGGGCATGGTCAAGTGCAACAAAGACCAGGTATATGCCCCTTAGAACACCAATAGGAACTTGAGCACCAATTTTCGAAAGGTCTATGCAAGACTCAGAATCATCGAGGAGAGCTACTAAACCATTGTTTAGTGTGAGGAATGTGCCCTTCTCATAAAAATCCAACCCATCCATCTTTGGTGGAAAATATGGGCCTTTAACTGATTTAGCAACATCAGTTTTTAGGGCTATATTTTTCTTTGATTTTCCCATTTTTAAGGTGTCGATCTCTGCCGAAAATGCACCTTTTACAATAAATTTTGCAAAAGTAAATTTGACTAAGGTGTCGGTCACTGCCGAAAATGCACCCTTATAAGTCTTCCCCCTTTGGTTTTGCAAAATTATATCTCCCCTATATGGGGTTCCAAGGGGCAACGCCCCTGGCGTGCCTCCCCCGTCACGAGACGGGGAGTCCAAAATTTTTTGGAAGCGCAAAATGGGCGCTCCAGAAGGCTTGTCCCCCCTTGGTGTTACAAAATTTATCCCCTCTTACAAAGCTTGCCTCCTAGGCAAATTAGCACAAAATGTCACCAAAAAAAAAAAAATCCCCCCTGTGTGAAGTACTTCAAACAAACAAAGTTTGCTATTTATGAAGCCTAAAAAACAGAGTTTGAGGTTTGATGATTTTGATGCCTCTTTAATTGCTTTGATGGTGGAGAGAAAAAAAATCTATCCCCCCTTGTTAAGTTTTGAAAAAAAAAATTCTTTTCTAAAGTCTTTTAAAAAAAAATTCTTTTATAAAGTTTAATTAATTAAATAATTACTTTTTCATAAAAAAATTATTAAAAATAATTTTTTTTATAATGAAAAAAGTAATTAAAAAATTTAATTTTAATTAAACTAAATAATTTTTTTTTTTTTTTAAACTTTATAAAAAAAAATTATTAACAAAACATATACCTTGGGGGATCGGCGGGTTTTGACCCCCCAACCTCTGCTCCTCGTAAGCCTTAGCATCGGGGCCGCCTGCCAACTAAGCTAGGCGGCTCAGCGAGAGTAAGGGGAAGGCACCCCTAATTTCTCCCCGACTTGGGCGACGGGCTTGGAAGAGCGCCGCTCGACCGCAGCTCCTCTGCTGGTGGTGCGTCCGTGGCTCCGCTGCTACAGGGCCGCGACGGCTCTGCTCTGAGCGGTTTTTTTTTTTTTATCTGGGAACCTCACCCGATGGGATGAAAACACCATCTCTGTATGCACTGCAAAATTTTTGCAATCACGACCGGTGGAGGATGGCTCTTGCTTATCACAGTGATGTCGACAAATGATCTGCTATATTTTTTTTTATTTGTTTTTTTTTATTTTTTTTAAAAAACAAAATACCTCAGGCAAAATACGTGACCCCAATCCTACAACTCAGGCATCGAATCGTCATCGCATGACTGCACAGATCAAATTTGTCTGTGTAGAACGATCGCTGCAATGATCGATCGCTTTGATGGGGATTTTTTTTGCAGCTTATCGCCAGTTATCCCACATATACTATGTGAAAACAAATAGAAGAGTTTAAAAACAATAACCCTCTCTCGTTTGTTTGTCTGCCTTTGGGTAGACTATACCCAACCAGACTGTGATCCGTCCAACCCTGATTCCTCGCTTTCCACGTGTGAATTTGACAAAATTTTGCTAGCTTAGGTGTTAGTCTAGCTAGGGTCGCGTCTGTCATTCACCTGTGCCACGTGTCCACATACCTAGCCACGTCCTAGGTGTCCACCGTCTATTGAGTCCGAATCTGGTCAACTGTGACAGATTTGCTGTCAGACACAAATTCGTCCATCGGGTAATAGCCACGGGTCTGGTGGCTCAGTCCGTTGTGTAGAGCCATCCACGGTCGGCGGGGGTCCTGCCAGTGTCCCTATTCATTCCACAGGGATCTGGCAGTAGTTACCAGTAGCCCGTCTGAGCCTGCCCAGACTTGCCTGCCCAATCAATCGCCACCTCACAAGCGGAGCTAGCGATAGCGTGGCTCTGATACCATGTAAGCGGAATCAGTAGTATTGCATTAGATGTAGAACATATAAATACTACAAGATCGACTTAGAATAGCTCATAACAGATGGAGCCAACAAGTCGCTAAATAGGTAGTTGTTGTAACAATGTAAATATTGTTACAACAATACTAACGTATAGCTAATAATGTAATAACAAATACATATACGCTAACAATTTTTTATATGAATTTTTAGATGATGGAATTGGTGGTATATACAAGATGATCTATATACACTATACAAGGTTATTTGAGTATAGCGTATCTAAGGTTGCTTCAAAATAAAAGGAGGTTTTGAAGGATAATTTGGTTGTGATGAAGGTAAGAACAAAAGGTGATGAATAAAAGGTAGTGATAACAAAATCTTTGTTATAATGTAAAATAATGTAGCAAAAGATTTTACTTTTATATGTGTAAAATTGATCATATTACAAAATAAAATGTAAGAAGGATAAGAAGGTTCTTCATTCTTATCACTATCTTCCAAGTATTGATAATATGGAGGGAGCATATGTGAAAGATATGCATGGATGTTATTTGATAAACAAGGATGATCATATATGGATGAAGAAAAGTGATGGATAGAAGATAATTGTGATAATAGAGAATGTATAGAACTTGATGTTTCAACCGTTAAATATTCTTCAAATGGTGTTGGGTCACCATGTATGGTAACAATTTTATTGGCAAGTTCAAACTTCAAAAATTGGTGAAGAGTAGAAGGGACAACCCTTATCGTATGAATCCAAGGACTTCTGAGAAGTAGGTTGTAAGGTGAAGGGCAATATGCTACATAAAACAAAGTATCCAAGATCTTGGATCCAATATTGAGGGGAAAATTTATAGTACCTTGAGCTTCTTGAATTTCATTGTTAAAAGATTTTATAATAACATTTGATTCATTAATATCTTATTCCTTTGATTTGAGTTTTTGGAATAATTGATAAGTGCATAAATTAAGAGAGGAGCCATTATCTACCATGATAGTTTTAACAGGTGTTTCTTTACTAGATCCTGTAATGTAAAGATAGTAGTCTTATTGTGGGGTAGAGGAAGGAATCTCTTCATCATAGAATGAAATATGGTTAACCTCAAGAGGGCTTACACCATTAATTATGTTCTTAGAGAAAATATTATGAGGAACAAATTGTTGGCTAGGTATTTTGAACAAAGTTTCCTTATGAGAAATTTGTAATACTTCTAAAAGGGATATCTTTGCTTGAGTATTAATCACTTGTTGTTGGCTATCAAAGTGGATTTTAGATTGAGATTTTGATTCTAAAGATGAGCTTTCTATGCTTACATTCCATTTTGGATCATTCTCTAGAGCCAAAGATAGTTTTGAAGGTTGGTCAAATGAGGAATCCATATCTTGAATATCGGATTGAGTTGATTGAACTTGAGGTTGCTCATTTGTAGTTTTTGTTACAATATTAGTAATATCATCATGATGGGACACAGTAACATTCAATATTTGATTGGTTTACTATTGTTGATAATTGAATAGAGGTTCTTGGGAGATCCCCATGTCTTGATTTATTATTGGTATTTGTTGTGTAGGAGTTTGATAGTTTACTGGAGATTTATAATCAGTTGTAGATTGTAATTCCTTTATATCAAAAAGACCTTCATCAATCAAATCTTGAATTGCACATCTTAAATATTTACAATTTTTTGTCATATGTCCATCTACTCTATGATATTCACAATGTAGCTCAGGTTTAAACCAATCTGTTGTGGTATCAGGTTGTCTTATGGAAGGGAGTTCAATCCTATTTGTGTCAAGTAAATACTTGAGAATTTTATCCATTGGTTGATTAAGCTTAGTAAATTTATGTGATGAAGGTTTTTTAGAGGTTTTTGATATGTGCCTTAGGAATTCAGTCATAAAAGGGCCTAATGGTTTCTCACCTCTACTTTCTTTATTATGGGTAGAATGATGACAGGAATATTGCGAAGTAGGAGGTGAGTGCATGGTAAAATTGGAAGAATAAGTATTTTCTTGTTGAAATGAATGTGTTGTATTGAAAGAAGAATATTGAAATGGTGGAGGAGGATTGTATGTGGATTGATAGACATAATATGGATATATGGGAGAATAGATAATATCGTTATGAAGAGGATTGGCAAAGGGATTTTCCTGTTGGGGCAAGGATGAAAAATGAGAAAAGTGTGATGGAGGTTGTGTTGAATAGGGATGAGGTTGGTCATAATCAACAAATGTATTTAGTTGAATTCTTCCAACATTACTGATGGGCTCATATTTATTTGAGTAAAAACTCATGGTTTCTTTTGTACTTCTAAAAGTAATATTTAGTATCTACTATTTAGAATTGAATCTAAAACATATAATCTTGAAATGATGATTTTGTTTTTCTTGTATACATATATATATTTTTTTGTTTTTTTTTTATATTTTTGAATAAAAAAGATGCATATGTTATTCACGTCGGGTTCACCAAAATGTATCGCTCCAAATTTTTTGCATCCCTACCTTCAGGCTATAGGATCCATGCCCGGAAGGAGGATGGGAAAAGGATGGCGCAGTACCTCGGACTGAGAGGCCTTGCGAAGGTCCCGCCTCTCGAGGGAGGTGTATTATGGTGATTTATCAATGGATGGTGGGTTCACCAGGAAACGTTTGAATGGCAGTTTCCACGCCTAGGTTGGGAATGTGTTTGATGTGTTTAGTTTTATCTTTAATCATCCAAGTCCTAGGTTTGGCCAAAATGCGTCTAAGATATTCTATATGAAATGCAAATTTAAATGAAGACAAAAATAGATTTAGACAGAAAAACAGAAAGAACAAGATGGATTAAATACCCATACCTAATTCAAATTTTTGATGGAGATTCTTATTTTTGAAGCAGTCAAGATCGTCTAGAATTTGATAGGATCATCTCCTATCTGACAAGATTGTTTGAGATCTGATGAATTCGTCAGACGAATTCATCAGAGACCTGCAAACAAAGAAACAGATGCAAAATACAGAGAATGCAACTATGATAACAGAGGGTAATGATATAAAATGGCAGTAAGAACATTAAAATGATAATTTCAAACTAAGACACAAATGCATTATAACAATCTAATGACAATTTATGCTTTTATTATGCATTAAAGCTATGTGGGTGAACTCCAAGATGCAGAATAATAAAGAATAACCATAGAATTAACTAAATGCAGAATAATGTAGCAAAAAAAGGATGAAGAAATGCAAACTCTGGGCACTGATTGCCCCCAATATGGACTGCAGTCGAAATCGTCTCGAATTGGGTCGAGATCGTTCGAGATTGTACGAGATCGTCTGAGACAAACTAAGCTTGCTTCGGCTGAAAAACAATGAAGTTCCTGCAAATAAACTTGGAAAAATACAAATGCAAACAGTGATTTAAGATGGTCTAGTGCATGTAGAATTCGAGTTATAGGGAATTTCAGCCAGGGGGATGCTAAGGGGAGGGCCTAGGATTAAATAGGCTTAGGATAGAGGTTGGGAGGTTGGAGATCATCCCTATTTGGGAGATCTCCAACGGGGAGGGTCTCTAACAGCACAGACACGCTTTTGCCTAGATTAGAGACGTTGTTGGAATAGAGACTAATTGTGAAAAATTAGTTTTGGTACAAGATCGTCTGGACGTCCTAGCCCAAACGAAATCGTCCGATTTGAGGCGATATCGTTTGATCGACGACGATATCATCAAATGGTCAAAAAAACTCTAAAAATGGCATGGGAAATGAGGAAACGGATTAAATGGTGGTTTGGGAGCGGTTTTGGAGGTTGAAATTTGAATTTGAATATTTACTAGAGTAATTGTAATTATTAAGGTTTTACTACGCCAATTTTAGGGTGCTACGAGATGGACACAGCGAGACACAACATGACATGCGAGACATGAAAGTGATAGGTGGACAACACACGAGACACAACATGACATGCAAGACACGAAAGCGATAGGTGGACAACACGCGAGACACAACACGGCTTAATCGAATATGCACGATGAAGGAAGGCAACCGTGTGACCGAAGTCACACCTCTATGGTTGTGACTTCTTTGTTATAAACCACTGATATGCCCCCCGCACCGAGTATGTGGGATAATTGCCCATGAACAAATAATAAAAAAAAAATTATTGCGTAGTACCTTTAGTTGTGTGGTTAATAATTGATGTTTTCGACAACGCTGATTGGTCCACGGTGCTCGATGATGCCTGCGGTTATTTCTCGCTGTTTTGACTACGTTTTTGTGTCATGTGGATTTCCACTATGACAGATAGTGATCTCGAAGGTGTGTGTCCATGGGAAGGGTTTCCAAGGCAACACTTGATGTCTTTTACTGTAGTTGCTTTATAATCGCTAGCTGAGAGAGAGCACGATATGGGAGACACCGAAGGTAGTGCGCAAGGTGTAGTGATCGGCCATCATGAGTTTAGATTGTTGTATGTAATTTTTGCTCGTTGGGGATGGCCAGATAAATCACAGTAATCCTAAATTTGCAACCGGTGATAATGCCCGACAACGCGTTTGATTATGATATTGCCTGCGCTTGGTTGAGTCGAACAGTAGGAGGATACTGGCTTCCTGCATTAACCAGTAAACTGACTGCGATCTGTTATGCTACTACAGAGTGGGATGGGTGGAAGAATTTTATGTCTTATGTACTCATAATCAGTGTCTCTGATACCACTTGCAAGGGAACTCCTACAAGTTCTCTCAATTTCAACTATAATTATTCTGTTAATCAATTAACCCAACAGATAAACAAACAATACAATGATGCAATTGCTTAGATAATCAAATGGAGTAATGAAGTAAATGGTTCGCCACTTAAGGTGGGCACACCCTCATCGTAAAGGCAAATATGCGAAGATCGCAAATGAAGTATAAAAAGGATAATAATAGATGATAATTTATTTACTCTACACTTGGATAAATAATGATTAAATGTAATACTTCATAATATAGCCGATGCTATATTATTTTAGGTATGTAACATTTTCTACGATGGCACATTTCATTCCCTACCAAAAACCTAGTGATGTTTTTAATAATGTGAATACTCAGTACAAGGTAAAGGTATACCAAAAGTAGAGGTTTAAGGAATGCCAAGTTGGAGATGAAGTTGTGGTTCACCTGAGAAAAGAAATATTTACTATTAAAACATAACAAGTTGAAAATGAAAAATTTTGGACCATGGAGGATAATAAAAAAACATGATTCTAGAAATGCATATAAGGTGGAATTACCAAGTGGAATTAACATATCACCTATGTTCAACATTTATGACTTGATAGAGTATCATGGAGACAATAAGGATGGACCAGTAGAAGAATGGTGGAATATTCCATCATCTACTCCAAAGAAAGAAGAGAGAGGGAATCTTGGATAGTTGTATGGGCATAAGTACAAGAAACATGTAGTATGAAGATTATCTATTTAAGTGGAAAGGAAGGCCTATTAAAGATTCATGATGGTTGTCTAAGGCAAAGGTTGACCATCTTGGTTTTCCTCCAACACTAGAGAAGTGAAGGTCACTTCTTAATTTACCTTGGGTGTCTAATACAAGAGCATCCAGTGGTGTAAAGGCAATATTGCATCACTAAAAAATAAATAAAAAAATAAAAATATATGTTTAGACATATATATTTAGACCCATATGTTTAGACCTATATATTTGGACCCATATGTTTAGACCCATTTGTTTTAAAAAAATATATATATTAGACATATATGTTTAGACCCATATGTCTAGAACCATATGTTTAGACCCATGTGTTTAGACCCATATGTTTAGACCCATATGTTGAAAATTCAAGTTTCAAGTGAATATTTTCTTTGGAAGGAAAACAAAAATTCAAATTTCAAATGAATATTTTTCTGGGTGGGAAAATGAAAGGTAGGAAAAGGAGTTACACTTTCCATAAAATTATTTGGGAAGTTATTAAAAGGGGGAACAAATATTACCAAAGGCAGTCCGGTATCACAGATCATGGTTCGAATTTAAATATCTCTAGTATTTGTAATAAAATTAGCCTTATGGTCATACATTGTAGTTTTTAATTCAAATTTATTGAAGAAATATTTTATGTGGGGTTTCTGTTGAATTTGTTTTGTGATTTTGAGTATTGTGCAAGTGTTGAGTGGAGTAACCCTTCACCATGTACCCAATTTTTCCTATGTGAAGCAACTATATTTGTTAAGATATTCTCAAGCTCTCTATTTGTGACCTCCACCTGACCATCAAACTAAGGATGGCATGGTGAAGATTTTATATGGGTCACTTGATATTTATACACAAAGGTAGCTATGATACTAGACATGAATTAGGGTCCCTGATCTGATATAATCTCCTTGGGTTCTCCAAAATTTTGAAATATATTGTCATACAAAAAATCAACAAATTTTTCTTTTTGGGCATGTTGTAATGCCTTCACTTCTACCCATTTGGTGATATAATCCATGCACACTGAGATGTTTTCATTGAATTCACTTGGAGGGTTGATATGTCCAACAAAGTCTAATCTCCACTTCTCAAATGGTTCTAAAACCACTTGAGGGTGAAGGGGCATCTCTGTTGAAGGAGTTGGTTTTTCCATTATTTGGCATGGATCACATTTAGATACATATACTTTAGCATCATGTTTCATTGTAGTCCAATAGTACCCTATTTACAAGATGTTGTACATGGTTCTTTTGGTAGCATTATGTCCTCCACATGGTTCATTGTGAGTTGCACGTAAGATGTAAAAGGTGTTTTCCTCCTACACACATCTTTGAATTACATGGTTATAACATAACTTAAATAAAAAATCATCTAACCAATTACATGGAGCACTTTCATGGATGAGCTTTCGCTTTTCATGTGTTGAATAGTGATATGGCACTTTTCCTATTACCAAATAGTTAGCAATTTTTGCATACCAAGATGAGTGTAATGGCTCATTAGGAAAGAAATCTTGCATAGGTTCTGGATCATTTTCTGATTAATCTAGAAATATGGTTAGCCATTACATTCTATTTATCAATTTTATCCAAAATGGTAATGTGAAATTCTTGTAAAAATAACAACCATTGAACAATTCTATCACTTACTATAGATTTATTCATAAAATATTTAATATATTAGTATGGAAAAATACTTTTTACCCAGTAATTTAATGTCTAAACTTGTTAATGACATAAACAACAAGAAATTTTTTATTAGTGAAAATATAGTTCAGTTCTACTCCATTTAAGTTTTTGCTAACATAATAAATGGCATAGGATTGTTTTTCCTCATTTTGGATGAGAATTGTACCTAATGCTTGGGTTGATGCATTAGTATGAATATGAAATTTTAAATCTCAATTTTTTCCTCTTAATATTGGTGTGGTGGTAAGCTTTGCCTTAAGCTCTTCAAAAGGTTGTTAACAGTCATCATTCCAATAAAATTTGTTAGCTTTGGTCAACAATTGAAATAATGGAGCAGCAATATTTTTGAAGTCTTTAATGAACCTTCTATAGTAGCCTACACATACTAGGAAGCTTCTAACATCTATTTCACTTTTGGGTGGTGGAAGGAAGTTTATGACCTAAATTTTGGTTGGATCTACCTTGATGCCATTTGAAGAGATATAGTGGCCTAAGACAATTTCTTTGGTCATAATTAAGTAGCATTTTTCATGGCTAAGAGAGAGATTATTTTCTTGGCATATTTAAAGAACCTATTTCAACTTTTTTAGAATTTTTTCAAAGGTATCACCATACATAGTAAAGTCATCCATATAAATATCTAAACAATCATGATTAAGATCAACAAAAATAGAAATTACAACCCTTTGAAAGGTAGAAAGTGCATTACATAGCCCAAAATGTAAGACATGATATGCATATGTTTCCCAAGGGTATGCAAATGTGGTTTTCTCTTGATCCTCTTTAGTTACCCTGATTTGATTGTAACCACTAAAACCATATAAGAAGAAAAAATACTTCTTTCCTACATGAGGATTGAGAACTTGATCAATAAAAGATAAAGAAAAATAGTCTTTCTTAGTAGCCTTGTTAAGTTCTCAATAGTCTACGTAGACTCTCCATTTTCCATTCTTCTTAGGTACAATGACCAATGGAGAAACCCATTGACTATCTGATATGGGATAGATAAAACCAACATCTAGTAATTTTTGAATTTCTTCCTTTACCACTTCTATCAAAATTGGGTTGACTCTTCTTTGAGGTTGTCTCATAGGGTCACATTCATATCTTATAAAAATTCTATGTGTGTAAATAGATAGATGTATACCCTGCATCTCATTATAATCCCAAGCAAAAGCTTGTTTATGGTCTATCAACAATTGTACCAAATGTTGCTCTTGGGATCCGTACAAATTTCTATTGATGTTCAAAGTTTTCCCAAGAGAAACTTCTATTTGTTTGTAGTCTTCACTATTGGAATCTATTTCTAATATGTATTTCAAGAAGTGATTTAAAGTTTATCTATGTGGTAATAGTTGATGAAAAGTTGTAATGTCCTATGTAGTTTGAGAGGGGCAAGTAATAAAATGATAATTTGGAATACAAGGTAGTTGTGATCTACTAGGTTATACTAGCATAATATATTTAGTAATAGAAGTGGTTTCATTTATAAAATCATTGTCATACACTTATTCCTCAAGGTTATGCTTTTGGGTAGTTATCATGGTCAATGATTGGATAATTTCTCCATCATCTGGTTCATCAAATCATGGATGCTCATTATAAAGACTTGGGGTTGCAAGTGGATAGAGTGTCCTTAAGGCTTCCTCTTTCTCTTAAACTTATTATTACCTACCTCAAACAACTCCTTAAGTTCTTGAAGGTCCCCACATCTTCTATCATTGTTGGACATTTTGAGCTCATTTGGTTGTCATTGATGTCAAGGTGAAAAGTTGTCATTGATGCCAAAGTGAACACATGAAGCTATCATTACCACCATGGAGTACATCATCATTAACACTAGGAAGCAATGCAAAGAGATGGAGAAAAGTTGTCCAAATATGTTTTTATAAGGGTTTTTGTTAAAACCATGATGGCACATTAAAAGGTTTTTTATTAAAACCATAATGATAGTTCTCTAATATTGTGATGGCAGAGTTAAGGTTTTTATTAAAACCAAGGTGGCAAAATTAATTTTCATCAACCCAGTGAAGTGCAAATGACAATTTGATATTAACTCAAGAGGGCTTTAATTTTTATTAAAGTCTAAAGTTTATAAATTAAATTTATAATATTTAAATTCTTTTGAATTTAAATTAATTATAAATTATAATTTATACAAGCCAACGTCATCAAATCGAATCATCCATCGACGTTGTATGCAAAGCAAATGAAGGGTATTTAAACCCTAAGACAAACCTTAGGGAATGGTGTGTATCGAATTCGAACAAAGAAAAAATCTGAAGCCTCCAAAATTTGTGAGTGGTGTATTTTCCAAAACAGGACAACGCATTGTAATCAGGGCAGAGCATCGTGATCGAGGCAACACATGGTGTTCAAAGCAAGGGATAGTGCAAAGGGAGAAGCGCTCGCAGTCTAGCTTGGCGCTAGACGTAGGAGAAGGCCAAAGGCTTTGAAGCCTTTGTGAGAAGACTTAAGCAACCTTAGGGCTTAAGCTAAGCACATGGAGCGCTTAGCTCACACGGCTAGCTTGTTGCAGCTAAGGTGCCAGTCATGGAGAAGGCGCAGGTTTGAAACTCCAAAAATTGTGGAAGGGGGATTCACCAAAGGTTTTTATAATTTGATTTTTTATTTTTGCATAATACTAAGGTTTAGGAGGAATAAGGGAATATTTGTGGTATTTGATTATTGTGCTAAGGTTTTAGGGGTGTATGTGGAATTTGATTAATTGTGCTAAGGTTAGGGAGTTATAAGGTGATATTAATTGATTTACCTAAGTGGTAAATAGGTGCTTTATTAAGGTAAATATTATTTTACCTTAGGAGATAGAAATTAAGTTGGAATATCAATTTTGTGAAATAGAAAAATTGAAGAGGAAATTTTTGTGAAGATATTATTGTTAAATATTGCTATTGAGAAGGAGATATAAGGTGTATTATGAAATTGAGCTATTCTTGTATTTTGTGAAATATAACACTTGTTATCTAACCCTTGGCACTTGGCAAAGAAGAAGATATTCCTGAAGGTAGTTTTTGAAGATCATCCTCCAATCAAGAAAAAGGTATGAGCATATTCTTCCATAGTTGAATTGATTGATTGGTTTTTTGGAAAATAAGTTTGGAGTGAAAAGGATTTGATTAGGGTTACCTATTGAGTGTGTTGAGTGATTGCTTCAAGGTTTTTTGGAATAAAGAAGTGTGGTTAAAACCTTGTTTGATAAGCATTGTTGTTGAAGCCATTGATGAGGAACTTGAACAAGTGAAAAGAACATGAGTATCATTGTTATGTGAGAGTTGTTTTATAAGCATTGTTGTTGAAGCCATTAATGAGTGAAGAACTTGAACAAGGGTTTGAAAAGAACATGAGTATCATTGTTATGTGAGATTGGTTGTTGAGCATTGTTGGAAATATTTTGAGTAAGTGATCATATACTTTGACTAGGGTTTGTGAGCAAGGATTATCTCATTGAGTCATTGATTGAGTAGAGTTGGTTGAGCCTAGTCAAGTGGATGTGTGAAGTGATTGTTCAAGTTCCATAAAACAAATTATTCTATATTCTGAATTGAGTTGAGAAAGTGATTGAGCATTGAGTTGAAGCATATTGAGTCTCTAACAATTCTCCTTATGTTTCTAAGAAAGTGATTGAAAGTATTTGAGCAGATTTGAGGTAAGTCTTTGAGAAGACTTGTGGAAATCTTGAGTAGATTGGACAAGTTCTGAGTGGACTTGTTGAGCAGATTGGACAAGTTCTGAGTGGACTTGTTGAGCAGATTGGACAAGTTATGAGTGGACTTGTTGAGCAGATTGGACAAGTTCTGAGTGGACTTGTTGAGCATATTGGACAAGTTCTGAGTGGACTTGTTGAGCATATTGGACAAGTTTTGAGTGGACTTGTTGAGCAGATTGGACAAGTTCTAAGTGGACTTGTTGAGCAGATTTGAGCAAGTTCTGTGTGGACTTGTTGAGTAGATTTGAGAAAGTTCTATGTGGACTTGTTGAGTAGATTTGAGCAAGTTTTGTGTGGACTTGTTGAGAATATTTGAGCAAGTTCTATGTGGACTTGTTGAGCAGATTTGAGCAAGTTTTATGTGGACTTGTTGAGAAGATTTGAGCAAGTTCTATGTGGACTTGTTGAGTTGGCAATTCTGTGGACTTGTTGAGCAAATTTGAGCTAAAATTGTGTGGACTTGTTGAGCAAATTTGAGCAAGTTATATGTGGACTTGTTGAGCAAATTTGAGCAAGTTCTATGTGGACTTGTTGAGCAGATTTTTGGTGTAGATTTGAGGATAGATTTGTACCAGACTAGAGATAGAGATTGAATAGATTTGTACTAGATCGAAGGACTATGTTTAGTGCATATTTGAGATAGAGCTTTGGAGGTGATAGAGAAGAGAGGACAAAAGTCTCTAGTGGATAGAGATCCATCATCCAAGGTAGTGAGGATAGGTCTTCTAAGTGAGGATAAGAGTCTTCAGTGGAGAGAGATCCACAAGCCAGTGTAGTGGAGGTAGTTGTCTTCAAGAGGATCACTAACCAGAGTAGAGGAGAAGGAGTTCTCCTGTGGATAGAGATCCATGAACTTGATTTAGGGGATTGGTGTCTCCTTTGGACAGAGGTCCATAAATATTGTAATAGGGAAAGGATTCCCAAGAGATTGATTGAGGAAATTTTAGTGAAATATTTTCTCCGTGGAGTAGCCCACATTGGGTGAACCATGTAAATTATGGTGTCTCTATTTTATGTGGTGATTTGTGCATTGCTTTGATTATTGCTATTGATATTGCTATCTTTACATTGCATAATATTGATTGGGAAAGAAAAAGTAAAAAGTGGTCTTATACTATTCACCCCCTCTAAGTATAAGCTTGTGTTCTTCAATTGGTATCAGAGAGGGTTCCTTTAGAAGAGTTTAATAGCTTGAAGGAAAAGCTAACAAGAACATAATGGATTCTAAGAATGTGTCCTCAGATAACTCAACACCAGTATTTGATGGAAGTGACTATATGTATTGGAGTATGAGAATGAAGATTTACCTGATGGCACTTGGCAATGAAATTTGGGAAGCAGTTGAATTTGGATATGATACCTTAATTAATCCTCCTACAGATAAGGAAGGTAATCTCCTACAACATTACAATTCAAAAGCAATGAATGCACTTTTAAGAGGTTTGCATAGAACAGAGTCTATGAAAGTTATGCATTGTCAAACTACAAAAGACATGTGGGATAAATTGTAAAATATATATGAAGGAGATAAATGTGTCAAGAAAGCAAAGATGTGAAATCTCAAAGGACAATTTGAGGAGTTAAGAATGAAGGATGAGGAAAATATTAGTACTTATCTACTTTGAATTGATGAGGTTGTTAATGCTATGCAAGGACTTGGAATGAATATTGATGAATTGGATGTTTGTGATAAAGTTTTGAGAACTCTTCCAAACAGATTCAATGAAAAGGTTTTTGCTATAGAAGTGTCAATGGATGGTGATACTTTGACAAGAGATATGTTGCTTGGTATTCTTACAACACATGAGATAAGAACAAAATATCCTATTCCCTAGAAGGAAGCAACATTCAAAGCAATCAAGAAGACTAAGGGTAAGAAGTCAGAATCAAGCAATGAGTCATCCAAGTGATGAAGAAGAAAATTATAGTAGAAGGAATAAGGATTCAAGAAGATCTAGAGATACAAGATCTATTAAATGTTTCAATTGTGGAAAGTATGGTCATTATGCAACTGACTGACAAGAAGCCAAGAATAACAATGATGAAGAAAAGTAGGATCACAAGAACAGGGAACCAGAAAGATATAGGCACCAAAAGAAAAGCAAGGATGGACAAAGAAGACAAGGAAATAAGTTCTTTCAAAGACAAAAGAGGAGCTACTATGCGGATAAGGCAAGTAAGTACTCAAGTGATAGTGATGCTAGTTTTTCAGACAATGATAGAGATGAAGTTCTTTTTATGATTGAAGAAAAAGAACCAATTAAGAAAAGGACTCCAATAATTCTCAAGTGTTTTAGATGTGGTAAATTTGGACATCTTGAAGATGGTTGTACAAGGGATGGTTATAGTTTCAATGATGATGAATATGAAGATACACTTGAAGGACCATAAGAAAACCTTCTAATGGCATTAGAAGAAGAAGTAGGTGATCCTATAGAAGACAAGCCAACATAAAATAAAGATGTGGACAAAGGAAAAAAAATAGAGGAATATTCAGAAAAGGATGGATATGATCTCAAAGGAGAACTTATTTATGCCCTTGACATGGTAAAGAAGGTAAGAAAGCAACACTCTAAACTTGAAATTCAGTTTCAAGAATGTGATGAAGAGAGAAGATTGCTTATAGAGGATTTAGAAAAATCAAAGGTTAAGGCAAAAAGGTTCAAGGATAAGTTAGAAGCAAAGATCTTAGAATGTGAAAAGTTAACACAAGAAGTGACACTACTAAGATAATATTTGGAAGACTCCAAAGTCAAGCTAAAAGGGTTCAAAAATAACTCAAAGAACTTGGATAAGTTCATCAATATACAAAAGCCTACATCAAGCAAAATAGGTCTTGGATTTGAACAAGTTCAAAAGAAATGGGCAGGAAAGTCAACCTCAAGTTTTGGAGAAGAAGATACTTCAGAAGAAGACAATGTAAGAGAGAGTGAGACATCTGAGGATGAGTTGGACAATAGAGAGTTCAACAAGAATAGGAACAATGCACAAAGAAGATACAGATGGAAAAACAATAAGAATAGGTTATACAGATGGAACAACAATCAAAATAGGTCAAGAGAGACTAGGAGACCAATGAGGTCAAAACAAGGAAACTTCAATGGAAGATGCTTTTCATGTCATAGGTTTGGGCACATGGCTTCACAGTGCAGGACATAGAAAAGATAGGAATATGAGAACAGACAACTTTTCCATGGGTATTGCTACTCATGTAATCAGTTTGGTCACAAGGCAATAAATTGTAGGGTTCATGACAAAAGAAGGTATGGCTTCACTAGGAGAAATCCTAAGACATTTGCACCTCCAAGGAATAAAAACATTAAGTGTTATAAGTGCAATAATGATGGTCACACAAAAAAGTGGTGTAGAGCAAATATTCCAGAAACAAGTAAGAATAGGAACAAGAACATGGATATGAACAGGAACAAGAATAGGAACATGGATATGAACAAAAATAGGAATAGGAATATGAATATGAACATGAATAGGAACATGAACAAGGGACATGGATAGGAATATTGAAAGAAATAGTCAGAGGAATCAAAAGGATCAGATAAAAATAAGAGAGGATAAAGGTAAAGAACAGTGCTTTCTGGGAGTAGAAATACTCCCACCCCAAAATTAACCACCTCAAGAGGAGGTGGGGGAGGGGCTAAGCTAAGAGGCTCATTCTTAGCCCCAAGCCCCAAAGGTGACCCTTTTCCATTGATATCAAAGGGGGAGATATTTGAGTAAGGGGGAGAGATTTGGTATTTGAGAAAAGAGGAGAGAGCATTGAGCTAGGGGGAGCATTGTCCCAGGGGAGTAGAACAAAGGAAAGGTCAAGTTTTCGGTAAAAATAAGTTGGGTTGCCATCAATGACAAAGGGGGAGATTATTGGACATTTTGAGCTCATTTAGTTTTCATTGATGTCAAGGTGAAAAGTTGTCATTGATGCCAAAGTGAACACATGAAGCTATCATTACCACCATGGAGTACATCATCATTAACACTAGGAAGCAATGCAAAGAGATGGAGAAAAGTTGTCCAAATATGTTTTTATAAGGGTTTTTTTTAAAACCATGATGGCACATTAAAAGGTTTTTTATTAAAACCATAATGATAGTTCTCTAATATTGTGATGGCAGAATTAAGGTTTTTATTAAAACCAAGGTGGCGAAATTAATTTTCATCAACCCAGTGAAGTGCAAATGACAATTTGATATTAACTCAAGAGGGCTTTAATTTTTATTAAAGTCTAAAGTTTATAAATTAAATTTATAATATTTAAATTCTTTTGAATTTAAATTAATTATAAATTATAATTTATACAAGCCGACGTCATCAAATTGAATCATCCATCGACATTGTATGCAAAGCAAATGAAGGGTATTTAAACCCTAAGACAAACCTTAGGGAATGGTGTGTATCGAATTTGAACAAAGCAAAAATCTAAAGCCTCCAAAATTTGTGAGTGGTGTATTTGCCGAAATAGGAAAGTGCATTGTAATCAGGGTAGAGCATCATGATCGAGGTAGCGCATGGTGTTCGAAGCAAGGGACATCGCAAAGGGAGAAGCGCTCACAGTCTAGCTTGGTGCTAGACGTAGGAGAAGGCCAAAGGCTTTGAAGCCTTTGTGAGAAGACTTAAGCAACCTTAGGGCTTAAGCTAAGCACGTGGAGTGCTTAGCTCACATGGCTAGCTTATCGTAGCTAAGGCGCCAATCGTGGAGAAGGCGCAGGTTCGAAACTCTAAAAATTGTGGAAGGGGATTCACCAAAGGTTTTTATAATTTGATTTTTTATTTTTGCATAATACTAAGGTTTAGGAGGAATAAGGGAATATTTGTGGTATTTGATTATTGTGCTAAGGTTTTAGGGGTGTATGTGGAATTTGATTAATTGTGCTAAGGTTAGGGAGTTATAAGGTGATATTAATTGATTTACCTAAGCGATAAATAGGTGCTTTATTAAGGTAAATATTATTTTACCTTAGGAGATAGAAATTAAGTTGGAATATCAATTTTGTGAAATAGAAAAATTGAAGAGGAAATTTTTGTGAAGATATTATTGTTAAATATTGCTATTGAGAAGGAGATATAAGGTGTATTATGAAATTGAGCTATTCTTGTATTTTGTGAAATATAACACTTGTTATCTAACCCTTGGCACTTGGCAAAGAAGAAGATATTCCTGAAGGCAGTTTTTGAAGATCATCCTCCAATCAAGAAAAAGGTATGAGCATATTCTTCCATAGTTGAATTGATTGATTGGTTTTCTAGAAAATAAGTTTGGAGTGAAAAGGATTTGATTAGGGTTACCTATTGAGTGTGTTGAGTGATTGCTTCAAGGTTTTCTGGAATAAAGAAGTGTGGTTAAAACCTTGTTTGATAAGCATTGTTGTTGAAGCCATTGATGAGTGAAGAACATGAGTATCATTGTTATGTGAGAGTTGTTTTATAAGCATTGTTGTTGAAGCCATTAATGAGTGAAGAACTTGAACAAGGGTTTGAAAAGAACATGAGTATCATTGTTATGTGAGATTGGTTGTTGAGCATTGTTGGAAACATTTTGAGTAAGTGATCATATACTTGGACTAGGGTTTGTGAGCAAGGATTATCTCATTGAGTCATTGGTTGAGTAGAGTTGGTTGAGCCTAGTCAAGTGGATGTGTGAAGTGATTGTTCAAGTTCCATAAAACAAAAAATATTCTATATTCTGAATTGAGTTGAGAAAGTGATTGAGCATTGAGTTGAAGCATATTGAGTCTCTAACAATTCTCCTTATGTTTCTAAGAAAGTGATTGAAAGTATTTGAGCAGATTTGAGGCAAGTATTTGAGAAGACTTGTGGACAGTTTTGGGTAAGATTTTGTGGAAGCTTACAATATATATTGGACAAGTTCTAAGTGGACTTGTTGAGCAGATTGGACAAGTTCTGAGTGGACTTGTTGAGCATATTGGACAAGTTCTAAGTGGACTTGTTGAGCAGATTGGACAAGTTTTGAGTGGACTTGTTGAGCAGATTGGACAAGTTCTGAGTGGACTTGTTGAGCAGATTGGACAAGTTCTGAGTGGACTTGTTGAGTATATTTGAGCAAGTTCTATGTGGACTTGTTGAGTAGATTTGACAAGTTTTGAGTGGACTTGTTGAGCATATTTGAGTAAGTTCTGAGTGGACTTGTTGAGAATATTTGAGCAAGTTCTATGTGGACTTGTTGAGCAGATTTGAGCAAGTTCTATGTGGACTTGTGATGAGCAAGGTGCAACCAAAGTATTGTCATTGTTGTCAACACAGTCAGGTTGATCAAGTTGATGCAATGGATAGTTCATTGATGAGCAAGGTGCAGCCAAAGTATTGTCATTGTTGTCAACACAAGCAGAGGATCGGTTGATGCAATGGACAGGAGTGCAGAGGTCATTAGATGGATCGGTTGATGAAGTGAACAAGAGTTCAGAGTAGTCAGAGCATGTACAGTAAATTTCCAAGAAGACAGAAGTGGCCCAGATTCAAAGGATCAAAGAAAAAGACAAGTAAGAAAACTGTCGCGATATCGCGACATGTTTTCTATCGCGATTTCGTGACATATCGGAGGAGAGAGAAAATGTTGGAAAAACTATCGCGATTTCGTGACATGTTGGAGGCAAAGAAGCCAAGTGGAAAAACTGTCACGATTTCATGACATGTTGGCAGAGAAGAAGGCAAGTAGAAAAACTGTCACGATTTCGTGACATGTTGGAGGCAAAGAAGCCAAGTGGAAAAACTGTCGTGATTTCGCGACATGTTGGCAGAGAAGAAGGCAAGTAGAAAAACTATCATGATTTCATGACATGTTTGAAGAAGAAGTGCATGCAGGAAAAACTGTCACGATTTCGTGACATGTTTGGAGAGAAGGCGCAGGCAAAGAAAATTTTCATGATTTCGTGACATGTTTGGAGAGAAGGTGCAAGCAAAGAAAACTGTCGTGATTTCATGACATGTTTGAGAGAAGGAGCTCGCAAAGAAAAGTGTCGCGATTTCATGACAATTTGCAAGAAGGATGGTACGGACGAAAAAGTGTCATGATTTCATGACAGGTTCGAGAGAAAGAGCTTGCAAGGAAAAGTGTCACGATTTCGTGACAATTTGCAAGAGGAAGCGCTAAGGAGAAAAAGTGTCACGATTTCGTGACATGTCGGGTTTTCGTGATCCGATGAGAAGAAAAGTGCTAAGGAGAAAAAGTGTCATGATTTCGTGACATATTGTAGGAGAGAGAAGGCAAGATAAAAAGGTGTCACGATTTCGTGACATATTGCAAGAGGAAGAGTCAGAGAAAAAGTGTCACGTTTGTGATCGAGAGAAGAAAAGGAAGAAGAAAAAGTGTCAGATATCATGACATATTGAGAGAGAAACAAGAAAAAAGTGTGTTTATCAAGAGAAACTAGAAAAAATGTCACATTTTCGTGACCTGAAGAGAAGAGAAGAGCTAAGGAGAAAAGATGTCGTGATATCGTGACATGTCGCATTTTCATGACTAAGAGAGGAGAGAGAATGTACGGAGATAGAAATGTCACGATATCATGACAACAGCAGAGAGGAAGACTCCGAAGGATGAAGTGTCATGATTTCATGACAGAAGCAAAATGAAAGAGCATGGAAGTAGAAGCGTCATGATTTTGTGACAAATTCAAGGAGGAAGAGCTCAAAGGCGAAAGTGTCATGATTTCATGACATGTTCCATTTTCGTGGGCATAAGGCAGAGAAAAGCACAAGGCAACGAAAGTGTCACGATTTCATGACATGTTTCATTTTTGCTGGTGCATGCAAAGAAGAGTGTACGAAAGTGAAAGGTGTCACGATTTCGTGACATGTCATGATTTTGCGGGTGCATGCTGAGAAAAGTAGAAGGAAGCGAAAAGTGTCACGATTTCATGACATGTCATGTTTTTGAGTGTGAGAGAAGAGTGTAAAAAGGTCACGATTTCAAGTTTTGAAAAAGAAAAGTCATGTGACATGTCATGTTTTCATGGGTAAAAGGTGAGAAGAGTTCAAAGAGACAGAAATGTCATGATTTCATGACAGGTCGCATTGGCATGATGGAAGAAGAACTCAGCTGAAACAAAGAAATGTAATAGTGAACTACAGACAGTACGATAGTAACAGAGGTAGTTACAGAAAGAATTCATGCAGCCAGAATAAGAAGAGTTAACTAGAGTTAGAACTGTAGTTGCAGAAAGAAAATCATGCAGGTAGAATAAGAACAGTTAACTGGAGTTAGAAGCTACGATTATAGGTGCGATGATAGATATAATTATGCAAGCTAAAATAAGAACAAAGCATTAAAGGAAGAACGATAGTTACAGGGCACGTGTCATAGTGAAACCATCGAGCAACGGTTATACTGTTAGTCCAAAACAAGAGACAAATCCATTAATAGGTTGCGTATAAGAATAGTGTGTCAGAAAGGAGTTACTCACAGGAGTAGCTATGAATAGGCTGCATGCGGGTTAATGGCAGTTATAGAAGACTTAGGGTTTCAAGATGAAAATATTGTTATAAAAGGGTAGTTGCATGCAGAAGAAAAAGTAAGGCTCAGAATTGAAAAGAGTGTCGAAAAGAGTAAATGTGTCACGAGGGCAGTTGCATGTAGAAGTGAAAAGGTAGCTCAAAATTGAAAAGTGAGAAGATAAGAATGATAGAGCGCTGAAATGTGTAGAGAAGGCTGTTAGAGCACAGAGAAGGCTGTCAGAATGTAGAGAAGGCTGTCAGAGCGCAGTAAGCAGAGTGGTAAGAGTGAACCATTAGGTTGAGCTCTATGTGGGTAGATAAATATGAGAAAAGCCAAAGAGAGAAATTATGCTGAGGGAGAGCAGCTGAGAAAGAGCGACTGAGAGAGTGCAACAACAAGTGTGTAGAAGGAATATGTGTTTCCTGAATTGAAAGAGAGGTTGGATGAGCAATAGACCAGTGAGGGTCTTGTAGAAGAGAAGGCATTTTTATGTCAATCAAGATTCAAAATAGAAGTCCAAGTTGGTGCTTGGAATCAGGGGTTGGTGCTCCTTCCAGTTGGTGCTCCTTTCTATTGGTGCAGATAAATTAGGGGTTGGTGCTCCTTCTAGTGGGTGCTGGTAAATTGTTTGTAAAGTTGGTGCTTTGCAAAGGCTAGATTTGGATGGGTGTCCAAGCAGTCTATTTTTGAGGAGTAGCCAAAACTGGTGAACCTCGTTAAATCTTGTGTTATGTGTTGCTATCTTGTTACATTTGCTGTATCTGGTTTTAAGTATTCATTAGTTCCAAATTAAGAGATGAAGATTTAAGTTTTTAATTAGCTGCACTGATTCACCCCCCCCTCTCAGTGCCATTGTAAGACTAACAATTGGTATCAGAGCCAAGTTCCCAATTTAGGCTAAATCAGTCAGGGTTGATCTTGGATTAGTACACAATGGGTAAGAAGAATAGATCCTCCTCCAAAAAGGCATCTCAGCCAGTTTTAGTTCTTGTGGAAGAGAAAACTGAACTAGAGAAGGTAGAAGAAGTGGATTCTGAAGTATGCAATGAAAACCTGGAGATTGAAGTAGATCTAGAAGGTGAGTTGATAGCCGCACTTGAAGAGTTGAGTATAGAAAAGAAAAAGAACAAAAGAATGTCCAAGAAGTTAGAAGAATATGGGGATGAGATTGAAGATCTCTTCCTACAATTTCAAAAGGCCAAGAAATCAGAAGAAGCCTTGAAGACACACTGGATGATAAGGATGATGTATCTAGCAAACGTGAAGAAGAATCTAACAAAGTTATTAGTGATCTGAAGTTGCAAGTAGAAGAGTCCAAAAGGATTGAAGATATTCTCAGGTCTCAAATCAATGAGAAAGAGACTGTTTGCTACCAACAAGAAGAAGAGATTGTTTCATTGAAGAAACAACTAGAAGAATCCAATACAAATCTCAAATTTGAGAATAGCACAGAGTTGCTAGAAAAAATGATAAGCCAACAAAGAAGTTCCACGGATAAGCATGGTCTTGGATATGAAGCTGAACAAACTTCATCCTCCAAATGTGTTGAGAAGAAGAAGCTCACGGCTGAAGGATCGAGGCAAGGAAAGTGTGAAGCTGAACAACCCTCATCTTCCAAATATGTAGAGAAGAAGAAGTTCAAGGTTGAAGCTGAATCTTCAAAAGGAAGAAAGTATCAAAGAAGATCTACAACAAAGCAACCACAGCAAAAGAGGTTCTCTCACTCTCACTCTTTTAATAATAATGCTTTTAATGGCTATTGTTCTAAATGCAACTGCTATGGTCACAAGGCATTTTATTGTGGATAGAATAATAGATCAAAGAGTTATGCTGATAGAAATACATCTGCTTCTCTGAGTGAACACCCTGTGCAATGTTTTAAATGTAATGGCCATGGGCACATTGCAAGGTTCTGTCCAAGCACTTATGTATCTAATCTAAGGCAAAACCCTAGATTTCATCAGACACAAAGAGTGCAACATAGAAAGGGGACATATCATGTGCAATGTTTTAAATGTAATGGTCATGGGCACATAGCAAGGTTTTGTCCGAGCACGTCTGTATCTAATCTAAGGCAAGACCGTAGATTTCATCAGACGCAAAGAATGCAACACAGGCAGAGAACATATCATGTGCATAAAAGAAAGGAAAATAATCAACCATCAAGGATGCACAAGAAACAACTGCGCAAGAAGAATGTTCAAGTTCACGAAAAGGTGCAAAACAGGGATGTAGTTGAAAAACTCAAGCCCAAGTTCAAGAAAGTCTGGAGAAAGACAGAAGAAAGGGAATCGTGTCTCCTTGGACTGAAGGAGACTACTCCGCTATTGCACTAAGCCACTCCAGGTGGCACATCCTCAGGGGGAGCAATATTAAAGTCTTATTTTAAATGCTCCTATGTATTTGTTTGGTTATCTGAGGATGAAAGGAAAGTAGTCGGGGAATTGTCGTATAGCTGTTAAAGTGTGTTCTCAGTTTATGCAGTGGAATGTGGAAGTGTCATGAAGGGTTGTGTTTAAGTTGAGAGTCGTCACCATTGGTAGCATTGCTTTATGTCATTTTTGTACTATTGATGGTTCTTACTGCCACTGTTCATAGCTATGGATTATAACAGTTCAGATAAGTTGGTTGAGTGGAAAGAATGTTTGCCCTAGCTGCATATATGTGTTTCGATAAAAGCAGCGTGTATTTGTTCTACACTTTGATGTGAAGATTGTTAGATCTTTCATGACGCCTTGGTGAATATATTTAATTCATAAGACAGTTTCATTTCAACTGTTGATAAAATGCCAATCCGAGGTTAAGAAGTATGAGGTTGAGTAAGGTGCACTATGGTTGGCCATAAAGTGTTTGACAAAATGTCTTCTCCTAATTTGCATAGTTGAAAGTAAGGTGTGATCTGATATTATAGAAAATTCAGATCAGGTTGTAAATATAAAAAGGAATTGGTTGTGTTGCAGTACTGTGTTTGATGCTTGCACAGAGTTGGCAGTAAAATTGCAGTGTTGGTACAGTGTTGGACAAAAGTTGGTACAAGTGTGAGTCACTTGTCAATGTTGTTGACAGATGTGAAATCAGCATTTTGAATGGGAAGATTGAAGGAGAGGTTTATAATGAGCAGCCAGATGGTTTCCAGCCTGGTGATGATTGGTTGAGTTGATTGATTGAGCCTTTGAAGAAGGCCTTTGGGAAATATTTGAGGACAGTGCTGGGACAGATTTCCAGATACATGATTTGGGCTTACTCCATTGAGATTGATTTGAGCAAGTTATTCTTTGCATTGGTGATTTATGTTGGTGGCTATTTTGTTCAAATACCTTTGGAAGGAAAAGGATGTCTACTAGTTTCCTTTTCATGTAGTGATTGGTTGAATGCTTCAAGGTTAATCTTGAGTTGAATGATGTTGGTTAAACCTTGTCTATAAGCATTGTTGTTAAAGCCCTAATTGGTTGAGAAAAGATATTGGTTGTGGAAAGAACATGAGTATCATTGTTATATGAGTTATTGCATGGTTGGCAATTGTTGGGTTGTGTTTCATGTTCTTGAGAAAAGCATACTACATCTATCTTATTCTTTTGAGATTGAGATTGGGAGTTAAGTATAGAACATATTGAGTCTCTAACAATTCTCTTTATGCTTCTATGAGGTTGATGAATCACATTGGGTCTCTAACAATTCTCTTTGTGGGTTCATGCTAAGCAAGTTTCTCTTGATGAACTTGTGAGCTGATTTGGACAAGTTCTAGTGAAGACTTGTGAGCTGAATTGGACAGGTTCTAGTGAGGACTTGTGAGCTGATTTGGACAAGTTCTATGTGAGCTTGTTAAGCAGGTTCTGTGTGAGCCTATTGACAGAGTACAGAGAATAGAGTCTCAATGGATAGAGATCCAGTAGCCAACACAGTTGAAGATAGATCTGAGTGATGCCTATTATGCTTATCATGATGTTGTCAAACAGTGAAATGAAGTGGTCACATATTCCCAAGAATAGTCTAAGAATTGACTAGCTATCGGGATCAAATTCTTAGGGGGAGCATTTATGCATCTGTTTATCATATTGCTCATGTTTATGCTTTTTGCTAACTATAATAATTTTTGCCTGAGAATGTTGTGCATGGACTCAGGGGGAGTTTTGCAGCCGCCCTTTGGTATTATTGTCAAAGGGGGAGAAGATTTACAGGTAATTGCACACAATTACGTGTGTTGCCAACAATTCCAAAGGGGGAGATTGATGAGCAAGGTGCAACCAAAGTATTGTCATTGTTGTCAACACAGTCAGGTTGATCAGTTGATGCAATGGACAGGAGTTCATTGATGAGCAAGGTGCAGCCAAAGTATTGTCATTGTTGTCAACACAGACAGAGGATCGGTTGATGCAATGGACAGGAGTGCAGAGGTCATTAGATGGATCGGTTGATGAAGTGAACAAGAGTTCAGAGCAGTCAGAGCATGTACAATAAATTTCCAAGAAGACAGAAGTGGCCCAGATTCAAAGGATCAAAGAAAAAGACAAGTAAGAAAACTGTCGCGATATCGCGACATGTTTTCTGTCATGATTTCGTGACATATCGAAGGAGAGAGAAAAATCTGGAAAAACTATCATGATTTCGTGACATGTTGGAGGCAAAGAAGCCAAGTGGAAAAACTGTCATGATTTCGTGACATGTTGGAGAAGAAGGCAAGTAGAAAAACTGTCACGATTTCGTGACATGTTGGAGGCAAAGAAGCCAAGTGGAAAAACTATCACGATTTCGTGACATGTTGGCAGAGAAGAAGGCAAGTAGAAAAACTGTCATGATTTCGTGACATGTTTGAAGAAGAAGCGCATGCAGGAAAAACTATCACGATTTCGTGACATGTTTGGAGAGAAGGCGCAAGCAAAGAAAACTATCATGATTTCGTGACATGTTTGAGGAGAAGGAGCTCGCAAAGAAAAGTGTCATGATTTCATGACAATTTGCAAGAAGGATGGTACAGATGAAAAAGTGTCATGATTTCATGACATGTTTGAGAGAAAGAGCTTGCAAGGAAAAGTGTCATGATTTCATGACAATTTGCAAGAGGAAGCGCTAAGGAGAAAAAGTGTCACGATTTCGTGACATGTCGGGTTTTCGCGATCCGATGAGAAGAAAAGCGCTAAGGAGAAAAAGTGTCACGATTTCATGACATATTGTAGGAGAGAGAAGGCAAGATAAAAAGTTCCGATTTTCGTGACATGTCATGTTTTCGTGACCTGAAGAGAAGAGAAGAGCTAAGGAGAAAAGATGTCACGATATCGCGACATGTCACATTTTTGTGACTAAGAGAGGAGAGAGAATGTACGGAGATAGAAATGTCATGATATCGTGACAACAACAGAGAGGAAGACTCCGAAGGATGAAGTGTCACGATTTCATGATAGAAGCAAAATGAAAGAGCATGGAAGCAGAAGCGTCATGATTTCATGACAAATTCAAGGAGGAAGAGCTCAAAGGTGAAAGCGTCATGATTTCATGACATGTTCCATTTTCGCGGGCGTAAGGCAGAGAAAAGCACAAGGCAGCGAAAGTGTCACGATTTTGCGACATGTTCCGTTTTCGTTGGTGCATGCAAAGAAGAGTGTACGAAAGCGAAAGGTGTCACGATTTCGTGACATGTCATGATTTCATGGGTGCATGCCAAGAAAAGTAGAAGGAAGCGAAAAGTGTCATGATTTCATGACATGTCATGTTTTCACTGGTGCTTGCAGAGAAGAGTGTACAAAAGCGAAAGTGTCACGATTTCATGACATGTGTTTTTGGAGCAAGGAGAAAAGGAAGGAGAAAGTGTCACGATATGCGACATGTCATGTTTTCATGGGTAAAAGGCGAGAAGAGTTCAAAGAGACAGAAATGTCACGATTTCATGATAGGTCGCATTGGCATGATGGAAGAAGAAGAACTCAACCGAAACAAAGAAATGTAACAGTGAACTACAGACAGTACGATAGTAACAGAGGTAGTTACAGAAAGAATTCATGCAGCCAGAATAAGAAGAGTTAACTAGAGTCAGAACTATAGTTGCAGAAAGAAAATCATGCAGGTAGAATAAGAACAGTTAACTGGAGTCGAACTACAGTTATAGGTGCAGTGATAGATAGAAATCATGCAAGCTAAAATAAGAACAAAGCATTAAAGGAAGAACGATAGTTACAGGGCACGTGTCATAGTGAAACCATCGAGCAACGGTTATACTGTCAGTCCGAAACAAGAGACAAATCCATTAATAGGTTGCGTATAAGAATAGTGTGTCAGAAAGGAGTTACTCACAGGAGTAGCTATGAATAGGCTGCATGCGGGTTAATGGCAGTTACAGAAGACTTAGGGTTTCAAGATGAAAATATTGTTATAAAAGGGCAGTTGCATGTAGAAGAAAAAGTAAGGCTCAGAATTGAAAAGAGTGCTGCCAAAAAGAGTAAATGTGCCATGAGGGTAGTTGCGTGCAGAAGTGAAAAGGTAGCTCAGAATTGAAAAGTGAGAAGATAAGAATGACAGAGCACCGAAATGCATAGAGAAGGCTGTCAGAGCGCAAAGAAGGCTGTCAGAACGCAGAGAAGGCTATCAGAGCGTAGTAAGCAGAGTGGTAAGAGTGAACCATTAGGTTGAGCTCTATGTGGGTAGATATATATGAGAAAAGCCAAAGAGAGAAATGAGGTTGAGGGAGAGCAGTTGAGAAAGAGCGACTGAGAGAGTGTAGCAGCAAGTGCGTAGAAGGAATATGTGTTTCCTAAATTGAAAGAGAGGTTGGATGAGCAATAGACCAATAAGGGTCTTGTAGAAGTGAAGGCATATTTATGTCAATCTAAGATTCAAAATAGAAATCCAAGTTGGTGCTTGGAATCAGGGGTTGGTGCTCCTTCCAGTTGGTGCTGGTAAATCAGGGGTTGGTGCTCCTTTCTGTTGGTGCAGATAAATTAGGGGTTGGTGCTCCTTCCAGTGGGTGCTGGTAAACTTTTTGTAAAGTTGGTGCTTTGCAAAGGCTGGATTTGGATGGGTGTCCAAGCAGTCTATTTTTGAGGAGTAGCCAAAGCTGGTGAACCTCGTTAAATCTTGTGTTATGTGTTGCTCTCTTGTGATACTTGTTTTATCTGTTTTAAGTTTTCATTGCTTCAACTTTAAGAGTTGAGTTTTTAAGTTTTAAATAGCTACACTGATTCACCCCCCCTCTCAGTGCCATTGTAAGAGTAACAACTTGTTGAGTAGATATGAGCAAGTTTTATGTGGACTTGTTGAGCAGATTTGAAAAAGTTTTGAGTGGACTTGTTGAGAAAATTGGACAAGTTATGTGTGGACTTATTGAGCATATTTGATCAATTTTTGTGTGGACTTGTTGAGCAAATTTGAGAAAGTTATGTGTGGACTTGTTGAGCAGATTTGAGCAAGTTTTATGTGGAATTATTGAGTAGATTTGAGCAAGTTTTGTGTGGACTTGTTGAGCAAATTTTTGGTGCAGATTTAAGGATAGATTTATACCAGAACAGAGATAGATATTAAATAGATTTGTACTAGATCGAAGGACTATGTTTAGTGTAGATTTGAGACAAATATTTAAAGGTGACAAAGCGGAGAGGATGAAAATCTCCAGTGGATAGCGGTCCATCATCCAAGGTAGTGAGGACATGTATTTTGAGTGGGGACAAGAGTCTTTAGTGGAGAGATATACACAAGCCAGTGTAGTGGAGGTATTTGTCTTCAAGAGGATAACCATCCAGAGTAGAGGAGGAGTTCTCTTGTGGATAGAGATCCATAAAATTGATTTAGGGGATTGGTGTCTCCTTTATACAGAGGTCCATAAACATTGTAATAAGAAAAGGATTCCTAAGAGTTTGATTGAGAAAATTTTAGTGAAATATTTTCTCCGTGGAGTAGCCCACATTGGGTGAACCACATAAATTGTGGTGTCTCTAATTTGTGTGGTGATTTGTGCATTGCTTTGATTACTACTATTGACATTACTATATTTACATTGCATAATATTTATTGGGAAAAAAGTAAAAAGTGGTCTTATACTGTTCAACCCATCTCTTAGTATAAGCTTGTGTTCTTCAATCACCACTAAATAGGTGATAATGGAGTAGACACCAATGAAGCAATAACTATGGAAGGTGAATATATTGTCTTACCCTTTGGCATGGAAGAATTTGTAGAGACAAATAAAGTGTCCATGGTGGATTGAATGAGAAAAATAGAATTTTTTAGAAGAGAGGGAAAAATTTGAAAATCGAGGAAGAAGGAATGATATACTTGACCTAGTGAGTTATTCACTCACAAAATGGAGTTATTCACTCTTGAGAAAGGACTTAGAAATTTTTTGACTAGTAGAGCAATTGGTCATCAGGATGAGCAATTTTCCTACTAAATGGAGTGCTTGACTTATTTATGCCATGAATTTACTCATGATGCTTTATTTGGATAAATTTAGGAAAGAATAGATATGTTTATTCAATGAGGAGTAATTCTTGCACTAACACATGAATCACTAGTTAGCCCTTGCCTTTGTAAAAATTCATGTAATGGCCTAAAAGTGCTAGAGGTAGGGTGATTCATATAATGGAGTAAAAAAATAACTCATGATTGATCTAAGAAGAAGGGATGTAGTTAGCCTTGGTAGGGTATCTTAGTGTGGTTCTACCCTAGGTAACTCATGAGAGGTACAATCTACATCAATGGAGTAGAGGGCTAGTCAATTGGTTTTATCGACCAATGTAGAGACAAATATGTGGTCCATTTGTTTATGTGAGTATGAAAACATTTATGGTAATGCAAGATTAGAAATGATAGTTAAGAACTTTGAATGGAATAGGAACATGGAGTTATGTGTAAATCATTTGAATATGAATATAATAGTAGCATAAAGTGGGGTTATAGGGTTTTTATACCCCTTGAACTACTTACACCCTATATTAAATGGGACAAGAGGGTAGGTCAATGTGAAAGGCCCTAATTTACCTATTTGGTAGGTGGGAACATTGGAAAGGAAATCTATGGGTTATTCACTCGCTAAAGCAATTGATTCACTCATTAGAACTACACCATACCTCTTTTTTTTAGGTTAACAATGATAAAAACTAATTCAAAAATGATGAACTTATCAATACAATAAACTTGATGTCGAGATGATTGATATTACAAATATAGAAAAGGATGGAAAAAAAGATTTGGAGGGGGAAAAAAAAGATAAAGAGGGAATAGTTATCAAAAACATAATGGCTAAAAACAAAGAAAATGATCTATACATATTTATATTTTTCATAGACTAAGTTTCCATCAAATCAGTTGGAGGTGTTGCTCATTCACTAAAATTGGTAGTGTCATTTGATTCATTATGGTAAGATTACAAATATTTGGATCTACAATCTAAAGGATCTAATATGGTCCACTCTAGAGGGAGTTAAATGTCTAGAAAAATCTACTTGATTTCCATACTCATCCCATTTGAACACTAAATTCCCTTGTAATCCATCTCAGTAGCTCATTTGGCAAACCAACTTTGGTTTGCCTTCTAGTGTTGGACTATCATTTTAAATGCCTTATCTATTTATTCTTCCAAGGAAAATAGGGTATTTAGTAATTCTTACATTGGTATTTTCAATCTATAATTTCTATAATATTTGGAGGAAGGAAGTTCCAAAATAACTAGTAGAATAACTTCCTTTCCATAGACTAGATTGCAAGAAGATGACCCCATAAAGGCTTTTAGTATCAATTGATCTACCCAAAGTGCATTCCATAGTTTATTGTACCAATCCATTTATAAATCAGTGATGATTTTCTTTAGGATCCATACTATATCCTTTTTGGTAGGATCTTCTAGCCCATTTACCTAGGGGTACTAATTAGAGGACACCTTGAGCATGAACCCATATTCCAAGGAAAAAATTATCACTTTAAACCCTATTAAGAAAGTATCATTGTTAATAACTACTATGGATGGTCTCCCAAATCTAGAGATAATATTCTATACTGGTTGGACAATTGCTTCTTTATTAGGTAATTTAAGTAGTATTGATTTGACCCATTTTGTGAACTAATCAATTACAATAAGGATCCATCCATGTCCTATAATAGATAGGGGCTAATATTGCAAGTGAAGTATAAACCCCATTATTGAAAGTGATTAATTATGATGATAGGATTTAGGTGTATTGGTAGTTTTTTTCTTCTTCCCATAAATATAAAATAGGATTTAAAATTTTTGACCCATTGGAAATAGATGGAGAATATGGTAGGCCAATATTATCTAGTTCTTATGATTTTATGTGTTGTGGTTAGCATGGAGTAATATCCTCCCTTATCATTTTAATATTTGATTAGAATTTTTTTAACACATATCAATAAGATGCTATTATATCCATTCCTAATAGAATAATATATATCCATGTATTGTACATTGCTTTCTATCTTAATTAAGCCTTGTTGTCCTCTTCAATCATCTCAACCACTAGACGGGGTGTGGACCATGTAGTTGAGGCTATTGTGAATTGTGTAGAGTAAAATAATAGGGCCTTTCTTGATATCATGGGGTTTGTCTTAGTCAGAGGCCTCTGGGATTTTAAAAAATGTTGGCTCCTTTACAAAATGTGATCTTGGATGCACATTTCCTAATCTAATAGCTTAGGGGAAAAGGGTTAGAGAAAGAAAAAAACAAAGATAGCAAAAAGAGAAAAAATTAAGCTAACAAAGTGGTGATGTACTAAATATCAAATAAGATACCCTTGTATAGTAGCTCTAATCGTAATGCATTGGCATGAACACTTCCTCTCCTTGATATACATAAACACATATTTAAATGCAAGCACACACATATAAATGAGAGGGGTTAGGGCATGTGAAACAAACAAATTAGAAACAAAATAAATGCATAGGACTCCAATATATATATATATGTGTGTGTGTGTGTGCAAGAAAAATCATTACAAATATTATGCTAGGAGAAGGGGTTTGGGTTACCTACAAGACCACCCTAAGATACGAGTACTACTATACAAAGATAAATTAAGGGAAAATTTATACAAATCATAAATCCTTTACAATGATAAGACTATTACTATTTATAAATTATAGTTAGAGAGGGTTTCCCTCCAAAAATTTGCAAGAAGGATTGAAGACCTCAACTTCTCCTATAGACATGAATGAGGATATATACAACTAATGTTGTTAGATGTCAAACCACTTGTTCTAGAATGCTAAGCTAAATGATGTGGAAATTTTATGGTTAATTTTTAAATAGTGGTATGTCCACTATCTCACCTAATTTTCTAGGAATTCTCTAGGATTACTTCTTTTTTGTACCTAGATCTAATATTCCTTGGAAGTTGCTAGTCCTTTGTACTATGCTTCAAGTTATGACTCACTCTTACTCTTGTCATATTCCTTATGTAGGATGTTGGCTATTTACTAGGACTTATTTTTCTAGTCTATATTGGGGTTTAAGACCTCAAAGATCTAGCTAAAATTCTTTGTCAAAAATAATTTGGTAGAAACTTCCTTCTGATTTTATATCAGATCTTTTATATTCTGATCTTCCTTCTCTATATATCCTTTATTTTTGAAACTTTTCTACCTTATTTATTTGTATCTTACTAAAATATTTGCTTATTAGAGGGTGCCCTCCCCTCACATTGATCAATTATTTATTCCACTTTCCAACTCTAAGAGAAGCCATGAATGAATATTCTAAGCTTTTGACTTTCCTTCTACTCATAACTTTTAAAAAAACATGATCTCATTAGATTGGGATCCTTCTGCCTTCTACCATCTTGATTTTTCTTACCTAAGATCAACATCTTAAGTTTAGTGAGAAGTCACTATAGTTATAGAGACTCACAAAGGCCTTATTGCTTTTTGAAGGAGAACTCAAATTTTTCACCTTTACTCTTGAGTATGGGGTCAAATTTTTATGTCCTACAAAGAGAACACAAAAATGGAAAATATGAAATAAAAGTGAAACTAAGGCTCACAACTTGTTCAAATTTTTTTTATTTTTTACCCCCTTATTTCTTTAATGGACATTGAATTTGCTTTATTTGCTTAGGTTGTTTATTTGAGGGGGGGATAAGCTTAAGGATATCATTTTAAATGAATTCCATTTTTTGGTATGGAGAGGATGCCCTCTTCTATGATTTTTATCTCAAATGAGTTTCCATATTTGTAAGTACTTATGATAAATGACCCACTCCAGATTGCATCAAACTTGGTATGGTTTTCAGGTTTTCTCCTTTCTTCATCCCATTTGAGGACCATATCACTAGATTAAAATGTTTTAAAACTATTCCTTTTATCTAACCATATTTTAACCATTTTTGAATACCTTAGAAATTTTTTTTAGTTTTCTTTCTTAGTTTTTCAAGATTCAACAACTTTCCTTGTTCTTATTGTTTTTTTTTTTTAAATAATTTGAAAAAACTTGTATTAAAACAAAGATCATTCCTTGTTCTTATTGTTATTGCATCATTTTCTTGTAATTCTAGCTGGAATAGTAGTTGTAGTGCTAGTAATTATTTCTATATGGGTAGATTATATTCTCTTTCATATACCAAATTATATGAGGAACATCCTAATGCCTTATTTGGGGTGATACAGTAAGCCCATAAGGCCATTTTGAGATGAAGGTTCCACTATCACTAGTTTTTTGAGGTAATTCTTTTAAAAATCCTCAACAAGTTCTTATTTGTAGATTTTGCCAAACCATTACCTTTTGGGTAATAGTTTGAGGAAGCCTTTAAATAGATGCTATGGTTGAATATAAATTGAGTGATTTTTGACACTATGAATACCTCGGTATTATCTCTAATTATAGTGTTGGGGACACCAAACTTGGTTATGATGTCTTCTAAAAAGTTCTTTGATTACCTTCTTAGTGGCTTCTTTCATAGGAACTACTTCAAGCCATATTGTGAAATAATATATATCATTAAAGATCCATTTTTATCCCTAATTAGATAAAGGGTTAATTATTCCTATGAAATCTAGTCCCCATCGGAAAACATTTTTGTCTATGAATATTGGTCTTAAGGGCATGGGTGCATTTTCTTTCTCCTGATAAAAAATTACATTTGTCACAATTTCTAACCCATTGGTGAGCATATAAAAATATGTTAGGCTAATAATATCCTACTTTCATGATTTTGTTGGCTATTGTTTGGGCTAAGAAATGTCCAACCAAAAATCCTTGATAAAATATTGGCAGTAGAGACTATGCTTGTTCCTTTTTGATACATCATAATAGTATTCCGTCAAAGTTCTTCCTAAATAAGACCTCACCAATCATTATATAATGAAATTTTTTAATCGAAAAGGTCTTCTTTGGGACCTATTCAAGTCTAGGGGGTATCTACCTATTTGCATATATTAAATCCTTTGTTATACCCAATATGATTCATTTTCCCCTTTATTAATCAGAGTTTTATTTGATTCTATTTCCTTCTTGTCATTTCCTAAATTTATTTCTTCTTTGATTGCATATTCAACTAGCTATTGGCAAAGTACTCTTTCTCTAACTTATTTTATGGGTTTCACTTCTACATTGTATTCTAGGATATTACTAATCCACCTAGACCTTTTCTCAATAATTTCCCTACCTATTATATATTCTTGTTGGCATTTTTGCCACATTGAAATTTTGTTGTAAATTTGCCAGTAAAACTTACAAATGCTTTTTGAGTGTTTTCACACATTGAACATTTTTTATGGGTGTAATTTTGGGTGCAATTAAAGTAAAATGCTTTTCCCTTCTCCGAAATGCTTTTTGTCCGAAATGGCCTTTTCGCTTTCCGAAATGGCCTTTTCGCTCTCCGAAATGCCTTTTGCTTTTCAAAATGCTTTTTGTCCGAAATGGCCTTTTCGCTTTCCGAAATGGCCTTTTCGCTCTCCAAAATGCCTTTTGCTTTCCGAAATGCCTTTTGCTTTCTTTGTTCTCATTAATTTTCAAAGAAATCAAGTTTCCAAGATTGGCCCCACTTATGGCAGTAGAATATTTTCCCATAAAAAGTCGTAAGAAAAGGACAAATATTGGGGTACAATTTCATTTCACATAGGATGAAAGTATTAAGTGCACATTCCAAGCAAAAGCTCGTTTCAGGCTAATTGAAGATGAAGGCCCTTTTTTGGGTGAAATTTCATGTTTTCAATGAAAATCTTCTTTGAAAAAGGATTAAGATTGATGAAGTTAATTCCTGTGGCAATATTATCACCAAAACTGCCAGGTGCTTTGGACTCCAGTGCAATATTGTTCATTTTTGAGGCACCGACCACTTCGTGGGTATGCATTTCCAAGGCGCCACCATAGAGAATGAAATCAGATCATTGATTCCTGTTGAAGCCTGATATGCCATGTGATAAAATCAGTAGATATTTTCTTTGGCATTTGTTCATTGGTTCATTATTGTTGTCGAGGAGAGAATTGCTACTATTGGTGTCTGAGTGGCCGACACCTTGCCTCCACATGTATTTAATGAAAGAGGCGAAAACCTCTATAAATACTAATCAAATTTCCATTGTAAAAGGAGGTTGGACATTTTGCAAGAAAACTTCTTAAGTTCTCTGCATCAATAGAAGAGACTTGGATTCTGAAATTTGCAAGCATTATTATGTGTGTGATTTCCTTCTATTTTTAAGCATTTCTTTTTATGCTCATGTTCCTGTTGTTAAGTTTCAAATTCTATTTCTGGATTTAAAACATTGCTGGTGAGTGAGTAAGTTTTGAAATGTGATCTGAGGGTTGTCCCTACAAAGGTGTGAGTAAAATTTTGTTGCTTTCCTTCTGTTATATGCTATTATAAAACTTGGTGGAATTTTTGTTGTTAGTCTGCCCCAATCCTACATCTTCGGCCTGTGGCCATATTTCCCTTTCTTTTCGTTATTTTCAGTTTCTTTCCCGCAACTCTAGTCTTTAATAGTGTAGGATTTAGTAAGGGAACCAGCCCTCTCTGGAGATTGGTCCGAAGGAATTTTCTCTTTCCCTCGACCTTTCAATGTTGGCCGAGTCTAGGGTGCACAAGTGATAATATCTTGTACTTAGGAAGATTTGTGACCAACATTTTTGGCACGCTCGATGGGACTCAAAAGAGTCCATTCCTAGTAGAATTTAGGTTTGATGTTCACCTTTTTTCTACCGAATGATTAGAGCATCTGGCGACTCGATCATATCCAAAAATCTTTGAACGTGGGGATGGTGAAAGTTGTACTCCATGATCACAAGATCGAAGGCTAAAAAATCTGAAAACCCCATTGAGTTTTTTGAACTCGATATCCAAAAATTAGGTGAAAACCCTAGGTTGGTCACCCCGTCACTTACGTCATTTACAACATCCTCACAAATAGCTGGTGTGTTTTCTATTTCTTCAAGTCCAGTTAGTACTGCCACCAGTGTTCCTCCACCCCCACCTCATATTCTAGTTCACATGGCACAACCGCATCAACAACAATAGCCACCAAGGTAGTTCCCAACATGGAACAACTTAGGAGCCTTGAATTTACAAGCACAAAATTTGGTCCCTCAAGCTGCATTAAAAGCTTTGCCTACCTATGATGGTACTGGAAAAACTGCATATGAGCATATCCAAGATGTAGCTGCTTTGGCCATGATTCATGACATTGTAGATGAGGATGTGATGATTAAGTTATTAGTCTTATCACTGAGAGGAAAATTGCTCTATTGGTACCGATCGTTGGAGCCTGGCACCATTACTTCATGGGATCAGTTGGCCGAGTTGTTGATCAAGAATTTTCATGAGCAAGCTGATCCATATTCTTTGCTGCACCAATTTACCACCATTCAGAGGTATCCTCAAGAGGATATTGTAGATTTCAATGTCCGATTTGCATGAAGTTGGCAAAGAGTTCTAGATGGTTTGAGGCCTACACATGAACAAGCGGTATTTTATTACCTTCGAGTGCTCAGCACTGATATTGGTATGGCAGTGCGCCAGGCCAATGTGAACACATTTCCAGATTTGTATACACAAGCTCAAAAGGCCGAAGCTGATTTAATTGTTGTAGGTAGGCTTCCTCCAAAGGTAACCATACCCATTATTCTTGATCTCCCACAATACCTTCATTCTAACACATTCTCGCAACCAATGCCGATAATGTATTTGATCCCCTCATGGAATTTGGCACCTCCTCCGATCGCTCCTATCCCGGTACCACAATAGTCAGCTCCTAGTTTCCCATAATTACCTACCCCATTAGCTCCTCAATGGCCTCCATATATCCCTTTTCCTGCATTACCTGCACCACCAGCACCTCTACCTTTACCGACACCTCCTGCCCCCTCAAATCTTGATCCTTACACGACACTTTTGCAAGAAGTGAAATCTGCTAATTCAGATATAAGAGCAATGGGTAATAAAATCATAGTTATTGAAAGAAAGCAAGCCGAGAGATATTTCCAACCCAGGAGATTTCAACCTCCACCAATCACCAGGGAACAAGCGGCTTCAACAAGCAAGTTGCCTGAGAGGCACCCAACTGTATCGATGAATGAGGAAGTTGTCCCTATAGATAGAACATACTGGTGCTCTACATGTAATGATCCACATGATGAGGAGACTTGTATGGTTCATTTGAACTACGTGCAAACACTAGCTGCAAGCTCTTCTGGAGGTCAGGTTAACATGATTACCAAAATGGATCACAATTTCATGGTTCCATTCGAAGAACAAGTTTTAGTTCTCACAAGAGCTGGGAAGAAGCCAGTCACAGTAGACCTAGCTGAGATGGAACCGTTAAGGGTACCCACTGACCCAAAGATGCAAAATGAGAAGAAACAAGTACAAGTGAAAGTTCCTACTTCAACACCAAAGCTAGATTCACCTATTCTATTAAAATATCTTTTACCACCACAAGCAAAGGAAATATTGCAAGAAAAAGCCTCGACTTCATAGGCAAGAGCTGAAACAGAGGAACAAGCTAGAGAAAAGCTCAAGTACCCATATTTGACTAAAAGATAGAGGGTAGAAGCCACACAACAATATCGAAGCAAATATGAGGCCACTAACAAGGAGTTTGGTTCATCCACATACAATATTGTTGAGGAGTTGAAGAAGATTCCTGCTAAGGTTAGTCTTTATGATGCATTACAATTACCTAGGCAAGTTGATATGTTACAAGAATCATTGAAGTCTATGAAAGATAATAGGAAGAGTCCTACCCAGAAAATTTTTGCTCAAGCATTAACTACTTCAGCCACTGGAAAGAATAGACCACCCCATTTCTATTTGTCACTCAGGATGGAGGGTTGGATAGTGCACAACTGCATGATTGATTCTGGTGCTGACAACTGTCATGCCAAAGGTAGTTTGTGAAGTCATGGGTATGGAGTATACAAGGAGTAGCCCTGGAGTCTTGCAGTTGGATGGGACACCTATGAAAATAGTAGGTGTGATCAAGGATATTCCCATTGTCCTTCATAGTATGCCACAAATCATGGTCATCCAGGAAGTGGTAGTAGTTGACCTGGAACCATACTTTAGCATGTGCCTCTCAAGGGAGTTCATAGCTAAGCTGGGAGGATATATTTCCTTAGACTACTCACATTTGGAGATACCATTCAAGGGAAAGAGGATTTGCATTCATAATGAGAAGCCCTCACCTTTTCACATTGAGAAGTTGGAGGAAGAAGAAAGTTCCCCAAGAGCGGTTAACATGATGACCGAGGAGTTAGGAGAAATTGATTTAATGGAAGAAGCACTGGGTGAGCTTCAACTCGAGGATGAGTTTTCACTCATGGACTTCAATGCGATGGTTGGAACAGACATTGGCTGCTATACTATCATGAAGCCAGAGCATATTGAAGAGAAGGTTCCTATTTCCCTCGATCCTATTGCAGATCAATTATGGAGAATGTATTTTGATGGTGCCAGATGCAAGAATGGTGTAGGATCCGATGTTGTGTTGATCTCTCTCGAAGGGTTGCAAAAGACTTATTCTTATAGGCTAACTTGGGGTTGCACAAATAATGCAATAGAATATGAGGCCTTATGCCTTGGATTGAAGAAAGCTGAGAAGTTGGGTATTAAATAGCTATAGATTTTTGGTGACTCTGAACTCATTATTAATCAGATCACTAACAGGTGTGTGTCAAAGCAACACTACTTGAAGGCTTACCACAACAGAGTTTGGGACTTGTTTGAATATTTCACTTCTTTAAATGTTCAAGCAATTTTGAGAGAGCTAAATAAACATGCAGATATTCTGGCCTCTCTTGGTGCTAACTACTCTCCTATTGAGCAAGTAGTTAGAAAGCCTAAGATAGTTAGGGTAATTTACAGACCCTCGGTTCCTAACAAAAATCTCTATTGGCAAGTATTTGACAATGATGAGCAGATAGTTAACTTCTTGCTTAAAGAAACTGCAAGCGCTGATGATAGAGTCCTTGCTGAAGAAGAGAGAGAAGGGATGATTCAACTAAAAAATAATCACATCCCTAGGGGATTGATTACACTTGAAATTCTATTCGACCAGAGTGATCGGGCTGAGAAGCACAGGATTAAAATTGATGCGAAGGATTATAAAGAGTTGCATTTGGAGCCTAAGAAAATTATCAAGGTTGGAATAGATGGCACCCCAGAAGAACTAGAAGATATCAAGAAATTGTGTTTCGAGTATCCAGATATTGTTGCTTGGAGCTACCATGATTTGAGGGGTTACGATAAGAATGTGATCCAACATACTATAGAACTATAGGAAGGGGTAAAACCTTTTTGTCATAAAAAATAGCCTATCAATCCCAAGATTGAAGTCCTCATGAAAGCGGAGTTGTTGAAGATGTTGGAGGCCAAGATAATCTATCCAATCAAGCACTCAACATGGGTGGCTAACCTGGTCCCAGTACGGAAAAATAATGGAGACATTCGGTTGTGTGTTGACTTTCACAATCTAAACCAGGCATCTTTAAAGGACCATTACCCTTTGCCTCAGATCGATCAAATCCTTCATGTAGTAGTTGGTGCCCAGAGATTCTCATTGCTTGATGGTTTCTCTGGGTATAATCATATTTGGGTGAAAGATGAGGATCAATATAAAAACAACATTCACCACCAAGTGGGGTACTTTTGCCTACCATCGGATGCCATTTGGACTTTCAAATGTTGGTGCCACTTTTTAGAGGGCTATGGACATTGCTTTTGGTGAGTTATTGAATAATATTATTGTGATCTATCTTGATGATATGACTGTGTTTTTACATCGTAGAGAAGACCACATTGCTCATTTGAGGTAGGTGTTTGAGAAGTGCCATGAGTTTGGGATCTTGATTAATCCGAAGAAGTCAATATTTGTTGTTAAATAAGGGAAGCTATTGGGCCATGTGATCTTGCAAGAAGGATTGGCAATCGATCCTACAAGATCTGAAGCCCTCCTGAGGCTACCATTTTTAGCCAATAAAAAATATTTGCAATCTTTCTTTGGCCAAATCAATTTCATTCATAAGTTTATCACTGATTTTGCTCAAGTGGTGAAACCCATGACTGAGATTTTGAAGAAATATGTTGATTTTAAATGGACTAAAACAAGAAGACATGCTTTCGGGGAAATCAAGGAGAGGATTACTCAGGCTCCAGTATTGATTAATCCTGATTATTCTAAATATTTCATCCTCTATGCGGTAGGCAAACAGGAGAGTTATGTTGCAGTTTTGACACAATCGCAAGAGGATGGAGGTGAGAAGCCAATTGCTTTTTTGAGTCAGGTTATTTCTCCTCATCAAGAGAAATATAATTTTATTGAAAAACAAGTATATGCAGTAATGAAAGCATTGAAGAAATTCTGACACTTTGTTTCTTAGAGCAAAATGGTTGTGCATGTCATACACCCTGATGTAAGAAATTTTATTCTCCAAGGATAATTAGGGGACAAGAGAGCAGGTTGGGTCTCAAAAATTCAAGAATATGATGTGGAGATCTGACCAACCAAGCTAGTTCATGGAAGAGCTCTATGTTCAGAGCTAGCCAAAAGTGCAACTTCCGAGTCATTAGATATGTTGTATGAGGATAGTCTAGGTGAGAACATTTGCACAAACCATACCGCTAGCAATATTGATTGGACTTAAGATCTAATCAATTATTTTACCTTGGATCCACATCTCACTGTCCTTCCTTAGCCCTAGCCTCTACAAACTTTACCTCTATAGCCTAAATCCTAGCTCTCAAACCTACATCCTATATATCTAGGGTCTTAATCCTAGTCTTTTATGTGGTAGTATCCACCCTCAACCTAGTGACCTCTACCTTGAGGTCTCTTGTCCCACTGCTCTCCCCTACCTTTAGAATCCTCTTACCCTTCTTGGGAAAGTTAGGTCCCTCCTCCTGATGAGGAGATGCTCCCCCATCCTACTAGGTTGAATCTCTCCTCTCCTCCATATGTCTCCTCCCTGGTCAATCATGTCTCCTCTTAGGGTGTCTCCTCCATATGTCTCCATATGTCTCCCACCTTGCAAATGAACAACCAACCCTGAGAGAAGGTTTGCTTACCTCAAAAATTTTACCTTTGAAACTAGCCAGACATCTCCCCAGTACATTTCTGATGATGGGAGTGAAAGAATTGCTTATCTGATAGCTATTTTTAACTTTTTCCACAACACCAACCTCAATAGCATCATCAGTAGTATGCATACCATCAACGCATCCCTAAAACTACTATTCAAGAAATATGGTCAAAAGAGCCTCTATGGCTGAAGAGATTGTCGATGATTAGAGTTGGTTTATTGTGTCTTTCGAGCTTTTTTACCTTGCATGGAATTTTTGGTACTAATATTTTGACCCCTGTGTGGGCTCTAGTTTTGTTTTCCTTTATGTTCTCCTTAGCCTCTACATGGGTTCTCTCTTTCGATATTATGTTTTATGTTAAACATCCCCAACATTGGTCTATTTTTTCTTTGGTCTAGTTCATGAAGTGGCTAAGGTGTAGACACCCTATTTTGTGCTTATCTACGTACTTTTCATCATATGCTTATGTTTCTAGTTTTGGGCATCAGTTAAAATCCATATAATATAATTTCTACCACCTATCAAAAAATACTAGTCCTATTGATAGGATCTTTATTACAATAGGCACCCATTGTATTGACTCTTGAGGACTGATATTGTGAAGAGAATCAATCTCATTTTCCATGGTTTACAACAAGGTAAATTGTAAAACTCACCTACTATGGTTGAATTACACAACAGGGAATACACCATCCATCTTAGAATACCTTAATACTGGATTGCGCTCTATCCCTCCAAATAAACCATAATCATAGTAATTGCTCCCCTTAACAATAAACCATAACCCACTATCCATGGAAAAGTTGTAGATAAAATAAAAAGAATAGACCTTTGGAAGCAAAACAGATCTTTTATACTACCATAGGATATGGTTCAATATGAAAATGATAGCATTGCCACTGATAAATTCAAGTAAAAAATTATTATATTTGTTGCTTCATCTACTCAATCCATTAAAAACATGTGGGAAAAAAATAAAATAATAACATAGATACAATGTGCAGATATTCAAATAAAACAAGGAAAAAACTACTATAAATATTCTCCAAGTATGTAAGAACAACTCTAATTTCCATTTCTTTAAATAACCATCATTTAAAAAAAATCTCACAAGCCAAATACAATAATACATTGCTCCCTTCCTTAATTTGGCATAGCACATTGTTAATTAACTATTTTTAGTAACATCCCCAAATCCTAAACCCTTTGCATCCCCAAACCCTAAACCCTTTACATCCCCAAATCCTAAAACCTTTGTATCCTCAAACCCATAAAGGACTATTCTTAGTATGTGCCATTATATGTTCATTGATGTTGTCACATTTAAAATTTTGTTCATAATGCATGGCTTCAACAACTTTGACATATCCTTCTTGCCAATATTTTCTAAGTGTCAAGTTTGGGACCTTGATAGTGAGCATAACAAAGAACAAAGAAACCAAAAATGTTCTCCAAGTATGTAATAACAACTCTAATTTCCATTTTGCAAAATAACCATCATTTAAAAGAAAAAAATATTAACCATCACTGCAAAGAAGAAAATTTCCTTAAATTTTGAATATAATTTTTCCCTGCATCCCCAAACCTTGAGTCGTACATACCACTTAAAAGCTTGAGCTCTCTATATATCTCTAGATTGAGCGATATTTCCAGCCCTAGTTTGAGCTCTCTATCTAGCCTCCATCTGAGTGAACACCCTAGCTTGAGCTCTCTGTCCAACCTCCATCTAAGTGAATGTCCTAGCTCAAGCTCTCTATCTAGCCTTCATCTGAGCAAACGCCCTAGCTCGAGCTCTCTATCCAACCTTCATCTAAGTGAAACCCTAGCTTGATATATCTATCCAACCTCTATCTAAGTGAACACCCTAGCTCGAGCTCTTTGTCCAGCCTCCATCTGAGCGAACACCCTAGCTCAAGCTCTCTATCCAGTGGGAAAAGTGAAATAAAATTCTCATTTTACTTTTTTCATGGTATTTATATTTTTTTCTTGAGACCCTAAGAGGGTTGTTTTAAACTGCCCTCTTAGGGTTGCCTAAACCATCGTCTTAGGCCTAAGAGGGTGGTTTAAAACCACTCTCTTAGATCTAATAGGGAGGTTTATAACCGCCCTCCTAGGTCTAAGAGGGAGGTTTATAACCATTCTCCTAGGTCTAAGAGGGAGGTTTATAACCGCCCTCCTAGGGTCACCCTAAGAGGGCGGTTATAAACCATCCTCTTGGAGTAATGCTAAGAGGATGATTATAAAACACCATCTTAGGATCTATAAGGGCGGTTTTTTACCATTGTAAAAAAGTCTTATTTTAGCCATCGTTAAAACCCTTTTTTAGTGTAGTGAATTTGTTTGTACCTTTATCTTGCATTTAATATTTTGAATTTAAACTTGTTCCTTCAAATACATCTTCAAATCAAGTAATATTTGAAATAAAAGCCCCTTTTCTTTGAATTGTTGTTCAATCAAATGCAATATTTATTTTTTAAATATTTTTTGGTTTTTTTTTCCTTCTATAATTCTTCTTCATTTTAATATTCTTCTTTGTTTCTTTATTTAATTAATTATCTTCAAATTTTATTTCCAATATTTAATTTTCCTTTAACTAATTTCTTTCCAAATTTTCTTTAGTATATTTTATTCACTATTCTTTCAATTTTTCTTTCTGCTCATAATTGATCAATATGCACCTTAGAGAAATACTATTCAAAATGATTGTACCTTTCAATGCTTTAAAATATGGGATGCAACTTTCTATACTTTGTCTATGCTATTATATTCATTCTAATGAATCTTCCGCATCCTTCTAAATTTTCTTCAAGAATGCATGTCATTGTTTTTAATGCAACAACTAGTGTATAATGTGTTACTTTTATAAATATGTGCTTAGATAAATCTTAGTGTGTCAAATAAAGTATGTTTTTTTTTTTAAATTACATGATGGTAGCCACTGTGAATCCGAGCAAGCTATCCATCTTCTTTTATGGCCACCACACTAAGTATGCTAATTTTACAAATATAATTTTTTGTGCTAAAAAATACCAAATTTAAAATTGCGAAAGAACATTAACCTAAAAATAAATTATTTAAAATCCTTTTGCTTAATTTTTTTTTAAAGGAGAGGATAAAATTGGGAAATATGTTTGTAGGAAGAAAGTATTTATCGTATATCCCTACCAAAAATAGAGGATTGCTTGGATTCTCTTAGGTATAATCAACTTAGCTTGATGAGATTCATACCACATAGTTTGTTTCCTATTCAAGTCTTGAATTTAACAAATCAAGAGTGCACTAGTCACCAAAAGAAAACTTTGTCTAGAATAATTATTAGATGCAATAATTTTTTTTTTTGATAAGTAACGATATATTTACAACGGGTTTTTTAGAGAAGGATCCCAAAACCTTAGTTACATAAAAATCCGAGGCTAAAAATACGAATAAAAATTGGGGCTGCACCCATGGGCAATGATCCGGGGCCCGGGGCCCTGGTGCCTACAAAAAATACCGTCTAGGAAACATAACATCAAAACTTGGCCTGAGGCCACCATAACCAGTAAAATCCGAAACACGCCAACCACCAAAATCATAGAAACTGCACGCCATTGCTCCGATGGGCCCTATGATCGAGCCTGGCCTGAACGGGGCCCAACCTGTCAGGTCATCTTTACTCCCTATCAGGGCCATCGCCCAGCCTACACTGGAGCTCGACCAGGGCATTGGCAGCAGAGGAAGCCACTTGGGCAGATGCAGTCAGGGATCCAATTGTCGTGTCGAGAAGGGCCTTGATAGCTAAATTTTGTAGCCTATTTTCAAAGTCAAAATTGACTTCAATGGGCTCCGAGACCTCCACCTTGGCCTTTTTGGTGTAGCCAGTAGCCCTACTGTTGTCAAGGAACGGGCCTTTATGAGTGGCACCAAGATTCGAGGCCTCACCTGGGCCCTTTTTTGGAGTCCTACACTTTCGGGTGGGTCTGCGCCGCTTTGAGGTAGGGGAGCCTTCTGGGGAGGGGGTCTCCTTGGAATTAGAAACTATAGGGGAGGCACCGGGAGAGTTAGCCGCTTCAAGGGGGACAGAGGATAGGGGAGGGATGTGGTGGAGCTACGACTGATTAGCAAGGGCATGCCTATACAAGATGGCCATGAGGCCTTGGTGGGAGGGTCGGGAGTGGCTTCTATGAGCATGATCGATGGAAAGGCCCAGGGAGTATAGTAGGAATCAAGGGGTGCTGACCAACGTGGCCCCTCGGAGGTGGTTGAAGTAGCTAAGGTGAAAATTGAATAGTCGCTGGTCCGGATCATCGTAGGTGATGTATTGCATCACCGGGATGATGGCCTCATCGAAGGGGGTCGAGAGGTTGGAGCGAAATAGATTAGCCTTGTCCCATTGCTGCTCCGAGAAGCGGGACAACTCCTCCTCCCAATTGTGCTTATCCCGTCTGACGACTCTGCCTTTCTCCTCATGATGCAAGCCTGTAACTTTCGTCAAGAACTCTTTGGTCACTTTGAAGTGGAGACCCTTCACCGTGACCTCGCCATCATTCCAAGAATCCAAAAAGCTTTGGGTAATTTCATCATCGGCTCCTACAAATTTGCTGAAGAAAGGGGTAAATTTTTTGGCATTGGAAAAAATCCTGGCCGACTCACTCAATTCAAGCATGGAAGGCTCGAGGAAGATAGTTTTGGTAGCCATGAGGGTCAAACTGACAGCCCAGGGATAGGGGAAATAGGGGATACCTGACCAGAGATGTGGGGACAGGGGAAGGGGGAAGCAGACAAGAATGCGGGAGAACTCAGCATGCGACAGATTTAAAACCTTGTAGGGGGCCACGAGGGAGGGAAGCCGTCGATGTCAGGAATGAGCGCTAGGGGTTGGGTACAACATGAGGAGGGAGGGGCTAATGGGGCACGGCTTATGGCTACCACATGGGGCGAAGGAGGAGGGCCACTGCCAGCGCTCCAGGTGGCACAAATTGAGCGGGGGATCACCTTGAGGGTACCTCATGGGATAGAGTTGTGGGCAAACTAAAGTAGCATGGGGATCCGATGGCATGACATCCAAGGTGGGAAGGTCATAGAGGGCTAACGAGCACTCCATATTGGAACTTCCAGATCTCCCAATGGAGCAATGCAAATCCAGGCCAGGATGAGCCGATCGTCTGACATGGCCGATGACACTTGGCACCGCGAGGGGGATCGAGATGACCAACTCACGGGCAGGAGAAGGACAGGGTCCAGTCGACGTGGTGACATAGAGGGGGGAATCCCCTGGCCACTGGAAGCCATGATGGCAAAACTTTGGGGCCCCGAATCGGGGCAGGCTATGCACCAGGGTCCTCATCATTGCTGGAATAATCTTGCAAAGTAATTTGGGCTAGAGCTTCGAGAAAGTTCATTGTCCAGGTGGTGAAGTCTTCAGCTGAGATGGCTTGGTTTGCCATGAAATCAGCCACCCTGTTACCTTCTTTGTACACATGCCAGAAGGCATGGTCGGGGAGACCCTGGAGAATGGAGAGGGCTTCCCGGATGGTGTTATGAATGCACCAAGAGTAGTTTCCTAGGCTACGGGTGGCTTTGATAATAACTTGGGAATCACCCTCGATGATGACTTTTGAGGGTGACTCCCTGAGGGCGGTCATCCCACTGATTAGAGCTACTACTTCAGAAAAATTGTTAGTCTGGATGCCGAGCGGGGTAGCATACACCATGATCAGGGCCCCATGGCAGTCTTGGATGACCCCGCCTGCACTAGAGGGCCCGGGATTTCCTTTAGAAGCGTCGTCAAAGTTAAGCTTGACCCATCCGAGGGGGGCAGTCCACCTTGTCAATGATCGATGGGAGGGGGTGAGGGGGGACCAAGGGGGAAGCATAACTACTAAGGAGGATAGGAGGGTGGCCTCGCCCAGCCGTCGAAGTGCCTCGGTCAAGGGGATGGAGCGAGAATTCTCAAGGGCGAAGGTCATCGCCTTGGTCGCTATCCACTGGGGGGAACGGGCTGGGGAGGAGAAGGCTCTATTGTTGTGCTCGAGCCAGAGTTGCCAAAGCATATGAGGAAGGTAGGAGCCCTAGAGGAAGTGGATGAAAGGATGGGCAAAGGGGTTGGGCCACTATGACAGGAGGTCAGAGATGGAGTTGGGGGTCACCCACTGGATAGAGAATTGGGAAAGGATGAGGCCCATGACTTTAGAAGAGAAGGGATAGCTGATAAAGAGGTGATTAGTGGACTCCCAGGTAGCACAACAAAGGAAGCATCTATTCAAGATCTAAAAGCCCCTCCTGATCAGATTCTCGATCATCAAGATCTTGTTTTGGATGGCTGCCCATACGAAGTGGCTAATTTTGGGGATCATCTTCTTGGCCCACACATGTCGGGTTGGAAAGGGGGCCTCATCAGGGACTCTTTGAAGGTTGTAGGCAGATTTGACAAAAAATATGCCACTGGGAGTACCATGCCAAACACATCTATCGTTTCCTTCGGAGGATGGGATAACAGTCACCTTGAGGAGGCGCTGGAGCCTGGAAGCTTGGAGCGGGTGCCTGGGATTCAGGATGGGTTTCTAGGTAGCCCACCCCTAGTTTTGGGAAAGATAGGCCAACACTCTGGGCCCTCTATCCACCAGCCCTGGTTTGAGGATGAGGAGATCTCTATCAGTAGTCAGGGCCTCGTCGTGAATCCATCTATCTTCCTAGAAGTTGATCATGGCTCTATCCCCAAGGATCCATCTGGTCCCTTTTTGGATAATGTCTTTGGTGGAGATCAGGGACTTCCAAAAGGCTGATCCATCTTGGGGCTGAGATTCACTGAGGAAGGGGTGATGATGACAATATTTCCTATGCACGATGCTGACCCACTCATCAAGGGTATTGGTGAACACCTTCCAAGCATGTTTGGACAAGAGGGCCTTGTTCATGAGGGTCACCCGCCTGAGCCCGATCCCTCCCTCACCTTTGGGGTGGAAGACTAGGGACCAGGAGACTAGGGGAATCCTCTTCTTATCTTCACTACCTGACCAGAGAAAGCATTTCTAAATTTGTTCGATGTGAGCTGCAATGGAGGTCGAGATTCTGAAGACCGACATGAAATATATCAGAATGCTTTGTAGGACTATCGCCAAGAGGGTGGCTCTGCCAGCCTGTGAGAGGAGGTGACCTTTCTAGGGGGCCAACTTCCTCTGAATCCACTCAATCATCCCGCCCCATAGGGCCTTGGAGGACGCACCTATGAACAGGGGAAGCCCGAGGTAGGAGGAGGGAAGGGAGCCAGGGGTGCAGCCCAAGATCTGCCCGATTCTGATTTGCCTAGCCAAGGGAGTATGGATGAAGAAAATATTACTTTTTTGGAGGTTGATTTTCTACCCGATCGCCTCCTCGTACAGGGTCAAGATATGCTTGAGGGCCTTGGCTTGAGGGATCAAGGCTGAGGTGGTGAGGATGGTGTCGTCCATGAACTACTGATGGGACATGGGGGGTAGGCCCAACACAGGCCTGATGCCCGAAATGAGACCATGGGAAATAACGCTCAAGATGGTACACCCCAGGGCCTCAGCCAAGATAATGAAGAGGATCAAGGATAGGGGGTCACCTTGGCAAAGGCCTCTGGAACTGGGGAAGAACCCAGTAGGGGATCCATTGACGAGGATAGAGAACCAGGGGGAGGACATGCAGTTGCTAATGAGCCTGACCTAGGAGGGGTGGAACCCAAACTTAAGGAGGACCTTGGAAAGGAAATCCCAGTCAACTCTATCAAAGGCCTTGTTCATATCCAGCTTGAGTAGAAAGGAGGCCTTTTTGGAGAGGATAGTCGAGTGGATGGCCTCGTGCATGATTATGATGCCATCTGTGATCAGTATGCCTTTGACCGAGCTTCCCTGATAGGGGGCAATAATCAGGGGAAGGATATCCTTGAGGCAGGAGGCCATGGATTTAGTCAAGATTTTGTACAGGACATTGCACAAGCTGATGGGGCAAAAATCCGAGAGGGATCTGGCTGCCTGGGTCTTGGGGATCAGGGCTATGAAGGTGGAGTTGATACCTCTAGGGATGGAGCTGGCAGTCTGAAGGTCCCGGATGGCAGCACACACTTCTTACCCGACGATGTCCCAGAAGGATTGGAAAAATTAGGGGGAAACCCGTCCGAGCCCGGGGCCGCCTCAGCCTTCATGGAAAAGGTGGCAGCATGGATTTCAGAGTCAAACAAGGGCTGCACAAGCATCTCATTTGCCATGGTCGAGATAGAAGAAGGGATATGTTCCAGAAGGGATTCTGTCACTTTAGAGGACATGGGGGGCTATCACCTAGGAGCTCCTGGAAGAAGTGGGTGGCTTCAACCCGAATGTCCTCTTCTTCCTTGATAATTCTACCATCGCTGCCCACCAACTCAGCAATTTTGTTGGACCCCCTGTTCTTGAGCATCAACGTATGGAAGAACTTTGTGTTTGCATCACCCTCTTGGAGCCATAGGGCTCTCGACTTCTGCCTCCAAAAGGTTTCTTCCTTGGCCAGGATGTTATGATACTCGCTGAGAGCAAGGCATTCCTCTTCCCTGAGCCCTAGGTCTTGGGAGCCTACTTGAAATCTGGACTCAAGGACTTCGAGTTTTTCCTTAACTGTCACTTTGTTTTCAAAGATGTTACCGAACACCTCTTTATTCCATACCTTGAGTTTCTCTTTGAGGTATCTCATCTTGTGGAAGACTTGTTTAGCAGGGCGTCCAGGGACTAGGGGAGCCCACCAATAGCCAACCTGGGCCCGAAAGTTGGGATGATGTAGCCACATGGACTCAAACCGAAAGGGCCGCTTGGGGGAGGGGTGATGATCAATTTTGAGGAGGAGGGGGCTGTGATCAGACCCAATTTTGGGGAGGGCCAACAAGGTGGCATCGAAAAACATGGGAAGGGCTTCCTTGGACAAGAAAACTCTATCCAACCTAACCTGGATATGGCTTGCTCCCGCTCTTCTTTTAGACCAAGTGAACCTGGCTCCTTTTAAGCTGATGTCCATGAGCTTGTTGAGGATGGTGAAGGCTCCAAAGTCCTCCATGCTTTTTCTTGAAACCGCTGAGCCCCTACTTTTATCAGAGAGGAACAAGGGACTGTTGAAGTCCCCTACCAAGATCCAGGGTAGGGGGCAAAGGCTTCTCTCATCGAGCTGATTTCCTTCCATAAGGCCACTTTCTCGATGGGGCTATTAGGAGCGTAGACATTGGACAGAATCCATGAGCACCTTGACTTCATGTAATGGACTAGAATGTTGATTATTCTGGGAGACGAAGATATGAGTCTCCCCTCAAAATATCAGGGATCCCACATGCATAGCAAACCCCCAGTTGAGCTAGCCGTAGGGGTCGACAGGGACTCACAATTGTGCCAGGTAGCTTGGGCTATGCACCGGGTAGCAATGTCATATATTTTGGTCTCCTGGAGAAGGAGTAAGGATGGGTAGTGATCCCTATGAAGTTAGCTGAGGATCCTTTTCTTGGGGACCCTATTGAGCCCCTTGATATTCCAGGTGATGAGCTTCATTTGACACCCTTGTGGGGTCGCTTGCACCCCTTCCTGGCCTGAGTGGGGGGTTTGGGTCGGAGGGCGTCCGTCTTGGAGAAGCTCATGCCAACATCAGAGAGAGTTGCCTGGGAGCCATTGGCTATGTCATATTTAGTGATCCTTGTCCACTGGTCGCCTAGGGTGGACTGCCCTCTTTTGATTTTGTTGCTAAATTTTGTGGTGAAAGCCCTGCTTCGAGTCATCTTGGGGATGACTTCATTGGGCCCGAACGAAGAACTGCCTTCAACCTCTTCATCTGACCTCTCAGATCTGCATTCTAAGGGGGAAAGCCTAGAAGGGGCCATAGGGAAGGGCAAGAGGGGGTCAAGGGGAGGATAGCGAGAGTGTGGGGGGGAGAAGGGGACCCTGACAGAGGTGGGAGCTGGCAGGGAAAGGAGCCCGTGCGGATCGTAGGCCTGGGGAGGGGCACAAGCAGGGGCCTACAAGGAGGGATTCAAAATGGGCAGGGAGGGAGAACCTAGGATCGGGGCCCCGAAAGACGACCCAGGGGAGGGAGTAGCAGAAGGGGAAGCCTGAGGAAGATCGACCTCTAGACCAGGGCCTACATGAGAGTCCTTTGGGGAAGAAGGGGGGGCCTCCTTGTTGGTCCAGGCCTAGGATCTATGGCCATCACGAGGGGGCCCTCGAGATGGGGCCTGGCCTGATCGAGAAGGGAGTTTGGGGATAGGGCCATCAACCTTTTTGGATACCGAGCATTGGTGGGAGAGGTGACCATGAGTGCAGTAGGTGGGGCAGAAAGAAGGTTTGTTTTCGTAGATCAGGGACTGGCACCAAAAGGACCCAGAAGAGATGGTCATCGAAGAGGGGAGTTCAGATTCGAGATTTGCATTGACACAAAATCTGGCATGCACCATTCGGGATCCTACCTTGGTAGCGGGGTCGAAGGCCACCAGGTCCCCGACTGACTAGGCAATGAGTCTTAGGATGTCTTTGTACCACAGGTGGAAGGGAAGGTCTGGGAGACGGACCCAGACTAGGGAGAAGTTGATGCTTTGGGTGCTAGGGTGGAAGTCAGCTCCATAACGCCTGAGGAAGAGGCTTTTGTGTCCCAAAAACCAGGGCCCACCCGACAGGATATTTTTGGCATCCTCGCTATTATTTAGTTTGATGATGAAGAAGCCCTTGGTAAGGGCAACCAACTGAATATGCCCAAAAACCTTCCATTTGGAAGTCGCCCATCTATGGACGGTTTCCATGTCTGGACGCCCTCCTAGGAATTTTCCTACCAGGGAGGCAGAGGATCCAATGACCAAGGAGGAGTAGACCTCCTCCTGAATAGAAATGTGGGTGCCCTCGAGGGAAAGTCCTAGACCCAAGGCCCAAGAAGGGGCCCTGGTGCCTGCCAAGATCTATTGATAGGAGGGTTTGGGCCTGCCCGAAATAGAACCCTGCCTAGGATCGGGAGGATTTTTACCTAGGCCTACGCTCGCATCGAGGTTGGGCTAGGGGCCTGGGCCCAAGATGTCATCCCCACCTTGGCAACCATTCAGATCAGGCGCAGAGCCATCCTCTGGGCCCGTTGAGGGCCCTGCTGGCCCGGGCCCGGGCCCTGACGTGCTCGATCCTGATCTCGATCCCGATCCCACCAAGAAACCTACACCAATCTCTGAACCTATCCCAAATCCTACTCCCTCTCCTGCTCCTACTCTTTCTCCTGCTCCCGCTCCCGCCATCCTCTCGATGCAATAATTTCTTTCATATGTGAACAATTCATGCATTTTTCTTCTTTGAATTGGAAAAACTCATATGTCCTAGGTGTTTTGTTCTATTCTTATCTAAGCTAGAAAGCAACTAGAAACTTGAACATTTTATTTTATTTCTATTTATATTGGGTAAAAACTGGAAACTCAAACATTTTTGTTTGTTCCTATCTAGACTAGAAAGCAACTTGAAAAAACATAGACATCTATTATTTTTTAAAGACTCGGGAACATGAACATGCAAGAATAAATATCAGGGATATCTCTACTAAAAGTGAAGCTTGAAGTAAGATAAAATTTTGAAATTTGTGTAGGAACAAATTTAATACCACTATTTTGTCCAACCACAAACTAATATCAACAAATATCATGATGGTAATTGAAACATATTACAAGTAGAGAGATATAGCAGACACAATAATTAGCCATTGAAGGGAAATGACCCATGTGATATTCGATATCGACCACTCTTTTGCCTACCTCAACTCTTAGATAAATCTACTATTTTTGGGTTTGAATTTTTATTATTCTTATTTTTCATATGATTAGTCATCTTCACCAAACTTTTATCCTCCATGTGAATCTTCAACTAATAGATTTATTTTCACCTTTCATGATTTTACTTTAAAGGATCATTGACTAGCTACTATAGGGACATTCAATATTCAAGATTTTTTTGTTTTAATTGAAGCCTATACCAAGTTAAAAAAATATAGGGGGCATGTGTTTGAATGGAAATGATTATGCCTACTCATAAACATTATTATGAAAACTCACCAAGCTCTCTCTTAATGTGGCTTTGATACCATTGTTAGCTAATGCTTAGGTTCAATTAAAAAATCTCAAAGTAGGGTTCATAAGAACTCAGGTTAAACTCAACAAGATCATAGATAATATTCTCACACAAGAACAAAACCAAGAAGATATTAACATACAAATATATTAAAGTCACATATGATACATATTTTTTTCTCATTGATTCATTCTTTCTCTCTAGCCATTGTTTTATAGATCATAGAGTCTCTTTGCATTCTTGAGACTCTTCAATATTTACAATTCTTCATCTTCATGTTCAAATATCTTTTCATCTCTTCTCACTCTCATGGGAGATATGACTTCAATTTTATTATGGGATGTAGCTCTCAATGATTACATATATCAAATGACTATATAATGACAAATCTGCCAAAAAATATAATATTCTCCAACAACATAATAGTTTAGGTCTTGCATTATGAGAACAAGGTCTTGGATTCAGCTTTCATTGGTTTCATAACCCATACCTTGGGTATTATTTTTTTGTGTATGTAAATTAAGCAACCAATATTCATAAGACAAATGTCATATTTTAATTATTCATTTACCATCTCAATTGGCTATCCTATCACTAAGTAGCATCAGTAGAATTAACACATGGAGGTTACAAGTGGAAATCTCTAGTTGGTTGAAAATATTTTTAAAGTTTATTATTTTATTTTTTACTATTTTTTAGTCCTAATATTCCTACAATTTTAGAGGCCATAAATTTTACATATAGAATCATTTTATACCTTTTTTTAAATTGTATGGTTTTTTTAGCTCTACATATTGGTGACATTTATTAGGGGTTTGTTATTATTTGAAGTGTAAATTGACATTCTTCTTGTCGATACAATTTTAACTACAATTATATATTGATATAGAAATTAAAAATCTCTTCACATCTATATCATAGATAGATTAAAATCCTTCTTTATAAGGTCACATGTTAAAAAAAAATTCTTGTTTCTTTTATCATTGTAGGTTCGATGTCTTCATGGGACACAAAATGTCTAAATTCAATTGATTTTAATGGAGTGGTGGTTGGTTAGTTGTAATATATTTGAGAGGTTTGAAAAATATATGTTTATCTTTCCCTTTTCTCATAGTGGATGTTCAATCTAACTCCAACCACTTATTGGTGTGATGATTTAGAATTTATTGTGTTGCAAGAGGAGTATATTTTGGATGATCAGTGTAGGACACACCTTGTTCCTTTGGGCCCTTTCTATTCATTGAGGTTGATTATTCAAAGACCTACATATTTCTTCATGATTCATTTGCTTTCTCTTGAGATTGGGGGATGCTCAAGATGTTCATCTAGGAGGTAGAGTTATAAATTCATGTTTGGGTACAACTTGACCTAATTCATGTATCTTTAGAAATACTAGATAGTAGAAAACATTGGCCCATATGAGAATTTATCATAGGGGTATTTATCATCTCTAATATCTTTTGTCTTTGGATTATTAGTTTAGATTATGAGGGGTGTTGAAATATTTATAATCCAACCTTATTAGTCCAAGGCTAATAATCATGAAATACCTACAAGTGATATTGAAGTAGCCTATGGTCAAGTGTTATGTAAGCCTTTGGAAATTTTCTATGTAATCCTATGAGCATTATTTTTGTAAGACTAAAAACATTTTGATGTAATTCTATAAATATTTTTGATGTATTCACCCTTAGTGATATTTTTAATCCAGCTATGTGGTTAACGTTGATTTAAGGGTGTAGTATATTTAATATATTGTAATTTAATGTTCAAGTCATGTAATTTTTATATATAAGATATTAGAGTTCCTAAAGGTGCTCATCCCTTCTCTTATTTCCTTTCATGTTACTTATCTCTCTATTTTTCTCTCTATTTTTGTATATACACTCTTCTATGTCATTCTTCTTTCCTTTTTGCATATGATTATTTTAGGATATTTTTTTAAAAAATATTATGAATTTCAATGCAAGATAGATATCAATTTTTAACAATAATAACAATAATAGTAATGCCACTATTGCACTACCTATGAATTTGATGCACAAAAATCCTAATCCATAAAATAAAGATATACTATATCCATAAATAACTAGGAAGAGGAACATATAATTTTAAGATGAATCCATTCATCTAAACTTGTTAACATAGAGGAAAACGTAAATGAAAGGAAAAAGTGATAAGCCCATAAATATAAAATGGGAGGGTACTATAACAACACTAATAGGAAGATATGAATTCAAATATGAAAACCATCATAGGTTTGAAATATTGATAACCAAACAAGATTGAGAGAGAATAAGAATGACAAAAGTAATGTATTTATAGGTGATCAAATTCAAGACACATGTAGACACCAGATACCTAATAAGGTATTGCCTACAATAATATGCAATTCAATTATCCACGTGATGTGGTCTACCAACAAGGACGCCACTTGTATTATTGGTGATGTGACCCGAGTTCAATCCCCACCACAACGAATGTGTATAAGAAGTATTTCTAAAAAAAATATGCAATTCAAATGTGGCTAGGCATTATTATTTTATAAACTTAATATTGTTAAAAGTGATAACCTATACAAATAAACTTAATTATATTATTAATTTTAATTAAATAATAATGACTATGAAATTTGTAAATATTTATTAAATTGTATTATAATATATATAGTTGAATAATATAGATAAGTTATTTTTTAGTATATATATATATATATATATATATATACAATGTATATATTTAATTTATTTATTGTAAATTAAAAATTATATATTTTTTAATTTTTTATAAATAAATTTAACTCTTCATTATGATTGGCAAACAATAGAATATGAGAAATAGTGGATCAATACTTAGAAACAAAAACAAAATATGCATCACTAGCATCTTGTAACATTTTTCTATATGCTTGGAGATTTAAATAATTTATTTCAATATTTTCCAACATCATATAATTAGCATCACTACAACATGGTTTTTTAATTTTAGGAAAAGTAAAATAAAACATATATAATTAAAATTTAATTTTTCTCCTTGAAAAAATTAGTAACTTTCATTTCATATTTTGAAAAATAAATACAATGAGATAGAGTATTTTATACCCTCATATAGGCCTTACTAAATGACCCCATTAGAGTTATTCTAAAATCTTCCAACAATGATTCAAATTCTTCTAAAAATCCATCAAACCAGCTACAATAGTAATAGCTTATTAAAAGCCTTTAGTCATCTTATAGAGTGTCATTTTGGTACTTCAGCCTTAGAGCCATTAGCCATCTTAGAGATATGATCTTCATTATTAATAGACATAAAATGAAATACAAAAATATCTTGTAAACCATGACTTCTATTAAAACACAAAAGTATCAAAAGGGTATAAACTATGGTGGAATCATAGTCCCTTACACTACTTCTTTCTTTAATCAAGTACCAACTAGAATATCCAAGGTATCTTTTGATAGACCATATGCCTCATCATTTAGTTTTTTGTAGTTATATTTATAAGATACCTTTGCAAATGATGTTTCTAGTAATTTCACTCGCTCATAATAAGGCCTAAGAATCAAATTTTGCATCCCCATTAATCTTGAAGCCCAATCCACCATCAATTTTGAGTCATCAAAAACTTTAAGTTTTGATATTCCACGTTTCACTACCATTCTTGATAAAAATATTAAAGCCTTCCACTCTGTCACATTATTGGTGCCTTCACCAAGACCAAATTTAAAAGTAAATTTATGACTTTCATCTTCATATAACACTCCTCTGGCTCCATATCTATCTAGATTGTCTTGACAAGTTCCACCAAAAAAATCCTAAGACTTTGTAGTATCCACTGTTAAACTACCAACATGTCTTAAAGACTTTGGTTTTAGTATTTTTGTATACCTCATAAGTATACTTGATTTGAGATTGAACTTGTATAGGTAGAATTTCCTTACTCTCAAAAAACATAAAATTTCTTACCAACCACACACCCCATGCCAATATTAATAGAATTTACCTATGTTTCCTTTAAACCTTTCTCTTTGAACCATCATTGCATGTTCTCCAACAAATTCCTTGTTGTCCACTATCCCTTCCCCTTACTCATAGGTAGAATAGACCTTCATACTTCTCTCTAGAAATCATAATAAACCAATAGGTGATCCATTGTTTTTCTTCCCTTTTACACAAGCTCCATTGACTTGGACTTTGACAGGACCTCTTTTGCATAACATCTCATGTCAATACCTTTTTAGCTACAGCTAACCAACAAAAAATTCTGATTTTTAAGGATGATTTCACCTTCCAAATCCTCCTCCACCACCAAAGCACCTCCTCATTATTATCTTCATACATTATCTCGTATCTTTCATTAGTTCTAAATTTTCCACTAGTTAGGTTCTTTGACTATACTAAAGAGTCTTCTTCTTATCTAAGTCTTATAAAAATCCTTGTTAGATCTCTTGTATACGTACTCCATTAATATATGTTAACTGTCTAAATTACATTAATTTAATTTAATATAACTTTTTTATTCTTAAAATGTATTTATAAAAGTAGTATGATCAAATTTTCTCTTATTTATTGTTTGATTATTAATTATAACAATAAAATATACATAACAACTTCATTTTTTTCCTTAATTATATAATTTTTTTTTTAACTTCACACTTTTTCCTTGGTTATATATATATATAGCTTTAATTTAAATTACCTTGAGTTTGAATTTATATTTATGCATTAGTGCTTACTGAGTAATGCAAAACTCCAAATTGAAGCATGTATAAGTGTAAGCATATGGCACTCCAAAATTAGAATATGTAAGTGCAAGATATAAAGAAATGTGGTCATAGTTAAAAGCACATACATGGCATTAAAATGCATTCATATCACAAATTGATATATTGACCATATCATGGGTGTGATGTGCATACTCTCTTTAAAATACACTCAAACCTATAAATATTTATAAAAAACAATTGTATATATTAATATTTAAATAATATAATAAATTATTATTAAATTAATAATATTTATAACCAATTAAATAATAATAATAATAATAATATCTAAAGTTTTATCTGTCTCACTATTTCTAATTTTGACAAAAACAACCACTCTTCAAATAAAAATGAATACCCTCCAACTAGATTGATTTCCTTTTTGAAGGTCCCTCACATTTTATAATTCCCCTCCCTCAATTTGGGATGCATCTTTAGTATAAGATTTTAGGCTCTAGTTTTCATCTATTTTTAATTAGCGGTCTTGCTTTTATTGATGTGAGAAGTGCATTTACATTTAAAGAGGCAGAGGGACTTGCATTGTATTTTTGTTAGGGTTGGTGCTATTTGCCACAAGAATAGACTATTCCTTCATCTTTAAACCACCCTTCCCCACCCTGACTTGCCTTCTGGCAGTCTGAAACCATTTACAGTCGACCCACTTTTCCTGCACCCCCACCCTTCTAGAGCCTGAGGCGTGGAATCCCTTTACCGTCTATACTGCAAAAATCTCATAAATCCTTCACAGTGTACCAGACCCGACTTTTTAGACATTAAAACATGGCACGAGGTTCTTGCTTACTAATTATAAGCCAAATTCTCTGACGCTACCGAGATTCGAATGCTAAAATTACTCAGGGATACCAGCTGTGCTGTAATCCTGTATTTTGTCTCTCCTGTTTTATGTGGACCGCATGTTCTGCTCTTGTGCAGGTTTTTGTTAGGCCCACTGACATGCAGTTCGATCCGTATTGCATTTTGTCATGACGATTGGGACCGCAAAGGAATCTGCATTATGACGGTATTGCCTTTCTGCATAATAAGTGAATGGATCAACTCTTACTAGCCGCTTCAGAAGAATCAAATGATCCTACCTGCTACGGCTCTATATATGTATATGTAGTCTGTGCTAGAATTATTATACCAATTATTATACCAGAAAGTGACTGCTTTGTTTGTCATGACAGGAAGATTTTAGGGTTGACAATGGTTGCAGGTAGCTTCTCGGCTCTTGGCGAATCCAGTTTAGTTAGGCAGTTGAGTGGAAATTAATAATTTTAAAATGGTGAAGATTGTACTTTCATGGATGGTGTAGTTCTCATTGAATTAAATGTTACAAAATAGATGTCATTGAATTAAATGATATGAATTTCGTTAAAATTTACATGAGAAAATCAAACGTCAACAATTAGGGTTTTCACCAATATGGTTTTTAAAATATTAAGAAATATGGGATAGAGAAACAAAAGTAGTATCTATGGTTGTATAGGTCATAAACCTTCAAAGTTTTATCGTCGGTGAGATGGAAGTATTGCAACATTTACAGCCTTTTAAAATTCCTTTTTTTTCTTTAAATAATAAGTATGGTGCTAAATTTTTTTTTAATACGTTATAAGTGGTTTTCATTGGAGCCATTTTTATAAAAAAAAAAAACAAAATATTATATTTATTGTTATATATATTTTTGTCAAGATTTTTTTCATTTTTTTTTCAAATATATTATTCAGTTTCTTGAAAGTGTTATGTATCCACAATCAATTCATTGACATCATTTTGATTAACATAAAATCTCACTTGGGTAGTTGCCTTCTAAAATTTGAATTTTACTAGGATGAAAATCAACACTACAATTTGCTAATTTATCTATTACCCTATTTCATTTTCTATAAATATGCTCACACTAGGAAGAGATTACCTCTAGTAATAAATGATGAACATCAACATTAATATTATTTTTTATCCAATCTCCACATTTATTTTTGTTAATAGCATTGACGATAATTTGTAAGTCCCCCTCAATTGAAATATAATTCCATCCTTTTTCTGCTACAATTTTAATCCTTGTAAAAAGTGCCTTAGCCTCTACAAGGTTGTTAGTTGAAGTTCCATATGATTTTGAAATAGTGAGGAGAATTTTGCCTTCACTATTTCTAAAAAAACCACCTCCACCATCTTTTCCTAGATTTCTTTTAGAAGCACCATCAAAATTAATTTTGATAAACCTAATTTTTTGACAACTCCAATTTACCATAGATCAAAGTAGATCTTTTTTTATTTATTTATTTTTGAGATGACTCTTCCATGTATGTTCAAATCCTATAGCCAAGTTATTCTCACCTTTTTTTTTCTACAATTGAGACTTACCATGATGAGCACCATATTTGTAAATATTCTGCAAGAGAGGCACAGAGAGGTACTAATGCAGTTCCAAACATGGGCATGATTTTGATATTTATTTTTAAAAATTCTATTATTCCTTTCAAACCATAAATTCCAAAAAATAATGGCAAGGCCAATCCTCCAAATAATACATAATGCTTTAGCTTTGAAATAACTTATACAACATTTTATCAACTCTTTCAATGTTGATGGAGCTACCCAATATAATTTTATTTTATTTTTAAAATAATCCCAAATGGTATGAGAAAATGAATAATAAATAAGTAAATGGTCTGATGTTTCTAAATCCTTCTCACACAAGGCACATTTGAAGGGTCCATAATATCCTCTTATTTGTAAAGAATATTACTTTGAATTGCTCACTAAAGAAATATTGAGGCCTTAGGGAGAGCCTCTAATGACCAAAAATTCTTCCAAGGAAAATCTTTGGGAGAAGGAAATTTTGATTGTTCTAAATCTTCATATCCCAACTTGACCGAGTATCCACCATCCTTTGATAAATTACAAACCAACTCATCCTTTCATGTAAAAGTTGACAAATAAAACTCTCGAAGCTTCTTTTGAAGTTCATTTGTAATTTGTTTGAGTTCATCTCCTTCAACCAGGTTACTAAAATAAATCCATGATTTGGAGTTTTTTCTCATAATAATATAATATTTGACCTTTGGACCTTTACATTCTAGGCATGTTTAAGCAAATAGTTTCCATTTTGAGTCAAAGATAAGACGATAAGGCTTCAACCAAGCATCAGACCAAAAATTTGCATAACTCCCTGAAGAACACAAGATTATACTGAGAGGGGGGGTGTGAACAGTATAAGACCCATTTTTAACTTTTTTCTTTCACTTCAAAAAGCAATGCAATTAAACAATAGCAAAATCAAAGCAATAATCAAACCAATGTACAAGTCATCACACAATTGAGACACCAATATAACGTGGTTCACCCAAGGTGGGCTAAACCACAGAGAAAATATTTCACTAAATTTTCTCAATCAAATCCTTTGGGAATTCTTCCCAATTACAATGTTTATGGACTTCTTGTCCAAAGGAATCCTTCTCATAATCAAAAATATATGAGCCTCCTGCCCAAAGGAGATGTACTATCCCCCAAAAGAAGTATTTATGAGCCTCCTGCCCAAAGGAGATGTCCTATCCCCCAAAGCTCTAGAAATGATACTTCAAAAGATCACTACCTCTTTTGCTGCTAGAAGGTGGAACTCCTTTCCACAGAAGATGTCCTATCTTCCTTGCTTTGGCTCTAGAGACTTTCGTCCTCACTGATCACCTCCATAGCTGCTCATCAGAACCTATACTAAACATAGTCAGTCGGTCTAGCACAAGTCCTCTCAAACTCTGTCATAAATCTGCATCAAACTCAGTCCTCTGGTCCAACATAAATTTGCTCTCAAATATCTATCAGATCTATCCCAATATTAAGCCAAAATATTGAACAAATCAATCACAACTACTCACAAGTCTTCACCAAGACTTCATCAAATCTATCCACAAGTTCTTCAACAAGAACCTATCCAAATTAGTCCATAAGTTCTCCACAAGAACCTGTCCAAATCAGTCCATAAGTTCTCCACAAGAACCTGTCCAAATCAGTCCATAATTTCTCCACAAGAACCTGTCCAAATCTATCCTAGCAAGCTCACCAAGAACTTGCCCAAATCAGCTCAAGCAAGTTTACCAAGAAACTTGCCCAATGTGAATACACAAAGAGAATTGTTAGAGACCCAATGTGTTTCATCCAATCATATCAAATCAATCTCATAGAATCATAAAGAGAATTGTTAGAGACTCAATATGTTCTATCCTTCAACTCTAAATCTCAACTCAAATCAATCTCATAGAAGCATAAAGAGAATTGTTAGAGACTCAATATGTTCTATCCTTCAACTCTCAATCTCAACTCAAATCTATCTCATAGAAGTATAAAGAGAATTGTTAGAGACTCAATATGTTCTATCCTTCAACTTTCAATATCAACTCAAATCAATCTCATAGGAGCATAAAGAGAAATTTTAGAGACTCAATATGTTCTATCCTTCAACTCAAAAATAAACTCTTTCTCAAATGAGAATAAAGATAGAAGTATTATACTTTCACAAGATCTTGAACCACAACCCAACAATTGTCAATAATGCAATATCACGGAATCAACTCCAACATAGAACCATAACTTGCTATCAAATCCTAGCCAAGTTAGTTTTCAAGAACTCAAAGCAATATCTCTCTAAGCATCAAAAAGAGGTTCAAGATATTTCCAACTTCTCTCAAATAGGAATGCTCAACTTAACCACACAACCAATTTTATCAAGCAAAGTACAACTTGATAAAATCAAATCTCAAAGGAGCAAGCCCAACTCATGTATCAAGTAAAGCATAACTTGATCAACTCAATATCAATGGAAGCAATCTCAAAACCAAACTCTCAACAACCAAACAACTCAATTAGGGTTTCAACAACTTATAACAATGGCATAAGCTTCTCACTCAAAAACCCTAAAGCAAACTTCAAATGCTTCCACTCTCATAAACCAGAATTATGCAATAACTCATAAACTCATCATGATCTCATAATGCATAATCAATACTTCCACTTTCAGAAAATAAGATCCACTCCAAATAAGGAAACTTAATTTAATCCTTTTCACTCCAAAATTATTTTTAGAAAACCATCAATCAATAATAACCATGCAAGAATGTGCCCATACCTTTACTTTGATAAAGAAGGAGAACTCAAAATCTGTCACAACACTAACTCTCAATTTGCCACAAATTAGAGTTAGCAACAATGGAATAATGCACAATTATAAGAGTCCTAATAACACCTTATCACTCCAACTCATAAATAATAAAAACTCACAAATATACATATCAACAATATTCCTTTACACCTTATAACTCCTACTTAATATATCACAAAATAACTTCAACCTCAAAAAATAATTACAAGAGAATATCCACTCAATAACTCCAAAGGCTTTCGAACCCCAATATGACATTAAGCACAATTATTTCTTAAACCCTTATAACTCCTAAAATACATTTACTTCTAAATGCATTTACCACATAAACATTAAGCATCAATAATAACAATGTCAAAGCAATATTTCTATTTAACCTTATACCTCCATCCAATTACCAACAATAATTTGCCAAGTCAAATAAAATATTCAACATTATCAACAAAAGATCTACCTTGGCCAAAAATCAATTCTCCAACCTTATGAGAAGTGTGGAGACACCAACATAAATGCCAAAGTTCTTCCTCCTCCAAACTCGTGGCCCAAGGCAATTGTTGTACCACGTGCACAATAATCCATGACCAAAAATGAAATACGCCCAATGTGAATCAATATCGACACCTCTGCCTAGCGAGTGCCTTCGCTCCATTGCCTCTACTATTGGAGCACAAGTGCCCAATGAAACTCTCAAATTCCACTTGTCATTTTACCTTCCCTTTGCTCTCAGAAATTAAAGACAAACATATTTGTCTTCCTCACAGGCGTACGAAATCAAAACTTAAACATCGAGCAATACGAAACTCAAAAATCACAGAACAATCAAAAATTGAAGGTCACAGAGTAATACAAAATTGAATGTCACAGAGCAATATGAATTCAAAGGTAATCATGCAAATAGAAGGTATTTAAAACCTTAGGAAATAATGCCCTTTAATAGTCTTTCATCCCATGCAAATTGACGTCGACGCTTCTTTCAAACATTGTGTTTTTCATCCCATGCAAGTTGACATCAGCGAGGTAAGTCTTTTACATGAGCGCCACTAAGGGTTTAGAAACCCTTTCAATAATACTTATTAAATTAATAATAATTATTTTATTAATAATAAACTTAACTTAAAGCCTTTTCAAAGGTTTGAGTTAATTTATTTATTAATAATCAAAATGGACATTTAAGGTTTTTTCAAGGAGCAAAACCTTTTCATTAAGCCAAGATGGTTTTAATAAAAACCCTTAATGATTCCAGATGGTTTTAAGAAAAGCCTTTAACCTTGTCACCATGGTTTTAATAAAAAACCCTTAAACAAACATCATGGAACTTTCAAGATATTTTTAGCACCAAATTCTTTTTGACATTAGCACAAATTCCTTTTGACATCAACACAAACTTCTTTTGACATCAATGACAACTCACAAACATGAAGCTAGGCAACATAACCAAAATTACCAACAATATCCCCCTTTGTCATTGATGGCAAACCACTATTGAAACCACTGCCAACTATCAAAACTAAAACCAACTAAAAACCATCCTCTGAAGCTTTGCTCCCCCTGACTCAAGGCTCTCCCCCTTACTAAAATCTCTCCCCCTTTGTCATCAATGGCAAATGGTCATCTTTGGGCCTCAGGGCTAAGAATGAGCCTCTTAGCTTAGCCCTTCCCCCACCTCCTATTGAGGTGATTAATTATGGGATGGGAGTAAAACTCCCATTAGGCACTGATCATCATCAGTTTCCATAGCTACCTTTCCATGATTTTTCCTGATATCCTTGTTCATATTCTTGTTCATATTCTTTTTCATGTTCTTGTTCATATCCTTGTTCTTGTTCCTGTTCAAAACCCTGTTCTTCTTCATGTTATCATCCTTGTTTTTGTCCAAGCCATTATTCATATTCATGTCCTTATTCATGTTCCTGCCATTATTCATGTTCCTGTTCATAGCCCTAAACCTGTACATTGGAACTTTTGCTCTACACCATCTGGTTGTATGTCCTTCATTATTGCATTTATAACATTTGACAATGTTATTCCTTTGAGATATACCTATTTTTGAATCCTCTCTATTGGACCAAACCTGTTCCTGTTGTTAACCCTGCAATTAACTGCCTTGTGACCAAACTGATTACAATAGTAGCAATACCCTTGAAAGAAATTACCATTTTTAAAATTTCCATTAACCTATCTTACTTGAGCCCTGCACTGTGAAGCCATGTGTCCAAACCTGTGACATGCAAAACATCTTCCATTGAACTTTTCTTGTATTTACCTCATAGACCCTTTAATATTTCTCCCCTTATGTTGATTCCTATTTTTTGATTATGTGCTATCTGAATTACCATCTGAAAACTTACTCTCTGAAGTACTTTCTTCATCTGAACCATCTTCTTCTTGGGAGCTCATACTAGATTCCTCAACCTATTCCTTTTGTTTCTTTTCAAAACCAAGACTTTTTTTATCTGTTGTCCTTCTTTGATCCTTGATGATTGATTTTACCTTCTTGGAACTTTCTTCAAACTTGTAAAGCTTCTCCTTGTACTTTTTAGTTTCCTTTTTTAAGGAAGCTACTTCATGTTTTAACTCTTTACACTCAAGAGACCTAGCTACCAACTCTTATTTGAGTTCCTATGTCTTTGCTATAGAGATATCAATATTCCCTATAAGCTCATCTCTTTCATAACGGTATTCATCAAACCTATCAATGAGTCTAGCATATTTCTTTATTTCTTTCTTTAACACATCAAGAGCATTAACAAGTTCAGCCTCAAGATCTACTTCTCCCTTTTTTGAAACATCCTCTATTTGTTTACCTTTTGAAACATCAATATCCTTTTCTGATTTCTTACCACTAGAGGTGCTACCTTCATCTAAAGCCATAATAAGATCTTCCTCATAATTTTCTAAAGCATCCTCATACATAGTATTACCAGAATTTAAACCATCATTTGTACAATCATCCTCAAGGTGACCAAAATTTCCACATCTAAAGCACTTAAGCACAACAAATATATTCCTCTTTTCTTTTCCTTCCTTTTTTGTTAGAAACAACATCTCATTTCTATCATCACTTGAAGAACTTCCATCATCACTACTAGAACACTTACTTGCTTTGTCTGTGTAGAAACTTTTCTTGTATTTTTGGAAGTACCTCTTCCCTTGATTGTTTTGCTCATTTTTGTTCTTCCTTTGATACCTGTGCTTATAATCCTATTTTTCTTCATCACAATCATCCTTGGGTTTCGGATAGTCAGTAGCATAGTGACCAAACTTTCCACAATTGAAACATTTAACAAATTTCATACCTTTGTGCTTTCTTGAGAACTTGCCTTTCTTGTTGTAGTTTGCTTCTTCATCACTAGAAGACTCATCACTATATTCTTGTTGTTTACCCTTGGACTTCTTGGTAGCTTTGAAAGTTGCCTCCTTCTTAGGATCAGGTACCACTTTAGTTCTTAACTCAAAATTTGCAAGTATACTATGAAGCTCATCCTTTTTCAATTTATCCAAATCCTTGGTTTCCTCAATAACTAAAATATTTTCACTAAATCTATTTAGAAGAGACCTCAAAATTTTATCACAAACATCATTTTCAAAAAGCTCAAGACCTAGTTTCTTCATGGAATTAACAATCTCATCCATACGAAGCATATAGTCACTAATATTTTCTTCATAATTCATCTTGAGTTGTTCAAACATACCTTTGTAATATCTCGATTTTGCTTTTTTGACATTTTCATCACCCGTATGAATCACTTGCAATTAATCCCACATTTTCTTTGTTGTATTACAATGAATCACCTTTGTAATATCTGCCTTTTGTAGACCTTTCAAAATTGCATTCATTGCCCTTGAATTATTGTGATGTAGAAGTTTCTCATCTGCTGTGTTAGCGTACTTAACACCTTTTGTTTGTATTACGTTATTTAGCTCATTGTTACAACTGATGTAACAAGTTCAGTTTACGCCGGTGACTATTCCCGACAGTGTAACCTGTTATTTAAATCATTCAGCAATAATACCTTCTAATTCGCTGGTTTAACATGGCATCAGAGCCAGTTCTGTAGTTTTGCTAGGCAGAGGAATTTTTTTTTGCAGAGGAAAAATTTTTTTATATGCTGCGCGCAATCGTGTGACATACAGTGAAAGAAAGCAACGGAAATTAAAAAAAAATATACACGCAGGGTAGCGCGACAGCGCAGACGCTGACACGGACGCAGGGCAGGCAGCAGTACCGCCCGTGCTGAGGAGGAGGAAGGGGACGGAGCACGGAAGATCACGCCCCCTCGTTGATGGCAAGTGCTTAGCGCGCTGCGTCACGAGTGGCTAGAGCCCCCTGTCGCGACGTACAGTTTCGTCCACACGCAGTCGCGACAGGACGGCAATGTCTATCGTGACGCGAACACGTGCAGGAGGGGAGGTCGCAACACCCCCCTATCGAGGGGAAGGCACGCAGACGCCTACAGGGTGCAGTCGCGATGCACGTAGGAGGGGAGGCCGCAACCCCCCCCCGTTGAGGGGAAGGGAAGGCGCGTAGGCGTCTACAGAGCGCAGTCGCGACAGGACGCAGACGTCTGTCACGATGCGGACACACACAGGAGGGGAGCCTGCACCCCCCCTGTTGGAGGACGGGGACGCAGTGATATTTGCACCGGCAACATTTGCGCGCGTTGGAGGACGACGAAGAGCAGGCGGACCGCGAGATGGAAGTCGCAGAATTTTTTTATTAAAAAAAAGAAAAACACTGACGCGTGACTTGCAGAGGAGGCCAGCCACAGCGAGCAGCAGCGTGCGACGGGCAGACTGAGGTTGAAAGAGGAGGAGCTTCACTGATCCTTCCGGATCAGCCCGCTAGCTCACTTGGCAGTGAGCTGTGCGGTAAGGCTCAGGGAGCCTGCAGGTCGGGGGTTCAAATCCCGCCGACTCCCCCCTAAGGTATAATTTTTTTTTCAAAGTTGTTTTTTTAATTATTATTTTTTAATTAAAATTTTTAATTTTAATTTTTTTTTATAGTTTTTAAACTTTATAAATTAAAATTTTAATTTTAATTTATTTTTTCATAAGTTTTAAAACTATATAAATTAAAATTATTTATTTTAATTTTAAATATATAATAATTATTAAAAATGCTTTGTTAAAGGAATTTTTTTTAAGGGGGATATTTTTTCAAAAAATCAAAGGGGGATTGTGAGTAATTTTCTGAAAAGGCAATTTGGCGAATTGTAAAAGGTGCATTTTCGGCTGTGTCCGACACCTTGTGGGTTATTCTTGTGGGCATTTTTTTTGTTGTATGTTGCATATTTCATTTTTGCACTATAACATTAAAAATTAAAATCAAAACACTCCCTAAGTCCCAGGAATAATTAAAACCCATCCGTGCAATTTATTGCACTGCAGCGTTCGGTATTTGTGATACCTACGGCCAGCACTTACAGGTAAAGCTGTCGTGATTTGGCTACTGTATCCGCCGCCTAATATAGTTGCTACAACGACGTACGAGCTTGTTCTCTATAAATCGTCGGGGAGAGATAAGTTAGCCATTTTTGCATTTTTTTACTCCATCCACTACCCTTTATCGCACTTGTGTTTAGGCGTAAATCTGACGAAGTATTCTTCATAGTGTTTAGGGGAAGTTACGCCCCACGCATGAGAAGAATCTTCTATGGTAGGTGCCATCAACAAGGCGATTCCCTTTCAGTACCGCTTATGTTCCACGTATCGTATGATCTCTAAAACTCACCTATAGTCTCCCTCACGTAAGGGCGGGTGATTTTTGTTGATCTTTCTAAATACCTATAGTTTCCCTCACGTAAGGGCGGGTATTTTGTACGGTATAATGGCCTAGCAAAAGGTATATCGAAAGGGGGACCAATTGGTGATATAAGGAACCTTCACTATGGCCGTTGTTGCAAAGTTGATGACTGATCCGCATCAGTTATTGAAAGGTCCAAATTATACACCATGGAAACATAAGATGAAGGCAATTCTCCAAATGGAAGATTTGTGGGATATTGTTACTTGAGTAGCAACTAGGCCTTCACCAACGAGCGGGATCCACGAGGTCCTTTCGCGAGATCGAGATAGCTTTTGACAAGAAAGACAGGTCGAGCAAAGGTGCTCATTTTGTTTGTTGTTTCAGATGAAGTGCAACCTCATATAGTTGACAAAGCAAGTGGTAAAGAGGCATGGGATGCCCTTAGAACCATCTATGAGGGAAAGAATGATTCCACCATTCTTCATCTTCAACAACAACTTCATAACCTGAGTTTGAGACAGGGTGAAACAGTTGAACTCTTTACGTGCAGTGTACGAATTGAAAGAGAAATTGAATTCTTTGGGAGATACTGTGGACGAAAAGCTTCTCATTTCACTTGTGATGAGAGCTTTACCTTCTTCATTTGATATGTTGATAACCTCCATCCGGGTGTCTCAACGACAAATTACCTACATCGAGTTGGTCAATCTGCTTCAACAACAGGAGGCACGCCAACTTCACAAGGATGATTCTTCCAATACAGCCCTATACACCAACGAGGCGGGGTTCTAGGAAGAAAGGTAATGGGCAAAAAGGAGGCAACTTTCGGAAAGGAGGAAATTCTCAACAGGATACGAAAGGAAAAGGCAAACAACCTCAACGAGAAGAAGAGGTGGTGCAAGATCTGTGAGAAAGACAACCATGACACCAACGGGTGTTGGCATAAGAACAAGCGAAAGGCCAAAACAAACCACAAAATAAAAACAAGCAACCCCGAGGTGAATGTTGTTGTTGAAGAATCGACTCAGATTCTGAATGGGCACACAAGGTGCTCATGACTACCACAGATTCCACACGAGAGGGATCCTGTTTGGTATGTCGATTATGGAGCTAGCAAACATATGACTGGCGACAGATCGTGGTTTGAATCATTTGTGGCCAAAGAGGGCAAACCTGTCACCATTGTTGATGATAAAACCTACAGGGTTCAGGGAGAGGGTACAGTTTCAGTCACTCTTCCTGATGGCAAGTGTCAGATTGACAAAGTCCTCTATGTTTCGGGATTGGCTAACAATTTGTTGTCAGTGACACAAATCCTGGATAGAAATATGGTTGTCAACTTTCGTGTTGAGAATGGAAAGAAGTGTTGTACTATTACCAGGAAGGGTAAGCAGTTGCAACGACTTCATATAAGCACGGCTTATTTGCACTAGATGCTATCTCTACTCCACATGTTGCCATGATTTTCTCTACCAAGGAGGCAACTTCCCTATGGCACAAGAGATATGGGCATCTTAGTTACGGCTACTTACTTGAGCTCGGTAAGTATGAGATGGTAAAGGGTCTTCCTTCCCTTTATGCCACATTGCCGGTGTGCTCGGCTGCTAGCGGGAAAGCGGCATAGAGTACCATTTGAGAAGAGCTCAACAAGAGCACGAAAACCTCCGGAGTTAATTCACACCGATACGTGCGGTCCTTTCACACCCAACGGTTGTGGAGGGAAGAGGTACTTTCGGTTATTCGTAGATGACTACTCACGAAAGATGTGGGTTTTCTTTCTCCAACTGAAATCTGAAGCTTTCGCATTCTTCCAGCAGTTCAAGAAATCCGTTGAGAAGGAGTCAGGAGCTTCTATTAAAACCCTCCGCTCAGATCGATGGGGAGAGTTTACCTCTAATGAATTTTCTGCATTCCTAGATAAGCATGGAATCAAGAGACAGTTAACAACTGCCTATACTCCTCAGCAAAATGGAGTTCTTTGAGAGAAGGAACCGTTCTATCATGGAAATGGTTCGTTGTATGCTCACGGGAGCTACTCTTGGGCAACAATATTGGGCGAGAAGTTGTCACCACTACGTAGTATATCTGTTGAATAGGGCACCCACAAAGGCCCTAAAAGGAATGACTCCACAGGAAGCATGGAGTGGTCGAAAACCCTCCATATCTCATCTACGTATTTTTGGATGTCACGCTTTCATGCACATACCGAAAGAGAAAAGGAAGAAGCTAGATGAGAAAACACTGAGATGTATTTTTCTTGGTTATTATGAGCACTCTAAAGGATATCGTTTGATAGATCCTTTGACCAAGAAAATTCATATCAGCAGAGATGTTGTCTTTGATGAAGCTTTCACATCACAGAGCACATCTAAAGTACACCAAGATATTGTGGAATCTAAGGAAGAGAAGATTCCTTCGTCAACACGGACAGGAGGTCCTTCTACATCTTCTTCAACTCCATAAAAGAAGAATCCTAAATGGTGTACAAATACAATCAGAGATGCAAATTTATCCACTCCTCCCAATTTGAATTTGGATAGACCTCGTACACGCAGTATGGCTCAAAAGGAAAAAGAAGCCAAAGAAACTGGTGAGGTTGATGATCTTTGTCAATCTTTTGAGGAACTTTCTGTAACTCCAAGTACAGAAGTAGAGGATATGGATATTGATGATGACAGGGCGTTCATGTCTACCATAGATGATCTTGAACCTGCATCAGTGCAAGATGCTCTCAGTGAGCCTCAGTGGAAGGCCGCTATGGATACAAGTATGAGTCTTTGATGAAAAATAAAACTTGGAAGCTTGTTGATCTGCCGCATGGAAAGAAACCCATTGGCTGCAAATGGGTATATAAAGTCAAGTACAAGGCAAATGGAGCAAATGGAACAATTGATAAGCATAAGGCCCGTCTTGTTGCAAAGGGCTATGCTCAAAAGGAAGGCATTGACTACGAGGAAACTTTTGCACCTACTGCTCGGATGACCACAATTCGGGTTATGTGTGCTATGGCAGCACAATATGGGTGGAAAGTTCACCGGATGGATGTCAAAAGTGCCTTTCTAAATGGTGATCTCCAAGAAGAAGTCTACATGACTCGGCTGGAAGGATTTGAAGTGGAAGGCCAAGAGCGAGAAGGTTTGCAAATTGGTCAAATCCTTATATGGTCTGAAACAAGCTCCTCGAGCTTGGTATATAAAAATGGACAATCACCTTATGCGGCATGGATTTAAGAGATGTCCAGTCGGATGCAAACCTCTATTTCAAGAAACAGGGGTTACGAGATAGTGTTGCTTGTACTCTATGTGGATGATCTGCTCATTACAGGGAGTTCAGAAACTATGATCTCTATTGTCAAAAGAAACTTGTGCAAATATTTTGAGATGACAGATCTCGGACTTCTCCATTATTGTCTTGGTCTGGAATTCAGCCAGAAGGAGCACTCCATCAAAGTGTCTCGAGAAAAAATATGCCAAGACATTCTTTGGAAAAATATCGCATGAGTGATTGCAAGCCAATGGCAACTCCGATGGAGAATGGACTTCGGTTATCGCGATATGATGATTCACCTCGGGTAGATGGTACTCTCTATCGACAGTTGATTGGGAGTCTCATATATCGACCAATACTAGGCCGGATCTCGTATTTGCTTGTCAACTATCTTTCGAGGTTCATGCGGGAGCCTAAGACCACTCATTGGAAAGCGACAAAACGTGTTCTTCACTATGTCCGTGGTACTATGGAATATGGCCTAGAATACAAGAGGAACAACAAATTCTTCTTGCAAGGATACACGGACTCCGACTATGCCGGATCATTTGATGATCGCAAGTCAACTTCTGGATACATTTTTCATCTGGGATCCGGTCCTGTCTCTTGGCACAGCAAGAAGCAATAGGTGGTTGCTATTTCATCAACAGAGGCAGAATATCGCGCCGCACGTGAAGCTGTGTGCGAAGTGATATGGTTACGTCGCATTCTGACAAGTATGGGCCATCCATCAAAATCTCCAATACACTTGTTTTGCGACAATCAGGGTGTTACGAACCTCGTCAAGAATCCAGTCCATCATGAAAGAACAAAGCACATTGACACACAATGTCATTTCATTCGAGATGAAGTTCCAAAGCACCGAATTCAGCTTCGCACATTCCCACCGATGCTCAAGTTGCAGACATTTTCACTAAGGCACTTGGACGTGTCAAATTTGAATTGTTTCGCAGCTCACTTTGTATTGCAAAATGATGTAAGGGGATGTTAGTATAGCTATTAGTTATTACATTACCCAAATAATGTAATAAAGGGGGATGTTAGCGTACTTAACATTTTGTTTGTATTACATTATTTAGCTCATTGTTACAACTGATGTAACAAGTTCAGTTTACGTCGGTGACTATTCCCGGCAGTGTAACCTGTTATTTAAATCATTCAGCAATAATACATTCCAGTTCGCTGGTTTAACATGCTGTAGTAGGAGGAAGATTTGGAATAGTGTACCCAAACTCAACTGCTTCCCAAAATTCATTTCCAGGAGCCATTAGATGAACCTTCATCTTTATGCTCCATATATCAAAAATTTTCCCATCAAGAATAGGTGTTGAATTACCACTTGTAAAATCCATTGTGTTCTTTTCAATATTTTCCTTCAAGCTGTGAAACTCTTTCGAAGGAACCTGCTTTGATACCAATTGAAGAACATAAGCTTATATTGAGAGGGGGGTGAAAAGTATAAGACCACTTTTTAACTTTTTCCTTTTACTTTAGAAAGCAATACAATGAACCAATAGCAAAATCAAAGCAATAATCAAACCAGTGTACAAGTCATCACACAATTGAGACATCAATATAACGTGGTTCACCCAAGGTGGGCTACTCCACAGAGAAAATATTTCACTAAATTTTCTCAATCAAATCCTTTGGGAATCCTTCCCAATTACAATGTTTATGGAATTCCTATCCAAAGGAGAATCCTTCCCCTAATAAAATATTTATGAGCCTCCTTCCCAAAGGAGATGTCCTATCCCCCAAAGAAGTATTTATGAGACTCCTACCCAAAGGAGATGTCCTATCCCCCAAAGCTCTAGAAATGATACTTCAGAAGATCACTGCCTCTTCTGCCACTAGTAGGTGGAAATCCTTTCCATAGAAGACGTCATGTCCTCCTTGCTCTAGCTTTAGAGAATTTTGTCCTCACTAATCACCTCCACAGCTGCTCATCAAATTTTTTACTAAACATAGTCAGTCGATCCAGCACAATTCCTCTCAAACTCTATCATAAATCTGCACCAAAATTAGTCCTCTGTTCTAGCACAAATTTGCTCTCAAATCTCTGTCAGATCTATCCCAAGTTTAATCCAAAAGCTTGAAAAAATCAATCACAACTACTCACAAGTCTTCACCAAGACTTCATCAAATCTATCCACAAGTTCTTCAACAAGAACCTATCCAAATCAGTCCACAAGTTCTCCACAAGAACCTATCCAAATAAGTCCACAAGTTCTCCATAAGAACCTATCCAAATCAGTCCACAAGTTCTCCATAAGAACCTATCCAAATCTGTCCTAGCAAGCTCACCAAGAACTTGCCCAAATCAGCTCAAGCAAGTTTACCAAGAAACTTGCCCAATGTAAACACACAAAGAGAATTATTAGAGACCCAATGTGTTTCATCCAATCATATCAAATCAATCTCATAGAAGCATAAAGAGAATTATTAGAGACTCAATATGTTCTATCCTTCAACTCTCAATCTCAACTCCAATCAATCTCATAGAATCATAAAGAGAATTTTTAGAGACTCAATATGTTCTATCCTTCAACTCTCAATCTCAACTCAAATAAATCTCATAGAAGCATAAAGAGAATTGTTAGAAACTCAATATGGTCTATCCTTCAACTTTAAATCTCAACTCAAATCAATCTCATAGTAGCATAAATATAATTGTTAGAGACTCAATATGTTCTATCCTTCAACTCAAAAACAAACTCTTTTTCAAATCATAATAAAGATAGAAGTAGTATACTTTCACAAGATCTTGAACCACAACCCAATAATTATCAATAATGCAATATCAAGGAATCAACTCCTCCAACATAGAACCATAACTTGCTATCAAACCCTAGCCAAGTTAGTTTTCAAGAACTCAAAGCAATTTCTCTCTAAGCATCAAAAGGGGTTCAAGATATTTCCAACTTCTCTCAAATGGAAATGCTCAACTTAACCACACAACCAAGTTTATCAAGAAAAGTATAACTTGATAAAATCAAATCTCAAAGGAGCAAGCCCAACTCATGTATCAAGTAAAGCATAACTTGATCAACTCAATATCAATGGAAGAAATCTCAAAACCAAACTCTCAAAAATCAAACAACTCAATTAGGGTTTCAAAAACTTATAGCAATGGCATAAGCTTCTCACTCAAAAACCCTAAAGCAAACTTCAAATGCTTCCAATATCATAAACCAGAATTATGTAATAACTCATAAACTCATCATGATCTCATAATGCATAATCAATACTTCCACTTTCAAAAAATAAGATCCACTCCAAATAAGGAAACTTAATTTAATCCTTTTCACTCCAAACTTATTTTCAAAAAACCATCAATCAATAATAACCATGGAAGAATGTGCCCATACCTTTACTTTGATGAAGAAGGAGAACTCAAAATCTGTCACAACACTAACTCTCAATTTACCACAAATTAGAGTTAGCAACAATGGAATAATGCACAATGATAAGAGTCCTAATAACACCTCATCACTCCAACTCATCAATAATTAAAACTCACAAATATACATATCAACAATATTCCTTTACACCTTATAACTCCTACTTAATATATCACAAAATAACTTCAACCTCAAAAAATAATTACAAGAGAATATCCACTCAATAACTCCAAAGGATCTCTAACCCCAATATGACATTAAGCACAATTATTCCTTAAAACCTTATAACTCCTAAAATACATTTACTTCTAAATGCATTTACCATATAAACATTAAGCATCAATAATAACAATGTCAAAGAAATATTTCTATTTAACCTTATACCTCCATCCAATTACCAACAATAATTTGCCAAGTCAAATCAAATATTCCACATTATCAACAAAAGATCTACCTTGGCCAAAAATCAATTCTCCAACCTTAGGAGAAGTGTGGAGACACCAACATAAGCGCCAAAGTTCTTCCTCCTCCAAAATCATGGCCCAAGGCAACTATTGTACCACATGCACAATAATCCACGACCAAAAATGAAACATGCCCGATGCGAATCGATCTCAACACCTCTACCTAGCGAGTGCATTCGCTCCACTGCCTCCACCATTGGAGCACAAGTGCCCAACAAAATTCTCAAATCCCACTCGTCGTTTTACCTTACCTTTGCTCACATAAATCGAAGACAAACATATTTGTCTTCCTCATAGGTGTACGAAATCGGAACTTAAACATAGAGCAATATGAAACTTGAAAATCATAGAGAAATCCAAAATCAAAGGTCAAAGAGGAATACAAAATTGAAGGTCACAGAGCAATACAAATTCAAAGGTAATCATGCAAATCGGAGGTGCTTAAAACCTTAGGAAATAATGCCCTTTAATAGTCTTTCATCCCATGCAAATTGACGTCGGCTCTCCTTTAAAATATTGCATTTTTCATCCCATGCAAGTTGACATCGGTGAGGTAAGTCTTTTACATGAGCGCCGCTAAGGGTTTAGAAACCTTTTCAATAATAATTATTAAATTAATAATTATTATTTTATTAATAATAAACTTAACTTAAAACCTTTTCAAAGGTTTGAGTTAATTTCTTTATTAATAATCAAAATGGACTTTTAAGGTTTTTTCAAGGAGCAAAACCTTTTCATTAAGCCAAGATGGTTTTAATAAAAACCCTTAATGAGTCCAGATGGTTTTAAGAAAAACCTTTAACCTTGTCACCATGGTTTTAATAAAATCCCTTAAACAAACATCATGGAACTTTCAAGATCTTTTTGGCACCAAAATCTTTTTGACATCAGCACAAATTCCTTTTGACATCAACACAAACTCCTTTTGACATCAATGACAACTCACAAACATGAATCTAGGCAACATACCCAAAATTGCCAACAACTCCCCTTATTGACTGACCATCTAATATGTTTCTTTATCAATTGTAAACTCTTTGATATGAAGTTCCATGTTGACAATCCTTTGGGTAGAGTTCTTTTCCTAAAAAACTTCATTGTATCAAGAGAACCTATATATTTTTGAAGTAATATTTTTTCCCAATTATTTCCTTGATATTTAAATAATATCCACCCAAGCTTTGCTCCTAATGCCAAATTTATAAGTCTACAATTTTGCAAGCCTACTCCTCCAATATTCTTTCCTTTACAAACCCTATCTCACTTACAAAGAGGAAACCTATTTTTTTTCTCACAACCTTTCCATAGAAAGTCTCTTTGAATTTTATCAATTTTTGATGCAATACTTGTTGGTAATCTTGAAAGTGATATCATATAAATAGGAATGAATTGCAAAGTAGTATTTATGCATTGTAGCCTTCCTACCATGGTTAATAACTTAGCTTTCCAACCTACCAAGTAAGCTTTTATTCTATCCAAAAAAGATATCCAAAGCTCCTTTTTATTTTCTTTATCAGACAAAGGAATACCCAAGTAGGTTGACTGAAAGGGATCATTTTTCACAACTTGAATACCCTTGATTTTTCCTTCTATTTTTACCTTTTAAAAGGCTCTCCCTAATGCTCCCACCTGAATAATGAATAGATAAGGATAAAGAGGATCACCTTGATGAATTCCATAATATGACTTGAAGTATCTAGCAGGAGAACCATTAATCAAAATGGAAAATTTTGTAGTGCTATAACAAAAATTAATCAACTCACACCAACTATAATAAAATCCAAACTTTTTAAGAATAACATGTAGAAAATTCTATGAAACCCTATCATATGCTTTGTTCATATCTAATTTCAAAATCATACCTAGTTTTTTTTTATTGAATGAAGAGAATGTATGGCCTCTTGTGCAATAATTATACCATCAAGAATTTGTTTATCCTGATCAAATCCACCTTGTTCCTCTGAGATAAGACACCCTAGAATGCCCTTCAACCTGTTTGCCATAATTTTTGAAATGATCTTATAAATCATATTACAAAGGTTTATTGGACAAAAATTATGAAAATATTTTGTGTCACCTTTCTTGAGAACCAAGGTAATAAAATTAGCATTGATCTCACTTATTATAGTCTTCCTTTTTCAAGCCTCTTCAACTGCATCTAACATATCACTCTTCAATTAATCTTAAAAAAATTGAAATAAAATTGTAGGAAATCCATCGAGGCTAGGTGCTTCTTTAGGATGGAAAGAGAAAACTTCTTCGTGGAGATCCTCCATAGATATCTTCTTCATCAAGCTTTCATTTTGTCCCTAAGTGATAATTGATGGAATAATTTGCTGAATTTTTTCTTGTGCCTCCTTATCTTGCCTAGAATCTGACAAAATATTTTTAAAATAATTAATTGCTTCCTTCCTTATATCTTCTTCATCCTCAATATTTCTTCCATTTGGAGTTATAATATTTTTTATATGATGAACAAAAAAAATTATTTTTGTTGTAGCATGAAAAAAATTGTATTTCTATCTCCTTCCTTGAGCCATTTCTCTCTAGATTTTTGGAACCAATATGACTCCTTTTTCAATGCATTATGATTATAATAAAGTAAATATTTTTTCTTTCACATAAGAATCTTGATTCATTCCATTAATTTCTAATGTCTCTTGTAAATTTTTGAGCTTGGATTCAATTTCTTTTTTTTTTTTTCTTTAAAAATGTGACCAAAATATTTGACATTCCATATCTTCATTTACACTTTTAAATATTTCAACTTTTAAACAAACATGTACATACATGATCCTTCAAATTTTGATTCATCCCACCATAACATAACCATCTAGAAAAAAATTAAGGTCTTGGAGCCATATAGACTGGAAGAAAAATGGCTTTGGATGACCATTGTTAGGTGACTCACAAGTCAAAAGAATGGGTTGTGATCTGATCTTGCTCGCCATAAAATATATGAAGAGATTGTATTCTTTATTTGCAACCATTTATTGCATAATAATAATCTATCCATTATTTATGCTATATGTTTTTTTTCGATACATCTATTATCCCATGTGTATTGAAATCTTGAGAGACTAACATCCCAAAGCTCATTTGAGTATGGTTCTTAATTTTTACCTTGACACTATTCTTTTAATTTATTGGACAATGTATAATTTTATTTTAAAAACTTGATAGTAATATTTTAATAAAGTTAATAACTAACCAAAATCAAGTATAAATACTTAATAAAGTTATATATATATATATATATATGTTGGTAAAAATTTATTGAATCAATAAAACCATACAAGAAATAGAGAATCCCAAAATAATAACCCTTACAAGGGCCACAAGAAAGAGACCCCCAAAACCACCGAGCACCCGACCAAAAGACACCCAACAAAAAACAACCTCAACCAAGCATATCTACAGCAAGCAAATTAGCAAGATGATGAGAACAATCCAATGGGAGCTAATCCTATTACCTAAAATTTCAGTCTTCCTGAAGCTCAGAAGCTCATTTTGCCAATCAATCAGCCACACCATTCCATTCCCTTGGAATATGAACAAAGGAAATAAACTCTAGATGTTGATAAATTTGAATTATTTGTCGAGCCACTAATGCCAGCTGCCAATGAACATTAAAAATATTATGAGTCTTCAACAAATTAATAATAATCTAAGAGTTTGACTCATATATTATCTTCTACCATCCCAAAGCATAACCTTTTTCCAAAGCAAAATGAATAGCAAGGTCCTCCATATAATTATTAGTTTGCTTCCCCTTATAATAGGATAAAACAAAAAGATTTGCACCACTACTATCTCTCCCAACACCACCAATACCTGCATACCCAAGATTCCCTCTGGAAGAGCCATCAATATTAATCTTAAACACCCCCCAAGGTGGAGGATGTCATATACCAATTATCTACACTTTTTTATTGAGGCCTCCCATCTCAACTGATAAATAAGGACGAGGGCCATTCTCCACTAAACCCAAGTCCCGCATCATCAAAATCTTAGACTGATCTAAAGGAATACTGATCTAAAATTTAGAAGAAATAGTTTCTTGGATCATACCAATAATCCTCTGCCAAATATGATAAACAATTAACTTTCTACCTTGAAAAATTCTTTGATTTCTTTTAGGACAAATCTTCCATATAATACATAAGGTCCCAATACTCCACACAACTTAAAGAAACAAAGCCTTAGCAAGAGGTCTTCCTAAACTCCTCCAGAACTCAACAAGAGAAAAGGCATGAGAACAAGACTTTTTCCACACACTCCACCAAAGATGCCAAATTTCTCACATAAACAAACATTGTAGGAGAAAATGCCCTAAATATTCATCACTATTATCACAAATGAAACAAATTGAAAGGCCTTGATTACCTCTCTTTTGGATATTATCCTAGGTAAGACATTTGTTCCTAGTATCCAACCACAAAGGGAAATTGCATTTGATCTAGGAAAACTTATTCCAAACCTATTTCCACCAAGGAACCTCCTCATCCCCAAAATATTGCCTATCTAAAACATGGTAACTATAAGCCACCAAGAAAACCCCTCTAGGATCTGGACCCCAAGATAAAACATCATCATCCTGTAAAGAAGAGCACTCCCTAGTAGACAAAATACAAGCCAACTCTTCTCTATCCTGAACAGAACCACCTGCCAACCAATATCTAAGATCTTTCCACTGAACTACCTCCACATACCCAACTCTTTTGGCAACTTTATAACCCATCACCCTGTATCAACCAACAACCAAGAAACAATTACATATATCCTAAATATGAGGAAACATAGATAAAATTTTAGGGAAACCATCCCAATAATCATGCCAAAAAAGAGTCTTCCAGCCTTTGAGACAAATCCAGAACAATCCTTGCTTAACAAGAGTAGCCCCCTTCTTAAGGGTGTTCTAGATCAAAGAGCCTTTACCAGAAAAACTATATCTAGGTATCTTAGATCCCTCAACCCCATTAAGGTACTTAAAGAAAATAATTTTATCCCAAGCATGATCTTGAGAAACGTGCCATCTCTAATAATTTTGGCTACCAATGCCTGACCAGAAAGAGAAGTCAAACGAATACCAAACCACCTTCCTATTTTGGTCTACAAATAGTCTCCCACTTAACCAGACTCCATTTTGAAGACTCCAAAATTTATGGCCCATAAAAATATTCTTGATAGAGCTTCAAGATCATGAATAAAAGTAGCAAGAGTGACCCGAATCATGCACTGATAAATACATGAAGCTTGAACCATTGAATTAAGAAGTAACACTCTGCTAGCAAAAGAAAGCCACCTAATAGTCCAATGAGAGACTTTAGCCCAGAATTTATCCAAAATATTATTCCATATGCCTCGAGGTAGAGGGTCCACATAAATAGGAATTCCCAAATAATTTAAAGGAAAAGCTCCAATCTAAAATTGAAGAATCTGAGCAATTATAACCTATATAAGAGGAGCAGTATTGAAAAATAAGATGGAGGATTTCTCCTCATTTATCTTCTACCTTGAAGCATCCAAATAAATATCTAGATATCTTATAAAATTAGTTGCTTCCCTAATAGAGGTAAGACCCATCGGAGTAGTATCATCCATTTATTGAATATGATAATACATAAGTAAACTATTACCCCACCTCCAACCATGAATCAACCCCAAAATGACATGCAATTTGACAAGCCTAACCAAACCCTCATCCATAACAATAAAAAAATAAGGAGATAAATAATCCCCCTAACAGAGACCTCTCAAAGCCTGAAACAAAGTCGAAGGCTCACCATTGATAAGGATAGAATAGGATGGAGAAATAATACAACTCATCACCCAACTAACCCATTTGGAATCAAAACCAAAAGCAAGGAGAATTTTACTTAAGAAAGACCATTTAACCCTATCATAAGCTTTGGCCATATCCAATTTTATAAACATAGCCTTTTCTTTAGAAATTCCCATAGAATTAATGGCCTTGGCAACAATAGCCACACCATCAAGGATGTATCTACCCACCACATAACCTCCCTATTCATTTGAAATAACCTTACTAAGCCAAGGCTTAAGTCTCTCAGCAATCAACTTGGAGATAATTTTGTACACCACATTACATAGTGTAGTATGTTTGAAAAGATCTAGATAATTGGCTCCTTCTCCCTTAGGAATAAGCACCAAGAAGGTAGAATTCATAGCTTTCAACATTTGTTTAGTTTTGAAATACTCTTGCACAATAGACATAAGATCCAGTTTGACAATCTCCCAAAAATTTTGGAAACATTGCACTAGAAATCCATCAAGCCTCGAAACCCAGGTTTTGTAGGTGAGTTGGAGAGGAGAGGACAATCCTCCAAGGGAGGTCCCAGGTTCAAATCTCCACCCTACCAAAAAATTGAATTGGGTACCCAAAATCAAATTGATAATGTTGGTGCGAGCAGGTTTGGGCATGACTCCAGGGTGACTTTGACGGTGTAGAACCTCCTGGTCGTGATCTCCCAAACTAAGGCAACCTTGCAAGGGTTTTTCGCTCAAAAAAAAACCATCAAGCCTCAAGGCTTTCCCTTTCCTCATCTAGAAAAAAATACCCTCCAACTCTTCAATTGAAACAAGTCTCATGAGGAACTCATTCATCTTAGTAGTGAAAACTAAAGGAATACAATCCAAAATACTATTTTCTTCAGCAACCACCAAGGGAGAATCCTCAAAATACAAAGAGGAAAAAAAACTTACAGCCTCCCTTGAAATATCTTGAGCAGCAATCAACTGGACCCCAAGAGAAGAAATTGCATTACCATACCTTCTAGCTTTAATCGAATTGAAAAAGAAAGCAGTATTTATGTCTCCTTCCTACAACCAATCAATTCGAGCCTTCTGTTTCCAATAAATTTCCTCCCTCAATTCCCACTCAACTAACTCCTTAAGAGCATTAGATTCCTATTTAAGAGTCCTTTTTGTGAGGCCATAATCCCTAATCTATCTTGTAATAACATCTAAATTCTCTTGAGTATCCAACTTAGCCCAAAAAATATTACCAAAACTCTTTCTATTCTACTTCTTAAGCTAATATTTCACATACTAGAGACTCTTAACAAAATAAAACATAGCATTTCCATGAGCTGGCCTACCCTATAACCACCAAAATCTCATTACATCATGCATAGAAGGCCCTCAAAGCCACATAAACTAAAATTTAAAGTAGGGTTTCCTATAAACTCCCTGGCAAATGTCATTTAGCTTTATAGGCCAATGATTAGAACCTCTCCAATCCAAAATTTCTAAGTTGATTTACCAATTATTACTGATCCAAAAGGAGAAAGCATAAAATGATCCAATATCTCGAAAATAGCCTCAGTACCACATCTCATGTTTCTCCAAGTAAACATACCATTACCAGGTTTAATATCCACAAGATTTAATAAAAGGATATTATCATTAAGGTTCAAAGATACATGTCCAATAGAACCCACACCACCTCTTTTCTCCTCCAAATTGGTGATAGCATTAAATTCTCCAACAACAATCCAAGGATAGTGAGCATTCATTAACCGTACCACCCGAATATGATTCCAAAGATAATTTTTCCCAGCAATATTAGAGGGAGCATAAATATTAGTTAATAAGACCACTTCACCAAACTCCTTACAAGAAGCAACCATAAATAGAGAAAATTTATTAGAAACCCACCATATAGGAGAGAGGTTCTTAGGATTCCAAAAGCTAACAATACCTCCAGCACTACCTTGGGCACCAATACACTGAAATTAACCATTAGGCCACAATTTGGAAGCAATACTAAACAAAAAATCAACTGATAATTTTGACTCTTGTAGAAAAACAATATCAGGCTTATACAACTTAATCAGCTCACGAATAGATTTTTACTGAGGGATGTTATTCAATCCCCTCACATTCTAAGATAAAACAATCATTTATGAGGGGTTGAAAAGTGAGAATCAAGGGGCCTAACCAACCCTAAATCAACCAAGGACTCCCCCTCAAGTTTAATTTTCTCCACATATTTCTTCATGTCTACCTTAGAAGACTTTTTAGGTACCCATTTTCTAAATTTTTTTTGATGCAATCCCAGCATAGAACTTACCTTAGAACCTTTTCCACAATAAAAATCCACCAAATCATCCAGTAGCAGATCATCTGCCACCACACCATCCTCTTGAACAACCATATTTTCCTTAGAAGGAATAGAAATCCGATTCCCCTCAATACTCTGTGTCACTCAATTTAGGTTCAAATATTGACTAGCAATACATGGATAGTATCCAACTTATTGTAATACCACTACATCTTAGTGATGATTATGTAACACATATGAATCTCATTTCAATCCCATATAACTACCATATAACCAATTTAAAAATCAATACATGGATAATATCCAACTTATTGTAATAGCACTACATCATAGTGGTGATGATGTAACACATATAAAGTTTGTTTCAATCCCATATAACTCCATATAACCAATTTTAAAAAATAAATATAAAAATAAATATGTATAAATACAAGTTAAAAAATAGTGCAAGTGGAAAAACAAAATATTAATAGTTTTTTATAAGACATTATTTTATTTGATATTTATTTATGTGTTCATTTGATCAAATGAATTTTAATGTATCTTTGTGTGGAGTACGCTATAATGAAAAAAATGAATTTTATAAATAAAGCCTTTTAATTAGATACATATGTCCTTGTGGGATGTTGTATTGGTTTATCTTTGGCCTCTTCATTCGAGAGATCCAGGTTTAAACCATGGTGTGGTGTTTTGTAAAGGGGGAAAACCATACACCATATATGATTTTCACGGCTAGATTTATTGGGAGCCCCTAGGTGACCGTAGTGGCCATTATAAATCTACACTCAATGTAAAATTGGGGAAGGGTTCACTAGGAATGGTTTTAGGACTCACTCCAAGTCCAAGGTGGATTGTGTTTGGTTGTGTTCAATTAAGCATACACCTATGTTTGGTCTTTCTAAACTAGAGGTTGAAAATGAAATAACAATGCAAGATATAAGAGCTAAACCTAAAATTATTCTTCAATTCAATGATTTCTAACCCTAGATTGAAAAATAAAACCTTTTGAGCAAAGGTCCAAGGGAATGCACAAACAAAAACCCTAGATGGACATTGTATGCTCTTATTCATTTAAATACCTATGATAATTAAATATCTATACTTTTCTTATGATCTAGGTTTTCCACAAAAGTGGGAAGAAAGCAAACAAAAATCAACCTAAACATCTATTAGGATGCTTATCTTATCTAGTGGTTGACCCAAGATTTATCTTGTGTCCTGAATATCCAATAGCTTTAATCCTATAAAATAGCTTCACAAAACCCTAGAAAATTTGATCGGTATTTGGGGGCCTGCTTAGGCCACTATATAGCTAAGCTTAGAGGTGTAGTAGTCAAGCCCCCTTGGTCCTTTTAGCTAATCATTCAAAAGTAAAATAATATTTTATCTTTGGTACATGCACAAACAAATTATAATAGAGATGCAATAGGGAAATGAAATGCAGCTAAGATGGACACATCAGAAAGCTTCAATGTAGGGTGGAAATTAGGATTTCAAAGTGCAAATCTTACACCAAAACCTTAATTTTATCAAATTCATCCCCTGAAACTAGGAGGTAGGAATTTTATTGACCTAATTCATGCCATATAGGTATGGTAGATACCCTTTTATAGGCTCAAAACAACGAAAAATAGGGTGCAAAAAGTAAAAAATAGAGTTTTAAATGTACTAAAATGTATACAAGACTTGATGAGCTTATGGAGCAAGCAAAAAGAAATAAAGAATTGGAAGAAGCACTTCAAAATGGTTGATCTATCCAATCATCAATACTTCTTCACTCAATCCCCAAGGGTAGCAATCACCAAGCACCAAAACAACCAAAAATAACAACTTGTAGAAATCCACTTGAAAGGATGAGAAAATAAGCAATTCAAAAGTTAGGATCTCAAGAAATCATAATATCTCAAATGGAGGGATCCAAACCCTTATTTATAAGAGGTTTGAAGGGCAAAAATGGGTGGGAAAGTGAAATTTTGCTTTGGGCAAGGCCGACCCCAAAATGAGTTGACGAGGGGAGAGGTTTTAGTGAGAAAAATCCTAAAAGGCTAAATTTTTGCGTCCTCAATATGGGGTATGAATATAGCAAGCCAAATTCACACCCCATATGGACCAGGTACAAATTTGGTAAATCTAGGGAGAAGGCAAAAGGCCCAAAATTTGCACTTAGTAAATTTGAGTGGCTGGCAGGGATCTAAGGAAGATTTGAACCATTTTGGTGGGTCAAATTTCTATGTCTATATTTTTCCACCTCTTTGATGCATTTATGGCCAAGTAAATGCATCAAAGAAAGATGTATATTCCTATGGGTAAGAAAGCAACAAACATAGAGAAGGGGTGTCCAAGTTTGGATAAAGAGGTGGTGCAAAAGAGGTATCACTATAGATATTTTAAAATTTTGCACACAAAGTGAGACATTACTACCATTAATACCTCTAAATATGGGGGATGCACCCTTGAGTTTTATAAGGAATGGAGAATTACTTAAGAAACACAATATAGGTAAAGAAAGAAAACAAAACACAAAAACAAAAGAAAACAGAACAAGCAAACAAAGAAGCATGACAATGGTAACTGGGCAAAAAATGATTCTAACTAATGCAATCAACTAATTCATGGAATGCAATCTACCTAATATGAAATGCATGAATGAAAGAAGAATTAGAAAAAAATAAGAGGAGAAGAGGAGAGAAGAAGAAAAAGAAGAAGAAGAAGACACAAAGCTCCAAAAGAGGTCAAAGAAATAGAAAGAAAGAGAAAATGGCCAAAACCCTAGATAATAGAGTGTTATGCTCAAGAAGATGGTCAAAAGTGAAGTGAAACATACTATGGGTTAGTACTTGTTAATATGGATAGATGGACAAATGTGGAGCATGAACCACTATAAGTTCAATGCTCACTAATATGGATAGATGGATAGAGATACCTACTAGGATGTATGCTCGCAAGTGGTCAAGATGGAGGCTACCCCTAGCATGTGGCCATGAAGTTATCCCATATGGGGTATGTTGTATGTGCAATTGATATATTAGCAAGTAGTACATGATAGGGGTGTAATATGTGCAAAGTGTGAATGGACCAAATGATCTGAGCATAACACTATGTGAGTGTCTACATGTGCAATAAGAAAGGATATGAAGAGGAGAAAGAAGCAAAGAAAATGTGTGTGCCCTCATATTGAATTTTAAATGGTTAAGAAGTGTGTATAATATAGTCAGTTGTCGTATGAATAGCATTCATTCAATATCTAACCTATCTCACGAAGACCGCTTAACTAATGAAAAGTCAAGAAGGAAGAGGTGTGAAAATAAAGAAGAGAGAGAATGTATATCCTTGTCTTGACAAGGAAAAATAAGAAGAAGAAGAAACATGCAAAGGACAAGGATATACCAAAAGAGGATTGTATTCCTTAACTTTGGAGAGAATTTATGGTCATTGTAAAAACTTTCAAAGTCAAGGAATACAAGAAGAAAAGATAAGATAAGAAAATAGCAGAGGAATAAAAGAAGAGAATGGATGAAAATGCATGGGCCCTAGATTGGGGCTTTTCTAGGCATCAAATCCCTAGTGAGAGTGCAATGCATGTGAGCTACAAACTAACTAGGTGTCATCGCTTGCCATTATTGTGAAATTATTGAAAAGCTATATGATAAAGCAGTCATGAGCAAGCAACAATGCAATTATGACAAGTAGAAATGCAAGAAAAATATAATATCAGGATACCTTGCAAAATATGATAGGCAATCATGTAGTAAGAGAAAGTAAATCACATGCAGTATGATCTATGCTAAATACAACATGTGATGTAGATGATGGATCATGCATAATATCTTTTAAGATGTATTATGTTCATTGGTTCTTTAAGTTCTTCACCATCTAAAGAAGCTAAATGATAAGCACTTGAGTCAAAATTGGTTGTTATGACAAAGGACCCTAACCAATTGGGATGAAACTTACCTAAAATATTGAAATAATCATTAGTGTTCTTTTGCTTCTCCTTGAGGATAAGGTCCCCAACCTCAAAATAATGATTGCAAACTTTCTTAGAGTAATATCACTTGAGCCTATGCTAATAATCTCATAAATTCTCTAAGGCATGAATGCACTTTTCATATAGCAACTCTAATTGGTGCAAATGATCAAAGTGGTACTCATCACTGATTGAGGCATCTGGAAACAAGATGGGCAATGAAGGAATCTCAAGCTCAAAGGGAAACATTACCTCATACCCATATACTAATACATAGGGTTATGTGTCTATGGGAGTATGCACACTGGTACGATAAGACCACAAGATGAGGTAAAGTTGGATATGCTAGTCACGATTGATCTTATAAACCAACTTCTCAAAATCTTAATCAAACACTTGTTGGATGCTTCAAATTTTACATTACCCTAAGTGTAGTATGGATTTGACCACCTGTGCTAAATCTTTTACTTAGAACAAATTTTAAAAATATCCTTGTTCTTTAAAGGAGTGTTATTATCAAAAAAAATCATCAAACTAATCCTAAACCTACAAAGGATCTGGTTGAAGATGAACTTGGAAACCTAAGTTCTAGTCACCATGGCCTTGGTCATGGCTTCAACCCATTTGGTGAAGTACTTTGTTGCTATTATGATAAACTTGTGACCATCATATGACATTAGGTTAATCTTCCTAATAATTTCCAATCCCCACAGAATGACCAAGGGGAAGAGATAACCTGAAGATGTTGAGAAGGAGAATGGATAAGGTTGTCATGTCACTAACACTTGTCACAAAATTGAACACGATCACATGCATATTTATCCATGGAAGGCCAATAGTACCCCATCCAAAGGAGCTTCTTGGCAATAACATTACCGCTAAAATGGCCTCCACATGATCCTTCATGAGCCTTACTAAGAGCAAGTTGGGCTTCATCAAAGTTAAGGCATCATAAGAGGATACCTTTAAAATAACATTGATACAAAGTATTGTCAATTATAATAAATCAACATGCTATTTTGTGCAAAAGCTTATGTTGGTTGCAATCTAAACCATCATACATCGACCCATCCTTAATAAAATTAAATATGTCGATATACCACGACTCAGATGGGGCATCTTTGATGGTAAAAACATATAATGGGACAAGACAAGAACCAAGTTATGCGGGCTCCCAAAGTTATCTAATGATAATCAATGCTTGATCATATTCCAACTCCAAAGGAAACAATGATGCAATAGTGGCCATGGCATCCTCTTGGTCGTTTGAGAATCTAGGGATAGACTTTATGGTTACCTGATCAAACAAGGACAACAACTTGGTGATAATATCCTTGTAATACTTTAGATTATCATCCTGAGTTTGATAAACATCATTAATCTAATTGACCACAAGTTAAGCATCACCAAATATCAAAAGGACTCTAACCTACAAAGCTAATACTTCTCTAAGGCTAAGTATCAAAGCTTTATATTTTATAGTATTATTCGTGCAAGAGAAATGAATCTTGAAGGAGAAGGGAATGAGGTATTTATGTGGTGTAACCAGAATGACTCTAGCACTAGTTCCCTTCATGCGGTGGGCTCTATAAAAAAATAAATTCCAAGACTCTAACTCTTTAGCTTCGATGTTGAAGCACTCATCGAGAAAATCAACAACCAAAGGATGGGAAGCTTCTAGGAGGGTAGAGGCTAACTGATCAAAAATTACCTGACCCTTGATAGACTTTTAACCTATGAAGGTCATGTCAAACTCACTAAGGGCCAACATCCACTTAGAAACTTGACCTGAAAGGTGGGACTTAGACATTAAATAGCACAAAGGATTAAACTTTCAACCACCAATGTCTTATGGTTGAGCATGTATTGTCTGAGCTTTTGGGAAGTAAACACCATGACAAGGCAAAGATTTTCTAAGGGAGTGTACCTAGTTTCATGTCTAACTAAAGTTATAATGATATAGTAGATAGCTCACACTTTATTTTTATCATTGTAATGGGCCAACATGGCTCCCAAAGCATGAGTTGTGGCTACTATGCAAAGCATAAAATGCTTACCAAGAACAAGAGGAACTAAAACAAGTGGAGAAGTGAGATACTTTTTGAGGTCAACAAAATATTTTTGACATTTAGAATCCCACTAGAAGACTAAATCTTTCTTAAGAAGCTTAAGAGATGACACTTATCAGCTAACTAGGTGATGAACTAATGAATAGCCTGATGGAAATTTTGAACTTATTTAGTTGTCATTGATGTCAAGGTGAAAAGACGCCATTAATACCATGGAGCACACCATCAATAGCACCAAGAACAATGTGAAGAGTTGAAGATAAAGTTGGAAAAATAATATTTTATGAGGCTTTATGGTTAACCCATGGTGGAAGATTAAATGGTTTTATTAAAACCATTATGAGGATATAAAAGTCTGCTCACACATTGAGATGGCAGTTAAGATTTTAAAAGACCCACAGTGGCAGAATATTTTACAAGTTAAAGGTTTAATTTTAACCCAAGGAAGGCTTTAATCTATTTAAAGCTAAAGTTTATAAATATAATTTATAAAATTTAAATTCCTTAGAATTTAAATAAATTTATAAATTATAAATGTGGGAGCACCGACGTCATCAAAAGTGGGAGCGATGACATCTAAGAAAAAAAGGGATTTTTATGTATAAATTAATGCCAAAGAGGTATTCAAAACTTACCCCTCGACATTATTCTTTCATGCGATAAAGTGAAACATTTTCATGCATTTGTTATTCGTTGAGGAAGAAGACAAGAATTTTGCTTGTCTTTAGTACTAGGTAAAGGAGATAAGGGAGAGAGTGGATTTATTGAAATGTAAAGGACATGGTGATCCATTGGTAGTGCACATTTTGTGAAGGCATTGGGAGTTGAGAAGCCCACAATCAATTCACATAGAGTGGTGTGTGTCTTGAGCGCCAAGGGAAGTTCCTTTTGCACGTGCTTTCTTTTTGCATGACAGTTGAGAATAAAGGGGACAAAGATCATCTAAGCTCTTAACCGTATGTCTAGCACACACGGCGGTCAAATCCATAGCTAGAGTGCTCATGGAGGCAGAGATTGTGGGTTCGAAACCCACTAACAAGTAAAGGTAATTTTTTATAATTAATTTATTATTTGCCTAAGGTTTTTCTAAAGGATAATGTGGAGTAATAAGGGTTTGTGAAAAGTTGTGTTTTTTATTTATATTAATTTGGAGTTATAAGGGTTTGAGAAAGTTTGTTTTATTGATGAGTGATTTATAGCATTGGAATTATAAAGAAAGTTGTTTTGATTTTTATCAAAGTTTATCTTGCCATTAAATTAAATTAAAGAGGTTTGAGTTAATTTTTTGTGGATGTTAAATTTATTTTAGTTGGGAGTTTATAAGGTGTTATTGGATAAATATTTTGTATGTTGGTGGTTTTTTTTTAAATGTGGAGTGATAAGGTGTAATTGACTATTTACATTATATTGTGAGAAATATTTATCTTCTAACCTCTTTGAAATTGGAATAGAAGTTGTTGTTGTTGTGGCATATTTATGAGATCTCTTCATCATCAATAAAAAGGTATGAGCACATTATTCCATAAGTTGAATTGATTGATTGGTTTTCTAGAAAATAAGTTTGGAGTGAAAAGGACTTGATTAGGGTTTCCTTTTCGAGAGTGTTTGAGTAAGTTCTTCAAGATTTTCTAGAATAAAAATTTGTTTTTAAAACCTTGTTTGATTAGCATTTTTGTTGAAGCCATTGGTTGTGTGAAGAACTTGAGTTAGGGTTTTACAAAGAACATGAGTATCATTGTTATGTGAAGATTGTTTTATAAGCATTTTTGTTGAACTCAGTTTTTTGTGTGAAGAACATGAAATAGGGTTTGAAAAGAACATGAGTATCATTGTTATGAGAGATTAGTTGTTAAGAATTATTGGAAAAATCTTGAGCTGGTGTTTATATGCTTGGACTAGGGTTTGTGAGAAAGGGGTGTTTCACTAAGTGATTCAGGGTTATGCATAAGCACAAAATATCATAAATTGGATCTATTTAGGTTTTTTTTAATTTTGAAAAAGCTAATTTTGGATCCTTTCACTAGGGCCCATTCGCCCGAAATTTATGGGGTGGAAGTTTTTTTGGGGTAAATTTACCCATTGTTGATAATCATGAACCTAACTTTATTTTAATTTGTCGACCTCAAATTACATATGATTTTGATTTTTTCACCCAATTCACCTTCAAATTATAAATGATTTTATATTTCCCACCCAAATCGCCTTCAAATTATAAATGATTTTATTTTTCCCACCAAAATCACCTCATATACTACCCCTATATATATTATACTAGGTACCGATAAACATACATCAAAAATACTCTAACTCAAAAATACCTTTGAAACAACAAAAAACTTAAGAAGTTTGTAGAGGAGTTACTATCGAAATAAATTGACAGTTGTAGAGGAGTTTCAATCAATGCAAGACGATCGGTTGTAGAGCACATCGACACGCTTGCAATCAATCTACATGCAACCAATCATCATACCTACAATTGATCGATATTCCTATAATTGATTGTCATACCTACAACCTATTATTATGCCTATAGCTACTCATCATGTCTGTAGTCGATCATCATGCCTATAATTGATTGAAATTCTTATAGCTGATCGCCATGCATATAGTCAATCGGTATTCTTGTAGTCGATCATCATGACTATAGCCGATGATCATACCTATAGTTGATCAACATTCTTGAAGTCGATCGTCATGACTATAGCTGATCATCATATCTATAGTCGATCAACATTCTTGAAGTCGATCATCATGACTATAGCCGATCATCATATCTACAGTCAATCAACATTCTTGAAGTCGATCGTCATGCTTGTAGCCTCTCATAATTCTTGTAGTTGATTGGAATTTATACAATCGAGCATCATACCTATAGTCGATCGTCATGCCTACAGATGATCGTCATGCCTACAGCCTATCATCATACCTATAGTCAATCATCATGCCTATAGTCGCTCATCATATCTATAGTCGATCGACATTTCTACAACTGATCATCATGCCTACAAATGATCGTCATACCTCTAGTCGATCATCATGCCTACAACCGATCGACATATCTATAACTAATTTTCATGCCTACAGTCGCTCGTCATACCTATAGTCGATCGGTATGCCTCCATTCCATCGTCATACCTCCATTCGATCGACATGCCTACAATCGATCATCATGCTTGTAGTCGATCGATATTCCTATAGCTGATCAGTATTCTTGTAGTTGATTAGAATTCTTATAGCTGATCGGCATTCCTGTAGTCGATCGATATTCCTATAGCTAATCATCATGCTTGTAGCCGATCAATATTCCTACAATAGATCATCATACCTGCAATCGATCGTCATGCTATCGAACATCATGTCAACCTAAATATTTTAAGTATGTCATAAATTTTTTAGATTTTGTAAACCGATATTCATAGCCCTCAGCACAAAAAAATTAACCATGATTTGAAAAATTTTGGAGACAAATTAATGAAATTTGTCATGGTTTGAAAATTTTTGAAAACAAATAAATACAATTCACCATGTATACTTCTACAAATATCGTCGAGATTCCAATATAATTCACCTTTATTTTATAAATAGATTTCGTGGCCGACCCCCTATGCATAACCATGGAGTGATTGGTTGAGTAGAGTTGATTGAGCCTAGTCAAGTGGATGTGTGAAGTGATTGTTCAAGTTCCATAAAACAAACTATTCTATATTCTAATTTGAGTTGAGAAAGTGATTGAGCATTGAGTGTAGAACATATTGAGTCTCTAACAATTCTCTTTATGTTTCTATGAGATTGGGCAAGTTCTATGTGGACTTGTTGAGCAATATTTGAGCCAAGTCTCTAGTGTGGACTTGTTGAGCAGATTTGAGCAAGTTCATTATGTGGACTTGTTGAGCAGATTTGAGCAAGTTCTATGTGGACTTGTTGAGCATATTTAAGCAAGTTCTGTGTGGACTTGTTGAGAATATTTGAGGACAGAGTTTGGTGCAGATTTGAGGACAGGTTTATGCCAGATCAGAGATAGAGATTGAGTAGAATTGTGCTAGACCGAAGGACTATGTTTAGTATATATTTGAGATAGAGATTTGGAGGTGACAGAGAAGAGAGGACAATAGTCTCTAGTGGATAGAGATCCATTAGCCAAGGTAGTGAGGATAGGTCTTCTGAGTGGGGACAAGAGTCTTTAGTGGAGAGAGATCCACAAGCCAGTGCAGTGGAGGCAGTAGTCTTCTAGAGGATCACCAGCTAGAGCAGAGGAGAAGGAGTTCTCCTGTGGATAGAGATCCATGAATTTGATTTAGGGGATTGGTGTCTCCTTTGGATAGAGGTTCATAAACATTGTAGGGAAGGATTCCCAAGAGAATTTATTTGAGAAAAATTTATAAGAAATATTTTCTCCGTGGAGTAGCCCGCATTGGGTGAACCACGTAAAATCATGTCTCTCATGTGTGTGATGCTTTGTGTGATGTTTACTACTTTAATATTGTTGATGCTATTATTTGGATTAAAAAGCAAAAAGTTTTATTGTATATTGTTCACCCCCCTCTCAATATAAGCACATGTTCTTCAATTGGTATCAGAGCGGGTCCCTCCATGAAAAGACTAACAGCTTGGAGGAGGATCCATCAATAGCACACATGACTTCAGAAAATGAAGAAGAGACTATGTTTGACATAAAAGAAGAATTCTTTGTTGCTCTCAAAAAATTGGAAAGACTTAGAGAGAAGAATTCAAGCTTGAAGGAACAAGTTCAAGAAGATGAAGAAGCAAGAATGGAACTTATACAAAATCTCATAGAACTCAATATTAGGGTGGAAGAAGGAAAGAAGATTGAGCAGGACATGACAGATCTATTGAGAGCCAGGGAAACAGAATGTGAAATATTGGAAGCAGAAGTTGTCCACCTAAGGAATGAAGTTGAAAAAACCAAGGTACTACAAGATGCAGAATATGAGAAACAGAAAGAGGAATCAAGTCTTCAAAAAGCAGAAACCTCAAACAAGGATAAGCAAGCAAAGGATATAAGAAAGGAAGAAAGCAAAGGAGAACCCTGGATAAGAGTTAATCACAAGAGGAATATTACTTCACCACAAACTCCAAGACATCCAAATAGGTTACATAATTTCTTCCATGGTCATTGCTTTTCTTGTAATAAATATGGTCATAGAGTTGTACATTGTATTCATCATACAAGAAACAATGTCAATAGAAATGTCAATTCCTTTGCACCTCTCATGGATGATGATATTATATGTTACAAATGCAATAATTTTGGGCACAAGGCTAGATGGTGCAAAATGATGCTTCCTGAGTCTAGAAAAGCAAATTCAACAACTAGAAAATATGAAAGGGAAAATGTTAAGGCTAGATCAATGTTAGTTCAAATAGCCCTTCATGCTCAGGATAAAGAAGAACAATGGTATCTTGATAGTGGTTTCTCTAGTCACATGATAGGAGACAAAGACAAATTCATTGTACTGAAAGAAACAAATAGAGGATCAGTAAGTTTCGGTGATAATGGATCAGCAAGGATTGGTGGAAGAGGAACTCTAAGTTTAGATAATGGGAAAACAAAAACAGAAAATGTATTGTATGTTAAAGGGTTAAAACACAACCTATTGAGTATAAGTCAACTTTGTGATCAAGGGTACATGGTTACTTTCCATCCAGATAGATGTGAGATAAGAAAATCAGAAACTAGAAAAATCATTGCAAATGCAAGAAGAACTCCAAACAACTTATACATGCTCAATGAGATCAAAGGGGAAAAGTGCTTTCTATCACAAGAATATGAGAGTTGGTTATGGCATAGAATATTGGGTCACTTGAATTTTGACAACATAGTCAACATAAGCAATAAATAGGCGGTCAGAGATTTACCCAAAATAAGAAGACCTCAAAACACAATTTGTGCACCCTATCAACATGGAAAGCAAACTAGGACAACCTTTAAGTCAAAAGGATATATGTCATCTGAGCCATTGAGCCTAATACATACTGATCTATGTGGTCCTACTAGAACACAAAGTATTTAGGGTGATAGCTACTTTATACTATTTATAGATGATTATTCCAGAATGGTTTGGGTAGCCTTCCTAAAAGAGAAGTCAGAGGCCTTTGAAAAATTCAAAGCATTCAAGGAATTGATTGAAAATGAAACCGACAAAAGGATTAAGTGTCTGAGATCTGATAGAGGAGGATAATTTACTTCAAATAAATTTGTAGAGTTTTGTGAACAACATGGGATCAAGAGAGAGTACTCAGCAACAAGAACTCCTCAACAAAATGGGGTAGTTGAAAGGAAAAACAGGACTATTGAAAACATGGCTAGGGCTATGTTAAATGAATCTAAGCTATCAGATGGTTTTTGGAGAGAAGTTGTAAACACAACAGTATACATAATCACTAGGGCTCAAATGAGGGTAAATCATCACAAGACTCCATATGAGCTTTGGAAAGGAAGACTTGCCACTGTAAAACACTTCAAAATTTTTGGAAGCAAATGTTACATAAGACGGGAAGATCAAAACTTAGGCAAGTTTGATCCAAGATGTGATGAGGGAATTTTTCTTGGTTATTCCACAAGGAGTAAAGCCTACATATGCTTCAACAAAAGAACATGCACTATGGTGGAAAGTATGAATGTAACAATTGACGAGAAGATAGATTCAAGAGAACCAGTTCAACAAATTGTGTATCAAGAAGATGGATGTTGTCAAGAAGAATTTTGTGAGGAATCAGATAAAGAAGAAGAAGAAACACAAAGACTTCTTCCCAAAAATCCATCCAGGTATGTACAGAAGCATCATCCAAAAGAGCAGATTATCGGGAATCCAGATGAAATACAGACAAGGAGAAGAATAATAAAACCATCTCAACAAGAAAATTTTTCTTTGTTGTCTAAGATTGAGCCAAAAGACTTCACTCAGGCAAGTGAGGATGAATTTTGGATTAAGGCAATGAATGAGGAATTGGATCAGATAGAGAAAAGCAAAACTTGGGAACTTGTTCCATGACCAAAGGACAAAAATGTGATTGGCACAAAATGGGTTTTCAGAAATAAATTAAATGAAGATGGACAAGTGGTCAAAAATAAAGCAAGGTTAGTATGCAAAGGTTATGCACAGGTAGAAGGAATTGACTTTGATGAGACTTTTGCTCCAGTTGCATGGCTTGAAGCTATAAGGATGTTTTTAGCCTTCTCAAGTTTCAAGAACTTCAAGGTATATCAGATGGATGTCAAGTCAACATTTCTAAATGGGGTTCTAGAAGAAGAGGTTTATATTGAACAACCTGAGGGATTCATACTAGTAGATAAACCAGATCAGGTATGCAGATTGAAAAAGGCATTGTATGGTTTAAAGTAGGCTCCGAGAGCATGGTACTCAATATTGGATAAGTATCTTCAGGAATAGGGCTTCAGAAAAGGAATAGCAGACAATAACTTATATATCAAAAATGAAGGGAGTGATCTATTAATAGTGGTTGTTTATGTTGATGACATAATTTTTGGGGAAAACAATGATAAGATGTGTAAAGAATTTTCTAAGAACATGCAAAATGAATTTGAGATGTCTATGCTTGGTGAATTTTCCTTCTTTCTTGGACTTCAGATTTCACAATCAGAAAGAGGGGTGTTTCTCTCACAAGCCAAGTATATAAAATAAATGTTAAAGAAATTCAGGTTAGAAGATTGTAAACCAGTAAGTACTCCCATGGTCACAGGATGCAAGTTGAGTAAGGATGATGAATCTCCAGAGGCAGATCAGAGATTATACAGATCTATGATTGGCAGCTTATTGTATGTTATAGCTACAAGACCAGACATAGTACAATCAGTGGGATTAGTGGTAAGGTTTTAGGCAACACCTAAGGAAACACATGTGGCAGCAGTAAAAAGAATTTTTAGGTATCTAAAAGGGACTATGGATTTTGGGCTTTGGTATCCCAAAAGTGATAGTTTCACACTGACAACATATACAGATGCAGATTGGGTCAACAACATTGATGACATAAAAAGTACAAGTGGAGGAGCATTCTTTCTTGGAGACTGTTTAGTCTCTTGGCTAAGTAAGAAGCAGGTTTTAGTATATTTATCTACAGCAGAAGTAGAATACATTGCAGTAGTAGCCAGTTGTACACAGGTGTTATGGATGAAGAGAACTCTAGAAGACTTCAAGATAAAGCATGATCATCCCATTCCTATACTATGTGATAATACTAGTGCCATAAGTATCTCAAAAAATCCAGTAATGCACTCTAGGACAAAGCACATTCCGATTAAGTACCATTTTCTAAGAGAACAGGTGACAGATAAATAGGTCAGGTTGGAATATGTCACTACAAAGGAACAAATAGTAGATATTTTCACTAAGCCACTTTCAAAGGAAACTTTTGAGTATCTTCGAGGAAAATTGGGAGTGAGACTCCCACCCCAGAATTAACCACCTCAAGAGGAGGTGGGGGAGGGGCTAAGCTAAGAGGCTCATTCTTAGCCCCAAGCCCCAAAGGTGACCCTTTTCCATTGATGTCAAAGGGGGAGATATTTGAGTAAGGGGGAGAGATTTGATATTTGAGAGAGCATTGAGCCAGGGGGAGAAAAACAAAGGAAAGGTCAAGTTTTTAGTAAAAGGAAATTGGGTTGCCATCAATGACAAAGGGGGATATTGTTGGACATTTTGAGCTTATTTAGTTGTCATTGATGTCAAGGTGAAAATACGTCATTAATACCATGGAGCACACCATCAATAGCACCAGGAACAATGCGAAGAGTTGAAGAGAAAGTTGGCAAAATAATATTTTATGAGGGTTTATGGTAAACCCATGGTGGAAGATTAAATGGTTTTATTAAAATCATTATGAGGATATAAAAGTCTCCTCACACATTGAGATGGTAGTTAATATTTTAAAAGACCCATGGTGGCAGAATATTTTACAAGTTAAAGGTTTAAGTTTAAACCCAAGGAAGGCTTTAATCTCTTTAAAGCTAAAGTTTATAAATATAATTTATAAAATTTAAATTCCTTAGAATTTAAATAATTTATAAATTATAAAGGTGGGAGCACCGACGTCATCAAAAGTGGGAGCGCCGACGTCTAAGAAACAAAGGGATTTTCATGTATAAATTAATGCCAAAGAGGCATTCAAAACTTACCCCTCGACATTATTCTTTCATGCAACAAAGTGAAACATTTTCGTGCATTTGTTATTCATTGAGGAAGAAGACAAGAATTTCGCTTGTCTTTAGTGCTAGGTAAAAGAGATAAGGGAGAGAGCATATTGATTGAAATGTAAAGGACACGATGGTCCATTGGTAGTGCACATTTTGTGAAGGCGTTGGGAGTTGAGAAGCCCACGATCGATTCACGTGGAGTGGTGTGTGTCTTGAGCACCAAGGGAAGTTCTTTTTGCACGTGCCTTGTTTTTGTACAATAGCGGAGGATAAAGGGGACAAAGAGCGTCTAAGCTCTTAACCGTGCGTCTAGCACATGTGACGGTCAAAGCCATGGCTAGAGCGCTCGCGGAGGCAGAGATTGTGGGTTCGAAACCCACTAAGAGGCAAAGGTAATTTTTGATAATTAATTTATTATTTGCCTAAGGTTTTTCTAAAGGATAATGTGGAGTAATAAGGGTTTGTGAAAAGTTGTGTGTTTGATTTATATTATTTTGGAGTTATAAGGGTTTGTGAAAGGTTGTTTTATTGATGAGTGATTTATATCATTGGAATTATAAAGAAAGTTGATTTGATTTTTATCAAAGTTTCTCTTGCCATTAAATTAAATTAAAGAGGTTTGAGTTAATTTTTGGTGGATGTTAAGTTTATTTTAGTTGGGAGTTTATAAGGTGTTATTGGATAAATATTTTATGTATGTTGATGGTTGTTTTTGAAAGGTGGAGTGATAAGGTGTAATTGAGTATTTACATTATATTGTGAGAAAGATTTATCTTCTAACCTCTTTGAGCTTGGCATAGAAGTGTTTGTGGTTGTGACAGATTTATGAGATCCCTTCATCATCAATAAAAAGGTATGAGCACATTCTTCCATAAGTTGAGTTGATTGATTGGTTTTTGGAAAATAAGTTTGGAGTGAAAAGGACTTGATTAGGGTTTCCTTTTCGAGAGTGTTTGAGTTAATGCTTCAAGGTTTTCTGGAATAAAGAGTTGTTGTTAAAACCTTGTTTGATAAGCATTGTTGTTGAAGCCATTGGTTGTGTGAAGAACTTGAGTTAGGGTTTTGCAAAGAACATGAGTATCATTGTTATGTGAAGATTGTTTTATAAGCATTATTGTTGAAGTGAGTTGTTGTGTGAAGAACTTGAACTAGGGTTTGAAAAGAACATGAGTATCATTGTTATGTGAGATTAGTTGTTGAGCATTGTTGGAAATATTTTGAGTTGGTGTTTATATGCTTGGACTAGGGTTTGTGAGAAAGGGGTGTTTCATTGAGTGATTGGTTGAGTAGAGTTGATTGAGCCTAGTCAAGTGGATGTGTGAAGTGATTGTTCAAGTTCCATAAAACAAACTATTCTATATTCTGATTTGAGTTGAGAAAGTGATTGAGCATTGAGTGTAGAACATATTGAGTCTCTAACAATTCTCTTTATGTTTCTATGATATTGGGCAAGTTCTATGTGGACTTGTTGAGCATATTTGAGCAAGTTCTGTGTGGACTTGTTGAGCAGATTTGAGCAAGTTCTGTGTGGACTTGTTGAGCAAATTTGAGCAAGTTTTGTGTGGACTTGTTGAGAAGATTTAAGCAAGTTCTATGTGGACTTGTTGAGCAGATTTGAGGATAGAGTTTGGTGCATATTTGAGGATATGTTTGTGCCAGATCAGAGATAGAGATTGAGCAGAATTGTGCTAGACCGAAGGACTATGTTTAGTACATATTTGAGATAGAGCTTTGGAGGTGATAGAGTAGAGAGGACAGTAGTCTCTAGTGGATAGATATCCATTAGCCAGGGTAGTGAGGATAGGTCTTCTGAGTGGGGACAAGAGTCTTCAGTGGAGAGAGATCCACAAGCTAGTGCAGTGGAGGCAGTAGTCTTCTAGAGGATCACCAGCTAGAGCAGAGGAGAAGGAGTTCTCCTATGGATAGAGATCCACGAATTTGATTTAGGGGATTGGTGTCTCCTTTGGATAGAGGTTCATAAACATTGTAGGGAAGGATTCCCAAGAGAATTTATTTGAGAAAAAATTATAAGAAATATTTTCTCCGTGGAGTAGCCTGCATTGGGTGAACCACATAAAATCATGTCTCTCATGTGTGTGATGCTTTGTGTGATGTTTTCTTCTTTAATATTGTTGATGTTGTTATTTGGATTAAAAAGCAAAAAGTTTTATTGTATACTTTTCACCCCCCTCTTAGTATAAGCACATGTTCTTCATAGCCTGAATCTTGCCTTGAAGGATATGTAGTTCAATAAGGATGCAGGGAGGATGTATGTCAGTGATAGACGTTATCTTAGCAGGGTCCACTTCGATACCTCACATAGAAATAACAAAACCTAACAACTTGCTATATGTGACTCCAATAACATACTTAGCGGGCTAAATATGAACCTTTAAATGCTAAAGCATTTAAAAAATCCACCTTAAATCATGGACATGATCCTTTCATTGTATGGAGTAATCTAAGATATTGTCCACATAATCCTAGAGAATATCATGCATCATGTCATGGAAAATATAAGTCATGGCCCATTGGTAGGTGGCACCAATTTTTTTCAAGACAAAAGGTATGATTTTACAATAGAAGATACCCCATGGAGTGATGAACATCATCTTGGCCTAATCTTTAGGGGTAATCATAATCTGATTGTATCTTGAGAAACCATCCATGAGCGAAAGCATTCTATATTTAGCAGTGAAATCTATGATCTAATCTATATTGGGTAAGGTAAAATCATCCTTGGGACATGCTAAGTTAATGTCACTAAATTCGGTACATATTTTGATTTTTCCTTCCTTCTTAGCCATATGAACGATATTGGAGATATAATCAAAATAGATGATGGATTTTATAAAACTAACGTCAAGGAGTTTTTGGAGCTCCTCGACTAAAAGGGTGACCTTAGAATTCATCTTTCTACATTTTTGCTTAATAGGCTTAGCATTAGAGTGAACTACCAAATAATGTATAACAAGGGAGGGGTCAAGACTTAGCATGTCAACATATGATCAAGCAAAAACATCAAGAAATTATATTAACAAATTGGTCAGTTGCTCCTGCTCATCCATGTACAAGGCTTTACCTAAACTAAGGATTCTAGGGACTTCCTCACAACCTATGTTCACATCTATGGTCTCCTCGATGATAATAGATGACTCATCCTCAAGAGGAGGTAGGTCATGAATCACTCCTAGTTGCTCAAGGTCCTTGGGATACATAGAACCAAAGTCCTCTTGAGAACTAGAAGACTCAACCTATGTAGTGCAATGAATAGACCTATCAAAGTAGTTGCCATTATAATAAATATCCTCATATTTAGCATACTACTTTGGGGTTACAACCAATAGAAATGGAAAGTGTGGACCTTCATCCTCAACACTCCACTCTAAACCTTATGAGATTCATCTAGAAGAGGCTCTTGATTAGAATAATTATATTGATCTTCTGATGATATATTGGTTATTAATTCCTCTCTCATGTTTATATTTTTACATTTCTCAGTTAAATGAGATGAGGAATCTGATAAATTAAATTGAGCTTGTTCTTCTGGTGAGCAATATTCAAATGGATGAGGATCACCCAAAATGGTGATATATTGATTTTTAAATTTGAATTTCAAACATTGATGAAAAGTAGAAGGGATGGCCTTTATTGCATGAATCCAAGAACATTCGAGAAGAAGATTAAATATGCAGGGAAAGACACCACATAGAACAATGTTTCTTAAATATTAGGTCCAATATTAAGGGAAAGAGATATAATACTACAATCTTCTTGGGACTCATTGTTGAAATTTTTAATGATGTCCTCAGATTTATTTAAATCTTTCTCTGTTAATCTAAACTTTTGTAAAAATTGATATGTGAATAAATTAAGGGAAGAATAATTATCAATAAGAAACCTCTTGATAAAGGTTTCCCAAATAAATATAGTAATGTAGAGAGAATAATCCCTATGCAGATCTAAGGAATAAATATCATCATCCAAGAATGTGAGATGATGTATCCCAAGAGAGCTTACAACATTGGCCATAGGACTAGGGGAAACTTCTGTAGGGATAAATTGTTCTTAGAAAAATAAACAAGCCTTCCCCATGAATAGGAGAAGATTGCAAAATTTATAAGAGAGAAATTTTTGTTGAAGAATTCATTTCCTACTCAGACTGTTGGATCTATCAATTCTACACTTGCTACTCTAAAGTAGATATTATCATACCAACCATATTACCATATGGAGGTGGTACATTATTATAATATACTTGATTAGCTACATTTTTTCCATTGTATTTATAAGTCATAGGTCCTTGTTGAGTAGGAGATTGATTATTTGGATGAGAATATTCTATAACAAGGTATTATGTATCAGTTAAATCCTAAACCACATGTTTGAACTTCTTACAAGAATTTGTCCAGTGTCCTACCTTGTGATATGCACAATGTTGACTAGTCTTGTACCAATTTGCTATAGTATCACGTTGGCTTATGGGAGGCAACTCAATCATATTAGATTCCAAAAGCTACTTTAAGACCACTTCCATAGGTATTTTAAGTCTTGTGAAATTCCTTTGTGAAGGTTTTTAAAGTACCATATTTTGTAGGTTTTTACCAATACTATTAACAAGCCTACTATTCAGTACACCATATCCTATCACATGCTTATTCTTATACTAATTCTTAGGGGCTTTAACTTCTTTAACTTTAATCTATCCTCTTATGATAAGAGATTTTTTTAGTTTTCTAGCATGAATCAATTGCTTTGATCAAAAGAAGTGATATTTATAGTTTCCAATGCATAAGATAACCGTTCTTGCAAATTTCTAATAAATATTTCAAGCATGTCTCAAGGAGGTAAGGTATATCTCAAGCATCCAAATAGAATCCTCCAGTGAGACAAGAATTTTGAAAAGCTTTTTTCTTTACCTTGCTTCATATTATAGACATCTTTCATGGTTACATTCTTCTCAACATAAGCACCAAACTTTTGAACAAATAATTTAGTTGTTTCTTCAAAATTTCTCAAAGAATGGCTAGGTAACTGATAATACCATTCTAACGCCATGCCAGAAATACTCTTAAGAAACATAATTGGTAGCAATTGTTGGCAATTTTGGGTACTTTGGGTACATTGCCTTTGCTCAAGTGTATAAGTTGTCATTGATGTCAAAAGGCATTTTTGTGTTGATATCAAAAAGAGTGTGATGTCAAAAATATCTTGAGAAGCTTCATAATGTTAAAGGGTTTTTATTAAAACCATGGTGACAAGGTTAAAGGTTTTTCTTAAAACCATTTGGACTCATTAAGGGTTTTTATTAAAACCAAGCTTAACTTAATGCAAAGGTTTTTACTTCTTGAAAAACCTTGAAGGTCCATGTTTATTATTAATAATTAAATTAACTCAAACCTTTACCAAAGGTCTAAGTTTAATTTAATATTAATAAAATAATAACTATTATTATTTTAATTATTATTAAAAGGTATTTTAACCCTTTAGCGACACAAAAAAAGTTTTCTTTCACCAACGTGTTGCCATCATTGGAGGAGCGTCGACGTCAAACAGTTAAGGAGAAATGGCTATATAAGTGGGGATGATTTTCTAAAGTGATTGTAACTCCGAGTAATGAAAATCGTAGCTCTGTGATCTTCGAGAAAGCGTTGTATTTCATTGAGAGTTGATTATCGATATTGAGTTTCCCAAGTAATTTCTTGCATTTTCAGTTTGCGCTTTGACATCCGACAGATTGTGCTTCACCTACAATTGTTGGGACTGCACTCGAATTACATTTTTAGTTTGTGCTTTGACATCCGGAAGATTGCTTTCACCTACGATTGTTGGATCTACACTCGAATTATGTTTTCTGTTCACACTGTGTGGATGATTATATCTGTTGCCCAGTAAGTTATGTTTTGGACAGCGCTCACCAGTTTGCATGTGGCTTGTGGAAGACATTTACGTTTTCTAGATTCTTGGCGTCAAAGGAAGATAAAATATAGGGCAACACTGTATTTCTTCATTGGGAACTTGTGACCCAACGACGGTGGCGTTTAAGCGAAGGCGCTAGAAGGCGGAGGTGCCGAGTTCGATTCTCTTCGTTGGTAATTTTCTTTTGGTCGCGATGTGCAAAGTATAGTGGCTGTGAATGCGCTGGAGGTATAAGGTTAAGTTATCATATTTGCTTTGACATTGTTTTATTGATGCTTAATATTTATGTGGAGTAATAATGTGTAAAGAGGTTTTACTTTGTATGTATATTATACTTCTGGTGGTTTTTATTAAGTTGGAGAAATAAGGTGTTAATTTGGATCTTTATTATTGTATATTATTGTATAGTTGCTAACTCTAATTGGTGGCAAATTGAGAGTTAGTGTTGTGACAGATTTTGAGTTCTTCTTCATCAAATTAAAGGTATGGGCAACTTCTTCCATGTATATTGTTGATGGTATATTTTTTGAAATTGAGTTTGGAGTGAAAAGGTTGTCTACTAGGTATTTTTGGTGTAAATCCTATTTTCTGGATATTGAAGATTGTTTATGCATTAAAATCATTGATGAGTTTTTGGGTGAATGCATAATTCTGGTTGAGGAAGAGGAAGCATTTTTTGCACTAGGGTTTATGTTAGTAAGTATTGCTACTTGCATTGAGATGATGAAACCCTTAGTTGGCTGTTTTGATATTGATGGTTGAGTTGCTTCCATAGAGGTTTTTTTGATCAAGTTAATGCTTTACTTGATACATGATATTGGGCTTACTCCATTGATTTGATTTGAGCAAGTTATTCTTTGCATTTGGTGATATTGTGTTGGTGGCTATTTTGTTCAAATATCCTTGGAGGGAAAAGGATTTCTACTTGTTTCCTTTTCTTGTGATGATTGGTTGAATGCTTCAAGGTTGATGTTGAGTTGAATGGTGTTGGTTGACTAAACCTTGTTTGATGAGCATTGTTGTTGAAACCCTAATTGTTGGTGAAAAGAATATGAGTATCATTGTTATATGAGATATTGCATAGTTGGCAATTGTTGGGTTGTGTTTCATATTCTTGAGAAAAGCATACTACATCTATCTTATTCTTTTGAGATTGAGATTGAGTTGAGATTGATATTGGGAGTTAATTATAGAACATATTGGGTCTCTAACAATTCTCTTTATTTTTCTATGAGATTTGAGATTGAGATTGGGAGTTAAGTATAGAACATATTGAGTCTCTAACAATTCTCTTTATGCTTCTATGAGGTTTATGAATCACATTGGGTCTCTAACAATTCTCTTTGTGGGTTCATGCTAAGCAAGTTTTTCTTGGTGAGCTTGCTGAGGTTTTGGACAGGTTCCGATGGGGACTTATGAGTAGGTTTTGAACAGGTTCCGATGGGGACTTGTGAGCAGGTTTTTGTATAGGTTTCGGTGGGGACTTGTGAGCAGATTTGGACAGGTCCTAGCAGAGGACTTGTGAGCTGAGTTTGAGAGTTCTATTATAGAACTTGAGAATAGAGGTGCATTGGTTCTTTGAGAAGAACCTGAGGATAGATTTGACAAGTCTTTGAGAAGGCTTGTATGCAGAGGATTGATTTGTTCAAGTGTTGGACAGATCTGACAGATAGAGGAAGACTTGTACTAGACTGACTAACTGTGTTTGGTACAAGTTGTTGAGCTACTGTGGACATGATCATAGAAGGCAGAGGTCTCTTAGGCTAAGCATTGAGGACAGGAGGTCTTCGATGAAAAGGAGTTCCACGTGTTGGCAAGAGGTAGAAGTAGTTGATCTTCTGATGGATCATTTCTAGAGTAGAGGGGAAGGTATCTCCTTTGAGCAGAGGCTCATAAATTCAGATAGAGGGGAAGGTATCTCCTTTGAGCAAAGGCTCATAAATTTTGATTGGGGGAAGGTATCCCCTTTGGGTCGAGGCTCATAAACATTGTAATTGGGAAGTTTTCCCAAAGAACTTTGAGATAACTTTTAGAGAAAATTTTTGTGGACGTAGCCTAGGCATTTTGGGTGAACCACATTAAAATTGGTGTCACTTTGTGAATGATATTGTGCATTGTTTTGATATTGCTTTGGGTATATTGCTTTACTATTTTGAAGTATAAAGGAAAAAGTAAAAAGAGGTCTTATACTATTCACCCCCCCCTCTCAGTATAAGCTTGTGTTCTTCAACAACATATCATCATATATGATATCATGGCAAGTTGTTCTAAACCTCCTTAAATGCTCAATTGGATCTTTTGTTCCCTTATATATGGGTAGAACCATCATGGAAAAAATTTTAGGATAAGGTCTAGCAACAACAATAGGGTCTAGGGGTTGATTGCACATTTATTTATAGTTGTAAGTGAAACTAGAGGGCTGAATCATCTCCACTTTTGAAACCAGTTGTTTCACCATATTAGTTAAACTTTGCACCTCAATATTATTGTTATGCAATGCCCCTAGATTCTCCAAGGGATATGTAGGTTGTTGAATGTGTACTTGGCCTATGTTGGAGGCACTGATACTATTATTATATATGGTATCTTGCTAGAGAGGGTAGCTAATAGCTAGTGAAATAGAAGCAAAATTGTTGAGATTAGCAGATTGAGGAGAAAATTGAAAACAATTTTCAATGACACTAGTAGGAGGGACTTGTGGATTCCTTCCAATGTTGGTGGTTATAGTAGTGGCATAAGTTGGTTTATGGACAATATTTCCATGATTCAAATATTCACTCAAGGAGTTGTCATGAACATCTCGAGGGGAAATGGTTTGATGATGAGATGTTCTAACTTCCTTGAGTTGGGATTCCTCTTCTATAACTTTATCCAAGGTAACCTTATGATGCTTGTAAAATCTCCACATATGTTCAAAATATTTAAATTTAAGGTTCACATCAGGTCCACTAATAGGATCAAGGCTATTCCAAACCTCTTCATTTTCCTCTTCTTCTTCAATATTATGATTTTATCTATCAATTTGATAATCCTCTTGGAAAATATCATCATATTCTAAAGGCCTTTGCCCACTCCTACGATTAGGAGCCATTATATGAGAGAGAGAGGATAGAGTGGAAAAGGAGGAAAAATACTTCCTTTGTAGTAATTGCCTTGAGAAGTTCCTCATTTTGGTGTTGGGAGACCTAAATTAAAATATTGTCTAGGATCTCCTACTAGTGGATTGGAGATAAATTTAGATTTACAGTAAACAAAGTACTAAAAAAATTGTTGGCTTTTTTTGCATACCTAAGGTAGTTTCTTGTCTAGAACCTTGGTCATCTAAAATATCATCCATTCGATTATGAATATTGCAAGCAACTTTTGAGTAGTGGAAGAATTTAGTATTTCAATCTCCCTCCTACAACCATGTTATCCTTAACCTTTGTTTCCAATAAGCTTCTTCCTTTTGGTATATTGCCTCCTATTTCTTCAAAAGGGCTTCCTATTAAGAAAGAAGCTCTTCAGATATTATCCCTTCCCTAATTTTGGTGGCCACATTTTATATTTATATTGTGATCTTTATATGTTGCTTTTGAAATTCAATGGATTAGAGCCAACTCCAATCTTTCAAGTTTTATCTTACATGTTTGAGTTGTAAGTGGAGTTGTAATTGGATCATCCCATGGGGTGGTTTCCATTACTACCACCATTGATTTATCCAATTTGGAAGGTCTTCATTTTGAAGAAAAAAATTCTTAAATTTGAAAGGCCTTTTAGGGTTATGTTTTCTTTTGTCGATGGATAGACTAACTAGGAAGTGATCAGAGGCCACGTAGTTAAGAATCTCTAATTGACACTATCGGTGGAATGCTTCCTTCCCTACTAGGAATCTATCCAGATTATATTTTATTATTTTCTCATATTTCCTCTTGTTTGTCCAAGCATTGGTACAACTTGGAGGAAAAATATCAATAAGTTCCAATTGATCTGCTTGGGTGATGAGGAGTTTGTTCTTGTCATTCAATTATGCTCTTCCCCATTCCTTATCATTCATAAAAATTTTAGCATTCATATATCCACCCACTATCTAAATATCCTCTAAATAGGCTTCTCTAATAGCCTAAACTTCTTTCCATTGGATTTTTTCTCTATAACATCGTTCATTCCATATATTTTAATAATCATTCATATTTATCCTATATTCCTATTCTTAAGTCTTATCATAAGAACTCCTTTGATGGCTATTGAGATGATTTACTAGAAATTATGTTGGTGCCACAAATATTATAGAGCCTCCTAAAAATCCCTAGGAGGCTTGGGTTGTGTAGTCATATTGCTTCTAGTTCCTACTTAATATGTTTCTCATTGATTTGAGAGAAGTCCTAGTTTCCTATAGTAATATAACATCTTTCTTGGTTTCTAATAGCATTCTTTTGATAGGCAATTATCTAGGTTGGTCATTGAGTCCCCTCACATTCCATGTGTGTATTCTCATTGGGAATCGATGTTGTAGAAATTTGCTATAGACTTGATCAATCCTATTTCTCTCAGTTCTCCTTATTGAATATTTTATTTGTTTGATTTCCTTCTTGCTACTTGTGAAGTTGCATTCTTTTATGTCTTTTCAATTTGGCTAATCCCAAGATTTGGTTTTTCTCTATTTCCATAATCACATAATTTGGCTAGTGTTGGTCTTGGTTGTGGGCCACAATGGCCGTAGACCAATTATTAGGTGGATATGGGAGGGGAGGGTTCACTTGATCAATATGGAAACAAATAATTTGATGTGGGTTATTGGGAGGGGGTCAAAGGGACTAGCTGGGGTCAACTAAATCTACTAGATTTGAATCTTTTTATGGTATATGGGAGGGAGCATTTGAAGAAGGATGGCTCAAGTCTATGGTTGTCATACATATATTGGGAGGTGAGGGAAACTATATCAAGTCTTATTTATCCATTGGTTCATCAAGCCTAAAGAGCTCATATTTTTTTGATGAAGCTCTCCCATTTGAGCAATTATTTGGGTTACCTACTTTTGATTGACTTCTTTCTATGTATTGGGTGTTATATTTTGTATTTATTATTGAGATGATTTAGAATCCTTCCTAATTTTCTTTTCATGTTGATTGGGTTATAGTTCCTGGGTTTGGTATACTTTTTTCCTAAACCATCATCATTAGTTTTGGTTATTATCTCACTAGGTGACCATATTCATGAAATAATCTACATATAAAGGATATTGATTCATAGTCCACATGTTTCCTTCAAGAAATCCTCCCCACCCTTAGCTCAATTTTATACAAAATCAATTTGCATAGATCAATATCAACACAAAATATAGTGAACGTTGCCAAGAACCATTCTATTTTTTCTCTAGACCACCTTATGTAGGTTCCCAAAATATCATCTATAATCTTGAGGATGTCATCTCTCCAAAATTCTAGGGGTAGGGAAAATAGTTTGAGCTAAATGGGCAATACAGATGGCTCAATGCGTGTGTCAAAAACTAGCTTCCATGGTTGCATGAAAAGGCTTGTTGGACTAATATTATAAGAGCCCAATCAAAAGCCTTGTCTTTATTTGTAGGCATAATGAAATCCACCACAAAATAACCATTGGGTAGGAAAATTATTTCAAATTTCCCTTGACGGTCCCAATGTTTTTGGGCCCAATTATAAAGGAACTTGTTTCAGAGTCTTAGACCAATGAATTTTTAAATAAGTACATGGTTGGATATATAGAAAATATCATTAGCAATTAGTTCCTTAGCTATATCCAGAATAGGGGTAGAGTCTATTTGGGGTAAACCATTTTTTCTTGCCAATCTAGTTCCCTCTCTTTTATCTTTTTAGTTCATTGCATAGTCTTATGGGCTTGTGCTTTAGTATTAGTAATATTGTTGTTGGTGCTTTTAACTACCCTTGTGAAATTTTGAGCAAAAAAAGGGTTCTTAATCACTAGAATTCCATCATTCATTATTCCCATGGTAGAGATAGATTACTCGCCTAGTAATCTATCTCTCCCTCATTATATATGCAAAGGATTACTTGGAATACGGGAGAAGAGGGAGGGCCCCTGAAATGCCCTCACTAATAACTATGAATAGTATAAAGCAGTTTAAATCTATGATGTTTATATGACAAGATACAAACAAATAAAATTACCTATATTTTTTTGAATAATTGTGGATACAAAAAAAACCAAACCTAAACCAAGCAATTTGTATCCATTCGACCTTCTTGAGGCTTCTACATGCAAATGTGGTGGCATTGTGTGCAAAATCTAATAGATCTTCCCACAAACCCTAGATCCTCCCATAAAATTTGAAGGTACATCTGAAAGGACCATTAATATTAACTACATATTTTTAACTAATTTCTTTCCTGTCATTTATTTTCAACAATCTAATTAGCTTAATTATAGTTGATAAATTTATTTTTAATTCTAGTTTTTGTTTGCATTAATTTTTTTTTTCAACGTAGTTTAATTTAATTTAATTTATTGTAAAAGTGTGTTGTTATTTCAATTTTTTCTACAATATAATTTATATTAATCCATATTTTATTTTAGCTTGTTGTTTCTAGTTAATTTCTGCACTTTAATTTATGTTAAAGCTAGTTTTATTTTAGCATTTAATTATATTTTTACTTTAGTATGAAGTGATTTTTATTTTAGTTTGAATTACCTTATTTATTTCAATTACTAGTTGTTTTATTTTTTCATTTAAATTAGATTTCTTTTAGTTCAAAGTGTGAGATTTATCGTTGTTTTCTTTATGAACGCTGCAAAAACATTATGATTTCTAGTTTTCATAGACTAGTCTAGAACCTTGATATCCGAAATGAAAATCTAAGACCTCTATCACATACAGCCTTAGGACATCATCCTAGTTTGACAAAATAATTATAGTGAGAGCATTAACAAAACTCATCAAGCTTCACAATAAAGATAATTTCCATTAGATTGTTAAATAATAACTAATATAAAGAAGAATTGATGAGATAAGGGACTTCAATGACTTTCCTGATGGAAAATATCTATAAAATGGATGCTCCCTTCACTATGCCTCATGATATCCTAAGCAAAGCTACTCTCCAAGCAAGAAATTTGTCTCCCTAATAGTTTGCTACAATAGGCAAATCCATACTAAAGGAAAAATTTGACAAAATTGTTGTAAAGGATTTGACAATATGAGAGGACCAAAAACTCCTTCTATCTATCAAGTAATTGATGCCAAGAAAACGCCAAGGATGTTGACAAAGAAATGCCTTTGTCAAAATTTTCTAGCTAATTCAAAAATACCTATGCCATGAGGTAATTCTAACAACCCAAACCAGACAAACAAAGGACTATAGATTTTTTGGTGGTATCTAAGCCAAACCTTTTCCATAAGTATGAACCCTAGAGCCTTTTTAATGGTAGCTTAAAGGTATTTATTATTGGTAGAGTTTCTATCCACTCAATGACCATGGGTCCATCCCTCAACCATAGGGGTAAATTCAAAAAATGAACTATCATATTTTGGTAATTGGGTTTGTAGTACAACATATACCTTGATGTAGTTACAAAGTAGCACTAGAAATATCCTAGGAAAATAAAGCCCAAGAATAATGGAGGAAGAAAATATGGGAGACAAGGTGTGTAGGCAAGGCTTTAATAATATCATCTAAACTTTTTTCATATGAAGGTTAGATTATCATATGAAGGAGATCAAGAGGAAGCAAAGTGGCCAAAATTAGACAAACAAACAAAGAAAACCTACTCTATTAATTAAGCAACTTCAAAGCATCAAAAATCAAGCAAGGAGCAGGATGACAACAAAAATGGCATTCATTGGACTGGAAGATGATCAAGAAAGAGATAACTAGAACTCCAGTTAATATGCAAGCTTTAAAAACTTATCCAAAGAATGTTGTTCCAGATGCTTAAACAAACCATTCTAGGATTAAAATCAGTCAAGGTCTGTGTAGTGAAATTTTTGCTACACACGAATCCAAGAGAAACTTTCTATCCAAATCAATATTTCATAGTAGATCCAATGTCATTGGAGGTTAACATTATTTGGTACGTTGAGTACCATGAAGTGCCATTGTGTAGTATTGTAAATATTTATTTTAGTGAGTGTGTTTAATATTTTTCTAAAGTATGTCAAAGTGTGAAGAGTGTTTATGTGTAATAAAGTGTGCAAGTGTGAGTGAAAGGTATCAAGTGTACAAGTGAAGAGTCATAGGTGAAAGGTGTTAATTATGCAAGTGAAGGGTCATAAGTGTTAGGTGTCAAGTATGTAAGTGAAGAGTCATAGAAGATGTTTCAAGACATGGAGTAAGAGGCTATGTAATCATGAAAGTTTTGTCATAATGTGATGTATGTAAAAGCTTGCATCTCCAAATATTTTGAGGAGAGTAATAGTTAAGAATATTGAAGAGTTTTTGTAAAGTTATATATTGGAGACAATGCTTCATGCTATTGTTGGTATTTTAAGCTTTACTACCACAAAATATAACAAGCCCCAATATAAAATAGCCACAATATTAAAGGTCAAAATATCAATAATGAAGAGTAGAATAATATATGAGCCAATTAAAAAAATATATATAAAGGCCTATATAATAAAATAAACATTCACTTATATAATCAAATATGATGTCTAAGTCAATAATGAACTATGCATGAAGAAAAAATATGATATTAATTGCTCAAAAATGTATTGTAGACACCTAAAACGCGTCATGTCGATGGTGACTACTCATATGGACATGCTACAAGACCATATGGAAGATCTTGGATAGACTCCAAGATAGAGCAGTGGTTCTAACCACTCAATTTGGGCTCCTTGGCCTATTCAGTCTGAACCGTAGCTGAGACCTATGGTCTATAGATTGAACCATGGCTGAGACCTATGGTTTATAGTATGGACCGCAGTTGTCACCTATGGTCTTAACTGAAGTTCAGTTGGCCTTCATCCGAGCCAAATCGGTTTGAACGACCATTTGTTCTAGAAGAAGGTGGTTAAAGGATGGAAGCTTCCAATCCAACTATCCTAACCACCCCTTCTTGATCTTGGCTTCTCCATGAAGCCACCCCTAGCCCTGGGACATCCTATAAGTACCCCTTCAAATTAGGGCAATGATATAGAGCTTTTTGATAGTGAAGCACTATCAAAATATTGAATGAAGAGTGCATTTGGAGATCAAAGCAGCGAAGCCCTATCGAATTGTGGACTCACTTGAGTGCATAGAGAGAGCCTTGTTGCCATCACCATTGTCAATTTGTCAAGCATCATGATGAATTAGGCCATGGATGCCCTAAGGAGCTAGGAGAGCCAAGAAATGCTAATTTGGGCAAACGGAGGCCCTATTCAACAATTCAACCACCAAACCTATTAGAGGACACTGAGGCGACCCTTGATCATCAATTTGACAAGGAGGATCAAGCCCACTACCCTTGAAATTGGAGGGCAAACCTACTTGGTTGCTCACCACGGCTTTCAGTCGTGGTTTACAGTGCAGACCGCTCATCAGAGCTACGGTTTGCAATAGGTGTAAGATCTCCTTACCGTTCTTATTTTAGATTACTTAATTAGATTAGATTAATCATTTGCATGATTAAAATAGGGTTTTAGAGATTTTTGACCCGTAGATTTAGTGTTTAGAGCAATTCTAGTACATTAGTGTAGAATATGCAAGAATGGTTTCTTTTTATGCTTTCATGCTCTATTTCATCTAATTAGGCCATTCAATACTTAGCTGCAATATTCCTTTACGCATTTACATGAATCTTTATCAATTTGGCATAGTTTAGATACATTTTACATGCTTTCTTGATTATATGCTTTTCATGGCTTTTTCATGTTTCAATCCTTCAAAGGGCCTCATCACGAGAGGCTACCTATTTGTATAACTTTCTTGTGTTGTTTCTTGATCGCAGGAAACAGGTTCAAAGGAGCTTCAATCACCAATTTCCTTCCTCAACGTGAAGAAGAGGGTTAACTCCACCCTAGAGCAGTTTGTGACTATTTGGAAAAGCATTAATAGTGCGCCTACCCCATTGGGGGCTTTGGCAATTGTATTGATTGTATCAACATTTTGGGTGACCCTAAGAGGGGCAATATTGTAACCGAGATTCATTGGCTATATCAATAAAGAAACATGCATTTTCTTTGATTCATGCAATATTGTTATCTTTTCATGCTTTTATGTTGATTTCCATTAATGCAATAGCTAGGTGTACGCTTTTTGGGATAGGTTAGAAGGCGATCACGATGGAACTCCATAAAATCAGTGATCTAACTATTGTTTCTTGGATTTTTGGAATTGTAGGTATAGACCGCAACTATCAGCTATGGGCCAACAATTGAACCATAGGTTCAACATGCGGTTTACAGTGCAGACCACAGACCAGACCTACGGTTTACATATGATAGAGAAGACAATAGAAAATAGAGTACAGATCGGATGAGGACCTGAGGTAGGCCCCATTTTCACCCTCTATCATTTTTCTCTCTGCCTGTGTTTTTCCAAAATCATAAAAATGGAAATTAAGTAGGATAATCAGAAAAAGAAGGTTAAAAGGAACTAAGTCCTTAGGATTATCGCTTTCTTAGTTTTTGATAGGCACTGCTAGGAACAACGGATCTCTGATTGTAGTCCGCCCTAGAATCCAACGTGCTATATTAGAATTGTGTGTGGGTTTGCATGTTTGAGGCCCAAGTAGTGGCCATTTGCATACTAGTTTGCATTGTCAAAAAATCATGTAGAGTATAGCATGCATCTCTGAATATAAAACATTTCTTTTACATTACATGTAGGAAACAATCATTGTGCTGTATTATGCATTTGTCATTTTATGCAAATTAAAATGAACCACACACACCATGTTTCACTTAAATGCTAGTGAGTTGGGCTTGACATCCAACCACTAGTAGGGTTCAACGATGGTGGAGGTGATTTCCATCCGTTGGCCCAAATCCTATGTACCCTTGGATACTAGACCAATACCGGATCCAAGAACCTTTCGTACCCTAGAAAATTTGCATGTATTCTCTTCGGAGGGTATAACGCTGATTGGGGGAAAATGGGTGAGGATCTGGGAGGACCTATGCTCCTTTTTCGGGTGTGGACTTTCATCACCACACATAGGGGATTTATGCGGCCTGGAAGTCACATCCAGGTTGTCGAGCTACGAGCATACAGGTGAAAGCCAATTTAAACTAAGAATATCATTCAACGCTTTTCAAAACATGATAAGGAGTTCTATACTGATACAACAAATCATTGAAACACATCAAACAGTTTAGGGCTCACTTTTAAAATGTAAAGGAGATAATCACATTGTTTACTTTGTATGCTTCTTTATTGCTTAATTCATCAAGATAAGGCCCTCCTTGAGGCTAAAATTCTTAGTGAGAGAGGAAACCTCTCGAGTCTTGCTTAGTCGGTTCATCATGACGACTAGGCATGATAGAGCTCAATCATGAGCTAATGAGTCAGAGAGTTCATGGAGAGGCTTTGAACGCTTTCGATGTTCTCCTGAGGATCTTTCAGACCTCGCATGCCTCCTTGCTAGGCGTCACACTCATCATGCACCTGAGGATCCAATCCTCCTAGCGTGACATTTTGATAGTCATCGCAAGCTCCCTTCGTCATGCAGGGGGTTCACCCATATAGATCATGGGGTTTCCTCACACACAGTGAGAACCCACATCATTAGGTCTCCACCTAGTGAGATAGAGAGTTGTGGATCTTACTCCATGAGTCGGTCCTATAGGGAATCTGAGTCACACGTAACCCATGAGAGGTGACTACTCCAAGACCAATTGGAGGAGGCACGTAGTGAGCGTAAGCGTCTAGAGCGTGAGTGCGCAGAGAAGAAGAGATCACATCAACAAAGGTTGGATGAGCTCCAACGACATGAAGAGAGGATTTACCAATAGAAAGCACGTGAAGAGCAATCATGTGAGGTAACTCCTGAAAAGAAGCTCATACCTAGAGTGCTTAGGCAACAAGTCAACGTGATGCACCCTGTGCATCATCAAGAGTTGCCACTTAAGCAAGTAGATAGCCATTCCTCTAGATGGATAGACATGCCTAGGGTTATCGAAGAACAACAAAAAGAGATGTTTAAGGATCCCATGTGTAAGCATGAGGTTGAGAGTAGTCAAGTTCGACAGGTGAGTAATGTCAATGCTTGAAAGTCATCACAATCCTTGGGGCATATACAGTCTATTCCACCATATAAGGAACCTGTGATTACTTTCCATAAACAGGAAGTCAAACCTATCCCTGTCAAGGAATCTGATCCTCCATTGCATATCATAGCGAGGATAAATTAGATTGTGTATAAGCGAGTGTTGGTGGATACAGGATCATCGATTAATATCATCACCACCTCAGCATTCAAACATCTCAAAATTCCATCGTCCCACATCAAGGAAACAACGTTAATGTTGCAAGCCTTTAACGATGTGGAATCCCCTATAGTGGGCACAATAGTCCTCCCCATCGAGGTAGGACAAAATATTATTCCTACATTGTGCTACATTTTAGAGGGATCAAGACAGTATAATCTGCTGCTTGGAAGACCGTGGATAAGAGCCATGGAGTGTGTGCCATCAATAGTGCATCGAGTGCATTAAGTACACCCATGGAGGTGAAGTCCATATAGTTGAGGTAGACCCAAGATCCCTTCAAGTATTATAAACCTGAGGATCATCCATAGGAACCCGGTGAGGCGCCTATGCATCTGCAAGTTAAACAGGATGAGTCTATCCAAAGTTTGGACGTAGCCTTGCAGACTGTGGTGGAGTTACCATCCCCACCGCTATCACTGGTGGAGTCACCTATGACCCTTGCATTCTCGACACCACTTAGCAAGGAAGGATTGATGAATGCCATCACAGAGATGCTCACAGCTGCTTCGGAGGTGTCATTAGAGGATCCTCATACTCCTATCAAGGAGGAAGAACCTAGCATGGTCATGGATGCATCCGAGTGTATCACACCATCTTCATCCATCATGTCACCGGATAGTCCTCATGAGGATGATGGTGAATATGAAGAGCTTATAGAGGCCAGCATTACGATGTTTCCCACCATAGAGTCCATTGAGGATCTAGGTCAACTTTTATTGAGTCTCTACCTATGGATCCTATCCTGGAGACATCGTATGAGTATGAGGAAGGTTCAGTTATCACGACTGAAATAGGATAGCCTTAGTATGTTGATGAATTACCTATGATGCATGCAGTTGTGGAGTCTTCTCATGAGTTTGTGGGAATGGTTGACATTAGGCTAGAATATCAAGTGATTCCTAATCACATAGAGCTGGAGATGGGGTAATCCAGTGGTGTTTCCACATTTCTAGGGCCAAAAACTTTGAAATTAGTCACTCCTGACTCATTTCTCATGGCACCATCTCAAGAGCACAAACAGGTAGGTTCCTCACATCAGATTGGGGGTACCAAAACTGACATAGTTCAACACAACGAAGTGAAAACAACTTGAGCTGAGTCATAGGCATGAGCATGTGGATAGCACTAATGAAGTGTGTCATCAAGAAGCATCCACACCAACTCAAATGAAGGAAATAGGTGATTTGCAATTACCTAATGGATCCATAGCATCCACTTTTCTATTTCCTTCAAATGACAAAGGTATTTCGAATCAGTCATTGGAAATACATAGGAACTCTTTATCAGTCTTGCAATCCATTCTAAGTCATCTAGAATGGATGGAGCATCGAATGGATGAGCAAGATAAGGCATTGCATTTTATCAGGAACCAATTTGAAAACCTAGGATCACAAAAGCAACCCTTGTTTGAGGCTGAATTGCTTCCTGTGCAAGTACAGGAAAAACCTCAATGAAATCAAAAGCCCATGCGGCCAACCCAACCATTGGGTCCTCAAAGCAAACCAATGTGGGTCAAGAGCCCAAAATAGTCACAACATAGTGGGACTCCTTTAAAAGAGTCTATGTCTGACATATTTCAGAATTTGCAAGAGGCTAAGGTCATCACCTTGCCTGATATCATCCCTTTAAACCCAAATAGAGCTAAACCTACGGGTTACAGGGAGCATCACTATTGTCTCTATCACCGAATAGAGGGTCATGGCATTCGAGATTGTCATGAATTTAAGAGTGTGGTGCAACATCTGATAGATAGTGGGGTTTATCATGTAGATGGTTCTCTCATAGTGCCCCAACATGTTGAAGTGGAGGTCACACTTCCTCATGGGCGACCCCAAAGTCGTCAGTCGCCTCGTAAGCCCAATAGGCCAGTGCAGTGGGTAGTTTCATTTCAGATGACTACTCTAACTTTGTTCCAAAAGTTACATGAGGCAAAGGCATTCATATTTACCTGAAGTCAAGCATAGGGCATCCAAGACTGGGTCACCTGATGGGGGTCCCTTTTGTGTGTATCATCGAGCGCATGGACATGACATTCAGGGTTGCCAATCATTTAAGAGGGTCATCCAAGACCTAGTAGAATGGGATAAGATCCACGAGGATGGTTCTCTCGTTCACCCTTGCTGAAGCATAGGCACTCCGGTGAGGTCCGTTCTTCACCTGGGAGAGTTGATTTCTGTCACTCTTCCTAAACAAGTTGATTACCTTTTAGTGAATAGCATGCACGCTTGGGGTCTTCAAGGTAGCATACCTTTCCCACCATCCATGCCAAATTTGATAAGGAAAAATGAGGAATCTAGAGGTATTGCACCTCCCTCACCGTCATCGAATGGCACACACACTAGGGGTACATAGGGTAGCATGCCCTCCCCAAAAGGCTCCAAGGGTTCCTAAAACCGCTTGGTCAGGTCAGTCAAAGGCTCCAAGGGTTTTCTTATAACCGCTCGGTCAATCCCAAAAGGCACCAAGGGTTCTTGAAACCACTTTTTTAGGTCAACCCAAAGGCTCCGAGGGTTTGCTTAAAATTGCTCGGTCAATCCCAAAAGGCACCAAGAGTTTTTGAAAAGCTGCTTGGTCAACCCAAAAGCTCCAAGGATTCTTAAATATCGCTTGGTCATCCCAAAAAGTCCCAAAGGTGCTCATAATCCCTTTGGTCAAACCCAAAAGGCTCCGAGGGTTTTCTAAAAATCGCTCGATCATCCTAAAAAGCTCCAAGGATTTTGCTGAAAAATCGCTTGGTCAATCTAAAGGCTCCAATGATATTTCCTCACTGTTTGGTCACTCCTAAAGGCTCCAGAGGCATGTACTCACCATTTGGTCAGATATGAGGCTCAAAAACTCATAAAAATTATAAAATCAATAAAATCCAAAAAAAATTGGTAAAGCATAAAATCCAAAAAAATTTGCATTTGCATTTTGCATTTTTATTTTGCATTCACACATGCATCCACTGCATTATTGCATTGCATATAGGCATTCATCATCCATTGCATTCTATAGTAGGAGGGATTGTGTTTTTCAGTATTACAAATGACACCACGTTTGTGTTTCAATCATGCATCTCTGCATTTATCATAATCCATCATTCATGTGAGTAATTGTGTTTTTCAACACAACCCATTTTGTTGCTATGGAGAATATACTAGGGTTTTTCGGTCATTCAACCATACCTAGAGGTCTTCTCAAGAGTTGATAGAAATATTGCTTTGCTTTTGTATTTAAGGCCTAGTTAGTATAGCCTTTCGCATATTATAATCCTTTTTGCATATTAGAATCCTATCACTAATCAACAAATTAAACAATCCTAACAAGGACTAGGGGAATATGAAAGCCACGAAGTAGGACCAGGTATCCTGAGGTGAAAAGAGTTATTCTTTCTTATCCCTCTATGCGGATGGTATGGGAAATGTTGGCTATTGGAAAAAGGATAGGTTAGTTCCCTATTCAGAATCCCTTGCTTACGATAAAATGAGCAATATCCCCGAGTGATATCCCACATCAATCCTCAAGATTGATACCCTAGATCGATATCATAGATCGACTTCCCAGATTGATATCCCATATTGATATCATAAGATCGATATCCTCAATCGATATACCAAAAATAGTTTCCCCAAAGTCAAATCCCCAAAAGGAATTTTTTGAAGAAAATTATCACATGTAAATGCTAAAAAGTGAAGATCAAATGAAGATCAGAAAATAGGCTCAAGTGAAGATCAAATCAAGTTCAAATCAAAGATCAAATGAAGATCATAAATCAAATTTCGAGTGGAGATCAAATGAAGATCAGAAATCCAGTTCGAAGAGAGATCAAATGAAGATCCAGAGACAGTTCAAAGCCAAAAAAGGAATCTAATCCCTTGCTTCACTACACATATGAGCAAGTATCCCAAAAATTGAAGGATAGAAAGGAAGGAGCCTGAATCCCTGGAATTGTTGGCACTACTGTACCTTACGCATGATGATATGTCTGATACACTTGCATTTTGTTTGTGTGCAGACCAATGTTTGAATGTGGAAGAGCTAGCTTTAGGTGTCCTGCATTGCCTAGTGGCTTAGTCCAACTAAAATCTAAACTTGGGATTGGATAAGACATTTGTGGAGCCCCTATCTTAGCAATGGGCTGAAAGAATCCCGCTTGACATCGGGGAACGCTCGTGTCTTATCTTAATATACTCATGTGCACACACGGGGATAATGAACAGTTAGGGCCTATCCTAGCAAAAGCCTTGCACTTCAAAAGTCTAGTGTGGTCAGTATGCAACTTTTGATAAGTCTACTAGGGTGTTTGAGTCTCATGGAAAACCTCAAAAATTTCTCTAATAGCAACAAAATACCAAATATCGCAAACCATATAGAATAAAATCATCAAACTGCAAAGTATCGAATCCATGATACATCATTATATAAAGCACAATCAAGATATAGGATAGATACCGAATGGATATTAGAAATAATATTTAGATGGCCACTGACTATATTGTGCATATTTTTCAAACTTGCAAAAGAAAATAGAATGACATATTACATCATTCGCATCATAACATCGCACATCATTGCATTTCATATATGGGTGATTAATTGATCAAATTCTTATTATGAGGATTTCCAATTACATTCATGATTTTTATACATTTTGTGGTGTCATCCATTAGATTGATAAACACATATCACATTCATTCCTTATGTTTTAAGTGATTAAAGCATACAAGTTCATTTACATTAGATTACCATCATGTAAATAATGCATTACATACATTGCATCAACATATCATGACATCGTCATAAATTAAATGCATGCAATAAAGCAAAATCAAATATGCATTTAAGTAAACATCGCATCCATATGCATCCATCATAAATAGCACATCTAAACATCTAGATCACTGCATATCATCATCATCATAAATAAAATAGCTATCTAGTGCATGTCATCCATACATCACATCATATAGCATCAAATTAACATAAGCATTGCATCCATGTGCATAACATAAATAGAAAATTAAAAACATATACAAGTACACATAATGAGCCATAAAATATATATGTGTGTGTGTGTCTCAAGAGTACATCAGGATACATCAAAAATACCCGTAGGCTACATCCGTGTAGGTCCTCGACCTTACACACAAAATAGTACATCAAAATAGCAACCCCTATGTATGCTATGGAGGGCCTGCACCCCCAGCTAGAGAGTCACCAGTATCACCTTTGTCATCCCTATGCCTCCCGTGTGAGCTAGCACCATGTGTACTAGAGGACCTGTGTGTCCTCTCAGTCCTATGACTCAAGCTCATGGATGACTGCCCTATAGTCCTAGATCTAGTCTACTGGGACCCTAAAGCATGTGGATCCTCTAGAACCTCCCCACCTGTCAATCTAATCCATCCCTCTAGCTGAGAGATGCGAGCTGCCCTCGCATCGCATAAATCATTCCCCTCTTGTACGAGGGAAGTAAGCCACCTAATATCGGCCATAGGATCATGGCCCCCTATAAATGCAAGTGCTGGTGCTGAAGGTGGTGCCATGATAGCACAAGAAGATGATGGGTTACCTTTATGAGCCTGGGATAGAGCCATGTTCCTCTTCGATGTAGTCACCACCCATCATGCCTCTACTAGTTTGAGTGATCTGATCAACTCTTGAAATTATGCCTCTGCTACTATAGCACACTTTATCATAGTTGTGGCCTAATCTTGGGCCTCCTAGAGTCACATCTCCCTGTCAGATAGCTTCACCTATAACATGGTGATGGATGTGTCCCATTGTAGTTGTTGATACTCTAGCCTACTAACCTGGCTCTGTAAATCTTCTACCTAGGCTAGCAACTGCCCTACCTCACTATCTGGAGGTACCTCACCCTCATCTAGGCCCTCATCCTTGGCCTCCACTAGTGGTGCATCCTCTACACCCCATCCACCCTCATTCCACGGGTGCACATTACACCTTTGTGGATCAACCTTCACTGCCTCCTCAACCTGACCAAGAGGTCCAGATCCCTACCATCAAAGTACGGACCACTAGGTATCATATGTTGTGGTGGTCCTAGCAACAATAGCTCTAGAATCCTATAAATTATATGTAGCATCATCCAGAGTTGTAGGTAGCACCCACTACAGATGAGTCTCTAGAACTAGCCACCTATAGATAATGGGCAGCTCTAGAATGTCTTACACCAAGCCAAACTATCACTGGATCCATGAGTAGAACTAGTACTCATGGATCTCAATCTTGCATTTGAGTAACCATCTATCGCATCGATCTTGGTGTAGCCGCTCACTAGCCTTCGTCCACGTAGGGAAATCTATATATTTATGCCACTCAATATCCCCAGGATTTAGTGTTGCAAACCAATTGATGTAATGATCAATGCCCCCAACATGGGACCTACTTTGAAATCCCTCCTCCTCATAAGGCCAGCATGTAGTGTAACACTGATGTGCATTGTCAATCACAGTGATAGTAAGGGGAAACTTTGTAGGTCCCTCAATTTGAATATGCTGCCAACCCCAGATATGTAGTAATAGATTGCAGCTAATCCCAACCTGACTTCGATAGGTAATCTGGTATAGATCATGGTACAACTGGCATAGTAAGGTACTCCCCTTGGCTAGGAGAAATGGTCATCGTGTGGAGCTCTAAATGACTCTCCTGACATAGACTAGAAGGTTCCACTAAATCCTCATGCCTAAAGAGTCTAGAAGCACAACTTGAATGACTAGGTGCATGAAAACTACCTCATGGATAGAGAAGACCTGCTCGTCGTACCACTCCTCGATGTGAACATCACCATGATCGATCTTACACTGGACCTCCTAGCTCTGATCATCGAAGATCTCATCGAACACAACTCCTCTACTCTAATAGGTAGAGGAGGTGATGGGATCGCCATCAATAGGGATTCAAAAGATCCTAGACATCCTCAAGGGTGATAGTCATTTCACCTATAGACAAAAGCAAAGAAGCTAAATACAGAAGTAGAAGTGTTGTGATTTTGAGACAAAAGCTAAGTTGAAGACTACGGAGGTAGAAGTTTTGCGATATCATGAAAAAAGCAAAGATGAAGTATACAGAGGTGAAAGTGTTGCAATATCATGACATGTATTTTCACGGGCCAAGGAAAACATAAAGAGGAGAGAGAAAAAAATGTCATGATATCATGACATGTTGTAGTTTCACGGCAACAGTAACAAAAGAAGCTACAAAGGCATAAATGTAGTGATTTCGTGACAGGTCATAAATGCCCAAGTCAAGAAGGAGAACCTGACTGAAATTAGAAGTATGACAACTGAATAAAATTAGGGTTTATAGTTGTTATGAAAGTCGACCAAGATTAGGGTTTACAGCTGACTAAGATTAGGATTTTCATCATAAAAATATTGTTATAAAAGGAGGGTTGTTTGGAGAATTGGAGATACTATCAAATGTGTGCGATATAAGATCATTGTATGCAGAGAGCAAGTCGTGTTGAATCAAGCTAAGAGTGAAATTTGCAAAGAGAGCAGAGTGCGCAAAAGGGAGAAGACAATCGTGAAGTTTGATTATAACGAAGTAGAGTGTGCAAAGTGATTGCGTAGAGAGATTAGAGTATGTAGAGAGTGAAAAGGTTGAAGTTCGACCTGGTGTTGTTGTGCTTGTACAGAGAGAGCAGAGTGCATAAAGAACGCAAAGGTGAAGAATACCAGTCAGGGTCTTGCAAAAACAAAGGTATCTTACTGTCAAACTTATAGATTCAAATTGAAGTCGAGGTTGCACCTTGGCATCAGGGGTTGCTGCTCCTTCCAGTTGGTGCTGGTAAATCAGGGGTTGGTGCTCCTTCCAGTTGGTGCTGGTAAATAAGGGGTTGGTGCTCCTTCCAGTGGGTGTTGATAAATTGATTGTAAAGTTGGTGCTTTGCAAAGGCTAGATTTGGATGGTAGTCCAATCAATTTTTTGAGAAGTAGCCACATTGATGAACCTCATTAGATCTTGTGTTATGTGATGCTCTCTTGTGATACTTGATTTATCTGGTTTTAAGGTTTCATTATTTTAGTATTAAGAGCTGTAAATTCAATTTTAAAGAGCTACACATATTCACCTCCCCCTCTTAGTGCCATTGTAAGACTAAAAATTGATATCAGAGCCAAGTTCCTGTACAAGCTTAACCAACTATGGTGATCTTGGAAGTAACACAAAGGTAGGTGGTGAAGGCTTCTCATCAAACAAAGCACCAGTGTTTGATAGATCTAATTACATATTCTGGAGAATCAAGATGCAGGCATATCTTTGTGCTTTGGGATATGAAATATAGGATTCATTAGTTAGTGGATACACAATACCCATCACTCCTTCAGAAGAGGCTAATGAAAATAAACTGTTTGACAATAACTCAAAAGCAACGAATGCTCTCATGAGCGGAATAGCAGACAGTGAACTAGTAAAGATCATGAGCTATAAAACAACAAAAGAGATATGGGACAAACTGAGTATTCATTAATAAAATGATAAGATCAAGGAGGCCAAGTTATAGACACATTAAGCTCAGTTCGAAGCATTAAAAATGAATGACGATGAAAACATTAAGGCATATATGCTAAGAGTTAATGGAATCATTAATGCGATCAGAGGACTCGAAAAGGTTATTGAAGACTCTATCATCGTGAAAAAGGTATTAAGATCTCTTCCTCAAAGGTTTGATTCTGAATTCTCAGTGATAGAAGAAGCTAAAAATCTAAATTATTTTAGTATAGATGAGATGTATGGTTCCTTGACTGCATATGAGATGAGGATAGGAAGATCTAAACCCACAGACAGAGAAGTGGTTTTTAAAGCCCTTAAAAATAAAAATGTGAAACAAGATTCCGAGGAAGAAGAGACATCAGATGAAATGGAAGCAAACTTTGTTAGAAAACTAAAAATGGGAAAAGGAAAATACAGAGGAAAGCTATCGTTTAAATGTTTCAACTGTGGAGGCGTTGGGCATTTTGTGACTAAATGTCCACTTAATGAGAAGAACAAAAATGATGAAGGATCACACCAAGAAAGAAGTGACTGGAAGAAGAAAACGAATTTTAGAAAAGGCAACTTTAAGAAGAAAATTTTCATCTCCAGGAATGCCAATTCATCAAAAGATAGCTCCGATCAAGATTTTGAAGAGGAAACAGGTGAAGCTCTTTTCATGGCATTTGAAGAAGTAAAATCAGAAAAGGAAGGAGTGAACTCTAAAGTATGTGGTGAAAACCCTGAGGCTAAAGTAGACCTAGAAGGTGAGTTGATCTCTGCCCTTGAAGAGTGGAAAATAGAGAGGAAAAAGAAAAAGAAAATTTCAAAAAGGCTTGAGGATGCAAACGAAATCATAACCAGTCTGAAAGTACAGACAGAAGAATACAAGAAAATATCTAAAGATCTCGAAGTAAAAATTACCATGAAAATAGATTATTGCTACGAACTAGAAGAAGAGAATGTTGATTTACGGATGTAGATAGAAGAGATGAATTACAAAATTAGTTGCTATCACAAATGCGAAGAAATTTCTATGAAGCTGGATAAGATTATAAATAACCAAAGGCATGTAGGCATCAATTTTGGTCTAGGTTTCGTCGAAGGAGAATCTTCAAATGGATCAAAGGCCAGAAATGTAGAATCCATAAAGAATGAAGATAAGAAATAGGTTGATCAAGGAAAAATATCTTATGCAAAAGAAAGCAATAATGCCAGGCACGAAAGGAGAATTGACAATGATGGATTCACCAATGTCACACGTCAAAGAAGAAGAATACCTATGGCTCCTACGACAACATGGAAAAGACCATCACCTAGGTTCAATTATCCCTTTTCTGGTTTTTGTTTTAAATGCAATGGCTATGGACATAAAATCTTAGACTGTAAATATAATGTAAGACCAAGGAATTTCACCAGTAAAAATGCTTTTTCTCCTCTGATGAATTATACAGTAGAATTTTATAATTATCATAATTTTGGGCACATTGCAAGAAACTATAGAAGTACATTTACATAAAATCAGTTTTAGGGAAGAAAATTTCAACCAAATAGGATGAGACAAAATAGAAAACTTCTTGTAAAAAATGCACAAGTTGTTGATAAGGGAAAGGCAAAACAAGAGCCCAAAACTATTATCAAAACGAAGTGGAAAGAAAAAGAGCAACTTAAGGAAGAAAAGGAATCCTTAATCGTACAAAAAACATTTAAAGCATAGAATAAATATGTACCATGGATACTGGATAGTGGATGCTCCAGTCATATGACAGGTAACAAACAGAAATTTGAGAAGTTACAAAAATATGAAGGTGGTTCAGTAAAGTTTGGAAATAATTATGGAGCTAAGATAGTTGGCAAAGGTTCAGTTAAAATTATTAATGGAAAAATTAAGTCAAAAGAAGTCTTGTTTGTAGATGGTTTGAAACATAACTTGTTGAGCGTAAGTCAGATTTGTGATAAATGTCATGAAGTAGTTTTTAAGAAGCAGGTTTGTGAAGTCAGAAAAACAAACAGTAGAAAATTGATAGCAACTGGATCAAGGACATCTGGAAACCTGTACACGCTCTCAGAGACTTCAAAAGGAGCTTGTTTTATTGGAAAGGAAGAAGAAATTTGGTTGTGGCACAAGAGACTCGGTCATATCATTTTTGATAATTTAGTAAAAATCAACTCAAAAATGGTAGTGAGAGATATTCCCACCATCAGCAAATCGGCAAACAACATTTGTGCTTCATGCCAAAAGGGGAAGAAAACTAGAGTCACATTCAAAACAAAAGAGTACTACACAAGCAAACCTTTGGAACTAATACACACTGATTTATGTGGACCCATGAGAACACAAAGCATGAATGGTGACAAATATTTTATGTTGTGCATTGATGACTATTCTAGAATGACATGGATATTTTTCTTGAAGCATAAATCAGAAGCTTTTGAAAGGTTAAAGATTTTCAAAAACCAAGTTGAGAATGAAACAGGAAGGAGGATCAAATGTTTAAGATCAGATAGAGGAGGAGAATTTATTTCAGAGGATTTTGTAGAGTACTGTGAAAAATACGGTATTAGGAGACAGTTTTCAGCGACCGGGACACCTCAGCGAGAATGGATTGGTAGAAAAAAAGAACAGGACAGTGCAGGAAATGACATGGACTATGTTGGCTAAAAGCAGAGTAGCAGATAGATTTTGGAGAGAAGTAGTCCATACTGTGGTGTATATCCAAAATAGGTACATGCTGAGAACACATGAAAGTAAAACTCCTTATGAGTTATGGTTCGGTAAAAAGGCAACAACAAAATACCTCAAAGTTTTTGGCAGCAAGTGCTACATCAAAAGAACTGAAGATAATCTTGGTAAGTTTGAAGATAGAGCGGATGAAGGTATATTTGTTGGTTATTCACCAAGAAGCAAATCTTACAAATGCTACAACAAGAGGCTAAAGATAATTGTGGACAGTGCCGATGTTAAATTTGATGAAGGTAGAGAACGAGTAATTAGCTATGAAACGAACTACCCAATTTATGAAGAGGTTATTGAAGGAGATGAAGAAAACAAAATGGAAAAGATACAGAAAATTGACTCAGATGATTTAAGTTATGATTAAGAAGTGGAAAAAAATAAGAAATTCAAAACAGGCAGCTGGCAGAAAAATCATCCTAGAGAGCAAATAATTGGAGACCCCAAAGTTGGTGTTCAGACAAGAAGAAGAGCAGTAAGTAACTACTCTCTGTTATCCAGCATTGAGCCCAAAAATGTTGTTGACACAAGCAAAGATGAAAGTTGGATGAAGGCAATAAATGAATAATTAGATCAGATCAAGAAAAACAAAACTTGGGAGTTAGTACCTAGACCTACAAATAAAAATATAATCGGGACTAAATGGATTTTTTGAAACAAATTGAATGAAGACGGATAGGTAGTTAGAAATAAAGCAATATTGGTATGTAAGGGTTATGCACAAGTTGAATGCATTGACTTTGAGGAAACTTTTGCACCAGTAGCTAGACTAGAGGCAATTAGAATGTTTTTGGCTTTAGCAGTCTACAAGAATTTCAAAGTTTATCAAATGGATGTGAAATCAACATTTTTGAATGGAAAACTTGAAGAAGAATTTTATATTGATCAACCTGATGGTTTCCAGCTTGGTGATGATCCCAACTTGATTTGCAAGTTGAAGAAAGCATTATATGGCTTAAAACAGGCACCCCAAGCCTGGTATGTAAGGCTAGACAACTATCTCACTCAACAAAGGTTTAACAAAGGTATGGTGGATAGTAATTTGTATGTCAAAATATAAAATGGGCATCTTATTGTTCTTGTTGTATACGTGGATGATATCATATTTGGCAACAACAAAGATGAGTTGTGTAAAGATTTAGAAAATAAGATGCAGAAAGAATTTGAAATGTCAATGATTGGTGAACTTTTGTATTTCCTTGGGTTGCAAGTTAATCAATGTAAGAAGGGCATATTTATTTCTCAAGTTAAATATGTAAAAGAGATGTTAAAAAAAATTCACAATGGAGAATTGTAAGCCAGTTAGCACTCCCATGACGATAGGCTGCAAGTTGAGCAAGGATGACAAATCTCCACCTATTGATCAAACCATGTACAGATCTATGATTGGAAGCTTACTGTACTTGACAACTACTAGACTAGATATTTTGTAGGTAATATGCATGGTAGCACGATTTCAGGCTAATCCCAAAGAGACTCATGTGACAGCAGTGAAGAGGATTCTTCGGTACCTCAAGGGTACTATGGAGTATGGATTATGGTATCCGAAAGGTAAAGACTTCACCCTTATTTTGTATTCAGATGCAGATTCGACAGGATGTGTCGATGATAGAAAGAGTACCAGTGGAGGTGCATTCTATCTTAGAGATAGATTGGTCACGTGGCATAGTAAGAAACAAGAGTTAGTTTCTTTATCGATAGCAGAAGCAGAATATATTGTAGTGACAACATGTTGTACGCAGGTATTATGGATGAAACAAACCTTGAAAGATCTTGGTATTAATTTTAGTGAGCCAATATCAGTTAAGTGTGATAACACCAGTGCCATTAACATCTCCAAGAATCTGGTTATGCATTCACGTACAAAACACATTGCTATCAGGTATCACTTTTTGAAGGAGAAAGTTGCAGAAGGTGAGGTTAAGTTGGATTTTTTCCCAAATACAAAGCAAGTAGCAGATATCTTCACAAAACCATTGCCCAAGGAAGTTTTTGATTACCTTCGTAATAAATTGGGAGTGGTCACACTTCCCAAGAATTGACTAGCTATAGGGATCACATTCTCAAGGGGAGCATTTAAGTATTTGATTATCTTTTTGCTCATGTTCATGATTTTTGCTAAGTGTAATCAATTTTTCCTGAGAATGTTGTGCATGGACTCAGGGGGAGTCTGCAGTAGCCCTTTGGTATTATTGTCAAAGGGGATAAGAGTTATAGGAAATTGCACATGTGTTGCAAACAATTCCAAAGGGGTAGATTGTTGAGCAAGGTGCAGCAATAGTATTGTCATTATTGTCAACACAGTCAGATAGATCTATTGATGCAATGGACAGGAAGTTCAAAAGATATTCAGATGTAGAAGACAGGAGGTCAAAGGTTATTTAGAGTATGTACAGTGATTTTCCAAGAAGACCGAAGTGGCCCATATGCAAAAGATCAAAGAAAAATACAAGTAATAAAAGTGTCGCGATATCACGAAATATATAGAAGGCAAGAAAAACTGTCACGATTTTGTGAAATGTTGGAGGAGAAAAAGGCAAGAGGAAAAATTGTCATGATTTTGTGACATGTTGGAAGAGAGAGAAAAAGCAAGAAAAACTGTTGCGATTTCATGACATGTTGGAAGAGAAAAAGGCAAGTGGAAAAACTGTCGCGATTTTGCGACATGTTGGAAGAGAGAGAAAAAGCAGGAAAAACTATCGTGATTTCGTGACATGTTGGAAGAGAAAAAGGCAAGTGGAAAAACTGTCATGATTTCATGACATGTTGGAAGAGAAAAAGGCAAGTGGAAAAACTATCGTGATTTCGTGACATGTTGGAAGAGAAAAAGGCAAGTGGAAAAACTGTCGCGATTTCACGACATGTTGAAAGAGAAAAAGGCAAGTGGAAAAACTGTCACAATTTCACGACATGTTGGAAGAGAAAGAGAAAGCAAGAAAAAGAGTCACGATTTCGTGACAAGTTCGAATAAAGAGAACAATTACGAAAAGTGTCATGATTTCACGACATGTCGCATTTTCGTGACTAAAATAGGAGAGAGAAAGTAAGTTGGAAAAGTGTCACAATTTCGTGACATGTCGCATTTTCGCGACTAAAATAGGAGAGAGAAAGTAAGTTGGAAAAGTGTCATGATTTCACGACATGTCGCATTTTCATGACTCAAAAAGGGCAGGAAGGAAGAGAAAGAAAAAGTGTTGCGATATCACGACATGTCGCATTTTCATGACAAAAGAGAGGAAGCGTACGAAAGCAGAACTGTCATGATTTCATGACAAGAGCAGAAAGCAAGACTTCGGAAGTTGAAGTGTCATGATTTCATGATAAAATCAGAGAAGAAGACTTCAAAGGCAGAAGTGTCGTCATTTTGTGACATGTCACATTTTCACGACAAAAGAAAGAGAGGAAGCGTACGAAAGCAGAACTATCGCTATTTCATGACAAGAGCTGAAAGCAAGACTTCGAAAGTAGAAGTGTCATGATTTCACAACAAAAGCAGATAAGAAGACTTCAAAGGTAGAAGTGTCATGATTTCATGACAAAAGCAAAGAATCTAAATATGAAAGCAGAAGTGTCATGATTTCACGATAAAAGCTAAGTTGAAGACTACAAAGGCAAAAGTGTCGCAATATCATGACAAAAGCAAAGACGAAGTATATGGAGGTGAAAGTGTCGTGATATCATGACATGTATTTTCACGGGCCAAGGCAGAGAGAAAGATGAGAGAGAAAAAAAATGCCGCGATATCACGACATGTTGTAGTTTCGTGGCAACAGTAACAAAAGAAGCTATAGAGGCAGAAATGTCATGATTTCACGATAGGTCATAAATGTGCAAGTCAAGAAGGAGAACCCGACTAAAATGAGAAGTATGATAGTCGACTAAAATTAGGGTTTATAGTTGTTATGAAATCCAACCAAGATTAGGGTTTACAGTCGACTAAGATTAGGATTTTCATCACAAAAATATTGTTATAAAAGGAGGGCTATTTGGATAATTGGAGATACTATCGAATGTGTGCGATATACGATCGTTGTGCGCAAAGAGCAAGTCATGTCGAATCAAGCTAAGTGTGAAATTTGCAAAGAGAGCAGAGTGCACAAAAGGGAGAAGATGATCGTGAAGTTTTACTGTAATGAAGTAGAGTGTGTGAAGTGATTGCATAGAGAGAGCAGAGTATGCAGAGAGCGAAAAGGTTTAATTTTGACCAGGTGCTGCTATGCTTGTGCAAAGAAAGTAGAGTGCACAGAGAATGCAAAGGTGAAGAATACCAGTCAGGGTCTTGCAAAAACAAAGGTATCTTACTGTCAAACTTATAGATTCAAATTGAAGTCCAGGTTACAGCTTGGCATCAGGGGTTGGTGGTCCTTCCAGTTGGTGCTAGTAAATCAGGGGTTGGTGCTCCTTCCAGTTGGTGTTGGTAAATAAGGGGTTGGTGCTCCTTCCAGTGGGTGCTAGTAAATTTATTTTAAATTTGGTTCTTTGCAAAGGCTGTATTTGGATGGTAGTCCAAGCAGTCAATTTTTTGAGGAGAAGCCACATTGGTGAACCTTGTTAAATCTTGTGTTATGTGATGCTCTCTTGTGATACTTTCTTTATCTAGTTTTAAGGTTTCATTATTTCAATATTAAGAGCTGTAAATTTAATTTTAAAGAGCTACACTGATTCACCCCCCCTCTCAGTTCCATTGTAAGACTAACAGTTTGAGAATTCCAAATTTGGGCCAACACAGTCATGTAAGCTTGATCTACCCTGATGGTGGGTAGATTCAAAACATAGTCGAAGCCTATAGCTCCAAATCACTCTTGCTCTTCATCAGTCATTAGTGGGTGGAGAGTGTTAAGGAGCTTTGGATCCCTAGCTCTAGAGGTTAGTCTCTGCAAAGAGATATAGTATAAGGAAAAATCTAATTAAAGGCTAAATAAATAGCTAAAAATGACCTAAAAAGAGATATATCAAGTAGAAAATAACTAAAAATACAAAATTATGCTAAGAAAGATCAAAAATTTTAAAAATACATCTCATAAGTGCAATAAAATGGCATTAAATACTAAGAAAATCACAAAAAAAATTAAAAAATTTGAAAAAATTTCATAAAAAAAGGAACCGCAGGTCAAAATCGTGGTCCGCCCAATGGTTAAATTTTTGACAATTGTAATTCAAACCTAATCACAGCTGATACCTACAGATCCTAATTAATCAAATATGAACTGTAGCTGGAAGTTGTGGTCTAGGGATACAACCCATTCCAGGTCTTTTCCTAGCTAAAAAAAAATGCATTAAAATTAATCTAAGCTAGCCTAATCTAGGGTGTGGTTCATTGCCAAAAATTTAGTGTGATTAATTAACCAATTCATTATTTTGGTTTGTTTTATTGGCAATGAATGTGAGGTCTTGGTTTCAAATCACCTTACCCGCATCGAGGCCTCAGTTGGAAGAAGGTTGGTCTCGGTCTGCCATTCTAATTCTAATGTGTGAAGGGTAGTAGGGTTTCAATTGCTTTAATTTAAACTGGCACACCTCTCAGAGCTCTTAAAATGGCAATCACTATCAAGTAATAATGAGGAATTTTGAAAATGATAGATTTTTAAACCTTTTCCTATTTTTGTCAGACCGCAGATGACACCTGCGGTCCCAAAATTTAAAAATTCCAACCGTATACTGAACCTGTGATTTACAAGTGGTATTAAAAATAGAAAAATCCCATTGTAGGATGGTCTTAAATGATAAATTAATGTCTCATACCGGATCAAATTTCAATAAGAGCAATCAATTTAACACATTTGGTGATTTTTAAGCACCAGGATTAATCAAAAATTCAAAATTTACAAAAAAAACTCAAATATTCAAAAGCCAAATGCACCTCATATTTAGTTATTTACTCTATACACTTGGTGGTTGTAGCGACTTGCGGTCCATGCAATTCGGCGATATGAGTAAATAACCATAAGGACATTTGGAGAAAAATTGTCATCATTGATTTCATATGCTTCTTTTAAATTCTGAAGAAGGCCTTTGAGGCTGGACTGTTCCATGGGAACGAGGTGTTTCATGTCATTTCCTCTATGACATCTTTTCAACAAATCATCGACAAATTGATTCAACATAAAACTAATTGGATTTGCATCATTTTGATTCTCTAAGATGGCTATTGTAGCCCAACTTCTCCATGGTATAGGAGTGTGCAATTACTATTAACAGTTGGAATCATAAGCTGAACTAGGCTTAGCCAAGTAATTAAATGGTTAATTCTAAATTTATTTAGATCATTCATTGTGGTCAAGCGACCTTTTTGCTTCATACATTATCATTACCCTCATCGAATCGTTGCTTGAGGGGGTACTCATAATATCAAATCATAATCAAAATCAGCAGAAGATCCCTAAAATCATAGATCCCTTGATCTTGTCAAAATTAAGTTCATCCTTGCGAATCATTGTCAACAGCTATCATAAGCTTACCCCTTTTCTTGGGAAAAATAACAAATATGAAGTTTGTTTGTTGTTCTCTGCCTTTCGGATCTATGGGTCAGAATATACCTATGGAATGTGTAGCCGCACCGAATGAGATGATATGGGCACAAGATTTTCAAATGTAAGCCTTTCACCTAGTTGGAAGCAATGATTCTAGGATGTGCGTCCTTTTGTAGGACCTAGGGCATATAATGTTGATCTGATGAATGATCATCATAGAACCTTTGGCATCATTTTAGGAGGTCTATTTTTACTCAACGTTGTTCAATCTCACAATGCATCTCAAAATGGGTATCTATAGACACCTAAAATGTGTCATATCGATGGTGACTACTCATGTGGACATGCTACAAGACAATATGGAAGATCTTGGACAAACTCCAATATATAGCAGTAGTTCTAACCACTCAATTTGGGCTCCTTAGCCTATTCAGTCTGAACCATAGCTGATACCTATGGTCTACAGATTGAACTGCGACTGAGACCTATGGTTTATAGTCTGGAATGTAGTTGTCACCTATAATCTTAACTGAAGTTCAGTTAGCCTTAATTCAAGCAAATTGGTTTGAATGGCCATTTGTTCTAGAAGAAGGTGGTTAAAGTATGGAAGCTTCCAATCCAACTATCTTAACCACCCCTTCTTGATCTTGGCTTCTCCATGAAGCCACACCTAGACCTGGGACATCCTATAAGTACCCCTTCAAATTAGGGCAATGATATAGAGCATTTTGATAGTGAAGCACTGCAAAAATATTGAATGAAGAGTGTATTTGGATATCAAAGTAGTGTAGCCCTGTTGAATTATGGACGCACTTGAGTGCATAGAGAGAGCCTTGTTGTCATCACCATTGTCAATTTGACAAGCATCATGAAAATCATGCCATGGATTCCCTAAGGATCTAGAACACCAAGAAACACCAATTTGGGCAAACGAAGGCCCTATTCAACAATTCAACCGCCAAACCTATCATAGGACACTAAGGTGACCCTTGATCATCAATTTGACAAGGAGGATCAAGCCCACTACCCTTGAAATTGGAGGGCAAACCTATTTGGTTGCTCGTCGTGGCTTTTAGCCATGGTTTACAGTGCAAATCGTTCATCAGAGCTATGGTTTTCAATAGGTGTAAGATCTTCTTACCATTATTGTTTTAGATTACTTAATTAGATTAGATTAATCATTTGCACGGTTAAAATAGGGTTTTAGAGATTTTTGACCCATATATTAATTTTTTAGAATAATTCTAGTACATTAGTGTAGGATATGCAAGAATGGTTTCTTTTTATGCTTTCATGCTCTATTTCATCTAATTAGGTCATTCACCACTTAGCTACAATATTCCTTTACGTATTTACATGAATATTTATCAATTTTGCATAGTTTAGGTACATTTTACACGCTCTCTTGATTATATGTTTTTCATGGTTTTTTCATGCATCAATCCTTCAAAGGGCCTCATCATGAAAGGTTGCCTATTTGTATAACTTTCTTGTGTTGTATCTTGATCGTAGGAAATAGGTTCAAAGGAGCTTCAATCACCAATTTCCTTCCTCAAAACAAAGAAGAGGGTTAACTCCACCCTAGAGCAGTTTGCGACTGTTTGAAAAAGCATTAATAGTGCGCCTATCCCATTGGGGGCTTTGGCAATTGTATTAAATGTATCAATATTTTGGGTGACCCTAAGAGGGGCAATATTGTAACCAATATTCATTGGCTATATCAATAAAGAAACACGTATTTTATTTGATTCAAGCAATCTTGTTATCTTGTCTTTCTTTTATGTTGATTTTAATTTATGCAATAGCTAGGTGTACGCTTTTTGGGTAGGTCATATATATACAAGTTTTATTCTAAATTGGATCTCTTTTACAATCCAATAATCAGATAATCAAATTGTTTTCTCATGGAGAATTATCTCCAGAATATAGCCATAGTAATGTGACTCTTCAAGTACTTTATTGTTGCTCTCCATATGAAAAATCCCATGACCTTTGGCTTATCATATTACCACTTGCATACAAGATTCTTTAAGTTCTTCTTACATGGATACTTGACTCTAAGACACTTGCACACATCTCCATGACTCTTACACTTCTACATGTACACTTAATCTAAAACACTTGTGCACATCCTCACGTTACATATTTGCACACTTATATACATGACACTTGTGCACATCCTCACATTACATATTTGTACACTTATATAAATGACACTTGTGCACATCCTCACATTACATATTTGCACACTTATATACATGACACTTGTGCACATTCTCTCAATCTACACTTGCACTCTAATTACATGACACTTGTGCATTTTGTACACATTGACACTTACATGAAAGGCAAAATATAAATCACACTATAAATTATAGACTTGACCCTAATCTATTACATATTTACAATTGTACCATAAAGGTACCATGGGGTACATTAGCATGTACCAAACAATTAATATTCCTCAACAACTATGTAACCTCTTTTGAAAAGTAAGAAAATTAGCTTTGTATTGTGAGTATTACTTATGTTACTTTTGGATGTGATTTTATGTGAGTGATATTTACTCCTGGATAAATTTACCTATGATATATTAAGACATAATTATCAATAGTGGTATCAGATCCATCTTGGCTCAAATATATGATGGTGAGAGATTTTTGGAGGAGTGATTGGAGAAAAATATTGAAGAAGAGAAGATTGGAGAGAAGAATATTGAAGCAATAGGATTAGAAGAAGGTTGTAGAAAGATATTGAGAGATTAGAATAAATTTAAGGAAGGATATAGTTTTTAAAATATTTGGTGAGAGATGTGGATGATAATGTAAGCATAGGATTAAATTTTATTGGAGAGATATTTTCCAAAGGAAAAAGAATTGATAGAACAAATCAGAGTAAGATTAGTTTGTTGGTGATATTTCTAAATATGATTATTTGGGAAGGAGGTATTAAATATTTGAATGTTTAAGGCTAAAGATACAAAGAGTGAACATTGCAGAAGAAGATATAGTAAAACAATTTTGGAGAAGAAAAAATAAAGAGGATGTTGTGAGGAAGATCCTAGAGAGCACCTACTTGAAGAAAGAAGAGGATATTATGTGAAAGTTCCTAGAGAGTGCATGTTTGAAGACACAAAATGAGAAGATAATGTTCATTGTACTTTTTTCTTGAGTGCTAGGATATAAATGAATAGAACATAACATTTTTGGAGTGTCTATAGTTAGTGCTTGAGGAGTGAAAAAATGGAGTCTAGAATAATATATAAGATATGAAGAAGATATGTGAAGATTGAATCCTAAGAATATGTAAGCCATGAAGAATGTGCACAAGAATTAAATTTTGATAATATGTAGTAAATATTTCTCATATGAACGTGAAAAAGGTAGCAATAACGATTTATGAAATAGATATGTAGGAGGTGTCAAAACTATTTCTAAAATATTTATCCTAGAACAAAATATTTTTCCTTGAATAAAAGTTGACTCACCTAACAAAGGTAAGATTTTAATTTTATATTTTCTTTCATCCATGTGTTACCTCTTCATCCTCTACCATCACCTTTCCTCCTAGCCTCTCACTTCTTCCATCCCAAGCTTCTATATTTTTTTGCATTTCGTTGTTTCTCCAAGCCTTTTGTGTTCGTTATTTTTTATGATATTTGTGTTGCTAGAAATTTTTGTTATCTGATTGGTCAATAGTTCCAAGGTACTGCACACCTTTCTAATTTCATTGGAGACAACAGTTGATGGAACTCTTAGTTTTTTAAGGCATGTTGCTTCGTTATCCATGACACAATGGATCTGCATTTCTCAATGACATGTATCATCATGAGGTGGAGACATAGAAGCTTCTATAAAATCTCAAACTCATATTATATTTTTAAATCCCACCTAACGGATGATTTCTTCATCTACATTGTCTGTGTCCAGAGGCCTAGTAAGCACTTTTTTTCCCTATTTTCAAGCAGTCTCATTTCCTGGTCATCATGAGCTTTGTGGAGCTAGAAAATATTGAGATTGAACCGGTGGCTGAAGCAATTATGAGTGCGAGAGGTTTCATGTCATTCTTAAAATGTTTCTCCGGGTTGAATTGGGATATCAACCTGGCCTTTGCATCTACCTGGGATAAGGGCATTGTCATCATCCATGGAGTGGAGTTCTAGGTGGATGTACACATCCTCATTAAGATCACTAGACAACCATTGGTGGGTAGAACGGTTTGAAGGGACAAGCACGATTGGGATATCAAACTCAAGGAAATTGAGCCAAAGTCAAGCTTGCAAAAGATTGTTAGACCAGACATGAGCCGTGAGGACTTACCCACCCCTTGGAAGGAGGTGATGAAACTAGTTATGGAGTACATCACAGTCGATGACCCAGGTTCTTATTGGAAATATGAGCAGGTTTTGTTATCATTGTTGTCAAGAATTCAACACCAACAAGCATTAGTTTTAGTGAGCAGCATCAGTTTTAGGTTTCGTAATCAAGTGCAAAAGGAAGTTTTCTCCTAGTGGTCAGATGAGGTTTAAAGGGCAAAAGGAAGGCCCAAGACAAATAATATTATAATATTAAAAGTGCAAGACCCAAAGAGTTAATTAATTATAAATTAATTATAATAGTTTTATTATAATTTAATTTATAAATTAATTTAATTAAATTTTAAAGTTATTAAGTTAATTGTAAATTAATTATAATTTAATTATAAGTTAATTTATAAATTAATTAAGCTAACCCTAAAGATAGGGTTATAAATTTTATAATTTGAATTTTTGAATTAATCACGCCGATGTCGTTGAAGACATCACATTATGCATATAAAGGAGGGAAGAGACCCAAGGCATTAATCATCCGTGATCGATGTGTTAAGTGTGATTTTTGTGCGCATGGTAAAAGAGGTGATATTATATTTTTTGAAGGGTGTGCAAGGCAAAATATAAGTAGATGATGTTTTTATTTCATATACCAAAGTGCTTTGTAGCACGACTGGCTGCAATGGCCAGTGAAAGGTGTAGGGATCGAATCCTACAGGTTTGCATTTTGCAAAGTGAAGGAAGTTTTTTTTTATAAACACTGCACACTAGGACGAATACAAAGGAAAGGCACAAGCCATTTTCTTTGTGTTTTAGCTCATAGCCCATGTGGTGGGTGCACACCTTGCTAAGACGCATGGTTGGAAGAGGTTCTAAGTTTGAAACCCATCGAGGCACCTTTTGCACTGTCTAAGGTATGCACTAGTTTCGAAATTTACGGAGACCCAAAATTTGCGGAGATAAATTTTTTTTGAAAGGTTTTAAATTGGAATTTGCATGCTATAAGGTTTATGTGAGGGAGATAAAAGGTTTGGTATTGTTTTATGTTAAGGTTTGATTTTTGAGTGTTATGAGCTTATTGAGAGGAGTAATAAGGTGTGCCTTAGGAGTTAGAAATATTTGTTGAATACAAAGTTAATAATTGTATTGGAAGGAGAAATAAGGTTGATTAAGTTGTGATATTTGACTTGGTGAAATATTCTTGTGAGAATTTATTGAGAACAAATATTTTCTATCTAACCCTTGTAATTGGCAAAGAAAGTGGTTATGATTAAAACAGGTGTTTGAGGTCAAATCTTCTTCAAACAAGAGGTAAGGGCATATTATCCTTGAGAGTGATTGTTGGATGTTATGAATGCTAAGTTGGAGTGAAAAGGATTGTTTGGTAAGCATTTTTGAGTTTACTTGTTAAAGATTTTTCTGAGTAAGAGTTGATGATAAAAACTTGTTTGATAAGCATTGTTGAAAATATTGAATAAACCTTCATATGCATGATTAGAGTTTGTGCAAGATCATGAGTATCATTGTTATGTGAAGTTGAAAACTATCTTGAACTAGAGTTTGTGCAAGATCATGAGTATCATTGTTATGTGAGATTGTTTGATAATCATTATTGGAAATAATTGAGTGAGTGTTCATATGCTTGGACTAGGGTTTGTAAGCAAGGAGTGTTTCATTGAGTGATTATTCCTAGTCAAGTGGAAGTGTTGAAGTGATAGTTCTAATTTTGTGAAATAAATTATTCTATATTCTGAATTGATTTGAGAAAGAGGTTTAAAGTGATTGAGTGTTTGTGAGAATGAAACATATTGAGTCTCTAACTTATGCATTGTCATTAAGAACATCATTAAATCTCAAAGATCTTATCAATCCGGGGTGGTGTCCAAGTTTGTCTGTGATAGAAGGCTAGGGCAGAGTACAATTTAGGCATTCAGATTTCAAACATTTATTAGGTGAGACAGATTTGTTTTAGCCTTTTGGTGTCACACTAAACCTAATCTGTAGAATAGAAACTTATAAGAAATAAAAACTAATTCTAATTTCAAAAAATTAAAGTTAACTACAATTGCATGAATTGAAATTGTTGAATTGAAATCTAATCTACTTTTGCAAAATTGAAATAACATAATTGAAATTGCTAAATTGAAATGTTTCTGAAATGAAATCCTAAATTACACTTGCAAAATTGAAACCTATTTTAATCTTGCAGAATGGAAATGATGCTTGGAAATAAAACACCTATCAATGCCCTGCCACAAAAGGTTGTCAAGCTTCTGCTATAGGAATTGACAGCAAAATGAAATCTACTGGAAATTGAAAGCTGCTGAAACATAAAAATAACAGAACATGGAAAGCAAATGAAATAAGAAATAAATATTTAATCTAATTTGTTAGCTGAAACACACATAAATATTGTACACAAACATAATAGAAAACATCAATCACATAATACAAAATAAAAATAAGAAAATGAAATCTGGCAAGCAATCTATTAATTCTACTGCAGCAAAATTATAGATTAAAATTTGCCATAAAATCCCTCCTTCTATATCTAAAAGTGGGCCCATACTTCCTTATCTAGAAGGAGGTGAAAAGTACTCCTTAACTAATTAACACTCAAAATAGAAAATGATAAAATAACTGCACTTTTATTGATGACAAAACATGCTAAAAAATATTACAAAAAATTGTTGTACAGTCTTAATTGTTGCTATTGAAAAATCTCCTCCATTCTAATTCCTAACTGGCTCAACCAAGGAGGTTGTTGTGTTATTTATATAAATATTTACAACATATCCCATGCTCAAATCAGTCTATGTGCTACTTTACAGTGATTTGCCAATAATTTTGGATTTGAAATAAATGCAAATCTGGATATTTTGTGTTGTAGTAGTAGTCATTGGCCCTTAGAAAGCATCTTCAGTGGTGGTATTACGTGGGATAAGTCTAGAAATATCTCACACATATTTCTTAACTTCAAAATATGCCATTTCTATCTTGCAAACAACTTCTTATTATGTTGCATTTATTTATGTGTTTATCCTAGAAGAGGATCAAAATTGATCTTTTCCATGAATGGTGGCTTTGGATGGCAAGGACGGAAAAATTAGATGGGAGATATTTTCCCTTAACCTTCTCAACCTTCTTTCCCTTTTTCCACTGTCAAAAAATAGTCAAAAATTCAAAAATCACTTTTTGTTCTCATTTCGAAGATAAGTGGCTCATTCTAAAGAGACTGTATTTCTCATTCCGAAGATGTCTGCTCATTCCGAAGAGACTATATTTCTCATTTCGAAGATGTCTGCTCATTCCAAAGATCTTTGAAATGACCAACTATGTGCTCTTCAAGTGATTTTAGCTACATTTCTCAGGTGGATTAGCCCTCAGGATCATATTGCAATAGCCTTCATTCCTCTCCATGTGTGAATTTCATGCCTTGCCATTCATTGGTAGCTTGCTGGAATTTATATGGTAAATTACTACATTTTCCAACTTTGCTGCACAGTTGTAAAATATTGTCATTTCTTGCAAATTCAAAAAAATTAGAACATGGAAAAATTATTCAAATATCAACATGAATGAGTACATCAAGTTGCTACTAAATTATACAATTCATTCACCAAGTAACCATGCTGAAATAGTGCAACAGTACTGCATAATTGTACTTTCTCTATTATACCCTGTTGCTGCCTATTTAGACCATGTGTGAATGCTTATAAATAGATCAGATGTCTTATGTAGTTCTTCTAAACTCATTCCATCCATATCCTCATGCTTTGCTTGACAACTTCAAGGTGTTCCTATAAAGTGACAGCTTGCTGATTTTTATATGGCTATTTTTTTCAAATTTTTAGATTTATGACAATCCTAAAATTTTGGCTTCAATGTGGTTTTGAAATAAGTTGAATGGCAGGAAAACATTCAAAAACCATTGATAAGTTAATAGATATCAGCATACCACATTTGGTTAATTGAAATGCATGTTTTTACTTGCTACTTAATCAAGCAAAATCAGTCAGAAAATGCTGAAAATAGTCAAAAATAGAGATAGTATTCCTAACATAAAATCATGTAAACACTTAACAAATAGTATATTCTAGTCAATTATTTGACAATTAACTTATCATATGGTAGTCAAACATTGTGCAATAATGAGGCATTTTTGGGCCTCATCACTCAAAATTCTCTATATGTTTGTGGTAAAAAGAGAGATTGAAAGTGATTGATCATTGTGGTGAGTGTGAAGCATATTGAGTCTCTAACAATTCTCTATATGTTTCTATGGTAAAAATAGAGACTAAAATTATTTAAGTATTGTGGTGAGTGTGAAGCATATTTAGTCTCTAACAATTATCTATATGTTTCTATGATATTGGACAAGTTCTAGTGAGGACTTGTTGAGTAGATTTGATGCAAGTCTTTGTGAAGACTTGTTGAGCAGATTTAAGGTAAGTCTTGGTGAAGACTTTTTGAGCAGATTGGAAAAGTTCTAGAGAGGACTTGTGGATAGATTAGTGTGAGCTTTTGTGGAATCTTACAAGGTATATTTGAGACAAGTCTTTGAGAAGACTTGTAAGCAGAGTTGATTGATTTATTTGTTTAAATATTGGGTTAAGGTTTGGGGCAGATCTAGCATAGTTAATTTGTGATTGAGTCAAGCTTTGTGTTAAGGCTTGAGGACAGAGATTAAGCATATTTGTGCTAAATTGAAGGACTGTATTTAGTGCAAATTTGAAGATATAGATTGAGTAGATATGTGCTAGACTGAAGGACTATGTTTAGTGCAAATTTGAGAATAGAGATTGAGCAAATTTATGCTAGACTAAAATACTATGTTTAGTGCAGATTTAAGGACAAATTTTAGTGCAAATTTAAGGATATATTTGTGCCATACTAGAGATAGATATTGATCATATTTATGCTAGATCGAAGGAACGTGTTTAGTATATATTTGAGAAATATCTGAGAGCTAGCATTGGAGGTGATAGAGTATAGAGGATGATAGTCTCCAGTGGATAGAGGTCCATTAGCGATGATAGTCAAGATAGGTATTTTGAGTGAGGGTAGGAGTCTTTAGTGGATAGATATCCATAAGCCAGTGTAATGGAGGTAGTAGTTCTAGAATGTCACCAGCCATAGTAGAGGAGAAAGGAGTTCTTCTATGGATAGAGATCCATGAACCAGCTGAGGAGATTGGTATCTCCTGTGGATAGAGATCCATGAACTTGATTAGGGGATTGGTGTCTCCTTTGTAAAAAGGTTCATAAATATTGTAATAGGGAAAGGTTTACCAAGAGATTTGTTGAGAAAATTTTAGTGAAATATTTTCTTTGTGGAGTAGCCCACATTTGTTGAACCACATTAACTTGGTGTCTCTATTTTATGTGGTAATTTATGTATTGCTTTTATTACTGCTATTAATATTGCCATTGGTATATTGCATAATATTGATTGAGAAATAAAAGTAAAAAGTGGTCTTATATTTTCACCCCCACCTCTCAATATAAGCTTGTGTTCTTCAATTGGTATCAGATTTATTTTCTTCGAAAGAGTTTAATAGCTTGAAGGAAAATCTTACAAGAACACAAATGGATTATAAGAGTGGATCCTTAGATAATTTAGCACCAATTTTTGATGAAAGATATTATGTATTTTGAAGTATGATACTGAAGATTCACCTAAAGGTACTTTGAAATATGGGAAGCAGTTGAAAATGGATACATACCACTAGCTACTCCACCTACAGATAAATATGGTAAGCTTCTACAACATTACAATTCAAGAGCAATGAATGTAATTTTGAGAGGTTTTCATAGAATAGATTTTGTTAAGGTTATGCATTACAAATTAGCAAAAGAAATTTGGGATAAGTTGCAAGGCATATATGGAGATAAAAATGTCAAAAAGGTAAAGTTGCAAAATCTCAAGGGACAATTTGAAGATTTTAAAATGAAGGATGAGGAAAATATTAGTGCTTATCTACTTTGTGTAGATGAGGTTGTTAATTCCATGGAAGGACTTGGACTTGAGGTTCAAGAATCTGATGTTTGCGATAAGATTTTAAGATCACTCCCAAAAAGGTTTAGTGAAAATGTTTCATCTATAGAGGAATCAAAATATGGTGATCTTTTGAAAAGAGATGAGTTACTTGGCATTCTTATAGCTTTTGAGATGAGAAAAAAAGAGGAACCTAATCTCCAGAAAGAAGCAACCTTCAAAGCTACTAAGAAGACAAAGGGTAAGAAGTCATATTCAAGAAATGAGTCATCCAGTGATGAAGAAGCAAATTATGGTAGAAATAACAAGGATTCAATAAATTTTAAAGGTATGCAATTAGTTATATGTTTGAATTGTGGAAAGTATGGTCACTATGCAATTGATTTTTAAGAAGCTAGAAATAGCAATGATGAAGAAAAACAAGATCATAAGAATAGGGAATCAAAAAAATACAGGTACCAAAATAAAAGTAGGGATTGTCAAGGCAAGCAAGGAAAGAAGTTCTTCCAAATATATAAGAAGAGTTTCTATGCAAACAAGGCAAGTAAGTACTCAAGTGATAGTGATAATAGTTCCTTAGATAATGATAAATATGAAGTTATATTTTGGAAAAAGAAAAGGAAGGTTAGGAAAATATCACCAATAATTCTCAAGTGTTTTAGATGTGGTAACTTTGGTCATATTTAAGGTAGTTGTATAAGGAATGGTTTCAGTTTCGGTGATGATGAATATGAAGATATACTTGAAGGACCAGAAGAGAATCTTCTAATGGCATTAGAAGAAGGAGGTGATCCTATAAAAGATGAGTCAAAAATAATGAAGATGTTTTCAAAGGTAAACAAATAGAGGAAGAATCAGAGGAAGGAGAAGTTTATATTGAGGGAGAACTTATTCATGCCCTTGATGCATTAATGAAGGTAAGAAAGCAAAAATCCCAACTTAAGCTTTAGTTTCAATAATGTGGTGAAGAGAAAGGAAATCTTATAGAGGATCTAAATAATTCAATGGCTAAGACAAGGAAGTTCAAATATAAGTTAGAAGCAAAGTTCTTAGAATGTGAAAGGTTAGAACATGAAGTGGCTCTACTAAGAGAAGAAGTAAAAGAGTCTAAGGATAGGTTACACAAGTTTGGAAGAAGCTCAAAGAATTTGGATAAAATTATTAAGATACAAAAACTTACATCAAGCAAGATAGGTCTTGGTTTTAAATAGGTACAAAATAAACAAGGAGAGGAGTCAACCTCAAGTTCTAAAGAAGAAAAAACTTTAGAAGAAGAGAGTGTAAGAGAGAATGAGACTTCTAAGGATGATTTGGACAATATAAAGTTCAACAAGGAAAGGAACAATGCACAAAAAAGGAACAGATGGAACAAGAACCAACACAGGGTAAAAAATACTAAGAGACCAATGAAGTCAAGGCAAGGTAGTTTTAATGGAATATTTTTCTCATGTCACAGGTTTGGGTACAAAGCTTCTTAGTGTAGGACACATGAAATACAAGAATATGGGAAATTCAAAAACATGCAACTTTTTCAAGGGTATTTCTACTCTTGTATCAGTTTGGTCACAAGGTAATGAATTGCAGGGTTCATGATAGGAATAGATATGGCTTAACCAAAAGAAATCCCAAGACATTTGCACCTTCAAGGAATAATAAAATTAAGTGTTATAAGTGCAATAATGATGGATATACAACAAAGTGGTGTAGAGCAGAAATTCTAGAGACAAGCAAGAACAAGAATAGTCAAAGGAATAAAAAGGACTATATGAGAAGGAAAGTGGACAAAGTTAAAGATCAGTGCATATTAGGAGTAGAAATACTCCCACCCTAGAATTAACCACCTTAAGAGGATGTGGGAGAGGGGCTAAGCTAAGAGTTTCATTTTTAGCCTCGAGCCCCAAAGGTGACTCTTTGCTATTGATGTCAAATGGGGAGAGATTTGAGTAAGGGAGAGAAATTTGATTTAAGGGGAGAGCATTGAGTTAGGGGGAGCACAACAAAAAAGTTAAAGGAAATGATAAAATATAATTGGGTTGCCATCAATGAAAAAGGGGGATATTGTTGGAAATATGAGCAAGTTTTGTTGTCATTGATGTCAAGAAGTCAACACCAACGAGCGTCAGTTTCAGTGAGCAACATCAGTTTCAAGTTTTGTAATCAAGTGCAAAAGGAAGTTTTCTCCTAGGTGGTCATATGAGGTTTAAAGGGAAAAAGGAAGGCCCAAGCCAAATAATATTATAATAATTTATTATAATATTAAAAGTGCAAGACCCAAAGAGTTAATTAATTATAATAGTTTTATTATAATTTAATTTATAAATTAATTTAATTAACTTTTAAAGTTATTAAGTTAATTGTAAATTAATTATAATTTAATTTAATTATAAGCATGGAATGGAGTTCCAAGTTACACTAGAGATCTTGGATGAGCTTACTGGGTAGCATCTTGATGGCAAGGTGGTTAGAAGAAACAATCACAATTGGGAGGTTGAGCTTACCCATTTTGAAACCACGTCCAAGCTGCATAAATTGCACAAAAAAGGTTTGTTTTGACACCATTTATCCAACCCTTGAAAAAACATTCTAAAGCCCATAATGCAATACTTAAGTGTTGATAACCCTAAAAATCAATTGTGTAGTTTTCACTTAGATTTTGTTAACCATTTTAGGGAAGCAAAAATGCTAAACATCCTGATGCTTTATATTGGTCTATGGATTATGCTATCACTTCCTCCTAGGATAAAAAGGAAGAGGGTTGGCCCTCTCACCAGGGGCTTTTAAAAATCCTTTACAGATATTTTCTCCATAAATTCCCAAAATGAAACCTTCCTACCCCTGACTCTGAGGAAGAAAATTCACCCTCCACTCCCAATCCTAAAGCCACCAAATCCAAAAGGAAAAACAAACTCGACAAACCCCAACCTATTTCAAATATCAAAAAGAAATTAAATATTGAAAAAACTCCTGTTTGATGCTCCCAGAGACTCAAGTTCAAGGAAACTACTGATACTCCTACTCCTTACTCTAGAAAAACCATAAGAGAGCCCAAATCTGACACTGATTCCCAAAACCATAAAAGAGCAAAGTGAAGAAAGTTTTTTTATAAATACTACATGCTAGGAGGAATACAAAGGAAAGGTGCAAGCCATTTCCTTTGTGTTGTGGCTCGTAGCCCATGTGGTGGGTGCACACCTTGCTAAGGTGCCTGGTTGGGAGAGGTTCCAAGTTCAAAACCCGTCGAGGCACCTTTTACGTTGTCTAAGGTATGCACTAGTTCTGAAATTTACGAAGACCCAAAATTTGCAAAGATAAATGTTTTTAAAGGTTTTAAATTAGAATTTGCATGCTATAAGGTTTATGTGAGGGAGATAAAAGGTTTGGTATTATTTTATGTTAAGGCTTGGTTTTTTGAGTGTTATGAGCTTATTGAGAGGAGTAATAAGGTGTGCCTTAGGAGTTAGAAATATTTGTTGAATACAAAGTTAATAATTGTATTGGAAGGAGAAATAAGGTTGATTAAGTTGTGATATTTGACTTGGTGAAATATTCTTATGAGAATTTATTGAGAATAAATATTTGCTATCTAACCCTTGTAATTGGCAAAGAAAGTGGTTATGATTAAAACAGGTGTTTGAGATCAAATATTCTTCAAACAAGAGGTAAGGGCATATTATCCTTGAGAGTGATTGTTGGATGTTATGAATGTTAAGTTGGAGAAAAGGATTGTTTGGTAACCATTGTTGAGTTTGCTTGTTAAATGTTTTTCTGAGTAAGAGTTGATGATAAAAATATATTTTTATAAGCATTGTTGAAAACATTGAATAAACCTTCATATGCATGATTAGGGTTTGTACAAGATCATGAGTATCATTGTTATGTGAAGTTGAGAACTATCTTGAACTAGATTTTGTGCAAGATCATGAGTATCATTGTTATGTGAGATTGTTTGTTAAGCATTATTGGAAATAATTGAGTGTTCATATGCTTGGACTAGATTTTGTAAGAAAGGAGTGTTTCATTGAGTGATTGATTGAGTGAAGCTGAATGAGCCTAGTCAACGTGGAATTGTTGAAGTAATAGTTCTAATTCTATGAAACAAATTGTTCTATATTCTGAATTGATTTGAGAAAGAGGTTGAAAGTGATTGAGTGTTTGTGACTTTGAAACATATTGAGTCTCTAACAATTCTCTATATTTTTATATGGTAAAAAGAGAGATTGAAAGTGATTGAGTATTATGGTGAGTGTGAAGCATATTGAGTCTCTAACATTTATCTATATGTTTCTATGGTAAAAAGAGAGATTAATATTATTTGAGCATTGTGGTGAGTGTGAAGCATATTGAGTCTCTAACAATTATCTATATGTTTTTGTGAGATTGAACAAGTTCTAGTGAGGAATTTTTGAGTAGATTTGAGGTAAGTCTTTGTGAAGACTTGTTGAGCATATTTGAGGTAAGTCTTGGTGAAGACTTTTTGAGCATATTGGACAAGTTTTAGAGAGGACTTGTGGATAGATTAGTGTGAGCTTTTGTGGAAGCTTACAAGGTAGATTTGAGACAAGTATTTGAGAAGACTTGTGAGTAGATTTGATTGATTGATTTGTTCAAACCTTGGGTTAAGGTTTGGGGTAGATCTAGCAGAGTTGATTTATGATTGATTCAATATTTGTGTTAAGGATTGAGGACAAATATTGAGTAGATTTGTACTAAACTAAAGGATTGTATTTAGTGCAAATTTGAGGATAGATATTGAGCAAATTTGTGCTAGACCAAAGGACTATGTTTAGTGTAGATCTGAGAATAGAGATTGAGCATATTTGTGCTAGATCGAAGGACTGTGTTTAGTACATATTTGAGGATAGAGTTTGGTGTAGATTTGAGGATAGGTTTGTGCCAGACCATAGATAGATATTGAGAAGATTTAGTCTAGAATGAAGGATCATTTTTAGTAAAAGTTTGAGATAGATCTGAGAGCTAGCTTTGGAGGTGATAGAGTATAGAGGATGATAGTCTTTAGTGGATAGAGGTCCATTAGCTAGGGTAGTGAATATAGGTCTTCTAAGTGATGGTATGAGTCTTCTATGGATAGATATCCATAAGCTAGTGCATTAGAGATACCAGTTATTCTAGAATATCACCAGCCAGAGCAGAGTAGAAAGGAGTTCTCCTATGGATAGAGATCCACAAACCAAATGAGGAGATTGGTGTCTCTTGTGGATAGAGATCCATGAACTTGATTAGGGGATTAGTCTCTCCTTTGGACAGAGGTCCATAAACATTGTAATAGGGAAATGTTTCCCAAGATATTTGTTGAGAAAATTTTAATGAAATATTTTCTTTGTGGAGTAGCCCACATTGGGTGAACCATGTTAAATTGGTGTCTCTATTATGTGTGGTGATTTGTGCATTACTTTGATTACTACTATTGATATTTACATTGGTATATTGCATAATATTGATTTGAAAATAAAAGTAAAAAGTGGTCTTATACTATTCACCCCCTCTTAGTATAAGCTTGTATTATTCAGTTCCCAACTTAGAAGTTTCCACATCACATTTGTGAACCATTTCAAGGAGGTGAAACCATTGAATATTCCAAAATTCCTATAGTTTTCCATGGATTACTCCATTAATGCGACCTGCTTGAAGAAATAAGAAGCTTGGCCCTCACACCAGGGGCTATTCAAAGTAATTTATGTTCACCTTCTGGACAAATTCCCTAAAGAAAATGTGCTTTTGCAGGAAAATCAAGCTAAGTCCAAGCAGACAACAGAGGAGGATATGTCCTTCACTCCTTCCTCAAGGATCCATAGTTATAAGAGGAGGAATATGGAAGGAGGTCACCAGGATGCTAAACAGTCGATGAAGAAGGATGAAGTAGAGGTTACACCGACCAAAAGTTCTCAATATTTAAATAACAAGGGCATCCACAATCCGAAAAAGATACAGGGTGCTACCGAGGATGAGCTAGAGGATCCCACAATGAAGATTCTTTAGAAATACATCATTAATACCACAATTGCCACTATTTTCCAAATGGAGAATGCTATGATCGCAATCATGGTGGTCATTACTCAAATTAAAGATCATAGGAATGTTCTGAACCTCTTGTTATTCTATGACAACTTCATCAAGGATACTCTAGCTAAGACTGCCACTGAAGCCAAACTTGAGGTCAAAGGGGACGATGTCATGGAATTTTCCAAGGATGTGTTTAAGTATGTTTCTAAGGATTTCGAGAAGGAGGACATCAAGGATTCTGTAATTGCTTAATTAGATATTGTTTTTCTGTTGTCTCTGGTTCTTGTCTTGTCAAGTTTTTTGTTTCTAGTCTCATCCTTGTCTTTTGGCTTGTTCTAGTTTTTCTTTACATTTTAGGTTTTTTATGGATTCCATGAGGTTTTTTGTGGATGGTGCATCCTTTATTCCTGGTTATATATCAAGGTGTTAGGGCACCTTTCAAATGCCCTTTTTAATATAAATTTTGTTAACTTATGAAAAAAAATATTTGAATTTTATATGCGGCATACATTTAATTTGATGGTAAGTTCAAATTTTTTTAGCACATATTTAATTTGGTTGATTATTTAGAGTTATAAGGTGTATTGCTCAATTAAACGGATAAAGTGTTAATTTGTGGTGTTGTTGGCAGATATAACGAAAGTTTAATTAATTGAAGATTTAAGTGAATGGAGTGAGTTTAATTAATTAATTCAAAAAATTAATTAATTAAATTAAATAGAATTTATTGGGAGAAGAATTGAGTTGGATACATAAGCATATGAAAGATTAAAGAATTGATAAATATGAGAATTGATTGAATTAAAAAAAAAGGGAATAATTTGAAATTTAAACTTTGGGAGTTATAAGGATTTAAAAGTAAATTTTAATAATTGATTTTTTTTTCAAAAGAGCTACATCATGACTAGAAATCAAGGTAAAACAAATATTCAAAATGAAGTAAAAGGAAACTTTTCAATAATAAGTTACAAATTGGCTCCAAAGAAAAACATGGGACACCAAAACTAATGGAACATATATAGTTCATTCAAAGAGAAGTAGAAAATGTAATTCTTATAATTTTTAAATAGTGCATAAAATATTTTTTGAATATGCTAATAATAAAGGGAAATCAAATTACAATATGGGAGTGACATTTAATACATCAAATAAAGTTGCAAAATCAAGAAATAGTTTTTTTGTTCCTATAAGAGTTCATCCAAAATATAAAAGATCAAATTACACTCAAAGGTGTAAACAATGCAATAAATATGGACATAAAGTTGAATATTGTTAGGATTTATTATAAAAAACCTTGGAACCATAATCATACCACAAAAGCTTGTTGTCAACAAGGGAATAGTGTTCATGAATGGAGAACTATAAAAGGTATATTAATGATGGCATTAGATGAAATAGTCAAACAAATTATTGCAAAGTAAGCTTTAGAAATAATTAGAATTAAATTAAATGCAGTACCAATAGCAATATCACAACTAAAGATAAATAATGAATATGAAGACAAGAAGACAGAATATTGAAGACTAAAATTCTTCACACCACATAATGTAATACAAGGGGTGTTGGAGGTATTACATTATTTGGTACATTGAGTACCATGAAGTACCATTGTGTACTATTGTAAATATTTAATTTAGGGAGTGTTTAATATTTTCTAAAGTATATGTCAAAGTGTGAAGAGTGTTTATGTTTTATTTAATAAAGTGTGAGTGAAAGGTGTCGAGTGTGCAAGTGTGAATGAAATGTGTCGAGTGTGCAAGTGAAGAGTCACAAGTGAAATGTGTCATGTATACAAGTGAAAAGTCATAAGTATTAGTTTTCAAGTATGGAACTAAAAAGTTATATAAGATGTGTCAAGATGTGAATTGGGAGGTTATGTAATACTTTTTTCATAATGTGAGGTATGTGAAATGTTGCATCTCTTGGTAGTTTGAGGAGAGCAATAGTCAAGAATATTGAAGAGTTTATGTAAAGTTATATATTGGAGATAATGCTCCATGCTATGTAATCTCTTTTAGAAAGTAATGAAATTAGTTTTGTATTGTGAGTAATACTTGTGTTACTTGTGAATGTGATTTTATGTGAGTGATATTTGATCCTAGAGAAATTTACCTATGAGATATTAAGGTATAATTACCAACAAATGTAAAGGAAGCAATACTAGAGCAATTGGGTCCTTGAAAGGAGTCTCAAGCCAAAGGCAATAGCCTCCCCAGTCCCTTTATTATTTTGTTATTTTCCTTATTTTTATTTTTTATTTTGGATATCCCTAGTATTAATTTTCATAATGCACCCAAGGATAATGTAAGTAGTCTAAAATTTATCATCTTCAATAGATTGAAGAGCCCTTGAGAGCTTCCAAGACTATAGGAAATATTCTCTATATCTCCACATCACTCAAGTAAATACCCTATTAAAAAGTGGGATAATTAGAAGAGGGGAAGTCAAAAATTAACACTCACCTGTAGTCAAAGGGGCATACGTAGGTTCCATGGTGCAAGAAGTAGACATATTTTAATTTGTGTCGAATGTTAGATCTCTCTTTAATGATTAATGATTCTTTATATAAATTAGGTGACTCAGGGGTGTGGAGGCTCATAGGTCATTAATTTTCCATTTGTAAAATGATGCTAATACTTTTGATGGAAGAAATTAGAAGAGGAGAAAAGGATTTTCTATAGTTAAGGTCAAACACATGGCAACTAGTTGGAAATAGACTAAGAAAAATGCTAAGGTGCATTGTGAGAAGGTTTGTCATTGGCCAAAAGGGAACCTATCTCAACCAAGATACATTGTGGTCATTCATGAATATGAAATGGATAGACCAAAATAAAAATTGAGGGAGTACTCACAATTGGTCACCAAAGTTAACTTTTATGGCTTGGTCCTATCAGAATCATTCACATGGAAGATGCAATGACTACCCACCATGGGGGTAAGGCTATCCTACTAGCATATTCCAGTCAGAGAGGACATACCTACTACATCAACAAGTGGGAGATCCTATAGAAGAACCTAGAAATAATTGAATCGCACAACCACCCCAGAACTATAGTGATGTGATATGGTAGTAGCAACCTCCAAGGGCCTTAAAATATCCATCATTAATGTCCCTAGATCTACATACCTCAAGGCTACCAACTATCTCTAAAGAATTATTTCAGCTATATAACAAAGGAGAACATGTAGGTATTCTACGTAGTGTTTCAAAGGGAAATATCCCTCATCCCATCCTATAAATAGGCATGTAGATCTCATTGTAAAGGTATTGGGAGTTTATTACTCATGACTCATATCTATCATTGTAATATCTCCCCTTCACATCCTTTTTGATTGTATGAGTAGAGTTCAAACCTTGATCTACTGTCTAAGGATCATTGAGCATGTTTAGATCGTATGCTTTGTAATTATTCAACACATGAATGGAAGCTATGGATAATTTTTCTCTATCCTACTTCTCTATTGTGTTTTCAATTCTAGGTTATGTGTGATGAGATGTGTTTAAAACTTATCTATTAGACTATGGTGAATGTGTTTATTTCTATCTTGTTCATCTAGTTGAGAGGGGAGCCCTAATCTTGGCATATTTTCCTTGTAGCTTAGATTTTACTTTTCTATAAATTTACCTTCCTATAATTTTATTTTCCTATTTTATGCTTTCCATTTATTTTCTTGTATTTTCTTTTTCTACACTATAAGAAACATAGGTTTTATCCCATGAGGTCTAAAATAATGCAAAGATCAAATTCAATGAGGATTTAGCCTCAACTAAAAATCCCATGGGTTTCCCTATATGTATTTTATTTGTTTGTGGAGCTTCCTATTGTGTCATTGTACATGAGGTGTAGGTGTCCCAAGCATATCAAGCCACTACCCAATATGCCAAAATATCCAAAGAAAAAAATAGCCACCATCTATAGATTTTTTCCAATTGGTAGGTATACATATCAATTTATTCATGGTAATATTCCATGCAAAGGAGGTATGGCTTGGATGAATGAGCTAAATGAACTTAGATATCAATATAATGTATCTAAGGGATATAATAGCATGGGTTGATGGGAGGTAGTATATGATGACAAAGCATATGAGACATTTGGAGGAGCATAGGAAGGAGATTAAATCCTTGAGGTAGTGGCTATAGCATATAGTGGGAGTACAATCTAGGTTGAGAATTAGGACAAAGCAACAAATTATAAAGATAGAGTGACTTAGTATAGTTTCTCATGGTATAGTTGGGAGTGTATAATGTCCTCCTTAAATGGAGGGAGGATAATAGGATATATATGATATAAAATTATATATGGGTATAGGTACATATAGATGAATGAGTAGGCCTTTAGCATGTCCATCAAAAAACATATATTTGTACCATTTTTTATGTGTGTAGCATTATAATGGGTCACTTTATGTATTATCTCGTCATACACTTTTTTTATTTTGTTCAACTAGTTGTAGCAAGGAATAAGTGAGACTATAATGACAAAATTTTTTGGAAATAATACAAGTGATTAAGGATGTAATCAATCATGGATGTATGTAAATATATAATAGGATATGTAGGAGTTGAGAATAACTAATTTTGAGAACTCCAAGAGAACCAACCTCAGTTAATGGAAAATCCTCATCAAGACAATAGAAAATATTGATAAATAAGAAGTATAGAATAAAACTTGGTATGGTAATAACAAGCTTAGAATTTTATTACTTGTTAAACATATTTTAATTTTGTACTTGTTAAGTAGAGTAAGAGAATTCCATTTTTTTCAAGATGTGAGTTATGCAATGTATCAATCCATATAATAAATCCATATATGGTGCTCCAAGGAGGATCATGGAGAAAGTATGGGTGCTTCATGAAGGAGACTTGAATATAGAATATGCATGCTCTATGAAGGAGGCTAAAATAGTGCATCATATCATGATAGTGCATATAATAATTGAAGTAATATATCATTAAATAATATGCATAGTGCATGATACAAGCATGAACATAAGGATGTCATTTTCATGTACCAAAAATGCTAAGGCTAGCCATATTTTATTTTTTGATGGGTTTTATCTCTCTTTCCTTTACCATTTTCTTTTAGTTTTCTATTTTTTATTGTAACTTATTGTTTATTTTTAGAGTAACTTCCCTTTTTTTTCTTTTCTTTGTGAATGGAAACGATTATTTCTTTTATCATTTTATAGCCCTAAGTTCTAATGGAGCTACATTGTCAACCCTTGGTACTAGTTCTATAACCACTATGAAAGTGATGCAGTAACTTTGAAAGCTTAGCCTAGTCATAGTAGTAGTCCTCCATAAAGTCACACTACCAACTCTTGGGACTAATTCTATAGCCGTAATGATAGCGTAGACTCATATTGGATGTAAGATAGTAAGATCATTTTTTCAAGTATATTTTGTTAGAGAAAGGCATTCCATGAAAAGAACAAGCATATACTAGGTATGGTAAAGATGTGATTAGGTGTATAAGATGTCATGTATGACATTTTGTAAGCTTTTATAAAATATTTTGACATCATTTTTCTTAATTTATAGCAAGGATGTTTTGATATCATGCTATAGTATTCATCAAGTAAGGAAAGAATTTGAAATTTCATCTTACACCTCAAAATATTTTCTAGTAGTGCATGAAATATGGAATAGGAAAACTAGGTATGGAAGGAAAAGTATATTGTATGGTACATTGATGATAAAATGGCATTTGGTGATCATTTATACTATAATAATTTTACACAATTGGTTAGAAAAAATATTAGTATTATGGCAAATAGAAAATTTATGAAATGCATCAACATTAAGAGACAAAATGTGTTAAAAGAGAGACCCTCTTCCATTAAGGATGGAACGGAGGGATGAATTACCCTAGTGATTCTTATGTAAATAAAGGTATATTATTTCCCTTAAGAGGGTAATATTACTAAGTAGATATATCAAGAGGATATGATATATAGTCATGTGGTTCTTTAGTTTTAATCATAACGTAAGGTGGATGCCATTAGGTAAAAGAATTGCCTTTATTTATAAAAGTAAGAGTTTTTATCATAATATTATCTATTTTTAATAGGATCCATTTGAAATATCAAAAGTGCACATCTTGCCTTTGGTACATGCCTCACTTTGGTGGATATAAGTAGGAGATCATGATCTAGAATTAGGTATAATGTAGGTCATATATGACTTAGGGAAAGGAGTATGACAATGTGGGATGGAATGATAAGGTTAGGTTTTGGACTTCTCCAACATGCATGAGTAAGTGACCCACTCAAGTGAAGCATGGGTAAGTGACTTACAAGAGGTGGGGACTTAGGAACAGCATAGATATAATGGTTGACACATTTTATTTTGGTAGTAAAAGGTTGGTAAATAAGACAATCAAGAGAAAAGCAAAGACCAATGGGTAAATTTTAGACTTTGGAACTTAGTAAACAAACTTGGGTATCATCATTATGAAAATACAAGTTGGATACTCTAATACTAAATTTATACCCTTGTTGGTAATTTGAGTTATTTTATGTTGTCATTGATGTCACATGGATCACATTGAGTTTTGGTGGCCAAATGATATTTTGGAAAGCATGGATAAATATAGGGTTTTTGTGAAAACCAAGGCAGGTAAAATAAAAGGTTTTATTTAAAACCATGGATGGCATATTTGAACTGGGTTTTTCTTAAAACCCAAGTTGGCCTTTTGTTTCGTCAAAAAAGGTGCCCCGGTGATGGAGATATTTAATTTTTAATATTTAGTTTAAATTTTAATTATTTAAAATTTAAAATTAAATATGCAAGATTTTCGTTGACGTCATCAAAAATAATGAGGAGGCTATATAAAGGGGATACCTAAGGTTCATAAATTAATCCTTGCTCGTGGTTAATAATCGTTGGCTAAGCATCCGAATTGAGCTCGTGCAAAAATCTTTTAGAAAGCAGAAGCAGTGAATAAACAAAGGTTGGTCGAAGTCCAAAGTCATCATGTACAGAGTTGGCTTTTAGCTAAGGTGTGTGGCAGCACATACGTCAAGGTTTTGAATCCCCTTGACTGCATTCAGAAGGCATTGGAAGACAAGCGCTCGAAGCGCTTTTGATTTGCAGAAAGGGAGGAAAGGTTTTAAGGCACGTTGTGCCTTTCCCTTTCGAACGAGCGGCTAGCTCATGTGGCAACCTTAGCCATGGCTAAGGCGCTCACGTGAGGGCAAGTCGGGGGTTCGAATCCCCTTGAGGAGGTAATTACATTTTTGTTCTAATTAATTTTGTTGAAGCCCTAAGTTGGAGTTATAAGGTGGTTAAGGAATAATTAAAGTTTTTAATTAAACTTTGTTTTTATAAGGGTTGTGATTATTATTTCAAAGGTGGATGAGTTGTTGATTTAATTTGATATTCATGAAATTGAGAATTAAGATTTAGGAGAAATAAGGAGTTGTTATAAAATAATTTTTGAGAGCTTTATTGATTATTATTTTTGATAAGGGTTTTTATTAAAAAGGACTTTGGTGGATGTGTTTATTAAGTTGGAGTAAAAAGGTGTAAATTGAGTTATGCTTTATCTTGTGATTATTATTTGAAGTCCACTAACCCTTATTGAGATTGGAAAGGAAAGTTGTGTTTAGTGTGGCAGATTTTGTGGACAACTTCTTGGCATCAAAAAGGTATGGGCACATTCTCCTATTGATTGTTTATGGTGGTTGATTTCTGAAATATCATTGGAGTGAAAAGGATTGATTGTGGTTTCCTTTTTGAAAGTGGTTGGTTGAATGCTTCAAGGTTTTCTGGTTTGAGAGTTGTGTTTAAACCTTGTTTTATAAGCATAGTCGTTGAAGCCCATTGGTTATGTAAAGAAATTGAAAAGAACATGAGTATCATTGTTATGTGAGATTTGTGGTTGAGCATTGTTGGAAACATTTGAGTTGGTTGATACATGCTTGGACTAGGGTTTTGTGAGAAAGAGTTGTCCCTTGTGGTGATTGGTTGAGTTGAGTTGATTGAGCCTAGTCAAGTGATTGTGTGAGGTGATTGTTCAAGTTCCATGAAACAAACTATTCTATAATTCTGATTTGAGTTGAGATTGAGATTAGAACATATTGAGTCTCTAACAATTCTCTTTATGCTTCTATGAGTTGACTTGAGTTGAGATTGATTTGAGTTGAGATTGAGCTTAGAACATATTGAGTCTCTAACAATTCTCTTTATGCTTCTATGAGTTAATTGAGTAATATTTGAGTTGAGTTGAGTTGAGATCATTGTGGATCATTGTTGTCATCCATTGTAGAGTACATTGCCATTCATTGTTGAGTTCATCTTTGAGCCTTGCCTTGATAGATTTGTGGATGATATTTGAGTACTACTTGAGCATGATTGATTGAGACTTTGAGAAGGCCTTTGGGATAGATTTATGGACAGATTTGTGGCAGTTTGTGTATGATTGATTGAGCTTTGAGAAGGCTTTGTGGACAGTTTTTGGGACATCTTTGTGGACAATTTTGAGACAGATTTGTGGATATATTTGGGACAAATTTGAGCAAGTTCTTAGTGAGCTTGTTGGAGCATATTTGAGCAAGTTCTTGGTGAGCTTGCTAGAGCATATTTGGACAAGTTCTTAGTGAGCTTTTTGGAGCAGAATTAAGCAATTTCTATTTGAGCTTTGAGCATATTTGGACAAGTTCTAAGTGAGCTTGTTGAGCAGATTTGACAAATTCTTGGTGAGCTTGTTGAGCATATTTGGACAAGTTCTTGGTGAGCTTGTTGGAGCATATTTGGAAAATTTTTGTGTGAGCTTGTTGAGCAGATTTGGACAAGTTCTGTGTGAGCTTGTTGAGCAGATTTGGAGAAGTTCTATGTGAGCTTGTTAATATTTGGACAAGTTTTGTGTGAGCTTGTTGAGTAGATTTGGACAAGTTCTATGTGAGCTTGTTGAGTATTTTTGGACAAGTTTTATGTGAGCTTGTTATGCAGATTTGGACAAGTTCTATGTGAGCTTGTTATTGCCTAGCTTTGAGAAGATCAAAGAAATCATTGTATTGGATAAGGATCCTTATTTTTATGTGAAATATTATAAGGAGATTATCTGGTGGAGTACCCCACATTGGGGGAACCACATTAAATCTTGTGTCTCAATTGTGTGTGGTGACTTGTGCTCTTGCTTACTATTGCTATCTGAGTTATTAATGCACACTGCTATATTTAGTTATTGCAATTAAGGACATTAATTGATATTGGTTTGGAAAGGAAAAAGTGGGTCTTATATTGTTCACCCACCCCTCTCAGTATAAGCTTGTGTTCTTCAATTGGTATCAGAGTGGGTTCCTTCAGAAAGGCTAAAAGCTTGAGGGTAGATTCTACTAGGTTACAGGATGGACAAATGGTATATTGATAGTGGGTGCTCTAGTCATATGACTGGGTATAAATATAAGTTCATTTATTTAAAAGGGAACAACAATGGATCTATGAGATTTGGTGATAATGCTTCAGCTAAAATCAAAGGGAGAGGAACTTTAAGTTTGGATGATGGAAAGACAACTACACAAGGTGTACTCTATGTTGAGGGTCTAAAACACAACCTACTAAGTGTAAGTCAGCTTTGTGATCGAGGGTACACAGTTATTTTTTCCTCTAGAGGATGCAAAATCAAGGAAAAAAAAATAGGGAAGCTTGTTGCAACTGCAGAAAGAACCAATAACAATCTCTACATGTTCAATGAAATAAAAAAGGAAAAATGTCTTCTATCTCAAGAAGAAGAGAGTTGGTTATGGCATAAAAGGTTGTGTCACTTGAACTTTGATAACATAGTAAGGATAAGCAACAAACAAATTGTTAGAGATCTACCAAAGATAAAAAGACCTTCAAATACAATTTGTGCACAATGTCAGTATGGAAAGCAGACAAGATCAAGTTTCAAGGCAAAATAATATTCCTCTTCCAAGGTATTAGAATTGATTCATACTGATTTATGTGGGCCTATGAGAACTAAAAGTCTACAAGGTGAAAGCTACTTCATGTTGTTCATAGATGATTATTCTAGAATGACTTGGGTTGTTTTTCTGAAAGAGAAATCGAGAGGCATTTGAGCATTTCAAAGTATTCAAAGAAATGGTAGAAAATGAAATAGGAAAGAAGATCAAGTGTTTGCGATCAGATAGAGGAGGGGAATTCATCTCTACAGAATTCATTGAGTTTTGTGCAGAACATGGAATCAAAAAAGAATATTCAGCAGTCAGGACTCCTCAGAAAAATGGAGTAGTAGAAAGAAAGAATAGAACTCTTGAGAATATGGCAAGAGCAATGCTAAATGAATCAAAAATATCAGATGGGTTTTGGAAGGAAGCAATCAATACAGTAGTCTATGTTATGAATAGAGCTCAAGTTAGAACAAAGCAACATAAGACTCCATATGAGTTTTGGAAAGGAAGACCTCCAACGGTAAACTACTTCAGAGTTTTTGGAAGTAAGTGTTATATCAAAAGAGAGGATAAGGACTTGGGCAAGTTTGATCCTAGATGTGATGAAGGTATTTTTCTTGGATACTCTACAAAAAGTAAGGCCTACAGATGCTACAATAAAAGAACACATACCATGGTGGAAAGTATAAATGTCAGAGTTGATGAAAGAACAGGAATAAATGAGCCACCTCAGGAAGATATTCTTGAAGAAGAAGAAAGTTGTCAGGAAGAAATGGGTGAAGATTCAGATGAAGAAGATTTGCATAATATACCTTCCAAAACTACATCAAGATATATTCAGAAAAATCATCCAGAGGACTTGATCATTGGTAGTCCTGATGTAAGACGGACAAGAAGAGGAATCATAGGCTCAACAGAACAAGTAGATGTTTCACTATTATCCAAGATAGAACCAAAGGATTTCAGAGAGGCAAAAAATGATGAATGTTGGATTAAGGCAATGAAGGAAGAACTAGATCAGATTGAAAAGAGTAAGACTTGGGAATTAGTTCCAAGACCAAAAGGAAAAAATGTAATTGGTACTAAATGGGTCTACAGGAATAAACTAAATGAAGATGGTCAAGTCATCAAAAACAAGGCAAGATTGGTGTGTAAAGGATATGCACAAGTAGAAGGAATTGATTTTGATGAGACCTTTGCACCAGTTGCAATATTGGAAGCTATACAGATGTTTTTGGCACTTTCAAGCTATAGGAATTTCAAAGTATATCAGATGGATGTCAAATCAACTTTTCTGAATGGTCATTTAGAAGAAGAAGTTTACATTGAACAACCGGATGGGTTTAATCAAGCAGATAAGCCAGATTATGTGTGTAAATTGAAAAATGCTCTCTATGGTTGAAAAAGGCTCTCTATGGCTTAAAGCAAGCCCCTAGAGCATGGTATTCAAGACTGGATAAATATCTTTGAGAGCAAGGTTTCAGAAAGGGAACAGTTGATAGCAATATGTATATTAAAAATAAGGGAAATGATTTGATGATTGTGGAAGTTTATGTGGATGATATCATTTTTGGGGGTAGCAATGATAGAATGTGTCAAGAATTTGCAAGAAACATGACTAATGAGTTTGAAATGTCTATGCTTGGTGAATTAACCTTTTTCCTCGGATTACAGATTTCACAATTAGAAAAAGGGATATTTCTTTCACAAACAAAGTATATAAAGGAGATGTTGAAGAAATTCAAAATGGAAGATAGTAAGCCAGTTAGTACTCCAATGGTTACAGGGTGTAAATTAAGCAAAGATGATGAATCTCCTGATGCAAATCAAACTCTATACAGATCTATGATTGGTAGCCTATTATATGTTACAACCACAAGACCAGATATAATACAGGTAGTTGGTTTAGTGGGAAGATTTCAAGTAGCTCCAAAATAATCACATGTGACAACAGTGAAAAGAATTCTAAGATATCTCAAAGGAACAATGGAGTATGGTCTATGGTATCCTAGAAGCAATAAGTTTACTCTCACAGCATACACAGATGCAGATTGGGCAAGAAATATTGATGATAGAAAAAGCACAAGCGGAGGAGCATTCTTTCTTGGTGATTGCCTAGTTTCTTGGCTAAGTAAGAAACAACCATCAGTGTCACTTTCCACAACAGAGGTAGAATATATTGCAGCAGCGACATGTTGTTCACAAGTATTATGGATGAAACAGACTCTCAAATATTTCAGCATAGAACATGATCATCCCATTCCTATTATGTGTGATAATACTAGTGCTATAAGTATCTCGAAGAATCCAGTAATGCATGCCAGAACAAAGCACATTCCAATCAAGTATCACTTTTTAAGAGAGTAGGTTACAGAGCAACAAGTAAGATTGGAATATGTTCCTACAAAATATCAGATTGTAGACATATTTACAAAACCATTACCAAGAGAAGTGTTTGAGCATTTAAGAGAACAGATGGGAGTAAAGGTACTCCCACCCCAAAATTAATCACCTCAAGAGAGAAGGTGGTGAGGGGGCTATGCTTAAGAGTCATATATTTTAGCCCCATAGGTGTCCCTTTTGCCATTGATGTCAAAGGGGGAGATATTTGAGTAAGGGGGAGAGCATTGAGTTAGGGGGAGAAGCCTCCAAAGAGAGCATTGAGTTAGGGGGAGTAGCCTCCATAGAGAGTATTGAGTCAGGGGGAGCAACTTTGATTCTCAGAGATGGTTTTTGTAGTGATTGTGGTTTTTGCATTAGAGGTGTTGCCATCAATGACAAAGGGGGAGATTGTTGGCAATTTGAGTTATTTTATGTTATCATTGATGTCACATGGATCACATTGAGTTTTGGTGGCCAAATGATATTTTGGAAAGCATGGATAAATACAGGGTTTTTGTGAAAACCAAGGGAGGCAAAATAAAAGGTTTTATTTAAAACCATGGATGGCATATTTGAAATGGGTTTTTCTTAAAACCCAAGTTGGCCTTTCGTTTCATCAAAAAAGGTGCCCCGATGATGGAGATATTTAATTTTTAATATTTAGTTTAAATTTTAATTATTTAAAATTTAAATTTAAATTTAAAATTAAATATGCAATATTTCTGCCGACGTCATCGAAAATAATAAGGAGGCTATATAAAGGGGATACCTAAGGTTCATAAACTAATCCTTGCTCATGGTTAATAATCGTTGGCTAAGCATCCGAATTGAGCTCGTGCGAAAATCTTTTAGAAAGGAGAAGCAACGAATAAATCGAAGGTTGGTCGAAGTCCAAAGTCATTGTGGGCAGAGTGGCGCATTGGCAATTGGCTTTTGGTTAAGGTGTGTGGTAGCACTTTACGTCAAGGTTTCGAATCCCCTTGACTATGTTTGGAAGGCATTGGAAGAAAAGCGCTCGAAGCGCTTTTGATTTGTGGAAAGGGAGGAAAGGTTTTAAGGCACGTTGTGCCTTTCCCTTTCGAATGAGCGGCTAGCTCGTGTGGCAACCTTAGCCGAGGCTAAGGTGCTCACGGTGTGGGCAAGTCGGGGGTTCGAATCCCCTTGAGGAGGTAATTACGTTTTTGCTCTAATTAATTTTTTTAAGCCCTAAGTTGGAGTTATAAGGTGGTTAGGAATAATTAAAGTTTTTAATTAAACTTTGTTTTTATAAGGGCTGTGATTATTATTTCAAAGGTGGATGAGTTGTTGATTTAATTTGATATTCATGAAATTGAGAATTAATATTTAGGAGAAATAAGGAGTTGTTATAAAATAATTTTTGAGAGCTTTATTGATTATTATTTTTGATAAGGGTTTTTATTAAAAGGACTTTGGTGGATGTGTTTATTAAGTTGGAGTAAAAAGGTGTAAATTGAGTTATGCTTTATCTTGTGATTATTATTTGAAGTCCACTAACCCTTATTGAGATTGGAAAGGAAAGTTGTGTTTAGTGTGGCAGATTTTGTGGACAACTTCTTGGCATCAAAAAAGGTATGGGCACATTCTCCTATTGATTGTTTATGGTGGTTGATTTCTGAAATATCATTGGAGTGAAAAGGATTGATTGTGGTTTCCTTTTCGAAAGTGGTTGGTTGAATGCTTCAAGGTTTTTTGGTTTGAGAGTTGTGTTTAAACCTTGTTTTATAAGCATAGTTGTTGAAGCCCATTGGTTGTGTAAAGAACTTGAAAAGAACATGAGTATCATTGTTATGTGAGATTTGTGGTTGAGCATTGTTGGAAACATTTGAGTTGGTTGATACATGCTTGGACTAGGGTTTTGTGAGAAAGAGTAGTCCCTTGTGGTGATTGGTTGAGTTGAGTTGATTGAGCCTAGTCAAGTGATTGTGTGAGGTGATTGTTCAAGTTCCATGAAATAAACTATTCTATAATTTTGATTTGAGTTGAGATTGAGCTTAGAACATATTGAGTCTCTAACAATTCTCTTTATGCTTCTATGAGTTGACTTGAGTTGAGATTGATTTGAGTTGAGATTGAGCTTAGAACATATTGAGTCTCTAACAATTATCTTTATGCTTCTATGAGTTGACTTGAGTTGAGTTGATTTGAGTTGAGTTGAGTTGAGATCATTGTGGATCATTGTTGTCATCCATTGTAGAGTGCATTGCCATTCATTGTTGAGTTCATATTTGAGCCTTGCATTCATAGATTTGTGGATGAGATTTGAGTACTACTTGAGCATGATTGATTGAGCCTTTGAGAAGGCCTTTGGGATAGATTTATGGATAGATTTGTGGCAGTTTGTGTATGATTGATTGAGCCTTTGAGAAGGCTTTGTGGATAGTTTTTGGGACAGCTTTGTGGATAATTTTAGATAGATTTATGGACAGATTTGGGATAAATTTTGATGAGGTTCTAAGTGATCCTATTGAGTAGATTTGAAAAAGTTCTTGGTGAGCTTGCTAGAGTAGATTTGGACAAGTTCTTAGTGAGATTTTTGGAGCAAATTTGAGCAAGTTCTTGGTGAGCTTGCTAGAGAAGATTTGGACAAGTTCTTGGTGAGCTTGTTGAGCAGATTTGGACAAGTTCTTGGTGAGCTTGTTGAGCAGATTTGGACAAGTTCTAAGTGAGCTTGTTGAGCAGATTTGGACAAGTTCTATGTGAGATTGTTATTATATTTGGACAAGTTCTATGTGATCTTGTTAATAGATTTGGACAAGTTATGTGTGAGCTTGTTAATTTGCAATTTATAAAAATTACAAGTTCTATGTGAGCTTGTTAAGCAGTTTTGGACAAGTTCTATGTGAGCTTGTTATGCAGATTTGGACAAGTTCTATGTGAGCTTGTTATTGCCTAGCTTTGAGTAGATCAAAGAAATCATTGTATTGGATAAGGATCCTTATTTATGTGTGAAATATTATAAGGATATTATCTAGTGGAGTACCCCACATTGGGGGAACCACGTTAAATATTGTGTCTCAATTGTGTGTGGTGACTTGTGCTCTTGCTTACTATTGCTATCTAAGTTATTAATACACACTACTATATTTAGTTATTGCAATTAAGGACATTAATTGATATTGGTTTGGAAAGAAAGTAAAAAGTGGTCTTATACTGTTCACCCCCCCCTCTCAATATAAGCTTGTGTTCTTCAATTGGTATCAAAGTGGGTTCCTTCAAAAAGGCTAACATCTTGAGGGCAGATTCTATTGGGTTACAAGATGGACAAATGGTATATTGATAGTGGGTGCTCTAGTCATATGACTGGGTATAAAAATAAGTTCATTTATTTAAAAGGGAACAACAATGGATCTATGAGATTTGGTGATAATGCTTCAGCTAAAATCAAAGGGAGAGGAACTTTAAGTTTGGATGATGGAAAGACAACTACACAAGGTGTACTCTATGTTGAGGGTCTAAAACACAACCTACTAAGTGTAAGTCAACTTTGTGATCGAGGGTACACAATTAATTTTTCCTCTACAGGATGCAAAATCAGGGAAACAAAAATAGGGAAGCTTGTTGCAACTGCAGAAAGAACCAATAACAATCTCTACATGTTCAGTGAAATAAAAAAGAAAAAATGTCTTCTATCTCAAGAAGAAGAGAGTTGGTTATGGCATAAAAGGTTGTGTCACTTGAACTTTGATAACATAGTAAGGATAAGCAACAAACAAATTGTTAGAGATCTACCAAAGATAAAAAGACCTTCAAATACAATTTGTGCACAATGTCAGTATGGAAAGCAGACAAGATCAAGTTTCAAGGCAAAAGAATATTCCTCTTCCAAGGTATTAGAGTTGATTCATACTGATTTATGTGGGCCTATGAGAACTAAAAGTCTACAAGGTGAAAGCTACTTCATGTTGTTCATAGATGATTATTCTAGAATGACTTGGGTTGTTTTTCTGAAAGAGAAATCATAGGCATTTGAGCATTTCAAAGTATTCAAAGAAATGGTAGAAAATGAAACAGGAAAGAAGATCAAGTGTTTGCGATCAGATAGAGGAGGGGAATTCATCTCTACAGAATTCATTGAGTTTTATGTAGAACATGGAATCAAAAAATAATATTCAACAGTCAGGACTCTTGATAATATGGCCAGAGCAATGCTAAATGAATCAAAAATCTCATATGGGTTTTGGAAGGAAGCAATCAGTACAACAATCTATGTTATGAATAGAGCTCAAGTTAGAACAAAGCAACATAAGACTCCATATGAGTTTTGGAAAGGAAGACCTCCCACGGTAAACTACTTTAGAGTTTTTGGAAGTAAGTGTTATATCAAAAGAGAGGATAAGGACTTGGGCAAGTTTGATCCTAGATGTGATGAAGGTATTTTTCTTGGATACTCTACAAAAAGTAAGGCCTACAGATGCTACAATAAAAGAACACATACCATGGTGGAAAGTATAAATGTCAGAGTTGATGAAAGAACAGGAATAAATGAGCCACCTCAGGAAGATATTCTTGAAGAAGAAGAAAGTTGTCAGGAAGAAATGGGTGAAGATTCAGATGAAGAAGATTTGCAGAATATACCTTCCAAAACTACATCAAGATATATTCAAAAAAATCATCCAGAGGACTTGATCATTGGCAGTCCTGATGTAAGACGGACAAGAAGAGGAATCATAGGCTCAACAGAACAAGCAGATGTTTCACTATTATCCAAGATAGAACCAAAGGATTTCAGAGAGGCAAAAAATGATGAATGTTGGATTAAGGCAATGAAGGAAGAACTAGATCATATTGAAAAGAGTAAGACTTGGGAATTAGTTCCAAGACCAAAAGGAAAAAATGTAATTGGTACTAAATGGGTCTACAGGAACAAACTAAATGAATATGGTCAAGTCATCAGAAACAAGGCAATATTGGTGTGTAAAGGATATGCACAAGTAGAAGGAATTGATTTTGATGAGACCTTTGCACCAATTGCAATATTGGAAGCTATACGGATGTTTTTGGCACTTTCAAGCTATAGGAATTTCAAAGTATATCAGATGGATGTCAAATCAGCTTTTCTGAATGGTCATTTAGAAGAAGAAGTTTACATTGAACAACCAGATGGGTTTAATCAAGTAGATAAGCCAGATTATGTGTGTAAATTGAAAAAGGCTCTCTATGGCTTAAAGCAAGCCCCTAGAGCATGGTATTCAAGACTGGATAAATATCTTTGAGAGCAAGGTTTCAAAAAGGGAACAGTTGATAGCAATATGTATATTAAAAATAAGGGAAATGATTTGATGATTGTGGAAGTTTATGTGGATGATATTATTTTTGGGGGTAGCAATGATAGAATGTGTCAAGAATTTGCAAGAAACATGACTAAAGAGTTTGAAATGTCTATGATTGGTGAATTAACCTTTTTCCTCGGATTACAAATTTCACAATTAGAAAAAGGGATATTTCTTTCACAAACAAAGTATATAAAGGAGATGTTGAAGAAATTCAAAATGGAAGATAGTAAGCCAATTAGTACTCCAATGGTTACAGGGTGTAAATTAAGCAAATATGATGAATCTCCTGATGCAAATCAAACTCTATACAGATCTATGATTGGTAGCCTGTTATATGTTACAGCCACAAGACCAGATATAATACAGGCAGTTGGTTTAGTGGGAAGATTTCAAGCAGCTCCAAAAGAATCACATGTGACAATAGTGAAAAGAATACTAAGATATCTCAAAGGAACAATGGAGTATGGTCTATGGTATCCTAGAAGTAGTAAGTTTACTCTCACAACATACACAGATGTAGATTGGGTAGGAAATATTGATGATAGAAAAAGCACAAGCGGAGGAGCATTCTTTCTTGGTGATTGCCTAGTTTCTTGGCTAAGTAAGAAACAACCATCAGTGTCACTTTCCACAATAGAGGTAGAATATATTGTAGCAGCAACATGTTGTTCACAGGTATTATGGATGAAATAGACTCTCAAATATTTCATCATAGAACATGATCATCCCATTCCTATTCTGTGTGATAATACTAGTGCTATAAGTATCTCGAAGAATCCAGTAATGCATGCCATAACAAAGCACATTCCAATCAAGTATCACTTTTTAAGAGAGCAGGTTATAGAGCAACAAGTAAGATTGGAATATGTTCCTACAAAATATCATATTGCAGACATCTTTACAAAACCATTACCAAGAGAAGTGTTTGAGTGTTTAAGAGAACAACTGGGAGTAAAGGTACTCCCACCCCAAAATTAATCACCTCAAGAGAGAAGGTGGTGAGGGGGCTATGCTTAAGAGTCATATATTTTAGCCCCATAGGTGTCCCTTTTGCCATTGATGTCAAAGGGGGAGAGATTTGAGTAAGGGGAGAGCATTGAGTTAGGGGGAGCAGCCTCCAAAGAGAGCATTGAGTTAGGGGGAGCAACCTCCATAGAGAGTATTGAGTCAGGGGAGCAACTTTGATTCTCAGAGATGGTTTTTGCAGTGATTGTGGTTTTTGCATTAGAGGTGTTGCCATCAATGACAAAGGGGGAGATTGTTGGCAATTTGAGTTATTTTATGTTGTCATTGATGTCACATGGATCACATTGAGTTTTGGTGGCCAAATGATATTTTGGAAAGCATGGATAAATACAGGGTTTTTGTGAAAACCAAGGTAGGCAAAATAAAAGGTTTTATTTAAAACCATGGATGGCATATTTGAACTGGGTTTTTCTTAAAACCCAAGTTGGCCTTTCGTTTCATCGAAAAAGGTGCCCCAGTGATGGAGATATTTAATTTTTAATATTTAGTTTAAATTTTAATTATTTAAAATTTAAATTTAAATTTAAAATTAAATATGCAAGATTTCTACGACGTCATCAAAAATAATGAGGCTATATAAAGGGGATACCTAAGGTTCATAAATTAATCCTTGCTCGTGGTTAATAATCATTGGCTAAGCATCCGAAGAGAGCTCGTGCAAAAATCATTTTGGAAAGGGAGAAGCAATGAATAAACCAAGGTTGGTCGAAGTCCAAAGTCATCATGGGCAGAGTGGCGCATTGGCAATAGGATTTTGGATAAGGTGTGTGGCTGCACTTACGTCAAGGTTTGAATCCCCTTGACTACGTTCGAAGGCATTGGAAGAAAAGTGCTCGAAGCACTTTTGATTTGCGGAAAGGGAGGAAAGGTTTTAAGGCACGTTGTGCCTTTCCCTTTCGAATGAGCGGCTAGCTCGTGTGGCAACCTTAGCCGTGGCTAAGGTGCTCGCGGTGTGGGCAAGTCGGGGGTTCGAATCCCCTTGAGGAGGTAAATACATTTTTGCTCTAATTAATTTTGTTGAAGCCCTAAGATAGGAGTTATAAGGTGGTTAGGAATAATTAAAGTTTTTAATTAAACTTTGTTTTTATAAGGGCTGTGATTATTATTTCAGAGGTGGATGAGTTGTTGATTTAATTTGATATTCATGAAATTGAAAATTAAGATTTAGGAGAAATAAGGAGTTGTTATAAAATAATTTTTGAGAGCTTTATTGATTATTATTTTTTATAAGGGTTTTTATTAAAAAGGACTTTGGTGGATGTGTTTATTAAGTTGGAGTAAAAAGGTGTAAATTGAGTTATGCTTTATCTTGTGATTATTATTTGAAGTCCACTAACCCTTATTGAGATTGGAAAGGAAAGTTGTGTTTAGTGTGGCAGATTTTGTGGACAACTTCTTGGCATCAAAAAAGGTATGGGCACATTCTCCTATTGATTGTTTATGGTGGTTGATTTCTGAAATATCATTGGAGTGAAAAGGATTGATTGTGGTTTCCTTTTCGAAAGTGGTTGGTTGAATGCTTCAAGGTTTTCTGGTTTGAGAGTTGTGTTTAAACCTTGTTTTATAAGCATAGTTGTTGAAGCCCATTGGTTATGTAAAGAACTTGAAAAGAACATGAGTATCATTGTTATGTGAGATTTGTGGTTGAGCATTGTTGGAAACATTTGAGTTGGTTGATACATGCTTGGACTAGGGTTTTGTGAGAAAGAGTTGTCCCTTGTGGTGATTGGTTGAGTTGAGTTGATTGAGCCTAGTCAAGTGATTGTGTGAGGTGATTGTTCAAGTCCCATGAAACAAACTATTCTATAATTCTGATTTGAGTTGAGATTGAGCTTAGAACATATTGAGTCTCTAACAATTCTCTTTATGCTTCTATGAGTTGACTTGAGTTGAGATTGATTTGAGTTGATATTGAGCTTAGAACATATTGAGTCTCTAACAATTCTCTTTATGCTTCTATGAGTTGACTTGAGTTGAGATTGATTTGAGTTGAGTTGAGTTGAGATCATTGTGGATCATTGTTGTCATCCATTGTAGAGTGCATTGCCATTCATTGTTGAGTTCATCTTTGAGCCTTGCCTTCATAGATTTGTGGATGAGATTTGAGTACTACTTGAGCATGATTGATTGAGCCTTTGAGAAGGCCTTTGGGATAGATTTTTGGACAGATTTGTGGCAGTTTGTGTATGATTGATTGAGCCTTTGAGAAGGCTTTGTGGATAGTTTTTGGGACAGCTTTGTGGATAGTTTTAGATAGATTTGTGGATATATTTGGGATAGATTTTGATGAAGTTCTGAGTGAGCTTATTGGAGCAGATTTGAGCAAGTTCTTGGTGAGCTTGCTAGAGCAAATTTGGACAAGTTCTTAGTGAGCTTGTTGGAGTAGATTTGAGCAAGTTCTTGGTGAGATTACTAGAGTAGATTTGGACAAGTTCTAGGTGAGCTTGTTGAGCAGATTTGGACAAGTTCTTGGTGAGCTTGTTGAGTAGATTTGGACAAGTTCTTGGTGAGCTTGTTGGAGCATATTTGGGCAAGTTCTGTGTGAGCTTGTTGAGTAGATTTGGACAAGTTCTATGTGAGCTTGTTGAGCAATTTTGGACAAGTTCTATGTGAGCTTGTTGATATTAGCGGATATTGTTGAGCATATTTGGACAAGTTCTATGTGAGCTTGTTAAGCAGTTTTGGACAAGTTTTATGTGAGCTTGTTATGCATATTTGGACAAGTTCTGTGTGAGCTTGTTATTGCCTAGCTTTGAGCAGATCAAAGAAATCATTGTATTGGATAAGGATCCTTATTTTTGTGTGAAATATTATAAGGATATTATCTTGTGGAGTACCCCACATTGGGGGAACCACGTTAAATCTTGTGTCTCAATTGTGTGTGGTGACTTGTGCTCTTGCTTACTATTGCTATCCGAGTTATTAATGCACACTGCTATATTTGGTTATTGCAATTAAGGACATTAATTGATATTGGTTTGGAAAGAAAGTAAAAAGTGGGTGCTATACTGTTCACCCCCCTCCTCTTAGTATAAGCTTGTGTTCTTAAACCCTTTTGGAAGGAGATAAACAATTATAAACATAGGACCTAAAATACCTAGTTTCTCATCTTCAGCACTTTTTTCTAATGATAATATTATTTTGTTCTTTAAAAATTTCAAATAAGTATCATAATAGATTATCTTGGATTAAGTATGAGGCTTAGGTTTAACTTGTTTAGAGGAATTTTTAGATATGACCTTATAAGGATTTTGATTCACATTATGAACACCATGATTTTGACCTTTGTTAGAATTACCTAATGTCCATTATATCATTCGGTATAGTTAGTCTCCATATAGGCTTGTTGACCATGATCATGCATAGGATTCATGTATATTTAAATATTTTTATTGTATGGATGTTAAGGATTATTAGACTTAGCAATAAATCGTTTGGCCAAGGCATCATATCTAGTTTTTTCTCTTCTTGAAGAGAATCCAAGTTCTTCACACCATAGAGTATCCTATAAGAACTTTTGAAATAACAAATTGGAAGGAATGTCTGGTATTACCATGTTAGAAATAAAATAAATCATCATATAAGCCAAAAAATTTAGGTTTTTTATCATCAAATGTAATAAGATTTCTAGGTCACTTAGTCATTTCTTTCTTGATTTGCTCAATTGTCTTAGGAAAGACACCATCAAAGGTATAAACATTAGAATTTCACTTTATTTACTCTTCTTGAGAATTCATTATGAAGTAGATAAGGTGACATTATTAATTGACCATTTCCATATTTTGTGACTACATTTTGAATTAGGTGAACATTACTGATTTTATCACTAGTAACTATCTATTATTCTTCTTAGACTTTTTTTATGTAGTGGCATATTTTTTTTAGAACTTGTCCCATATTTCTTGCATATTACATCACTTTGCTCATGGTATTGAGACTACATATTATCTTGATTTTCTTATTTATTTCAGGTAAGACCACTTTCAAAAAAAATTGAGGATGTCATCGTCAATTTTGTGCCTAGATTGATAGGTAAGGTATTTCCATAGTATTATATAGAAATCAATTGTCTCATATTGGTCTTGCTTGATTATAACAATTTGAAAACTAAAATTATTAAGAGTTTTGTTGACTCTAATTTTTTTTAAATTATTTCTCCTAGTTGCTCAAAGCTATGAATGAAACATCTAGGCAAGTATATATACTTGTTGGTTAATGCTCAAAGTACAATGGCCATATAATAAGATTTTTGAATGCACCTGATGCTTACACCTCATGGATAACACATAGTTTTTAAGTCCACAAAGCATGGGACACAACTCTAAAGATGACCTCTAGTTTTTTTTTATCAAGGTTGACTCCTTGTTCTAATGTAATATTTAATGCTAGCTTCCTAAACTAGCCTAGCCTACTGGATTTTATCTAGAGAAAAAGGGTGAGGAAATAATGACAACCAAAACTAAAAAAGCATGTAAGTAAAAACTTATCTTGAGGTGATATGTGAAGATCTTAAAACTCTTTTATGTAGTAGTGGGAGTGATGAAAACATGCATCATTTATCGATAGTGCATAAGGAACATGGTTTCATCAAAAATAAAACATCATGAATACAAATATACAAGAACAAATATAGAAAGAAATAGTTACAAATCCTTGTATATTACATAACTATATTATATCTTATACCTAAAAAAAAGGCTTGAAGCTTATCAATAAATCAATTCAAGGCTTGAGATAGACTTACACAAAGAACAAAGGTAAAAGAAATTTATATATAAATCTAGATACTAGGTATGAATACAATAGTCTTCCCTCCTTTATAATAGAGGAGAAATAAATATTTATAGGAGAATATGCGGAAATTACCCCCTAAAACTTATGTAGAAAATTCAAAATGTCCAATTCAAAATATTGCATAGGCCTTTTGGACAATCTCGAGGTCTTTATATTTGTAGCTATATATGTTGCATACATGTTGGTTTGATGGGATGTAGGATCATCTTAAAACCTTGTGTATTATTAATACTAGGAATTTTCTATGACTAGACTTCTAATATTTCCTCAATTAATGACCTCAAGCTTGATGTTGCTCCTTAGGTTACCTTCATGTTATTGCCTTAAATGTGCCATATATTTCTTTGAACACCATACTTGGTTGCTAAGGATGGCAGGACCAAAATTGGACCACTACTATTTCCCTTGTATTTATCCACTTTGGGTTTGTATGGTATTCTAGTAGGTCTAGTGATCTACTTTCTCCATGGGCCGATTGACTCCTTTAGTAGGGATATTCTTTTCATGTCAATCATGGTTCTAATTTCCACCTTTTGCCATTAATCTACCTATTGTTCTTTTTTATATTTTTTATAATTATCAAGAATATAAAAAAAAATTCTTTGATGGGTGTGCCTAACATGTTCTCTTTCAGTATTGGTCAAATGGCCTTCTTTTGCTCCTTTTTCATGGATCCTCAAGGTGACCTTCATAGGGACCAACAAGCTTGATTGGCCTATAGAGGTTTTACAACTTGAAATCCCTAAGATGCTTTAGATTTCATAGATTGTTAAATATTGAGCTCCTCTTGAGGGAGGAATAGGAGCTTATCTTACAAATTTTCTATATGGTCACATTGTGTCCCTGTTCTTGCTCCATGACCACTAGGCTTTATCCCTCAAGGTTTGTAGTTGTTGTCATATTGTAACTGCACCAACGAATTATGATTAGTTGGATAGTCATTGTAGTCCCAACCAAATGTGGATGGTAGCTAGGTTTGCAGCCTCTTTCCTTTAGGAAGAAGAGTCTATAGGTATTATGTAGGACCAAATCCTACCAAAGGTGGAGTTCTTTTAGCTATCACCAAAAAGGCTCTAGAAATCCAACCAATGAAGGTGTTCAACTTAATTACCATAAAAAAATGATTAGGGGATATTTTCTATTAGGTTCAATTGGTTAGTATGGCCTCGACATGTAGGATGTTTGAGATTCATTTTTAGCTTGCCATGAAGGTCCTTCCCTGGTAGCATTCTTGATGGTCCTATAGCATTGGACACTTGGTAGATGGTGGGAGACTCAGGTCCCCTTATTTTTCTATTCTTCAATCAACTCTAAGTGGTAGCTCACTCAAAATTGTCTTCTTGGTAGGATTTGCCTAGTGTATTGAATTTTTACTACAACTTTGTTGACTTACAAGGGATATCCTACTGATAGGAGACAAGAAACCTAAAGATGTAGGCCTTATCTACTGGGTGCAAAGCCTATTAGGGAAAAACATAGGGATTTCTATAGCAAATATAATAAGGAGAAGGGTATTCTTCTAGAGGAAACTCTACTTAGAATTTTTTGGAAAATTGTAAGGGAAGTGCTTCCTTTATAGAACCTTTCCACTTTGGGAGCCATCAAAATATATTCCCTTATACCTGTAATTTAATTAATCTCTTCTTATAGCAAGATGATATAGAAGGACCTCTTCTTATATTCCTAGGTAGTGAATACATAATCATCCTTGCTTTCACCTCATGCCTAATCATGGTGACTATGTTTTTGTTGATCAAACAACTCTCGATGGTAATTCTAAGAACCACTAATTGGTTTATGACTATGTCATATCTTATGTAAGCTATCCTTCAGGAATGCTATTGATCTTACTATCTTATTGCAAGTTTGAACTAATCCATGTCCTACAAAACTTAGATAAATGCATCAAAATAAATAAAATGTACAAATGCATGGGAAGGGCAGGTGATTTAATCCTTTACCTAGGAATTATCCCATGCCTATGGGATCTAAGGTTTTGTTTGGATTTGGATCTCACAATTTGATGATGTAGACCCTTTTATAGATGTGCCTTAACTGAACAATCCACTTATCTAATTCATTTACCTTATTTTTTATTTTTTTTCCAAGTGTATGAATCAACTATAGGTAGCTACTCAATGTGGTACCCCCAAAGACGTTTCATGGTGTCATGCCTAATGACTAAAAGAAACCTTGATAGGACTAGTAGCTCAAGGGTGTCATGCCTAATGCCTAATGGAACAATTATGGTAGGGGTACCTCTTCTTGGTCTGGTTGAGCAGTCCTTGATATCCTAGTACCCACAAAAATTCACCTAGGGTTCTCTAGTTACCTCCACTCTAATTAGCATCTCATAGTTGGCTAGACCTGGTTCTTATTAAGAGGTAGAAATATTGTCTATTTGTCCAGTACGTGTGTCTCCTCCTCCTCCCACATGACTAAAACTTGTTCCATAGGATCAAAAATTAAATCATGCATGATTGAGGAGTGAAGTGGTTGTCTCAATACTAGTGCCTCTAACCCTAAAGGTAGGATGAATGCCTATATGGGTGTCTCCTCCATAGACCATTCGAATCTCTCTCTAGGATAGGTATTCAAGGGAAAGCATCAAAATTTGGGCAGTAGCATGCAATGGGTTCCTCCATGTAATTGTTTTGTATGGGGTAATATCTTTAACATGGTTTGGGGGAAATTACTATAATGGGGTAGGGATAGGCACTATCCATTTATTATACTCCTAAGTTGGGTGAGCATTCTTATAGGCTTGGAACTAAAGTCATTAATACCCATTAGGAGGGGGTCCGCATCCTTGGATGTTTTGCTCATATGGAGGTTTTGGGTAGTTCTATGTTGAAACCTTTGGATGTTATATTGCCTCCTTAGAGACAACACCTCATATGAGAGCACCTAGATCTTACTTTAATTTCATTCATATCATATATAGTTTAGTAATTTAGATATGGATGATTAAGGGTAGGAATAAAGCTACGACTATGACTAGATTTATGACTAGATTATGCTAGGAGGAGGTAGAGGTGACTAATATGTGGATCGAATTCTTAGAAATAGAGGTATTAAGGGCCTAGGTGGTAGCATTCCTATCTGGATAAGATCATTTTTAACTTGTATAACTATCTTGTATGTTGTTGGAAAGGACCTCCTCTTGACTTAATCATAATGGCAATCTCTAAGTTAAAAGGCTTAAGGTAGTATATGAATGCCATACCTAGTGGGGGTTAGATATCATCCATGATTCTATATCAAGGTAATGAAATCAAATACTAAAATCATCCATTGCCTCTATGGGATCTCTCTTGATAGTAATCAGTTGCTCAAGCAAAGACACTCCATCAACCTTCTCTCCAAACCTAGTCATCACCTAGTCAGCTAATTGGTCCCAACTACCAATTGAATGGGAGGTATTTCCTTAAAAATATATCACTAACAGTCTCAATGCTATTTTTTCTCACCAATATTGTTTATTATGCATAGGATCACCATATGATATAGATGTTCTATTGGCATTATTGCATATTATATAGTGTAGTTGGGCTATGAATTCAAGGTTGATATCAAAATAAGGTCCCAAATAGTAGGTTGGATAGGGGGAATCAAAGGACCTTTATCATTCCATGATAGAAAAATCCATATTTTTGGGTTCTAATGGGTAGCCATGTTATGACTTTGATCTATGTTCTCTTTCTTTAAATAGGGCTTAAGGCCTAAAGACTTACAACTAGTCTTGTGCTTGTAGGGTTATGGATCCTTGGTTGTGTTACTTCACTCAAGTAAGTATATTGAGATCCTCATTAAGATCCTAATATATGGCTTGCTTATATGGCTAGTTATGAGATAATCACCAATAGAGTCATTATAATTTCAATATCTTTAGTCATTAGAGTTTTCAGTTGAATATTTACAATGCTTTAATAATGATAAACCAAGACCTTCACCAAAGTCTTGGCTAATAATCCTCTTATTGGTTTGGGTTCCACTGGGTGTGCCAATAAAACTATTAGTTAAGACTCATAGCACAATGACCATATAATATGAATTCTAGATGCACCTGGTGCCTATGCCTCATAGAGAGCACATAGTTCAAAAGTATGGAAAGCATGGGACATAGCTCTAGGGATGACCTCCAAGATTTTTATCAAGGATCAATCCTTGCTATAATGTGATGTTTTATGTCCACTTCCTAAACTATCCTAGTCTGATGGGTTTTGTATGAATAAAAGGGGTACATATAAAATAATGACAATTAAAAATGAAAAAAATGCAAGTAAAAACCTATAATAAGGGATGTGATACACCAATATCATAAAACTCTTCTATGTAGCAATGGGAGTGATGAAAAAATACATTATTTATTGATAGTGCACAAGGAACATGGTTTCATCAACATAAAACACCATGAATATGAATACACAAGAATAATGATAGAAATAAATAACCACAGCTCCTTGTATATTACATAATTAGATTACATATTATGACTAGGAAAGAGGATTGAAGCTTATCGACAAAGTGATTCAAGCCTCAATATAGACTAACACAAAGAAGAGAGGTGAAATAAAACTATATACAAGGAGAGATACTAGGCATGAATACAACAATATTCTCGCTACATTGGAGGAAAAATGGATATTTATAGGAGAATATGGTGAAACTTTCCACCCAAAACTTATGCAAGAAATTAAAAATATCTAGTTCAAATTTTTTCTTAGGAATTTTGGATGATCTCGAGGCATCTAGATTTGTATCCAAAAATATTACAAGCAAGTTAGTTTGATGGGACATAAGCTCCTCTTACAACCTTGTTGATCATTCATATTGGGAATCTATTATGAATAGACTCCTAAGATTTCCCCCATTAATAACATTTGGCCTAATGCTAATCCTTCAATTACCTCCATGTTGATATCTTAAATGTGCCATCTACCACTTTGGGCATTATGCTCAGTTGTTGAGGATGGTCGGACTAGAACTAGACTACTACTATTTCCCTTACATTTGAACACTTTAGGTTTGTTTGATATTTTAGTGAGGTTTGGCAATCTGCCTTCTCCATGGCCTAATTGACTCCTTTAGGGGGGCTATTCCTTGCATGATAATTAGGGTTCTATTTTCCAAAATTTTAATTATTTTTTGGTCCAGAGAGTTGCCTTTTTCCATTGGCCTACCTATCATTCTTTTTTAGTGTTCTGGCAATGACCAATATTACCAGATATTTTTCCCTAATAGGTGTGCCTAAAGCATTCTCCTCTTTTGGTCTTGTCCAATTGGCCTTATTTTTATCCTTTGCCATTCATCTCTAGGGTGACCTTTATAGGGACCAACAAGCTTGATTGGTTTGTGAAGGTTTCATAATTTAAAATCCCCAAGATGCTTTGGCTTTCAAATATTGGTAAGTGTTAAGCTACTCTTGAGGGAGGAATAGGAGCTTTCCTTATCAATTTTCTATTTGGTCACCTTGTGTCTCTCTTCTTCCCCCACAACCATTGGGTTTTATCCCCTAAGGTCTATAGTTGGTACCATATTGTAACTAGACAAAGGAATTGTGACTAGTTAGATAGTATATGTAGTCTCAACCAAATGTGGAAGGTAGCCAAATCTTTAGCCTCTTTCCTCTAGGAGAAGAAGAGTCTATAGGTACTATATAAGATAAAATCTTACCAAAGGTGGAGTCCTTTTGGCTATCACTAGAAAGGATTTGGGATTCCAAAAAATGATAAGGTTTGGATTAGCTACCATTGAAAAGGCTTAGGATATATTTTCTATTAAGTTTTTTTAGTCAGTGTGGCCTTGATGTGTAGGGAGATTGAGATTCATTTTAATATTATGGCATAGGTCCTTCCCTAGTGGTATTCTTGATGATCCTCTAGCATTGGCTACTTGGTTGATGGTAGGGGACTTAGGTCCCTTCATTTTGTTATTCTTAAATCAACTCTGAGTGATAGCTTATCCAAAATTATCTTCTTGGAAGGCTTTGCTTGGTGTAGTGAATTTTTACTACAATACCACTCCATTACACCTCCTATGAATGATTTTATGAGTAATTTTACAATTGCATTGGGTTGAGTATTATCCATTATTTATATAAATTGAAGAAAATATCAAGAAATTATTTAGCTGTCTTATTTTTATCACAAAATAAGGGAAGTGTTAGAAGTTATAGGCAACTATATGTGATGTTAGAGGTCAATTATGCCACTTGTTCAATTTTATATTTTGCACTTGGACCATATTAGATTGTTGAATTTTCATGAGCGATGGAGGCATTACTACCATAATTTACCCCTATAGGTACAAATGTACCCCTTGGCGTACTTGAGAGATAGCTTGTTTTAAATTAGCTTAAGCTTGTGCTTATTGTTGCACTTGTTAGAGCAATATTGATTGTATGTTGGTATTGAGATCCTCCACTTGCTTTTTGAGTTTATCATTTTTAAATTATGATGTACTTGGTTGAACCATTTTCCAAAGTAGTTACTGAGATATCATTGGTTTTTTTAGGCAAAGTCTTTTAGCCTCCATCTTATTGATAACCATATTTTTGAGCTCTTATTTGTTGATTACAATCAATATTTTATAGAATTCTTTGTGGAACTTTATGTTGAGCATTTTATTGAGTCACTCTTTGTTGGGATGTCATTGGTTGATTGGCATGCAATTGTTAAAATCATATCTTCGTTCATTTTTAGAAAAGTTCCTAATTATAGGATTCACTTTGAGCATTTTTTCTAAAGTATTGGGAATTGTTTATTACTTGATTTATTGATTTTTTATTGAGTCTTATAAGAGAATCTATTGGCTTGGTTCTTAGTATTTTGTCTATGTTGTTATACATATCTCTTGAAATCAAGATGATAGGTCTTTCATTGGTCATTTAAAAAGTATTCTTAGACATCTTTTGGTTTCCTAAGAAACAACTCATCTATGTCATGAGGGATATTTTAAGGGAAGGATGGTCTTTCCATTTAAATTCGAGGTTGAGATATTGCATCATTCCCATATTATATATATTAATCTTCATGATTCTAATTTTTATGATCATGGCTAGTACCATAGCTTTTCCCATTTCCATTAATTAAAGTTATTTTTTTGCTATATATTAGATATTCTTCTTGTTAGTACCTTCATCTACATTACTTATTGTAAGAATTTATGTATCAATCCTTTGTTGGTGGATTTGAATCAGGATTTATTGATAAATATTTTCCATGTGAGGATCTCTTTCCATAAGTTTTTAGATGTCTTTTGGTGGAGGAGGAATCACAAGTAGTGGTTATTTTTGAGGTTAATTACCCTAAGATCTTTATTTTTCTTAGCATGGTTATTCTTGGCTTAGTTCCTATGGTTTTGATAACATAGACTTTAGGAAAAATATTCACTTGATAATTGGTGAAAAGTGTCTAGTTATTTATAGGTGGGTTGGTAGGAGATAAACCCATATCAGGGTCCATAGAAATTGATTAGACAAGAATCCCTAGAGGGATAAGTGATCTACACTCATAATTAGTACTTCATATCTAGTTCACCAAGATGTTTTTTTGAGATTTGGATAAATTTAAACCCAAGATAAAACTCTACAAAGGTCTAGTTACAATAAGGTACAAAATAAAAATCAAGAGAGAGAAAGAGTTTATGGATTAGTTAGTTACTAATACAATAAATATATTGGATTCAAGAAGAAAGGTAGGGGTAAAAGGACAAGTAGAATAGATAAAGAGGTGAAAAATAACGCAAGCAATTGACCCAATCCTGAATTCGAAAGTAAAGTAAAGCAACTACAATATATAAGAGCAATAACAAGATACCTAATGTGCGATAAAATAAAGTGTAAGAAAATAAGAGAGGGAGAGAAAAATTAGAGGGATGATTATTAACCTTAGCATGTGTACCTGTGTTTGTTTAATGATGTCTTTGAAATTTTATGATCTTTGGTCCTAGTCAAATTAGTTTATAAGGGATGCCAATTAAGGGAACCTTTAGATAAAGACTCCTTGCTTGAAGATGGATTGATAACTAAGAAAGAAAAATAAGAACATAATCCTTATTATGATCCAAGTGGCATAATGTTGTTATTATAAATATGGAATAGAGATGTTGTAGAAGTCTTAGACATACTTGTAAAATCCCTAATACCTTATACTAGGAGGAAAACAATTAGGGAAGAGCTCTTAGGTGTCTTCTTCTTATTTCATAAGAAGAGAGATTTGTCAAATAATTCTTCAAAATAATTAGAAGTCAATCTTGCAATATATCTAAGAATGATAATAGAACACCTTATTTTATAAGGATTTTTTATCCAAGGTTAAGTTAGCTAGAGGACTAACCAATAGTTGATGCCTTGGTTGATCGAGAAAATTTAGGTGAAATTATAGAAGGAAAAGGAATGAGGGAGTCCCATTGATGTTAATTGTGTTCTTAATTTGAGAAAATCGTTTGTCCTTGATGAACACATAATTGCTCATATTTTTGCATATGTTTCTAATGTTTTGTGCAGCATTAATATATTATATTTGTACTTTTTATGAATATTTATATGTATTTAATGATAAATTATTTATATTGCCAAACTTGTGTGAAAGTGTGCTTTGTGTGTAGAGTTGATCATTTTAGTTATTTTTTGCATAACTACGTTGAGGTCCCACTTAGACCAGGCATCATCTGTGTTTAAAGGATTTCAATGAATGTTGTGGAAAGAGTACGACCCCAAAATAGAAAGGCACATTCCTCCTATATTTTAATGGGAAGGTACCTTACTACCGTATTTCAATGGAAAGGTACCTTACTCTCATATTTCTATGGGAAGGTGCCTTACTCCAGTATTCCAATGGTAAGGCACCTTACTCTCATCTTCCATGGTAAGGCACCTTGCTCCTATCTTCCTATGTAAAGGTACATTATTTTTGTTGATGAAGTCAAAGATGGTTGACTCCATGTAAGCAAAATGAAATGCCTAACTCCCGATCAGATGGCATCTAACTCCCATTAACCAATGAACACGTCAGATTCCCTATTTTTTATGAAATATATTAATGAATTACAGAAGGCATAAGGAAAACAACAATGATAGAATAAACTAAAATCAACTATTTCTAGAAAAATGCCAAAGAAGGGTGAAAGTTGTTCAATTTAATTAGATTGCAGATCACGCAGTGGATACAATATATTCTGAACACGAGCAAATTATATTAATTTTATGTGCAATTATTGTAATCACATCTATAGTAAAATAGTTATTGTAACAGAGAAGCCTATGCAATATATAAACGCACAGGATTTATCTAAATAAGGAGGAGAAAATTAGAGAAGAACCAAACTATACTGTAATTTTATTTCTGTAATAAAAAAAAATTGAAATTCTCTTGTTTGAAGTTTGACATAAATAATTATTCAGGTGGAATCTATTGGAGCCTAGGCCCACTCATTTCTAGTATTCCTTCCCTCTCCTTTACTTTTCTGTAATTTCATTTCAGTTCTATTTCTATTTTTCCTGCATTTTATTACTTTCTACAATTTGATTTATTTACCACTTTCTTCAATTTTTGCAAGTGTGGTGTCATTTTATTTCGTGCAATTTATTTTTTGAATATTAAGTGGTTTGTATTGAATTAATGCTATACAACAACACCCCCCAAACTATAGATTTTAGTGGACTTATCTCAGATGTATTGTGCTCAATATTTATCTGGTACTTCACAATTTTACGAGCATCCTTGGGTTGAAAATAAGTGAAAGGGTTGTGACATAATGAGTAGAATTTAACCAATGTTCTTGCCCCAACATTTTGGAACTATTGTCGAGGAAGTTCCAATAGTAGATATAATTACAACACCTAGATATGCAAAAATTCTAATCTAGTCTACATAAATTTTTCATCTAATCTTGAATGAGTCCACCAAGAAATGGAGGACTAGACAATCATTTTTTGAAATGTAAGATCCCACAGGTAAATTCTAAATTAGTTGTATATTCTGAACCTAAAATAGTGTCCCCATAGTTACTTCTACCAATGCACTGTACTAAACACCCAATTTTTGTACAAATTTCTTCCATACCCAATCATCCAGACCTGAGTGAAGAGCGGATAATACATAATCCTTTATTTAAAAGAACCCCATCTGAAGAGGATCTACTGTATGAATAGTAGTGGAAATCTATTGAGGATGGAACCATTTCAATAGCTATTTTAAATATTCTTGTGCAAAAAACTCAGAATTACCACTAGGCCTTAGAAATTGTTTCAAGGACAATAGGTATAGAAACCACATTTCCTAAAAAAATGGCTGAGATAAAAGAGACATCAAACAACTTTAGTTTCCTAATAGAAGAGGCTAAGGGAGATACAAAAATTAAAAATATATCCCCTGCCCATATTCCTACTTTCAAATGATTTCCAATAGAATATCCTAATCTATTTTTGTTCAAGTTTGATGTCTTGTGCAGGTCTATGAATTATAAGACAGATACCCAAAGTTGAAGTTATTTCCTTCAACACTAGATGATTCAGCCTTTTGATGGTTTATTAACTTGGGAAACAAGTAGATCAATACCTAGGAGGAGATGAAAAAGCTCTTCCTAGAGAAATACCAAGATTTTGGTAGAGCATGGGATTCTATAGTGGAAGTCCTAAACATGATGCAGAAGGAAGATGAATCCCTAGAAGAGTATTGAGATAGATTCATTTTCAATTTGCAGATATCTCCCCATGTGAAACTAAGCGATACGTCCCTTAGAAGCATCTTCTTAAGGGGACTCAACAGTGAATCTCTTGAAGCTCTAAATATGATATTTGGAGGATATATTTACCAGCACCAGATGTCAGATATTCAACAAATATGTTAGAATTACTCTCGAAGAAAAGGTAAATAAATCTCTAGGATCACTAAGTCAATGGCCTCAGTCATAAATATAGAGATAGGAAAAATATTGGAGGACCTAAAGAGTGAAATGTTATCTTCCCTAGTGCTACAAATGGATACTCTCCTACTAGAAAAGAAGAAATAAGATAATGAGGTAGCATTTCCCTACTACTATCCAAAATATAGAGGAAAGAATGTAAGGAATGTGTGTCTTGAAGACAAGATCAAGGTATGCATTGTTTGTCAAACAAATCACAATCCTAGACTGTACCCACAACTACTAACTACCAAAGAGAATACTAAATTTTTAGAAGCATACATTATGGGAAATAGGAGGAACTAGAAGCAGCACCTTATGGGGAATATGCTAGCAAGAATGTCACCCTACAGAGGATAAAATTACATGCCACAAGGGTAGGCCCAACCACATAATATGGTATAGTGGGGATAGCTACCTTGGATGAACACCTCCCAAGGAGCCTTATTCTCCAATCAGTACCCATGGATGCCATATCAACAACCAGGGTAGCAATGGAGAAACTATAGTTTGTGGAATACAACTCCACCAAATGTAGTCCAAGCTCCACTACAGTAACTCTTACCAGCTTCCCCTACAGTAAGGTCTGTGCAACTCCCATAACAACCCATAGTCAACCCCAATAATAAGAAAAAATAGCAAGCATATCAAATGGAAAGTGAGGTGTTTCCCATGTACAATATTAGGAATTGCAATCCTATACAATTAAGATCATGTAGACAATTAGAAGTAGAAGCTCCTCCCTTGATAGAAGAGGAGGAATATGTACATATTATAGTAGTATAATTGCCTCTGGTATAAGAGGTTGATGAAGAACCGGATACTAAGAAGACTAAAGAAGAAGCTCCTCATTTTCCTAAAAGGTTATAGGAAAGGAGAAAGTCAATACAGTTGGAATTTTATATCCTCTCGAGTTTGAAGAATTTTGCAGTGATAATCCCTTTGTTCCAATCCATAAGAGACATACAAATATAAAATAAGGCTATCAAGAAACTATGTCTAAGAAGACCAGGCCGTAAGCCAACCCAAGTAATAAATGTGGTGGGGAAATTGGCTGATTTAATGCTTGGAAATACTTGTCATCCCAAATATGCAAACCTAGGCAGCCCCATCTTGACAGTGAATATTGGTGGCCACTCATTTGCCAACACCTTAGTGGACCTAGGGGTAGCCATAAATGTTATTCCAAAGGAGACCATGCAAAAACAGAAGCTCACGGGTCTAAATCCTACCAAGATAATTTTGTAGTTGGTTGACTTTTACAACTTTAATATAGCTAGTTGGCTATATTTCCAATTAACCATTGATTGGCTGATTTATTATTATTTATAGAGGTAGGTTAATTTATATTTGATCATCAATAATTATATACTTCATCTACATATTTGCAAGGACTTAGCCCTCCATAAGTGTCAAAGGACTTAGCCCTTCTCAAGTGGCAAGAGTTATCTGATTTAATTCATTCATTCTGTGTATGCAATTGTTTCCAATAAGTTTCACTACAAGTGGTATCAAAGCTATAAAATTTGGGAAGCTGTGTAAAAAATGTAACAAGTCTCGAATGCAGCCAATATCTTCTATTCATTACTAGCTACACATTTCCACAACTCCAAAATGTAGATAAATAAGATCTTCAACAACACAAGTGGATATTATAGTTGCGCATTATAATATAGGTGGTCACCTTGCCAGAAACTATGTAGAAAGTTTCCAAGGTCCATCCCAAATTTATATGCAGACAATCTTGGTGCTAGTAACAAAAAATTTTACATCTAGTGGTATTTAGATAAATTCAATCCAGGCAACTTCATACCCAGCCAGTCGGATCACTTAGAGGAAGCACTGTAACAAATAAACACTATCGCATGTACACAAACACATTTAGAAATATTTTATTAAAAAAAAACCTATGTGTGATGCAATCACTTGCAATCCTAATCGTTGATTAGTTAAAATCTTACATGTGCCATTTTTATTTTATATCACTTGATTATAGTATATCGTTCCTTACTATCATCATTTGGTGTATATTTATTTCATCGTTAGTGAACACTTCTCCAGTGGCAAACGATTAATGGCGAAAGCATCTATAATTACCAAGTTGATCGATATCATAATCATTGAAGAGCATATATAAAAGACCAAGTTAATTGAATGATCTCAGTTTACTATGTTTTATTGCTTCCACATTTCATTTGTCTTAACCAAAATACAAATAAGAGTCCTAAACATTGCATTCGTTAGCAATTAATCACTACAAGATAACCGTTAAGACAACAAATAAAACACCTTTCACTTTCTCGTTCAATTCACCTAAGATGGAGCAAAATATATCCTTTGCAGATAACCACTCACAATTTGACACCTAGCATCGAAACTAAGCACGCTTATTACAAAATATTTTTATTTAGGTTTTGTATTTTCTCGAGACTATTTATCCCACCTACTCCATGCAGGGAAATTTGTCGAACTTTATTGGACAAATCATGTCACTAGTAAATTAACCATTCATGGTCATCCTTCTCTTTCTGCATTGTGTTTCCCATCCATCATAAATTTTGTGCATGTGTCATCATTCACCTGGTCCTATCGCAATGTGTCCTCTATTGACTTGTCCTTACATGATCTGACATAACCTTGTGTTGTGTCTTCTCCCATCATGTTGTGTCTTCTCCGATCCCCACATCACCCATCAGTTGCATTCTCCTTACATGGTCTGATTTTTCCTTGTGTTATGTCTTCTTTTGTCCCCACATCATCCTTCATCCCCACATCATCGCCAATCATCGCTTACCATGAATTGGTCTCAATCCTGCATCCCAATCTTCGTAATATAGTGATTGAAGGTCCAACTAGTCATTGGTCATGTTAAAGCTAGCCGTTGTTGAAGTAAATTCAGATTTTACAGTTGGAGAAAAATAATTATCTGTTAAAAATAATTGACAAAAAATTTTGATCAATTAAATAAATTAGTGAAAAATTAACCTAAGCTAGTCATGGGCTAGGAAAGAATGGAATGTTACGTAACCGTGGTACTTTCCACCACTAATCGTTGGAATTTTTTATTGATCATTAAAAGGAAGAAGCTCATTGGTGACCATTAGAAAGACACTGAGCAATTAAAGAAAAATCTAACCATTGCAGGATTTTAAAATTCAAATTTAAATCTTTGCAACCATAATTCAAAATTTTGGCTCAATTCAAAGTGCATGAGTGATCAAACCACTCCTAACAAGTGGAATAGAGGACCAAATAGAAGATTACAATGCAGCGATAGACCAAACGAAGGATCACTAAATTCACCAAGAAGACAACCATGAAATAAAGGTACGCAACATAACTCTCCTTTTAAAATTAATAGTTTTAATCCTCACCACTGGTCCATGGCTTCTCCAAATCAAGACAATTCCAACATCCCCCCTACTCCCGACCACAATGGTAATGCGTCTAACCAAGAAGAATTTATCATTAATCAAGAAGACCTTGTTTCTAAAATTTCCCTCACAGTAGACGTCAATGTACGTGAGTGTTTGGGGCAACAACAAAAAGACCTAGCGAATGTGTATTCAGTAGTACGACAGATACAAGAGTCAGTGGATTTACTTCTACAACAAAATAAACAAGTCTCTCAATCCATTCCCAACCCTCCACCTATAAATGCCAACCCTCCACCTATAAATACCAACTCTCCACCTTTATATACTCGTCAAACATCAATACCTCCACAAACTTCCTTTGATTTTGATCCTTCAGCAGGTGATGCCTCCCGATTCTTAGAATGGCCTCATGATGCCCAAGTTCCTCGTACCGGCATGCCCACTTTTGAAGGATACGATCCCAGAGGTTGGATAGCCAAGATGGATGGTATTTTTCATTTATATCGTATTCCTGAAACTGGTCGAGTTGCATATGCATCTTGTAAACTAGGCACCCAAGCTTATCAATGGTTGTTATGGTAGTTCTGTCAACATAACCGATCTCTTATGTGGCCTGAATTTAAGGAAATTTTCCTTAAAATATTTGATAAGGGTTCATCTTCCTCATATGTGGTCCGCCTCATGGATCTCAAGCAAACCGGTTCAGTAGAAGATTATGTATCAGAGTTCACAAGTCTTCTTACTTACACACATGAATTAAACCCAATAGTAGTGGTGTCTGATTTCCGTCACGGTCTCAAGGATAAAATCCGAAAAGAAGTCGACATTCATGATCCATGTACTCTAGATGAGGCTACCAGAATAGCTCAAGCAATTGAAACTAAACTTCAATATGGGGTGTCCTATAAACGTGATTCTAATTTTTATCGACCTTTTCACAATAATGAACAATCATCAAGATTTTTTTGCTTTAAATGTCGTTCTTATCATCCCAGAGATCAAGCATGTGCAGTGCGTCAAACCTTTCAAGTAGAATTCAAAAATAAGGAAGAAGAAGAAGAAGAAGATATAACTCAGCAAGAGTCACCCACAAATACAGAACAACTCTCAGTAGATACTAATGAAGCAACACTAGAGGATGACACTATTGCTCTCTCAGTACATGCACTTATGGGGTTAACAACTTATCATACAATTAAGGTACAAGGATTTATTAGGCACAAGCGTATTAATGTGTTGATTGATTCAGGCAGTACACATAACTTTATTGATATCAAAACTGCTAAAGCATTGAACTTGTACATTAACATGACCAATCAAGATAAGTTCCAAGTTTTAATTGCAAATGGAGGAAACGCTCAATGTGTAGGTAGAACATCTCTAGTTTCAATCCAAATGGGAAATTACACTTGGCGAGGAACTCTCTTCATTATGAACCTGGGAAGTGCAGATGTTATTTTGGGCGTCGAATGGTTATCACAGCTAGATGAGGTTACTTTTCATTTTCGAAGATTATATATCAAATGGAAGGAGAACGGGAAGACTATTTGTCTTCAAGGAATTCAATCTCCACCATCCAAGATGGTGAGTTCCCATTGCATGGAGAAGTTATTAAAGAAGGGTGCTCATGGATTTATAGCTCAAATAAATTCCATGGAAGCTCAATCCTTGGACACTCGAGCGATTATCTCAAAGGATCTTCAACCTATTGTGGATAATTATGAAGAAGTCTTCAATGAACCAAAAGGTCTACCTCCTAAACGATCACATGACCATGCTATACATCTTGTTCCTGGTAGTCTTCCTCCTAATGTTCATCCTTATCGCTATCCTCAACCTCAAAAGATAGAAATAGAGAAGATAGTACAAGAAATGTTAGAACATGGCATAATTCATCCTAGCATTAGTCCTTACTCATCACCCGTGGTAATGGTACATCGTAAGGATGACTCTTGGTGCATGTGTCCAGATTTTTGACCTCTCAACAAAATTACCATCAAGGATAAGTTCCCTATTCCTATCATTGATGACTTATTAGATGAATTACACGGTGCTAGTTATTTCACTAAATTGGATCTTCATTCCGGCTTTCACCAAATCAGGGTTAGGGAAGAGGACATACCTAAAACCACTTTTCAAACTCATGAAGGCCATTATGAATTCCTAGTCATGCCTTTCGGTCTTACTAACGCTCCATCAACATTTCAAAGCCTTATGAACCATGTTTTTAGGCCATATCTTCGTAAGTTCGTTCTAGTTTTCTTTGATGATATCCTAATTTACAGCAAATCTTGGAAAGATCATCTAACCCACGTTGACAAGGTTCTTCATTTACTACATAAGGAAAAACTTTTTGTTAAAAGATCCAAATGTGCCTTTGGGGTCCAAGAAGTCGAATACTTAGGTCATATCATATCTCATGAAGGAGTCAAAGTAGACCCTCAAAAAATCAAAGCTATTCAAGATTGGCCTCTACCTAAATCCCTCAAAAAACTTAGGGGATTCCTAGGTCTTACAGGTTATTACCGGAAATTCATACGCAATTATGGCAAAATCGTAGCTCCTCTCACAACACTTACCAAAAAGGATGCTTTTAAATGGAATGAAACAACTTCTCAGGCATTCCAAGCACTCAAAGAAGCTATGTGCTCCACTCCAGTATTGGCTACTCCAGATTTTAGTAAACCCTTCATCATCGAGTGTGATGCTTCTGGTACAGGAATTGGTGCAATTTTAATGCAAGATGGTCACCCCTTGGCTTTCGAAAGCAAGCAACTATCAAGAAAAAATTTGGGGTGATCCACATATGAGAAAGAAATATTGGCTATTTTACATGCCATCGAGAAATGGAGGCATTATTTACTCAGTAGTCGCTTCATCATAAAAATTGACCATAGTAGTCTTAAGCACTTTCTAGAACAACGTTTCTCTTATCCTGAACAAAACAAGTGGATGACCAAACTATTGGGTTATGATTTCATCATTGAGTATAAGAAGGGCAAAGAAAATGTGGTAGTTGATGCATTATCCCATAAATATGAAGATGAAGTCTCCATTAATGCCATTTTTGGTCCTTGTTCTCAATGGGTTTCTCAACTTCAAGAAGAATGGTTGGTTGATACTGAAGCTGCTCAAATTATTCAAGATATGAATAAAGGATCATCAAAACATCCTTATTTTTCATATATGGATGGGGTGCTATGCAAGAAAGATCACATTTACATTCCGTAGGGTTCCACTATTAAATCCATGATCCTTGAAGAATCACATTCATCTCCATCAGTAGGGCACTCAGGATTCTTGAAAACATATCAGAGGGTGAAACAATCTTTTTATTGGAAAGGATTAAAATCAGATGTCAAGATATTTGTGGTCGAATGTGAAGTATGCCAACGCAATAAAGGTGAAACAATCAAATCTCCAAGACTTTTGCAACCCTTACCAATTCTGGACCACCAGTGGGAACACATATCAATGGATTTCATTGAAGGTCTACCCAAGTCAGATGGTAAAATAATGATTTTTGTAGTTGTGGATCGTCTCTCCAAGTACGCTCACTTCAGTGCTCTACAACACCCATATTCAACAAGCAAGGTGGCCAAGGTATTTATTGACTCCATTTTCAAGTTACATGGCATGCCCAAAACTATTGTAAGTGATCGTGATCCCATATTTACTAGCCATTTTTGGAGAGAATTATTCCATCTCAGTGGTACCAAATTAAATATGTCCTCTGCATACCATCCCCAAACTGATGGTCAAACTAAAATTGTTAACAAATATTTGGGTACCTATCTACGTTGCTTTGCTCAAGATAAGCAATATCAATGGAGTCAATGGCTTTCATTAGCAGAATGGTGGTATAACACTTCTTTCCATTCTTCCCTCAAGATGTCTCCATTTGAAGCATTGTATGGGTTAAAACCACCAACAATCTCAGATTATGTTCCAAGATCTTCCAAAGTAGCTCAAATTGATGATTGGTTCCAACATCGTCAGTCAATGCTCAACATTCTTAAAGACAACTTGATCCAGGCTCAAAATCATATGAAGCAACAACAGGACTTACATCGTTCAGAATGACAATTCAATATAGGAGATATGGTTTTCTTGCGGCTGCAACCTTATAAGCAGTTGTCCTTGAAGATCAAGACCAGTCAGAAGTTGGCCCCTCGATTCTACGGGCCCTACAAGATAGTTCGTCGCATAGGTGAAGTAGCATATCAATTGGAGCTTCCACCTTCCTCCCGTATACATCCAATTTTTCATGTTTCCTGTCTCAAAAAAGTGATTGGCCAAAAAGTGCACTTCCAGATAGAGCTCCCAGTACTAGATGAAGAAGGACGTATAACTCTTCAACCAGAAGCAATATTGCAAACCAGATCACGTCATCTTCGATCTCGCCAGGTTAAAGAATTTCTAATCAAATGGTAGGACCTACCAGTAGAAGATGCTACATGGGAACCAAAAAGTATTTTTGAGTCATTTCCAGCTTTGAGGACAAAGCTTTCCGAGGAGGGGAGCCATGTTACAACTCCAATATAGCTAGTCGGCTATATTTCCAATTAATCATTGATTGGTTGATTTATTCATATTTATAGATGTAGGTTAATTTATATTTGATCATCAATAATTATACAATATTTCATCTGCGTATTTGCAAGGACTTAGCCCTCCTTAAGTGGCAAAGGACTTAGCCCTCCTCAAGTGGCAAGAGTTATTTGATTTAATTCATTCATTCTGTGTATGCAATTGTTTTCCAATAAGTTTCACTACATTGACAGATCAACTGTATCACCTAAAGGGATGTTGAAAGACATCATCATGATGGTGGACACATGGGAATACCCAGAAGACATTTTGGTATTCCAATCCATATCTGGACTGGGGGATATTTTCTAATCCTAGGAATGTCTTGGATGGTAATAACAAATGCTTATATAAGCTACCAAAATGGATATATGACTATTTTAGATGGTCAACACATTAAAAATCTAACCATTTCTCCACCTACGCAGTTCGTTGATGCATTAGGAGAACCTCTTTGGGAAAATCAGGATGATGGAGCATTATCAATGGTGCAACCTATAATTGCATTTATTGAGTTACAATATGAGGGTGATGAGGATAGAATTATCACAAATTTCTTCTATGGAGAATCCTCCCACACCTCCCTAGAGTCACCACTAGTAGGCAACCAAGACCACCATGTCAAACAAATTTAGATTAAGCCTAGAAAATATTGAATATTATAAGTGAGTTGACACCCACTCAACTAACTGCATTAAAATACATACTCACAAAGAATCGGTATGCCTTCACCTGAGACTATTCAGATATGAGAGGGATCACTCTAAAAATTTTCACCCATCACATTTACTTGGAAGAACGGGTAAGTCTGATCAGGAAACCACAAAAAATAATAAACCTCACCATAAAGGAGATAGTCAAGGTAGAGTTGCAGAAACACCTATCAACTAGATTCATTTACCCTATATCTAATAGTGAGTGGGTGTCACCTTTGGTGGTGGTACCTAAAAATAATGGGAAGATGTGGATTTGCGTTGACTATAGATTCCTGAACAAAGAAACTAAAAAGGACCACCTCCTACTACCTTTTGTTGACCAAGTTCTCGATACACTGGTAAGAAGGAAGCACTTATCCTTTCTGGATGGATTCAATGGGTATAACTAGGTCCATATTGAAGAAGAATATCAGGACAATATGACATTCACTTGTCCATGGGGTATGTTTTCTTATAGAGTTTTGCCCTTTGGTCTGTGCAATGCACAAACCACTTTTCAAAGGGCAATGATGAGCAATGTTTTTGATATGATGGGAGAAGAAGTGGAGATAAACATGGATGACTTCATTGTTTATGGTGAAATATTTAAGGAAGTGATGACCAACCTAGAATGTGTACTCCAATGGTGTGAAGATATAAACCTATCACTAAGCAATGATAAATGCTTCATGATGATGCAAGAAGGGATAGTTCTAGGGCACAGTAGATAAGAAAAAAAATAAATTATTAAATATCTACCTAGTCCTATAACACAAAGAGATGTTAGGATCTTTTTTGGCTTTGTTGGATATTACAAGAGATTCATAGCAGATTTTAGCAAACTTTCTAGACCTCTGCACAATTTGCTATCCAAAAAAATAGAGTTTATCTGGATAGAGGAGTGTGAACAAGCCTACTAGATTTTTAAGGAGAAGTTGATCACTGCTCCAGTTTTATGAGATCCAAACTGAGTCATCCTCTTCCATATATATTCTGATGCATCTAATAATTGTATAGGGGAATTTATGGGATAGAAGGATGGCAAGGAGTTATACACCATCTATTATGTTAGCAAGCATCTCACTAGGGATGAGTTCAACTACATTGTCACTAAGAAGGAGTTCCTTGCAATTGTCTATGCCATTAATAAATTTTGCCACTACATTATAGGGTAAAAGATCTTTGTGCACACTGACCATGCAACCATTGGATATATAATGAAAAAAATTGCAATTAATGGTAAAATAATCAAGTGTATTCTACTCTTACAAGAATTTTATGTTACCATAATTGATAAACTAGGTAAGGATAATGTGGTTGCAGCCTTTCTGTCCAAGTTGAGCTCTTCTTTGTTGATTACAAGAAATATTTTATAGAATTCTGTGTGGAACTTTATGTTGAGCATTTTATTGAGTCACTCTTTGTTGGGATGTCATTGGTTGATTGGCATGCAATTGTTAAAATCATATCTTTGTTAATTTTTAGAAAAGTTCCTAATTATAGGATTCACTTTGAGCATTTTTTCTAAAGTATTGGGAATTGTTTATTACTTGATTTATTGATTTTTTATTGAGTCTTATAAGAGAATCTATTGGCTTGGTTCTTAGTATTTTGTCTGTGTTGTTGGAATTGTTTATTACTTGATTTATTGATTTTTTATTGAGTCTTATAAGAGAATCTATTGGCTTGGTTCTTAGTATTTTGTCTGTGTTGTTATACATATCTCTTGAAATCAAGATGATAGGTCTTTCATTGGTCATTTAAAAAGTATTCTTAGACATATTTTTGTTTCCTAAGAAACAAATCATCTATGTCATGAGGGATATTTTAAGGGAAGGATGGTCTTTCCATTTAAATTCGAGGTTGAGATATTGCATCATTCCCATATTCTATATCTTAATCTTCATGATTCTAATTTTTATGATCATGGCTAGTACCATAGCTTTGCCCATCTCCATTAATTAAAGTTATGTTTTTGCTATATATTAGATATTCTTCTTGTTAGTACCTTCATATACATTACTTATTGTAAGCATTTATGTATCAATCCTTTGTTGGTGGATTTGAATCAAGACTTATTGATAAATATTTTCCATGTGAGGATCTCTTTCCATAAGTTTTTAGATGTCTTTTGGTGGAGGAGGAATCACAAGTAGTGGTTATTTTTGAGGTTAATTACCCTAAAATATTTATTGTTCCCAGCATGGTTATTCTTGGCTTAGCTCCTATGGTTTTGATAACATAGACTTTAGGAAAAGGATTCACTTGATAATTGGTGAAAAATGTCTAGTTATTTATAGGAGGGTTGGTAGGAGATAAACCCATATCACGGTCCATAGAAATTTATTAGAAAAGAATCCCTAGAGGGATAAGTGATCTACACTCATAATTAGTACTTCATATCTAGTTCACCAAGATGTTTTTTTGAGATTTGGATAAATTTAAACCCAAGATAAAACTCTACAAAGGTCTAGTTACAATAAGGTACAAAATAAAAATCAAGAGAGAGAAAGAGTATATGGATTAGTTAGTTACTAATACAATAAATATATTGGATTCAAGAAGCAAGGTAGGGTTAAAATGACAAGTAGAATAGATAAAGAGGTGAAAAATAATGCAAGCAATTGACCCAATCCTGAATTAGAAAGTAAAGTAAAGCAACTACAATATGTAAGAGCAATAACAAGATACCTAATGTGCGATAAAATAAATTGTAAGAAAATAAGAGAGGGAGAGAAAAATTAGAGGGATGATTATTAACCTTAGCATGTGTACCTATGTTTGTTTAATGATGTCTTTGAAATTTTATGATCTTTGATCCTAGTCAAATTAGTTTATAAGAGAGCCCAATTAAGGGAGCCTTTAGATAAAGACTCCTTGCTTGAAGATGGCTTGATAACTATGGAAGAAAAAGAAGAACATGATCCTTATTATGATCCAAGTGGCATAATGTTGCTATTATAAAGAGGGATAGAGATGTTGTAGAAGTCTTAGACATCCTTGTAAAATCTCTAATACCTTATACTAGGAGGAAAACAATTAGGGAAGAGCTCTTAGGTGTCTTCTTCTTATTTCATAAGAAGAGAGATTTGTCAAATAATTCTTCAAAATAATTAGAAGTCAATCTTGCAATATATCTAAGAATGATAATAGAACACCTTATTTTATAAGGATTTTTTATCCAAGGATAAGTTAGCTAGAGGACTAACCAATAGTTGATGCCTTTGTTGATCGATAAAATTTAGGTGAAATTATAGAAGGAAACGGAATGAGGGAGTCCCATTGATGTTAATTGTGTTCTTACTTTGAGAAACTCATTTGTCCTTGATGAACACGTAATTGCTCATATTTTTGCATATGTTTCTAATGTTTTGTGCAACATTATTATATTATATTTGTACTTTTTATGAATATTTATATGTATTTAATGATAAATTGTTTATATTTCCAAACTTGTGTGAAAAGTGTGCTTTGTGTGTAGAGTTGATCATTTTAGTAATTTTTTGCATAACTACGTTGAGGTCCCACTTAGACTAGGCATCATCTATGTTCAAAGGATTTCAATGAATGTTTTGGAAAGAGTACGACCCCAAAATAGAAAGGCACCTTCCTCCTATATTTTAATGGGAAGGTACCTTACTACCGTCTTTCGATGGAAAGGTGCCTTACTCTCATATTTCTATGGGAAGGTGCCTTACTCCAGTATTCCAATGGTAAGGCACCTTACTCTCATATTCCATGGTAAGGCACCTTGCTCCTATCTTCCTATGTAAAGGTACCTTATTTTTGTTGATGAAGTCAAATATGGTTGACTCCATGTAAGCAAAATGAAATGCCTAACTCCCGATCAGATGGCACCTAACTCCCATTAACCAATGAACACATCATATTCCCTATTTTTTATGAAATATATTAATGAATTACAGAAGGTAGAATGCAAACAACAATGATAGAATAAACTAAAATCAACTATTTCTAGCAAAATGCCAAAGAAGGGAGAAAGTTGTTCGATTTAATTAGATTGAAGATCACACAGTGGATACAATCTGTTTTGAACACGACCAAATTATATTAATTTGATGTGCAGTTATTGTAATCACATATATAGTGAAATAGTTATTGTAATAGAGAAGCCTATGCAATATATAAACGCACAGGATTTATCTAAATAATGAGGAGAAAATTAGAGAAGAACCGAACTATACTGTAATTTTATTTCTGTAATAAAAATAATTTGAAGTTCTCTTGTTTGAAGTTTGACATACATAATTAATCAGGTGGAATCTACTAGATCCTAGGCCCACTCCTTGCCATTATTCCTCCCATCTCCTTTACTTTTCTGTAATTTCATTTCAGTTCTATTTCTATTTTTCTTGCATTTTATTACTTTCTACAATTTTATTTATTTACCACTTTCTTCAATTTTTGCAAGTGTGGTGTCATTTTATTTCGTGCAATTTATTTTTTGAATATTAAGTGGTTTGTATTGAATTAATGCTATACAACAACACCCCCCAAATTATAGATTTTAGTGGATTTATCTTAGTTGTATTGTACTCAATATTTATCTAGTACTTCACAATTTTACGAGCATCATTGGGTTGAAAATAAGTGAAAGGGTTGTGACATAATGAGTAGAATTTAACCAATGTTCTTGCCCCAACATTTTGGAACTATTATCGAGGAATTTCCAATAGTAGATATAATTACAATACCTAGATATGCAAAAATTTTGATCTAGTCTACATAAAACTTTCAGTTGATCTTGAATGAGTCCACCAAGAAATGGAGGACTAGACAATCATTTTTTGAAAGGTAAGATCCCATAGGTAAATTCTAAATCAGTTGTAGATTCTGAACCTAAAATAGTGTCCCCATAGTTACTTCTACCAATGCATTGTACTGAACACCCAGTTTTTGTATAAATTTCTTCCATACCCAATCATCCAGACCTGAGTGAAGAGCGGATAATACATAATCCTTTATTTAAAAGAACCCCATCTGAAGAGGATCTACTGTATGAACAATAGTGGAAATCTATTGAGGATGGAACCATTTCAGCAACTATTTTAAATATTCTTGTGCAAAAAACTCAGAATTACCACTAGGCCTTAGAAATTGTTTCAAGGACAATAGGTATAGAAACCACATTTCCTAAAAAAATGGCTGAGATAAAAGAGACATCAAACAACTTTAGTTTCCTAATAGAAGAGGCTATGGGAGACAAAAATTAAAAATATATCCCCTGCCCATATTCCTACTTTCAAATGATTTCCAATAGAATATCCTAACCTATTTTTGTTCAAGTTTGATGTCTTGTGCAGGTCTATGAATTATAAGACAGATACCCAAAGTTGAAGTCATTTCCTTCAACACTAGATGATTCAGCCTTCTGATGGTTTATTAACTTGGGAAACAAGTAGATCAATACCTAGGAGGAGATGAAAAAGCTCTTCCTAGAGCAATACCAAGATTTTGGTAGAGCATGGGATTCTATAGTGGAAGTCCTAAACATGATGCAGAAGGAAGATGAATCCCTAGAAGAGTATTAAGATAGATTCATTTTCAATTTGCAGATATCTCCCCATGCGAAACTAAGTGATAAGTCCCTTAGAAGCATCTTCTTAAGGGGACTCAACAATGAATCTCTTGAAGCACTAAATATGATCTTTGGAGGATATATTTACCAGCACTAGATGTCAGATATTCAACAAATATGTTAGAATTACTCTCGAAGAAAAGGTAAATAAATTTCTAGGATCACTAAGTCAACGACCTCAGTCATAAATATAGAGATAGGAAACATATTGGAGGACCTAAAGAGCAAAATGTTATCTTCCCTAGCGCTACAAATGGATACTCTCCTACTAGAAAAGAAGAAATAAGACAATGAGATAGCATTTCCCTAGTACTATCCAAAATATAGAGGAAATAATGTAAGGAATGTGTGTCCTAAAGACAATATCAAGGTATGCACTTTTTTCAAACAAATCACAAGCCTAGACTGTACCCACAACTACTACCTACCAAAGAGAATACTAAATTTTTAGAAACATACTTTATGAGAAATAGGAGGAACTAGAAGCAGCACCCTATGGGGAATATGCTAGCAAGAATGTCACCCTACAGAGGAGAAAATTGCATGCCACAAGGGTAGGCCCAACCACATAATTGTTGGCAATTTTGGGTACCTTGAGTACATTGCTTTTGGCTAAGTTTAGTTGTTGTCATTGATGTCAAAGAGTTATTGGTAGATGTTGTTTTTGATGTCGAGGAACCTTTGGAGCAACTTGTTTTTATGTCCAAGGATGTGTTTTTGTTGAAGGTTTTAGTTGGTCAAGTAAGTCTCCAAGAAAATCGAGTAGCCCAGTTGCCAAAAATCTAGAAAAATATTAAGTAGAATAAGTTTGCGAGTGCTTGGAAAAGCTAATCACGATTTCGCGACATGTTTGAGGAGAGAGAAAGTTTGGCCAAATTTGTCGCGATTTCGCGACATGCTGGAAGGCAGAGGCAAAGCGGGAAAAGTGTCACGATTTCGTGACATGTTTGAGGAGAGAGAAAGTTCGGCCAAACTGTCATGATTTCGTGACATGCAAGAAGGCGAAGCACAGCGGGCAAAAAGTGTCACGATTTCGTGACAAGTTTCGAAGAAGTCGTACGGATGCAGAAAGTGTCACGATTTCGTGACATGTTCCAGTTTCACGAGCAGTTGGCAAGAAATATCCTAAGGCAGCGAAAGCGTCACGATTTCGTGACATGTTTCATTTTCGCTAGTGCAAACCAAGAGAAGGATGAAGAAGCAAGAGGTGTCACGATTTCATGACAGAGTTGCTGATGACGTCAGCAAAAGGCAAAGGTGTCGCGATTTCATGATAGTTGCGGAGAAGAAGGTAGTGAAGTCCAGAGCGTCATGATTTCATGACCAAAATCATGATGATGTCAGCAAGAGGCAAAGGTGTCACGATTTCATGATAGTTGCGGAGAAGAAGGCAGTGAAGTCTAGAGCGTCGTGATTTCGTGACAAGATTCATGATGACGTCAGCAAAAGACATAGCGTCATGATTTCATGACAGCAAAGGAGAAGAAGGCAGTGAAGTCTAGAGCATCATGATTTCATGACAAGATTCATGATGACGTCAGCAAAAGCTGTAGCGTCACGATTTCGTGACAACAAAGGAGAAGAAGGCAGTGAAGTCTAGAGCGTCGCGATTTCATGACAAGATTTGCGATGACATCAGCAAAGGCTGTAGTGTAGCGATTTCATGACAGCAAATCAAAGAAGGCGCTGGAGTAGTGTCACGATTTCATGATAGCATGTAATACAAGGTGTACGACAGACCAAGGCGTAGCGATATCGTGACATATTTGAGTGTCGCACGAGAAAAGCCATAGAACAGCAGAAGCGTTTGAAGTCGACGAAGTTAACCTTTGTCGACAAAGTATAAAGTCTTACAGCCGACGTGGTAGAAGATTGAACAGTCGACTAAAGATCAAAGATTTCATCTTGAGATTGTGAGTATTAAAGGAAGACTATTTGAGCATTTTTGTGTGTGATCGAAGTGTGCGTTCGTAATGCGATCTACGCAAGTAAAGTGCGGGGGATAAGTTTGATCGTCAAGAAGTTGAGTGTGCAAAGTCTTGCTGCTGTGGTTGCACAGAGGGTGAAGACAGTACTACGGTGGATGCGCAAAGGAGTAGAAAGTGTTGGTGTTGTGACATTCGAAGACAGCACGCAAAAGTGAAGGGTTCGACAGTCGAAGTGTTGTGTACTGCTGTGTGCTATTGTGGTTGCACAGAGAGGGAAGACAGTACTACGGTGGATGCGCAAAGGAGCAGAAGGTGTTGTTGTTGCAACATTCAAAGACAGCACGTAGAAGTGAAGGGTTCAATAGCCGAAGTGTTGTGTACTATTGTGTACTACTGTAACTGCGTAGAACTGTGCGAGAGTTGGTTTCGACCAAACATGATTGTAATAGAATAGTAAAGACTTGGAGGTAGCTTTGAGCAAGCATTTGAAGAGCTTGTGAACCGTTCTTCTTTCACCAGTTTGAGGACCAGATTGAGGACAGAATTTGAGGCAAAAAGAGGACATTTGTGCTAGACCGAAGGACTGCATTTAGTGCAAGTTTGAGGACCAGTTTTGCAGTGACAGAGTTGAGGACAGAGATCTCCAGCCAGAGCAGGGAAGACAGGTGTCTTCTATGGGAAGAGTTCCACTTGCTAAGGGTAGAGGAGATAGAGGTCCTCTAGAGGATCACTAGCAAAGTTGAATTAGGGGAAGGTGTCTCCTTTGAGCTGAGGCTCATAAACATTGTAATCGGGGAGGATTCCCAGAGGTTTTGATATAACTTTTAGAAGAAAAGTTTTTATCCATGGATTAATTTGTTGTGTCTCATTACGGATTGCTTCTTGTGCACTGTTGTATTGCTGTCATTACTGCTATCTTATTCTGCTTGTTAATGGTTTGAAAGCTGTAGTGATAAATCAAGTTAAAAAGAGTCTTATACTGTTCACCCCCCCTCTCAGTATAAGCTTGTGTTCTTCAATTGGTATCAGAGCAGGTGCCTTCGAAAAGTTTAACAGCTTGAAGGAAAAGTTTACAAAGAACACAATGGACTACTCGAGTAGCAATGCAGCACCTATTCTTGACGGATCAGATTTTGGTCTATGGAGTGCAAGAATGAAAGTCTATCTAATGGCTCTCGGTAATGAGGTATGGGAAGTTGTTGAAGATGGATATACCATTCCTACAAATGGTCCTTACACTAAAGAAGACAGACTTCTACATCACAACAATTCAAAAGCCATGAATGCAATCTTGAAGGGTTTACAAAAGGCAGATCTCACTAAAGTTATTCACTGCAAGACAGCCAGTGAAATGTGGAATCAATTGCAGGTTGTTCATACAGGTGATGCAAATGTTCGAAAGGCCAAGTTAAGACATTTTAAAGGTATGTTTGAACAACTCAAGATGAATGATGATGAAAATATTAGTGACTACATGCTCCGGATGGATGAAGTTGTTAATTCTATGAAAGACTTAGGTCTTGAACTTGCTGAAAATGATGTGTGTGATAAGATTTTAAGATCTCTTCCAAATAGATTTAGCGAAAATATTTCTGCTATTGAGGAAGCCAAAGATTTAGATAAATTGAAAAAGGATGAGCTCCATAGTATTCTTGCAGCATTTGAATTGAGGACACAAGTGAAAGTTGATGTAAAGAAAGAGGCAGCTTTCAAAGCTATCAAGAAATCGAAGGGCAAACAGATTCAAGAAAGTGATGAGTCTTCTAGTGAGGAAGAGGCATATTACAACAGGAAAGGCAAGTTTTCCAGAAAGCACAAAAGCAAGAAAAATATAAGATGTTTCAACTACGGGAAATTTGGTCATTATGCTACTGACTGTACTGTTTCTAAAGATGAAAGTGATGAAGATATACAGGATGTTAAAAGCAAGGATTCTGAAAAGCACAGGTATTACAGAAACAGCAAAAATGAGTACAACAATCACCAGAAAAGCAAAGATGAGTACAACAATCATGGAAAGAGGCATTCTCACAAGAATAAGAAGAGCTTCTACTTGGACAAAGCAAGTAAGTGTTCTAGCAATGAAAGTGACAGTTCTTCTAGTGATGATGAAAATGAGATGTTGTTCATTTCAGAAAAAGAGGAAGAACCGAAACACAAATTCATTATCATGAAATGTTTTAGATGTGGAAATTTTGGGCACCTTGAGGATGGTTGCAGAAATGATGATTTGGCTGCTAGTATGTATGAGGATGTTTCAGAAAACCCCAATGAAGATGCATGTATGGTTTTTGAAAAAGGTAGCACCTCTAGTGATAAGAAATCTGAAAAAGGTTGTGATGATTCAAAGCGCCATCAAATAGAGGATCTTGAATGCGAACTCAATAATGCTCTTAGTGTTTTGAAAAAGGAAAGAAAGAAGAATGATAGACTCAAGATTAAGGTAGATGAATGCTGTATGGAGATAGATGAACTTGTAGAAAATCTTGAAGTATCTATGGCTAAGACACAAGAACTCAAAAATGAGTTAGAATCTAAAATTCTGGAGTATAGTGAGTTAGAACAAGAAATAGCTTCTTTGAAAGAAGAAAATAAAGAGTATAAGGATAAGCTCTACAGATTTCAGGATAGCTCCAAGAAGGTTAAATTTCTCATCGAAGGACAGAGAAAACCAACAGATAAAACAGGTCTCGATTTTATTAAGCCGCACAAGGAACAGGTTGGTGAATCTAGCAAAAGATTTCAAAAGAAAGAGAGTCCTATTGAAGAAAATACTTCAGATCATGAGTCCGTAAGTGATGAATACGCAGAAATAGAAAACGATATTCAGACTGAGAAGAAGAAGTTTTCGGGACCCATGAAGTCGAACAAAAGAAAATTTCACGGCAGATGTTATGTGTGTCACAGATTTGGTCACATGGCTGTACAATGCATGACTCAAATGAAGAGAGTAAATGACAGTTTCAGGAGACGTAATTTCTTTCAAGGGTATTGCTACTCTTGTCAACAATTCGGGCACAAGGCAATTTTTTGCAAGACAAATAACACGAACTGGGTTAGTCAGAACAGGCGAATTCAAAGAACAGCCATGACTGATATTGTTACCTGCTATAAATGCAACAATGAAGGACACCTAGCTAGACAATGTAGAGCTGATCTTCTGAGATACAGGAATAGAAATAGCAGCATGAAAAAGTTCAAGAATCAAGGCATGGATAAAAATAGGAATGATAACAAAAATAGGAAAAATGACATGAACAGGTCCAAGGATCAAGGTATGGATAAGAACAAAAAAGATAAAAGAAACAGGAACAGTAGTATTAACAGGTCCGAGGATCAGAACAGTGACAGGAACAAAAATACAAGAAAAGAATTCAAGAGAAGGCCCGACAAAGAAATCTTGGACACTAATGATGATGAGTGTTTAATGGGAGTATCACTCCCAACCCTATTCTAATCATCTCATCAGGAGATGGGGGAGGGACTAAGCTAAGAGGCTCATTCTTAGTCCCAAGCCCCAAAGGTGACCCTTTGCCATTGATGACAAAGGGGGAGAGATTTAAGTAAGGGGGAGAGTTTTCAAGAGAAGAGGAAAGCTTCAATTCAGGGGGAGCAAAACTTGAAGAGATTGAATTCAGTTTTGGCTCTTGAAAGATGTGTTTTAGTTAAGGGTTGCCATCAATGACAAAGGGGGAGATTGTTGGCAATTTTGGGTACCTTGAGTACATTGCTTTTGGCTAAGTTTAGTTGTTGTCATTGATGTCAAAGAGTTATTGGTAGATGTTGTTTTTGATGTCGAGGAACCTTTGGAGCAACTTGTTTTTATGTCCAAGGATGTGTTTTTGTTGAAGGTTTTAGTTGGTCAGTAAGTCTCCAAGAAAATCAGAGTAGCCCAGTTGCCAAAAATCCAGAAAAATATTAAGTAGAATAAGTTTGCAGGCTGCTGGAAAAACTGTCATGATTTCGCGACATGTTTGAGGAGAGAGAAAGTCACGATTTTGCGACATGTTTGAGGAGAGAGAAAGTTTGGCCAAAACTGTCACGATTTCGTGACATGCAGGAAGGCAGAGGCAAAGCGGGCAAAAGTGTCACGATTTCATGACATGTTTGAGGAGAGAGAAAGTTTGGCCAAAACTATCATGATTTCGCGACATGCAGGAAGGCAGAAGCACAGCGGGCAAAAAGTGTCACGATTTCGTGACAAGTTTCGAAGAAGTCGTACGGATGCAGAAAGTGTCGCGATTTCGTGACATGTTCCAGTTTCACGAGCAGTTGGCAAGAAAGATTCTAAGGCAGCGAAAGCGTCACGATTTCATGACATGTTTCATTTTCGCTAGTGCAAACCAAGAGAAGGATGAAGAAGCAAGAGGTGTCACGATTTCATGATAGAGTTGCTGATGACGTCAGCAAAAGGCAAAGGTGTCACGATTTCATGACAGTTGCGGAGAAGAAGGCAGTGAAGTCCAGAGCGTCATGATTTCATGACCAAAATCATGATGACGTCAGCAAGAGGCAAAGGTGTCACGATTTCATGACAGTTGCGGAGAAGAAGGCAGTGAAGTCTAGAGCGTCGTGATTTCGTGACAAGATTCATGATGACGTCAGCAAAAGCTATAGCGTCACGATTTCACGACAGCAAAGGAGAAGAAGGCAGTGAAGTCTAGAGCATCACGATTTCGCGACAAGATTCATGATGACGTCAGCAAAAGCTGTAGCGTCGTGATTTCACGATAGCAAAGGAGAAGAAGGCAGTGAAGTCTAGAGCATCGCGATTTCGTGACAAGATTTGCGATGACGTCAGCAAAGGCTGTAGTGTAGCGATTTCGCGACAACAAATCAAAGAAGGCACTCGACAGGAGTAGTGTCACGATTTCGTGACAGCGTGTAATACAAGGTGTACGACAGACCAAGGCGTAGCGATATCGTGACATATTTGAGTGTCGCATGAGAAAAGCCATAGAACAACAGAAGCGTTTGAAGTCGACGAAGTTAACCTTTGTCGACAAAGTATAAAGTCTTACAGCCGACGTGGTAGAAGATTGAATAGCCGACTAAAGATCAAAGATTTCATCTTGAGATTGTGAGTATTAAAGGAAGACTATTTGAGCATTTTTGTGAGTGATCGAAGTGTGCGTTCGTAATGCGATCTACGCAAGTAAAGTGCGGGGGATAAGTTTGATCGTCAAGAAGTTGAGTGTGCAAAGTCTTGCTATTGTGGTTGCACAGAGGGTGAAGACAATACTACGGTGGATGCGCAAAGGAGTAGAAAGTGTTGGTGTTGTGACATTCGAAGACAACGCGCAAAAGTGAAGGGTTCGACAGTCGAAGTGTTGTGTACTGTTGTGTGCTGTTGTGGTTGCACAGAGAGGGAAGACAGTACTACGATGGATGCGCAAAGGAGCAGAAGGTGTTGTTGTTGCAACATTCAAAGACAACACGTAGAAGTGAAGGGTTCAACAGCCGAAGTGTTGTGTACTGCTGTGTACTGTTGTAACTGCGTAGAACTGTGCGAGAGTTGGTTTCGACCAAACACGATTGTAACAGAACAGTAAAGACTTGGAGGTAGCTTTGAGCAAGCATTTGAAGAGCTTGTGAACCGTTCTTCTTTCACCAGTTTGAGGACCAGATTGAGGACAGAATTTGAGGCAGAAAGAGGACATTTGTGCTAGACCGAAGGACTGCGTTTAGTGCAAGTTTGAGGACCAGTTTTGCAGTGACAGAGTTGAGGACAGAGATCTCCAGCCAGAGCAGGGAAGACAGGTGTCTTCTGTGGGAAGAGTTCCACTTGCTAAGGGTAGAGGAGATAGAGGTCCTCTAGAGGATCACTAGCAAAGTTGAATTAGGGGAAGGTGTCTCCTTTGAGCTGAGGCTCATAAACATTGTAATCGGGGAGGATTCCCAGAGGTTTTGATATAACTTTTAGAAGAAAAGTTTTTATCCGTGGATTAATTTGTTGTGTCTCATTACGGATTGCTTCTTGTGCACTGTTTTATTGTTGTCATTACTGCTATCTTATTCTGCTTGTTAATGGTTTGAAAGTTGTAGTGATAAATCAAGTTAAAAAGAGTCTTATACTGTTCACCCCCCCTCTCAGTATAAGCTTGTGTTCTTCAATAATATGGTATAGTGGGGATAGCTACCTTGGATGAACACCTCCCAAGGAGCCTCATTCTCCAATCAGTACCCATGGATGCCATATCAACAACCAGGGTAGCAATGGAGAAACTATAGTTTGTGGAATACAACTCCACCAAATGCAGTCCAAGATCCACTACAGTAAATCTTACCAACTCCCCCTACAGTGATGCTTGTGCAACTCCCATAACAACCCATAGTCAACCCCAATAATAAGAAAAAATAGCAAGCATATCAAATGGAAAGTGAGGTGTTTCCCATGTACAATATTAGGAATTACAATCCTATACAATTGAGATCAGGTAGAAAATTAGAAGTAGAGGCTCCTCCCTTGATAGAAGAGGAGGAATATGTACATATTATAGTAGTATAATCACCTCTGGTATAAGATTTTGATGAAGAACCAGATACTAAGAAGACTAAAGAAGAAGCTCCTCCTTTTCCTAAAAGGTTATAGGAAAGGAGAAAGTCAATACAGTTGGAATTTTATATCCTCTCGAGTCTGAAGAATTTTACAGTGATAATCACTTTGTTCCAATCCATAAGATACGTCCCAATCTAAAATAAGGCTATCAAGAAACTATGTCTAAGAAGACCAGGCCGTAATCCAACCCAAGTAATAAATGTGGTGGGGAAATTGGCTGACTTAATGCTTGGAAATACTTGTCATCCCAAATATGCAAACCTAGGCAGCCCCATCTTGATCGTGAAGATTGGTGGCCACTCTTTGGCCAACACCTTAGTGGACCTAGGGGTAGCCATAAATGTTATTCCAAAGGAGACCATGTAGAAACTGAAGCTCACGGGTCTAAATCCTACCAAGATAATTTTGTAGTTGGTTGACTGTTACAACTTTAATATAGCTAGTCGGCTATATTTCCAATTAATCATTGATTGGCTAATTTATTCTTATTTATAAAGGTAGGTTACTTTAAATTTGATCATCAATAATTATTTACTTCATCTACGTATTCGTAAGGACTTAGCCCTCCATAAGTGTCAAAGGACTTAGCCCTTCTCAAGTGGCAAGAGTTATATGATTTAATTCATTCATTCTGTGTATGCAATTATTTCCAATAAGTTTCACTGCAAGTGGTATCAGAGCTATAAAATTTGGGAAGTTGTGTAAAAAATGTAACAAGTCTCGAACGCAGCCAGTATCTTCTATTCATTACCAGCTATACATTTCCACAACTCCAAAATGTAGATAAATAAGATCTTCAACAACACAGGTGGATATTATAGTTGCGCATTATAATACAGGTGGTCACCTTGCCAAAAACTACGTAGAACTTTTCCAAGGTCCATCCCAACTTTACGTGCAGACAATCTTGGTGCTAGTAACAATAAAATTTACATCTAGTGGTATTCAGATAAATTCAATCCAGGCAAATTCATACCCAGCCAGTCGAATCACTTAGAGGAAGCACTGTAACAAATAAACACTATCGCATGTACACAGACACATTCAAAAATATTTTATTAAAAAAAAACTTATGTGTGATGCAATCACTTGCAATCCTAATCGTTGATTACTTAAAATCTTACATGTGCCATTTTTATTTTATATCACTCGATTATAGTATATCGTTCCTTACTATCATCATTTGGTGTACATTTATTTCATCGTTAGTGAACACTTCTCCAGTGGCAAACGATTAATGGTGAAAGCATCTATAATGACCAAGTTGATCGATATCATAATCATTGAAGAGCATATATAAAAGACCAAGTTAACTGAATGATCTTAGTTTACTATGTTTGATTGCTTCCACATTTCATTTGTCTTAACCAAAATACAAATAAGAGTCCTAAACATTGCATTCGTTAGCAATTAATCACTACAACATAACCGTCAAGACAACAAATAAAACACCTTTCACTTTCTCGTTCAATTCACCTAAGATGGAGCAAAATATATCCTTTGCAGATAACCACTCACAATTTGACACCTAGCATCGAAACAAAGCACGCTTATTATAGAAGATTTTTATTTAGGTTTTGTATTTTCTCGAGACTATTTATCCCACCTACTCCATGCAGGGAAATTTGTCAAACTTTATTAGATAAATCATGTCACTAGTAAATTAACCATTCATGGTCATCCTTCTCTTTCTGCATCGTGTTTCCCATCCATCATAAATTTTGTGCATGTGTCATCATTCACCTGGTCCTATCGCAATGTATCCTCTATTGACTTGTCCTTACATGATCTGACATAACCTCATGTTGTGTCTTCTCCCATCATGTTGTGTCTTCTCCCATCCCCACATCACCCATCAGTTGCCTTGTCCTTACACGGTATGATGTGTCCTTGTGTTATGTCTTCTTCTATCCCCACATCATCCATCATCCCCACATCATTGCCAATCATCGCTTACCATGAATTGGTCTCAATCGTGCATCCCAATCTTCGTAATATAGTCATTGAAGGTCCAACTAGTCATTGAAGTAAATTCAGATTTTGTAGTTGGAGAAAAATAATTATCCGTTAAAAATAATTGACAAAAAATTTTGATCAATTAAATAAATTATTGAAAAATTAACCTAAGCTAGTCATGGGCTAGGAAAGAGTGGAATGGTACGTAACCGTGGTACTTTCCACCACTAACCGTTGGAATTTTTTATTGATCATTAAAAGGAAGAAGCTCGTTGGTGACCATTAGAAATACACTGAGCAATTAAAGAAAAATCTAACCATTGCAGGATTTTAAAATTCAAATTTAAATATTTGCAACCATAATTCAAAATTTTGGCTCAATTCAAGGTGCATGAGTGATCAAACCACTCCAAAAAAGTGGAATAGAGGATCAAAAAAAAAAAACAATGCAGTGAGAGACCAAATTAAGGATTCTCAAATTCACCAAGAAGATAGCCATGAAATAAAGGTATGCAACATAATTATCCTTTTAGAATTAACAATTTTAATCCTCACCATTGGTCCATGGCTTCTCCAAATCAAGATATTTCCAAAATTCTCCCTACTCCCGATTATAATGGTAATGTGTCTAACCAAGAATAATTTATCATTAATCAAGAAGACCTTGTTTTTAAAATACCCCTCACAGTAGACGTCAATGTACATGAATTTTTGGGGCAACAACAAAGAAACCTAGTGAATGTGTATTTAGTAGTATGACAAATAAAAGTGTCAGTGGATTTACTTCTACAAAAAAATAAACAAGTCTCTCACGCCATTCCCAACCCTCCACCTATAAAGGCCAACCCTCCACCTATAAATACCAAATATACTCATCAAACATCATTACCTCCACAAACTTCCTTTGATTTTGATCCTTCAATAGTTGATGCCTCCTAATTATTAGAATGGCCTCATTATGCCCAAGTTCCTTGTACCAACATGCCAACTTTTGAAGGATACAATCCCACATGTTGGATATTCAAGATGGATGGTATTTTTTATTTATATAGTATTCCAAAAACTGGTTGAGTTGCATATGCATCTTGTAAAGTAGGCACCCAAGCTTATAAATGGTTGTTATGGTAGTTCTGTCAATATAACTGATATCTTATATGGCCTAAATTTAAGGAACTTTTCCTTAAAATATTTGATAAAGTTTCATCTTCCTCATATGTGGTACCCTTATGGATCTCAAGCAAACCGGTTCAGAAGAATATTATATATCGGAGTTCACAAGTCTTCTTACTTACACACATGAATTAAACCTAGTAGTTGTGGTGTCTTCTTTCCATCATGGTCTCAAGGATAAAATCAAAAAAAAAATTGACAATCATGATCCATGTACTCTATATGAGGCTACCAGAATAGCTCAAGCAATTGAAACTAAACTTCAATATGGGGTGTCCTATAAAAGTGATTCTAATTTCCATCGACCTTTTCATAATAATGAACAATCATCAAGATTTTTTTGCTTTAAATGTTGCTCTTAATCATACCAAAGATCAAGCGTGTGTAGTATGTCAAATATTTCAATTAGAATTCAAAATTATGGAAGAAGAATAAGAAGAAGATATAATGCAGCAAGATTCACCCACAAATACAGGAAACAACTCTCAACATATACTAATGAAGCAAAACTAGAGGATGACACTATTGCTCTCTAAGTCCATGCACTTATGGGGTTAATAGCTTATCATACAATTAAGGTACAAGAATTTATTAAGCACAAGTGTATTAATGTGTTGGTTGATTCAGGCAGTACACATAACTTTATTGATATCAAAACTGCTAAAGCATTGAACTTGTATATTAACATGACCAATCAAGATAAGTTCCAGGTTTTAATTACAAATGGAGGAAACACTCAATGTGTAGGTAGACCATCTCTAGTTTCAATCCAAATGGGAAATTACACTTGGTGGAGAACTCTCTTCGTTATGAACTTGGGAAGTGCAGATGTTATTTTGAGCATCGAATGGTTATCATAGCTAGATGAGGTTACTTTTCATTTTTAAAGATTATATATCAAATGAAAGGAGAATGGGAAGACTATTTGTCTTCAAGGAATTCAATCTCCACCATCCAATATGGTGAGTTCCATTGCATGGAGAATTTATTAAATAAGGGTGCTCATGGATTTATAGCTCAAATAAATTCCACGAAAGCTCAATCCTTAGTCACTCAGGCGATTATCTCAAAGGATCTTCAACCTATTGTGGATAATTATAAAGAAGTCTTCAATTAACCAAAAGTTCTACCTCCTAAAAATTCACATGACCATGCTATACACCTTGTTCCTGGTAATCTTCCTCATAATGTTTGTCCTTATCGCTATCCTCAAACTCAAAATATAGAAATAGAGAAGATAGTACAAGAAATGTTAGAACATGGTATAATTCATCCTAGCATTAGTCCTTACTCATCACCTGTGGTAATGGTACATCATAAGGATGACTCTTGGTGCATGTGTCTATATTTTTTACCTCTCAACAAAATTACCATCAAGGATAAGTTTCATATTCTTGTCATTGATGACTTATTAGATGAATTATACAATGCTAGTTATTTCACTAAATTGGATCTTCATTCTGGTTTTCACCAAATCAGGTTTAGGGAAGAGGACATACCTAAAACCGCTTTTCGAACACATGAAGGCCATTATGAATTTCTAGTCATGCTTTTTGGTCTTACTAATGCTTCATCAACATTTCAAAGCCTTATAAACCATGTTTTTAGGCCATATATTCATAAGTTCTTTCTAGTTTTCTTTGATGATATCCTAATTTACAGCAAATCTTGGAAATATCATCTAACACACGTTGACAAGCTTCTTCATTTACTACATAAGGAAAAACGTTTTCTTAAAAGATCCAAATGTGCCTTTGGGGTCCAAGAAGCCGAATACTTAGGTCATATCGTATCTCATGAAGGAGCCAAAGTAGACCCTCAAAAAATCAAAGCTATTCAAGATTGGCCTCTACCTAAATCCCTCAAAAATCTTAAGGGATTCATAAGTCTTACAGATTATTACCAAAATTTCATATGCAATTATGGAAAAATCATAGCTCCTCTCACAGCACTTACCAAAAAGGATAATTTTTAATGGAATAAAATAGCCTCTTAGGCATTCAAATAAATCAAAGATGCTATGTACTCCACTCTATTATTGGCTACTCGAGATTTTAGTAAACCCTCCATCATAGAATGTGATGCTTCGGGTATAGGAATTGGTGCAATTTTAATGCAATATGGTCACCCCTTGGCTTTCGAAAGCAAGCAACTATCAGGAAATAATTTGGGGTGATCCACATATGCGAAATAAATGTTGGCTATTTTGCATACCATCAATAAATTGAGGCATTATTTACTTGTAGTAACTTCATCATGAAAACAGACCATAGTAGTCTTAAGCTCTTTCTAGAACAACATTTATATTATTCTAAAAAAACAAGTGGATGACCAAACTATTGGATTATGATTTCATCATTGATTATAAGAAGGGCAAATAAAATGTGGTAGCTAATGCATTATCACGTAAATATGAAGATGAAGTCTCCATTCATGCCATTTTTGGTCCTTGTTCTCAATGGGTTTCTCAACTTCAAAAATAATGGTTGGTTGATATTGAAGTTTCTTAGATTATTCAAGATATGAATAAGGGATCATCAAAAAATCCTTATTTTTATTATATGGATGGGGTGCTATGCAAGAAATATCGCATTTTCATTCCATAGGGTTCCACTATTAATATCATGATCCTTGAAGAATCACATTCATCTCCATTAGTAGGGCACTTAGGCTTCCTGAAAACATATCATAGGGTGAAACAATATTTTTATTGAAAAGGATTAAAATCGGATGTCAAGACATTTGTGGTAAAATGTGAAGTATTTCAATGCAATAAAGGTGAAACAATCAAATTTCCAAGACTTCTGCAATCCTTACCAATTCTAGATCGCTAGTGGGAACACATATCAATGGATTTCATTGAAGGTCTACCCAAGTTAGATGGTAAAATAGTGATTTTTATAGTTGTGGATCGTCTCTCCAAGTACACTCACTTTAGTGCTCTACAACACCCATATTCAACAAGCAAGGTGGCTAAGGTATTTATTGACTCCATTTTCAAGTTACATGGCATGCCCAAAACTATTGTATGTGACCGTGATCCCATATTTCCTAGACATTTCTTGAGAGAATTATTTTGTTTCAGTGGTACCAAATTAAATATGTCCTCTGAATACCATCCCCAAAATGATGGTTAAACTGAAATTATTAACAATTATCTAGGTACCTATCTACGTTGATTTTCTCAAGATAAGCAATATCAATGGATTCAATGGCTTTCATTAATAGAATGGTGATATAACATTTCTTTCCATTCTTCTCTCAATATGTCTCCATTTGAAGCATTCTATGGGTTAAAACCACTAGCAACCTTAGATTATGTTCTAGGATCTTCCAAAGTAGCTCAAATCAATGACTGGTTCCAGCATCGTCAGTCAATTCTTAACATTCTTAAAGACAACTTGATCCAGGATCAAAATAATATGAAGCAACAATAGGACTTACATAATTCAAAATGATAATTCAATATAGTATATATGGTTTTCTTGTGGCTGCAACCTTATAAGCAGTTGTCCTTAAAGATCAAGATCAATCAAAAGTTGGCCCCTCAATTTTATGGGCCCTAAAAGGTAGTTCATCGCATAGGTGAAGTAGCTTATCAATTGAAGCTTACACCTTCCTCTCGTATATATATAATTTTTCATGTTTTCTATCTCAAAAAAGTTATTGGTAAAAAAGTGCACTTCCATATAGAGCTCCCAGTACTAGATGAAGAAGGACGTACAACTCTTCAACCAGAAGCAATATTGCAAACCAAATCATGTCATCTTCGATCTCACCAAGTTAAAGAATTTATAATCAAATGGTAGGATCTACCAGTAGAATATGATGCATGGAAACCATAATGTGTTTTTTATTCATTTCCAACTTTGAGGATAAAGCTTTCTGAGGAGGAGAGCCATGTTACAACTCCAATATAGCTAGTCGGCTATATTTCCAATTAATCATTGATTGGTTTATTTATTATTTATAGAGGTAGGTTACTTTATATTTTATCATCAACAATTATACAGTCATTCATTTGCATATTCATAAGGACTTAGCCCTCCTTAAGTGGCAAAGTACTTAGCCCTCTTCAAGTGGTAAGAGTTATCTTATTTAATTCATTCATTCTGTGTATGTAATTGTTTCCAATAAGTTTCACTACATTGATAGATCAACTATATCACCTAAAGGGATGTTGAAAGACATCATCATGATGGTGGACACATGGGAATACCCAGAAGACATTTTTGTATTCCAATCCATGTCTGGACTGGTGGATATTTTCTCATCCTCGAAAGGTCTTGGATGGTAATAAAAAATGCTTATATAAGCTACCAAAATGGATAGATGACTATTTTTTATGGTCAACACATTAAAAATCTGACCATTTCTCCACCTACGCAGTTCGTTGATGCATTGGGAGAACCTCTTTGGGAAAATCAGGATGATGGAGCATTATCAATGGTGCAACCTATAATTGCATTTACTGAGTTACAAGATGAGGGTGATGAGGATAGAATTATCACAAATTTCTTCTATGGAGAATCCTCCCACACCTCCCCAGAGTCACCACTAGTAGGCAGCCAAGACCACCATGTCAAACAAATTTAGATTAAGCCTAGAAAATATTGAATATTATAAGTGAGTTGACACCCACTGAACTAACTGCATTAAAATACATACTCATAAATAATAAATATGCCTTCACCTGAGACTATTCAGATATGAGAGGGATCACTCTAAAAATTTTCACCCATCACATTTACTTGGAAGAACGGGCAAGTCTGATCAGGCAACCACAACAAATAATAAACCTTGCCATGAAGGAGAGAGTTAAGGTAGAGTTGCAGAAACACCTATCAGCTAGATTCATTTACCCCATATCTGACAGTGAGTGGGTGTCACCTTTGGTGGTGGTGCCTAAAAATAATGGGAAGAGGCGGATTTGCATTGACTATAGATTCCTGAACAAAGAAACTAAAAAGGACCACCTCCCACTGCCTTTTGTTGACCAAGTTCTCGATACACTGGTAGGAAGGAAGCACTTCTCCTTTCTGGATGGATTCAATGGGTATAACCAGGTCCATATTGAAGAAGAATATCAGGACAATACGACATTCACTTGTCCATGGGGTATGTTTGCTTATAGATTTTTGCCCTTTTGTCTGTGCAATTGACAAACCACTTTTCAAAGTGCAATGATGAGCAATATTTTTGATATGATGGGAGAAGAAGTTGAGATAAACATGGATGACTTCATTGTTTATGGTGAAATATTTAAGGAAGTGATGACCAACCTAGAATATGTACTCCAATGGTATGAAAATATCAACCTATCCCTAAGCAATGAGAAGTGCTTCATGATGATGCAAGAAGGGATAGTTCTAGGGCACAGTAGATAAGAAAAAAAATAAATTATTAAAGATCTACCTAGTCCTATAACACAGAGAGATATTAGGATATTTCTTGGCTTTGTTGGATATTACAAGAGATTCATAGCAGATTTCAGCAAACTTTCCAGACCTCTGCACAATTTTCTATCCAAAAACATAGAGTTTATCTAGATAGAGGAGTGTGAACAAGCCTTCTAGATTTTTAAGGAGAAGTTGATCACTGCTCCAGTTTTATGAGATCCAAACTGAGTCATCCTCTTCCATATATATTCTGATGCATCTAATAATTGTATAGGGGAATTTATGGGACAGAAGTATGGCAAGGAGTTTTACACCATCTATTATGTTAGCAAGCATCTCACTAGGGCTGAGTTCAACTACACTATCACTAAGAAGGAGTTCCTTGCAATTGTCTATGCCATTAATAAATTTTGCCACTACATTATAAGGTACAAGATCTTTGTGCACACTGACCATGCAACCATTGGATATATAATGAAAAAATTTGCAATTAATGGTAAAATAATCAAGTGGATTCTACTCTTACAAGAATTTTATGTTACCATAATTGATAAACTAGGTAAGGATAATGTGGTTGCAGACTTTCTGTCTAGATTGACACCACCATATCATTCAGCTATGGAAGACCAATTTCCATATGAATATATTTTCTCCCTAAGTGAACTAAAACCATGGTATGCAAAAATGCCTAATTACTTAGCCACTAGTAGAGTATCCCCTGCACTCTCACCCCATGAAAATTAAACATTAATAGAGAAGAGTGCATCCTTCTCATGGATTGATGGTTATCTATCCAAAATAGGGCTTGACCAAATCATGAGAAGGTATGTTGTTGAGCATGAGTTTTCATAAATTCTTAAAGCCTGTCATGATGAACCTTATGGTGGCCATTTTGTAGAAAAAAGGATTGCATTTAAGATATTGTAAATCATATATTACTGACCCTCGCTATTCAAGTATGAAGCCAAATATGCAAATTAGTGTGATCAGTATCAAATTATGGGTAGACCAAATTTCAGAGATGAGATACCCCTCTAGCCACACGTTCACATTGAACCATTCAATAAATGGAGAATGGATTTCGTAGGGTCAATCAACCCACATTCAATAGGAAAAAGGTATATTTTGGTTTGTACTAATTATGTGACTAAGTGGGTTGAAGTGTAGGCACTGAGGGATTCCAAAGATAAAACTATAGTAGACTTTCTATTTTTACATATCTTCATAAGGTTTGGAGTGCCCAGAGAGATCACCACTGATCAGGGTCCCCAATTCACCTCAAGGCTAATTTATAAATTCATGCAATAGTATAGAATCAGGTATAACAAGACTATCCCTTATCATCCTCAAGTAAATGGATAAGTTGAGGTTACCAACTGAGATTTTAAGAATATCCTCATAAAAATTATATAATAGCACAAAAAATATTTGGCTATGAGGTTTCCATATGTAGTATGGGCCTATAGGACTGCATGGAAAACAACTACTAATTTTACACCTTTCCAATTAGTGTATGGGAAGAATGCAATGATGCCCATTGAGTTTAAAATTAGAATCCTCAGGACCGTAGAAGAATTAAACTTAATTTTGGATGATGCATAAAAATAATGGGTTCAACAACTGAATTAGTTGGATGAACACCGATTAGATGCCCTACACTGAACATAGGTCATCTAGAGATAAAGGAAACAATGACATGACTGCCATATTAGGCTAAAGTAATTCAAAGTAGAAGAGTGTGTGTTGTTGTATGATTCCTTATTTCAGGATCGAAAAGATAAGATTATGCAAACATGGATGGGGCCATACGAAGTGATCGAACTGATCAATAATGGTGTTGTGCATATCAGAACTATTGATGGCAACAACACCAAACTGACAGTTAATGGTCATCGACTGTGACATTACCACATATCTAAAAATCTTATGATGGATTCCAAGATAGACATGGGGGAGACCCCATATGATTAAAACTTTTAAAAAATGTCCACCCAAAACAAGAATAATTTATTCTTCTATTTTTCTTTCTTTGCTTGTGTTTTTATTTTGCAGGTATAGTGCTCTAAGTACAATCTGTAGGTAGCCTGGGAAACCTAGGCCTATCAGGCATAGATTCCACTAACCTACATTTTAATGCTTTTAAGTTTTAATTTTTAGTTTTTGCAACTATGATGCCCTCAATGCATGTTTTAGGCAACCTGGAAAACCTAGGCCTACAAGAATAGGATCCATGAACCTGCATGATTTATAGTTTTCTAGGAGTATAAGTTTTATTGTTTCCATATGGAGGGGATAGTCACAATCTAGATACGCACGCGGTGTGAAATATTTGCAAGAAGAAAAATACCCATATACATGTTCGTACAAGCAACTGTTGATGAAGTTTGTGAAGGAAGAAGCACTGAAAGTCCTGATCAACTGGGAAGCATTTACTATAGATACACTAGCAAATGCTAAATTTTCAACTATAGGGAGGCACCTAGCTCCTGAGTACTTCAAGGTAACCTAACTCCCATTGAAAAGTCTTGTATATTAGGAAGGGCATCTAATTCCCATAAAAGCACTCAGCTTGATATTTTGTCAAAGTGTCAGATTAGCACCTCTCTCCTATCCACTAGAGATAAGCACCTATCATTAAGCAAGTTGACTCTTGTATCCAATATATATGCTAAAGTTAGGTACCTAAATTTTGATAGGAAGGCACCTAACTCCCATGTATTTGGAGTAAGGTACCTAACTTCCAATAGGAAGGCACCTAACTCTCGTGTATCTAGAGGAACTAACTCCTGTTAAGAAGGTGTCTAACTCCCATGTACCTAAAATAAGGTGCTTATCTGCATCCTGATTAAGGTACCTATTTTTAAAATAAAAGGTGCCTACCTTCCATTTAAGTGCCTATATACGATATGAATAATTCAACGGCATTAGAAAGCGACCAAAGCCATGTCAGCATCCCACATGATGAACAGGTCAAATTTTTCATGGGAAATCATTGCAAATACTACATAGTATTTTGACACATTCTAAATCAATCAACACAGGAATGTGTGTTGTCCCACAAAAACCATCGATATTTATTAATTTTTAGCATGAGACTTCGAATGAATATGTTTGCAGTACCCAATAAGAACTGTCCAAAAAATTTCCCACATGGGGAATACGCAGTAATTCCAATTGTCACGAAATAATGAATCAGAACACTCCATGATCATCGTTACGCTTGGTATGCATGGATCACCAATAAGGTGTGTATACAATTTTTTGTTAGATGCATATAATTTTCATAATCAAAACATTTTTAAAAAAGTGTCATCACAACATTAGCAAACACATCCAACCACCAATCACCCACTCTATCCAGTGTGACATGTCAAACATATAATGGGGAAGGCTACCCTCATAGTCCTCCATGCAAAACATAATGTGCCTACCTCCACAAATGAAGAAGCACCTTCATGTAGTTACAGTCAGAATTGTGAAATGATAAACCAATTACAAAGAATAGAGAAAAGTTACAGAGGCAGACAAAAATCAAATTTTCCATAATGGGAGGAAAATCCATGAATCATAGTCAGAATAAAAGCAAACCTTACAATGTGGTAGGAATTAACAAATATTTTCAAGCCCAATTCGAATCTATCATGTGGATGAACTATTACCGCATGGTTATCTAGAACTTGGAAGCAGTAGAGGATTTCACTGTGTATGTGGATGAGGATGTTGCTCGACTATGCATACTAGAATTTCCAGACACCAAGGAGTATGTTGCAATTATTATCAGTATCCCTCAAATAGGGGACCATATTTATAAATAATAATCTCTAGCTAAGTGTGCAAAATAACTCCTTGGGAACCTACCAATAGAATTAACATGCTCAAGATTACTAAAATATTACCTCCTAGGTCTCTAGAAATAGATTTTTGACCAGGTGGCTAAGTTCTTTACTTGCATAGGTAAGTATACACACTTGAACATCAATCACATGTGGTTCTTGATCCACCTACTACATGGAAGTAATATTAATGTATCATTCTACCCGGCCTATACTCTGCAAGATGAAACCAGGTGATACCAAGCAGGAACAACCTCTACCCTAGCACATAACAGGATAATTTTGGCCTTAATTTGGCATACAAAGGCACACAAAGAAGTGCCAAAGGTATAGGAGGAGAGGGTCAAGACACCTAACTCCCAATAAAAGTTAGCTATAGGGGAACACAAAGAAGTACCAAAGGCAGAGGAAGAGAGGGCTGAGACACCTAACTTCCAAGAGCAATCATTTGTAGATGATCATGCAGCTAAAAAAACACCTAAATTCCAGGATGACCTAGTCGAAGGGGAAGCAGGGAAAATTTCATCACCTGCTTCTTTACAAATTTATAAACAGTTCAGGTAGAGCATTCCTAGCCCTATTTGAATAGCTAACTACCTAAGAACCAGGAGTATGATGAAGCATTTAGCAGCATCGGTCGCCCACAACCCATCCAAGGGGGATGAAGAAATTACGATTATCGTAGAAGAGTCTATGACCCAGGTGTTGCAAGATCTGGCCAGTGGTGAACCCTCTTCCTAGGAGATTCAAGAAAACCTATAAGAAAAATTGCAAAAATAAAAAGAGTAGGCTTTCATCTAGGAAGTAAAATTTAAGGTAGAAGAGACACTTTTTAAAGTGTCTAGGAAAGCAGCTACAAAAAAATAGCTAGAATTAGAAAGCACCATACACCAGCTACGACAAATTGTGCAGCAACTCAAGCTATAAAATCAATAGTTAAAGGTTGTCCATACAAAAAATGTGGATGTTGGCACCCAAACATACTGGACAATGGAAGTGCCCACAACTTCTCCAGACTCGATTGAGAAAGTTACTTCTTTTGGACCATTTAAGTTAGATTCCAAAAATAAGGAAGCTGAGGTAGCAGATCTTTCATCCACCTTTACCATAATAGCTGATGAAAAATAGGAGGGCCCCATTTTATAAATAAATCCTCCTATAATTGATATCCTAGAAGATGAGGTTGAGTAATCAACTCACAACTAGTAACCTAAAGAGGAGATGGAGCAAGGAGTAGAGGTAGAGATAACACAGTCTCAAGAATTGCCACACTCTACAAATAAATCAATAGGCCAATCACCTGTCAAAACACCAATGGCTAAATAGGGAGTGCTAGAGATACCTATTGAAGCAACACTAGTATCTAGGTAAGAGGTTGAAGAAATGCTTGTTGAGGTAGCACTAGAGGATCAAGCACTTGAACCCTCTAGCATCAAAGAAACAATATCGCTTGCACTAGAGGGTAAACCTCCCTCTCAAACTTCTATGCCCATACACATAATAAACCGATGCAACTGAGGTCTAAGAGGAAAGTGACTAGAGCACCACAGTAGAAGCCTATAACCAAGGCCAAAACTGCAAAAGCATATAAGCCTAGAACCAGAGCTAAAGCTGCAAAATCAAAGACCTAGCCAACCCCTAATTTAGATGAAGAATGGGTTGGGTCCCTAAAGGATTTTTCCAGGTAATAGTAGTTTGAGAAGCTTTGAAAAGAACTTAAGGTCCTAAGGAGGAAAATATGGTAAGGAAGGCCTTCAAGAAAATATCCAAAGAGCTTGGGATTAGTATTAATCCTACCACTAAGAAGCAGTTCTAAGAGATATATGGGTTCGTTGGAGATTAGCCCTCCAAAATGAAAATATATCTATAGGAGATTGGGGTAATGAGCCCAATGACAACAAAATGAAAATATATCTATAGAAGCCACTTTTAGAAGGAAGTACAAAACCACCCAACTCAACAGATGCTAAGCTTCCTCCTAAAGTGGCCTACTTGCACAAGGTCAAAGTGGTGGATGAATCCTAAATCTCTTTCTAGGAAAAACTAGATATCCCATTCATAGATCTTGTATCTTAATATCTCCAGTTCTAGAAGGAGGCAGAGCCAGCATTCCATAAAGGAGCCACTACTTTTACAAGATATTATATGAAGGAAGAAGCAGGACAAAAAATGTATGCCACAAAGCCACCAAGCACAAGTGTCAATCCTACCAAAATAACTAAGCGTAGCCCACGATAGCATATACCAAAACAAGGGGCCACTACCCCTCAGAATTAGCATGACCAAAAGCCTAGGGATAAGGAAAGAGACAAGGCCACTACCAAGAAGAGGAAGCCCAAGGATAAGGAAAGAGACAAGGCCACTACCAAGAAGAGGAAGCAGTGGAATAAAGCTTACTAGGAGGTCATAGATAAAACTGGGGACTACTAATACAAGGTGCCATGAGGATGTGACAATCCTTAGGCATGGAGGGATGATGAGCACCAGAATTGTTCATATTTTTGCATATATTTCTAATATTTTATGTGGTATTATTATATCATATTTGTACTTTTTATGAATGTTTATATGTATTTAATGGTAAATTGTGTATATTGCGTAACTTGTGTGAAAAGTGTACTTTGTGTGTAGAGTTGATCATTTTAGTTATTTTTTTCATAACTACGTTGAGGTCGCACTTGGACCTGACATCATCTGTGTTCAAATGAGTTCAATGAATGTTGTGGAAAAAGTACGATCTTGAAAGATAAATGTGCCTTCCTCTCATCTTTCGATGAGAAGGTGCCTTACTCTCATCTTTTGATGAAAAGAAACATTACTCCCATATTTCGATGGAAATATGCCTTGCTCCTATATTCGACGGGAGGACGCCTTGCTCCCATATTTTGATGGAAAGACACCTTATTTATGTTGATGAATTCAAATACGGTTGACTCCACATAAGCAAAGTGAAGTGCCTAACTCTCAATCATATGGTATCTAACTCCCATTAATCGATGAACACGTCAACTGCCCTATTTTTGTATGAAATAGAGTAACGACTTCTAGAAGGTAGAATGTGAATGACGATGATAAAATAAACTAAAATCAATAATTTCCAGCAAAATGCCAAAGAAGGATGAAAATTGTTTGATTTAATTAGACTGTAGATCATGCAGTGGATACAATCTATTCTAAACATGTCTGAATTATCTTAATTTGGTGTGTAGTTATTATAATCATGTCTGTAGTAAAAAATTTATTGTAACAAAGAAGCTTGTGCAATATATAAATGCACAGGATTTCTCTAAAGGAGGAGAAAATTAGAGAAGAACCAGACTATACTGTAATTTATTTTTTACAATAAAAATCATTCTAAGTTCTCTTGTTTGAATTTTGACACACGTAATTAACTGGATGAAATATGCTAGAGCCTAGGTCCACTCCTTGCCAGTATTCCTTCCCTCTCCTTTACTTTTTTGTAATTTCATTTTAGTTCTATTTTTATTTTTCTTGCATTTTATTACTTTTTGCAATTTGATTTATTTACTACTTTCTTAAATTTTTGCAAGTGTGGTATGATTTTATTTCTTGCAATTTATTTTATGAATATTAAGTGGCTTGGATTGGATTAATGCTATACAACACCCCCCAAACTGTAGATTTTAGTGGACTCATCTCAATGGTATTGTAGTTAACCTTTATCTGGTACTTTGCAAGTTTACGAGCATCCCTAGGTTGACAATTAATTGAAAGGATTGTGACATAATAAATAGAATTTAACCAATGTTCTTGCCCCAACAGTCCTCAACAAGAGCACTAACCATAAATAAGTAGTGCTTTAGAGAAATGTTATAGTGATAAAGTGGTGTATTCACTTGCAAGGTGATAAAATAAATAATGGGAGAATTGAGTATGGAAAGGGTTATCTTAAACCATTTAATTTTCTACAATCTTATCAAGAATATAAACAAACTTAATCCTCTAACTTGGTTAGTGGGTAGATGGTCCTAGGAGGCTATCTATGGTTTAAACCTTAAGGCCTACTTATCTGACCTAGTTGTGCTCAAACCTAAGTATCCATTAGCCAATGCTGGTGTTAACTCTCCAATGTCCATCTTACCCCCATGAGGTGCATATTTCTCCATGAAGTAAAGTGAGAATTGAGTACCTTGAGAAAGAAGATATTTCACAAAAGTTTATAATAAAGAGATAATAGTAATGGATTGAAGGCCTACCTTAGACAAACCCCTTATATAATCAAGATGAAAAACAAAACCAAAATAAATATGGGAAGAAAAATGTATTGAATCACTAGGGTAAATTGGATGGTTAGATGACATATGTGATTGTGCATTAGTATTCTAGATGACAAAGTGTTCTAGGAATATAAGGCTTAGTGAGGGGATAGTGGGATCCTCACTTTAAATTTTTATTTGATGAGTTTGTAGATTTAAGTATATCAAGTCTTATGGTAGTAGGAATGTAATATTTTCATAGTTTATTTGTTTAATCAATTGTCTTGATTTAGATTCAATCACAATGGAGTTAGAATAGGTTTTAAAATATTTGTGAAAATTTTTATTTTATTGTTTGATTTCATTAACTAGAATTCAATACCCCTTGGATAAACTCCCCTAGAGTATTACTAATATCTTTTGAAAACCTTCTTATTGATAAGTTGATATAAAAGTCCACAAAATTGTGACCCACACTAGAATCCCTTCAAAAGTTTCTATTTTTATAAAAAATTATTCTATGGTTATACAAGCCAACCTGCCCCATAAAACCATGGGCTACCACCAATTATGTTATCCTTTATTTTTGAACTAGAGAAGACAATGGGATAATTCCTTTGGAAAGATATTTTATTAAATAATGTAAACTCAATCTTCCCTTCATTTTGACCTATTTTTAAATCTCCAAAAACAACTTGAACAATATCTATTGAACCTATATATTAAACATATATTTTTAAAAGCTATTAGATCATGTCAGGTCTCTAATTTAATTAATCATTAAAATTATACATTAAACTTGAAAAATATTCATTGAAATTTTATATTAAACATCTATGATAGCTACTTTATTGAGTCATTTGTCATTCAAATAGGGATTACCATTAAAATTTTTATTTCTTTTGTTCTTGGTTGACAAAAAAATTACTTCCTCCAACTAGGACATCCTTACTTTCAACTAAAAAATCTTTAAATAATAATTATTCCTTCCTATTCAACTTCCCTCGTGAGATCCTTCATTCTCTTTATTTCTCCAATGATTTAAAGTAAGAACTTTGACAGTGAGACTTATCTTTTGCTTGAGCTTGCTACTTGTTATCTGAGTGTTCATAATTTATAGTTATATAATGCAATAAAATTTTTCCATGAAAATATGTATTTCTAAATACAAATTTTGACATACTATACTAAGTTTAGTGATAAAGTGAGGCTTCCATTAAATATTAATTATTTTGATGTTCAAATATAATAGAAATTTTCTTAGCAACTTGGACTAAAGGTATCTGATTTTTTTTTATTTTGTTAAAGATATTAACTTTGTATCTTGTTGCTAAAATGGATAATCTTCCTTGGAGATAACTTATATTGAAGTCACTATAGACATAACAATCCTATTTATGTTATTTGCAAATAATTGACTCAAAAAAACTCGGGTTTTACAGTGAAGGCGTGGGTCCTAGAAGGTTCAAAGTTTGAATACAAAAGGAGATAGGGTATGTATATTTACTGGATGGTTAGCACAATACAAGCACCTCTCCCATTGGTAATGAACTTTAAAAAGTACTAGATGATTTAATATATGATGTCTCCTCCGATACATAATGAAATTAAAAAATTATGAAATAATTTAATATATAATACTCTCTAACCTTAACAAATTAATTATTTAACATTTTTATGAATAAAATCCATAATATCCCTTTGATATTTAAGAGGACACCCTTAAATTTTTGGAGGGTTTGTTTTAAAGAGACCATTCGTATTTTATTCTATTAATAATTTAAACTCCTTATAATATTGGAGAGTGTAATTAGAGAGAATTTTTTTGGTTGAAGTAAGATGGAAAGTATAACTAGGCACAAATAGCCACCACTCTCCTTATAATTTGAATTTGAGCTTTTTTAACAAGAACTAAAAAACATTAAAAAAACAATTTTTTATTTTTAAAACATAAAATAAATTTTAAAGTTTAAAAAACCTTAAATCATATAAAACAATCTAATGTACAACCTTACCAATAAAGATTTATTTAGAACCTTCTATTTAAAGTTGCAATTGTTTTTGGATAGAAAACTCATGTTGTACAACTTAATATTACCTTTAAATATTAAAAGAAACTTTTATTATTTTTTACAATTATAAAGAGACAACTCTCGGTTTATTTTATTAATAATTTACACCCTTTTAGGTTTTCCGTAGGTGGAAAAAACAAGACTTCCTCCTATAGTTTTTAGTACACAAGCCACGAGATAACATTGTAATTTTGGTATTTTTCCCTAAAATTTGTACGCTAACATGCTCTTTACATTTCTCGAGATTCAAGTTAACCAGCTGACACAAAATCTACTTTTCATCGAGTCCCGCCCTTTACCAAATCGAGAAAGACAATGAGATAATAAATAACTACACTTCTTTCGCCGCACCCAAGTTTCTACGCTGTTTTTTTTTTTTGTTGCAAGAAAAACATTTGCAGTAGCAGTTAGTGCGCTCTGAACAGCCATTCAATATTCCAATTCAATACCTGCTTGCGATTAGAACGTCGACAACCATACCCTTCACTGGACTAGCCAGAGAGTAGTATGTCGTTGTCCGAGAGAACAGTAGGTCCACTTTCCTAACATTCACATCAAACAGTGTTGAAGATTAGGATTAGTGGGGTCCGTGCACAAAGGTTGTCTCGTCTCACATTTAGGAAGGAGTGCCGGCCTGCCAGCCCATGGGATTTTTTTTCAATCCATTTCTTCCGCCGTGAACTCAGAAACCAGAATGTTGTCACGCATTAGCAGAACAAAAGAAGCATGGTAGGGTAATGGGTAGGTAGCTTCTGGAGATTTCGCAATCAGAGCGAGGGAATCAAGCAGGTCGCCTGCTCAGAAATTGCTTTCTGTTTTGTCTGATGCCTCTCTGAAATCTTAGGATACAGGCAGACGACTGCAGGCAGGGAAACAGCGCGTGTACCTTTGGTTTGTACAATGAATTATTATTGTCTTTGGATGATCAGAAGACAATGACAATTCAGGTGTCGGACCCCAACAAAAAATTGTCGTCCTTTGTGTGAAATCAATATCCTCTGTCCAAGTCAATGAATGCAACTTTCCCTCTGCTATCCATTTGATCCTATTGAGGCCCACATACTTAGGGTATATGCCCCACAGGCCCGCAGGTCATTTATGGGTGATGGGGAAAATGCTCACCCACAAGCAGGAGACGTCGTTACTTGATTAAGTTTACGTGATCGGATAAGGAGTGCAGATATGAGAGGTCTTACATCATCTTAAACGTTGTCCTTAATGTAATTATCTGACTGGAAATTGTTTTTCCAGTATTCTAAATAACATAGCAATGCCCCTGTACATTTTTGTGATCAGATTGCTGAAGATTATTCAAATTACTTAAATTAAGATCATCTCTTTTCTATCAACTCAAATTAAGAAATTTCTATCTAGATATATGCCAAGTTGGTATATACTATATGAAGAACCGAAGAGATTTAGTACTCTGCAACAATTGTTCCCCTCTACGTCGATACGTTCAGAACCAGACAATTTGAAACAAACAAAAAAACAAAGGGATTGTACTGCCTCCTGGTATCCCGGCCAGCCATAAAGAATAGATGAGCAAAACAAATCTTGGTCACATGCAATTGCAATAAAACAAAAAATAAAAGAGAACAATAAAACAATCTATCTTTTCATTGATGTTATCAATGGCGATCCATGACAAGAATAATTGCTGAAGCTTCTCCACGAATCCATGTACAGGGGGGTCCCCGACCTACCAGAAAGGAGCAATCTTGTCCTAACGTACACAGATATTCCACCTTGTTGTGGCCCCGTGGGCTTCTTATTCTTTACCCTCAGTCCGTAGGGCATGATCTGTGAATCTCTTTTCAGCTAAGCCTGTTCAAGCAAAATATATCAATTAAATTTATGGATGTAGTACGTCTATTCTATTTACGAAGGATCAGGTACCTCCGCAAGGCTTGCAGAGCCGTGCGTGAAAAAGATTGTCGCAGAACAGAAAAGCGTTGGAAATTTTCCACGCGATCGGATTGCAGAGGCGTCCGTCCACTTTCCAGTTCCATAACGTTGACAGAACAATCACGGAGCACCCGAATTTCTGCAGGGAAAATAAGCCGTGGAATCGGCCGTGTAATCGCTGTCGGGAAAGCTGTTGTGGCAGGGAGACGGCCCGGAGGGCGCAACGGGGCCTTTGGGCAGCATCTCGTACGTCATATTAAATGGGCCATGCAGGTCCACCTCAAGATTTTCTTGGCTGCTGTCCTGGGATTCGATGCCGCGACCGCTTGGCTCAGAATGTCTGTCACTCCACGAATTCTTGACCTCATACGACGGAAAATACCTAGCCGAAACGAGCGAAATGCACAGAAAAACAGTTACGATGCCGCAGAAATTCGTTGTGGCATTGAACTGGACTGCCATGTTCTGTGATCTCGAATGCCCTGACAGGTTCCAGAGCAAATAAATGCTTCAATTCCCATATAACTTGTTAACGGCGCTTTAAATGGAGGGTTTCAACTTTCAACTACTCGGCGGCATACGCCCACCGTCACAGCCGTGGGTGCACACCATCTAGCCTCCTCCACCTCCCCGTCTTTCGCCTTCTCTTCTTCCAACAAATTATTGCATTAAAAGTCAAGACATTCTCTCCTAACAATGAGCCAGATTTCAGGCGTTCCATTCATTATAATACACATCATAGTTGACTTGGACAGAACAGAAAAGTCTCTCCAGCCCCTCAACACCAAAACTGTGGATGCTATAAATTCTGACTGGTCTGCTATTACTTTTGTTATTGGGAGTAGGTAAAATGTCGGCACCTCGCTCCTATTCAAAACGTTGGCTCACCCTACTAAACTTCAACATGTTCCATCTAGTGCTTCCTTCCAAATCTTCTTAAATCAATTTCCGCTACATTTAGCCGGGACAGGGGAATATTAGACCGATTTCCTCCCGTTTTAATCTGTTTTGTCAAATTTTTCCCACCGACAGACAGACGGAGAGAATCCATAAGTCAACCTCTACAGTGCTGTATGTTTGTCCTGTGACCTGCCACAATAAATGAATGTCTTGGCTAGTTAGTTATAGCTTTGTTTTCTTCGATTCTCTCGTCTTTTAAAAATTATCTAACGTGCACCGCAATTTAAGAAAAAAAGAACGAAAAGACAGCCACGGCCTTCAAATTTGGATCCGTCGTATAGACTTTTGAATTTACACATTCAAGTCTATCTCTGCAAGTCAATTCTTACTCTGGTCAATCCTCCTACCGTGCGCAATTTTAGAATTTTGCGTCGCCTTCGATTTCAATGGGCATACTTCTTCAAAGAAAAGGGTAAAAGTCGAATGAAATATATGCCCTGTTTTGTAGTTTTCTTCCACTTGGATATCACGTTTCAGACATTTTTTTCAGTTGATTCCATAACTTGGGGGCCGAAATTCTTTGCACGAGTTCCTTAATTGAATTTAATAAAGTCTGATTTTGATTCAAAGGGGCTTTTATCTTTATTTTTATCTCTTTGTTGTGCAATCGAAGTCATCACGGTCACTGGGAATACCAAAATCAACCCGCCAAAGTCCTGCGCATGATGTATTTGAATAAGAAAATATATGATAGTGGCAGCTACAGTAATTTTATGTGGAAAACCGGAACTGCAGTCACTTTCGCTTTGAATGTTTGCAATGCAGATAAATTTTACTAAGATCGAATTGCAAATATATTAGTTCAACTTTAAATTAAGGAAATCTTAATCCGTCGTTTGCTGCACGGTGAAAAAGCGCGACATGGTAGTTATTAGTGAGTCGCATCAACTCCATGCAAGGATTAAATTAAATTTCACTCCATGCAAGGATTAAATTAAAATTCACTCCACGACAAGGTGTCGGTCTTCTGAGCTACATTGGCCGGGGAATAGAGTGTCTGCAATTACTTACAAATATAAATATTGATCATGCTCAGTTCAATATGGAGAATAGATCATGACAAAGAATGACGTAATACTGACTACATTACATTGGTAAAGGCTAAAGGTAAGACTTTAGATAAAGGCTATGGTTTTAGGGTAGGACTTTAGAATCCTGAAAAGAGATTTAAAGTTTGAATTTAGTGAAATTTGTAAGTTAATTAGGTTGAAAAGAAATTTAAGATTTGAATTGAAGGAATAGTTTAAAAAATTTAAATTTAAATTTAATAAAATAATAGTATATATTATATTTTATTAACTAAATTTTAGTTAAATAAACATTTTTATGTATCATCTGGTCTTATGAGAATTGAGACAGACATATTAGACCTCTTTCAGTGCCGGTTTGAAAATTCAAATGACATCGTTAGAAATTATAGTAATGTTCATGCTGCCAGGTGTTTCCAGATAATGTGTCAAATCTTGAAATAACGATCGAAAATGTGTCACGTGTAAAGTGATCCAATTACTTATCTAAACACATGCTTTTATTTTATTTTTATTTTTGTATACATAAGAAAAGCATTAGTGTTATTTATAGTGTTTTTTATTATCAAGTAGATTTAAATTTTTGGAGTTGTTTTTAATAACACTTATTTTATTTAGAAAGAAGTATTCAAGATTGAGTTTTTGTCAGATTTAAGAATAATATTACTTTTATCTAACATGCTGTAATTTAAACTACTACCTTTTCAAACAAACATATTCCAAATTTTAAACTTAATTTTTTTTTTTTAAACTCTAAAACTTACCTACCCAATACCTCCACTAGCTTTGGAAGATACCGAATTGCAAGGTTGATGGCCATGTATTAGAACTTGAACTATTGGGAGAATGGTCGGCTGCAGGACAACTCTTTGAGGTTCAAATAATGGTTTACTTTTTAATATGAAATAGATTTTTAATATGAAATAGATTTAATAGGATAAAAGATTTTTCGGTAATAAAATTAACGTTTATTATATTTAAATATTTCCATTCACGTGGCAATCCATTTTAGATTTCTGAATATTATACCCATTGAAAAGGATGCATGTGAACGGCACGCTGTGTCAAATATATAAAGTCTCAGTCACGATACAGCATTACTTTAGAATGTATATCGTATGTTCGAAATTGTCCGTTTTGTATCACTTGATTTTGGATGATTAAATTTAAATCAGCGTTTAAAGTGATCGGCATTTTTACATCCATCATGTACTTACAAGCTAAAGACAAGAAGACGATGGGGATTTTCCTTGTCGTTTAATTATTGGCTCGACAGTATCATGTAAAAAATAATATCGGATTAGGAATTTCAACCTTTTCATTAGTGTGAAGGGATCAAGGTTACAAGAATTTTGTTAGGCAAAAGCATAGCATACCCATAGATACATATTCATCTAATAGTATCTATAACACAATTATATTTAGTTTATAACATGAAATAAGTAAAAGTCAAACCTACTATCATTTGTTTAAGAAAAGCATATAAATGTAAAGAAACTAGTTTGTGAAATAAGTTAATATTAATTTTTAATTGATTATATAGAATTGAAATGAAGTTTACTTATATTTTATTATGAAAATATGGTGGTGTAACAAGCTTGACAATTATACATGATGATGTAACAAGCTTGACAATTATGCATGTATCATTTGATAAGATTTGAACCTTGGTCTCTCCCTTGAACATTAATTATGATATACAATCAATTATAATTAATATAACAACAATTTAAATATGTTCCTTACTATAAGTTTGTCATTACCTTTTAAAATCTAATTTTAAATTTACAAGATTATTAGATAATAAAAAATACATGTTATTTACTTTAAGGTGGAAAAATATCTTCCAAAAATAGTATGTTCATATTGGTCTATCAATTCTAAATAATACACAAACTTATATTTTACAATGCAGACTCATATTAGGATCTATTAGAAATGTTTGTAGTCCCATTGAACATGTTTGTCTACAAGAAGACTATAGTTAAAAAATAACTTTTAAAACTATCATAACATAAAAATAAGTTTAGCTTTCATAACAATTAAGCATTACTATATAAAGAGATTAGCTTGGCCAAATCATAATTAACAATATATAAATTTGGGAAGAGGTAGTGTTAAGTATTTCTTTGCATCTAGATTCTAACTATAGGTCTTATTTAGGTCTGATGTGTAGATCAATTGGTTCGACCAAACCCCGTAAGGGGGACGAAGGTCCAAGGTTCAAATCTCGGGCTTTATCATACTGAATGGTTATCCCTTTCCTGGTGCTTTCAGCGGTGTAAAAGGTTTAAAGTGATTGTGGCATGGTAGTTATAGAGGCGGACTGTGCGAAAAACTATGTGGTGGATTTCGGGGTAGACAACGCAGAATACTATGGTAGCAATAAAATTCAGACATCCTACCCGTATTTGTGGTGGCTACCGATTTGACCATGTAAATTCAAAAAAAAAATTATAGGTCTTATTTAATAATTGCTTTAATAATTATATTATGCTTATTAAGGTTTATATCAAAGTAAAATGCTTTAAAAAATTCATGTTCATGTTATATACAATATGGAATCAATGAAATAAGCATATGCGTAAGTATTTAAACTAGCCAAGAATATTCATTCTCAATTTTGTATGATGTATTTAAATCATGTATGTTATTTACATTATTATACTATTTATATATATTTGAGATACATGTTTATCAAAATATTCATAACTAGGTGTTGGAACAATTTATTGGATCCATAGGATTTGATTATCATGCTACAAGAAATCATTTGAAACCAACGAGCTATTACAAACTCTGGTCAACCTGCCTCTTTATTCTGATAAAAGATATATTGCTAAAGAAAAAGACCATAATGGGTAAGGAAACCCCAGTGATAAACTTAAGATATTGCAAGTTTAAGCACTCCATATTTTAATTATACTCTACTTATATTAAAATGACCAAGAAAATAAAACAACTCTTATTATGCCTTATGTATACTGGTGCCTCGATTCATTGGGCTATTATAGCAATTTTAACTACGTTTTCAAATGAACAGAGAGAAGGGGGAAGAGAAGAAATTAGATCTATTAAACTCATTCGAATATCGTAACAAATTTAACAGTTTAACCAACAAAAGAAACATTCATAACACATTCAAATAATGTAATCCATTATGAAGCAACACATAGAACCAAGACAAGGAATTGAAAGAAATGAGATCCATAATTATATTAACTTTCAATGACTATTATATGCAAAGTTTGTAGAAAGCCATTTAACTCTGTTAAAAATGTATTAATACAATGAATAAGTTCTATTCAAATAATGTAATAGAATCCTTCTACTCTCCTTGTTATGATCTGGTAACAACTTAGTCTATGAATATCAGGCTCAATAGATCTGGAAATAATCTCAGCTTCTTGAGCAGTATTCTATAAAAACTTGCACAACAAAGGGGAAGAATGAGGGATGAAAAAGAAAATAAATATAAAAGGGGATACAACAACACAACTCATAGGGCACTCAAGTATACCTCTTAGCAAAATTTGCTATCTCTAAAGCTTGATGTAGATTTTGATCGCAGCTGATGTCTTTATAGCTCCAGACTCTTGACTTTATTATTTTTAGTCCCATCTAGACCTTACACTTGTCATCCTTAGGATTGATCTTCCAAAAACCTATACAGTTGTCTTCCATTGTCTCCTTTTGCTTATACTATACACTCTACTAGGACTTTTTAATTCAACTATTTAACTAGTTATATCAGTGCCTGAAGAGTTCTCTTTCTTTGTTCCTACTTCATTTTTTGCCTGGTTTCCTACTTTTGAAGTCTCCTCCATTTGAGTAATATTTATTTCTTCCCCTAGAGGTATTTTTAGCATCAATTATAGATCGCATATTTTGGTTTCTTTATTTTTCTTGATCTGTTGAAGCCTTATGATTTATTTTTCAATAAGCTCCCAAGCATCAGTATTAAAGGTTACAACAAACCTCAATACATTCATCTCTTGCAAGATTCTATTTTTTTGTATGCTAATGAAAACTTTATTCTTCTCATACTAGGTAACAAGAGAATCCACAATATTGACCAAGATAGTAGTTTGTCTAGCCATTCCTTTATCATCATCAGGTTCATAGTCAAACCCTTCAACCTTATTCATCAGGAGATCTAAAAATACTAGTAGTTTCCAAGAACTCTTCTAATGATAACCCAATATCTTCCAGCTTCTCTTATATCATTTATCGAACTAAGCATTTTTGTAGCATCATTGTACCACCTTCCTCTATTTACTTCAAACATTATCGCTTTCATGAATTCAATATTATTTTTTACCTTAGAGCCATCTTTTAAGATCACTTCTTTACTCTGCATTTCTTCAAAATATTCTACCATCATGTGGAGAGTGGGATGGATGACTTCTAAGTCTTGTTCTTTCTAATATAGCAATCTTTTCATTTCTTTGGTAATGAATTGGATCACTCTAATTTTTTTGAATATATCTGTGATCCCATCAATCCTGTCCTATATCTTAAATGATATTTTTTTATTATTTTAGACAAACAAACTACATAGTCTATTTCTTTCATAGCTGGAGGGGGTTGTACTAGTGTGGCGGTTGCCTTAGGTAACTATTCTTTCAAAATGTTAATTAAGCCTTGCATTTCAACCTTTTCCTTATCCTCTGTCTCCAATTGGCTCCTTAATTCTTTAGTCCTCTAGTGCAGGTGGTCTATAGTTCGTTCATTCATAGCTTTATTCATCCTAACCATTTCATCTTCTTTGTCATGCATCAAATTTTTCCCTATTTCATCTTCAACTGTGAGAACAAAAGGTTCTTGTGGAGCGGGTATGGTTATTTTTGTCATAGATGCTCTAGACATGTCTTCCTCTAACCTTGAAGTAGGACTTTCTTCCATGCCACCTATTCTTGCTATTATCTATAGTTCTTTCTCGCTGGCCACACTAAAAATTGTTTCTTCTTCTACCCTCTCTAGTGTAACTCTTGTTGAAGTTAGAGCCAGCTTAGACTTCTTTGCTTCAAGGGCAGACACAAATTCTTGTCGTTTAACTCTGTGTTCTCTTAAGAGGTCCCCGAAACTACCTACTCTCCTCATTCATTTGTACCACTAATGGAACCTGTATTTCTATGTTGTTGATTTTCAGTGAACTAGGGATGGCCCACGGGGCTAACTTTTTCACACTAGTAAGAGCCAAAAGTTGGTCAAAAATAGGGGCTACAACCTATTTTTCTAGAATTGCCAATTCCTTGGAAGGCTCTGTAGCAATTTCTTTTCCTTTCTTTTTATGAAGCCTTGTAAGATTTTCTTGTGAAGTGTCGAGCGTTGTTTCTATACTAAGTTGATGGCTTTTTGGGACTTGAATCTAGTGTTCCACTATATATATATTTTTAAAGCAAAAAACCCCTTGCGGGGCTGCCTTGGTCTGAGATATCACGAACAGGGGGTTCTACACTGTCAAAGTCACCCGAGAGTCGCACGCGACCCTGCCCGCACCAACATTATCAATTGGATTTTGGATACCCAATTCAAATTTTTTGTTAGGGTGGATATTTGAACATGGGACCTCTCTTGGAGGATTGCCCTCTCCTCTCCAACTCATCTACAACACCTGGGTATTTCACTATATTTGTTGTGCTCACTGTAATCTCCATTTTTTCAATACCCTGCTCTTCTATAATTTCCAATATAGGATCTTGTCAGATTGCTCGAGTGGGAGTATGTTAGGATCCTATCCTAACGCCATTTTGTAATTCTCATTTACTTATGTAATGACCCACTCCCAACATGGGGGATCCCATTATAATGTTATTTTGTAATACTTTGTAATGTATGTGGCAAGTAAGGTGCCTAGCCAAGTGGTGCCATCTCATGTAACCATTTTTATCAAGATTGTAACCGATGTTTGGTAGGAGATTCTAGCTCGAGTGGCATTTTGCATGTAAGCCAACTCTTGAGCCTTTAGGTAGGGTTGCATGAAGTTTTTCTTTAAAAGATATGAAGCCATGTACGAATTCATATTTTTGCAAGCTAATGAAATATTGAAGGAGGTTGCCCCCTCGAAGAGGCCCGTGATTCTGTGTTATTGTGAGATTGTTCCATTTTTGCATTTAATTTTTGCATAGTGTTATTGAGTTACTTGATGTATTTGAGTTATTTTTTAGTATTTTGTGTGAGTGTGCTTTATTTTAATAGTAAGATCCTAACAAGTGGTATCAGAGCACTTTCCAAGGCTGAGTTCTACTGCAACTGAGATGATTTTTGCCATCCATTCAACCTGTTAGGTATAATTTTTTATGTGTTTTTCGTTTCTATTTTTCCCTTTATTAAAAAAAATCCAAAAAATACAGTCTTTTTTTTTGGCCAAAAAAACTAGAAAACACAAAAAAAATTATAGTCTCTTTTTTAGTAGTTGTGTAGGTTAGAAACCCTATGTCGAGGGTTTTAAAATATCATGAAGGAGCTATCATTATTGGCTAAGCTAGATAGCCCATAAAGCATCTAGTGAAGTGAGGGGTGATCAGGCTCCAATACCTAGGCCTTAGACAACACTCACGCATGGACTTGAGCTCCCACGCATCTTCGGGTGTATCGAGAGACAATCTAGGCTTCAACAAAATTTTATCCATTAGGAAGCTTTTTGGCCTTGTATTATCCATAGTCCATGGGACACAACATCCCGGATGATCACCCTCCCATACTGTCAGAGAGGTAGATAGTGTGCTCAAGGGTATGTGTGGAATCCTCCTTGGGTAGTGGCCTAAAATATTGGTTTGAGCACTATTGTTCATCACTACGGTATAACAGAGGGCCTATGGGTATTACATACTCCCTTACTTAGCATACCCTAGTTCTAAAAAACACAACTTCCACCTACAAATCAACACCATCCCTATTCTGCTAACCTGCATTCACAACCCCAAAAGTGAGCATACGGAGAAGGCATTCCTTATCATAGAAAACAAACTTGCATGCACCAACAATCAGGATAGATTTTGTAAGTGTCTACAATAGCCCATGGTCAGAGATAGAATAGTCAGGATAGTGACAATAATAGTCTAGTCAGTAATAGTGATAGTTAGGTCGATAGTAATAGCCCTCTATAATAGTCAAGAATTATAGACTTCCAATGTCAAAAATAGAACTATTAGTGTCAGAGAATCCCTAGGGTCAGTGATAGGAACCGTGTCAGTAACCATAGTACAGGTGATAGGGGAAGAGATAGGATAGTGATAGGGTGGTCAAGGGTAGACTACAGGTCAGAGATAGTTGATCTCGGACCCCAAATTTTGAACCGTAACTCCAAATCAGAAATCGACAACACTAGTAGACTCGTCAACACAACAGTATAAAAAAAAGTTTGGGGTGCCCAAATTCAGTGTTGTGGGGTATAGCTCATTGCGACTATTTTTTTGAGCTGATCATTTTGATATACCACACCCAAGCACTTTTTTGGATGCCTTACTAAAAATAGTAACTCTTGAAACCCCACATCTATTTTTAGTAACTTAGTAAAAGAGGGCCCACAATGGTGAGCGGCACTCATGGACAACAAAAGGAGTTAGAACTTACCACAATATTGGTCGACATGCAAAAATCCCTTGACTACTTGACCACTACAAACCACAACATAAGAGAAGATATTCGAGAGCTTCGAACGGATCATGATACCACTAGAATCCACTTAGAAAAACAACTTATAGAGGTGGAGACCCAATTGCAGGGTACTCTCACATCTGAACACCAAGCTGAAAACTCTGAATGAGGTCGAAGAAGGGAAATAGAAGACCGAAGAAGGGAAATAGAAGACACTCACTATGATCATGATCCGACCTTCAAAATGCCTAAATTGGATTTCCCTAAGTTCAGTGGAAAGGATGTCGATGGGTGGTTATGTCGGGTTGATCAATTCTTTAGACTCCACAATGTCCTTGTATATCATCGAGTTCAGATGGCTTCCTTCAACTTAGAATCTGAGGCCTTACACTGGTTCCAATGGCTACGAGCCACTACCCCTGATCTATCTTGGGAGGACTTTGAGTCCCAACTACTCACCCGATTTGGCCCTAGTGACTATGAAGACTTTACAAGAGCATTGACAAAGTTGAAACAAACAACCATAGTTCATGATTACCAGACACAATTTGAGAAATTGGCCAATAAAACTAAGGGCTTGAATGAGGGATTTTTTATGAGTTGTTTCATTAGTGGGTTGAAATATGATCTCCAGGCTGAAGTCAAGATGTTTAAACCCCAAACCATGATGCAGGCTATCAGTTTAGCCCGATTGGCCGAATCTAAACTCTCAGCTCAAAAGTGAACATCAAGATTTTCTCAAGCTCGACCTCCCTTTCCTCCTCGATTCCAAAATAATACTGATAATAAACCTCCTACCCCCAAGCGACTGACTACAGATGAAATGGATGTGCATCACACCCAAGGGCTATGTTATAATTGTGATGAAAATTTTGTGAAGGGGCATAGATGTGCAAATAAGAGATTGTTCTTAATAGATGTAGAGGAACCCGATAGTAGTGACCATAGTGATGAGGAGAGTGACATAGCTGAAGCACCAACTCAATAGGAAGAGGAAACACAAGAACCTCAGGCAAAAATTTTTATCCATGCTCTTGTCGAGATTACCACTCCATAAACCATGAAAGTTGTGGGTTTTTCAAAGGCCAACGCCTTACTATTCTTATTGATTCAGGTAGTACACACAACTTTATTGATCCTCGAGTTGCTAAGCAGGCCAATTGCTATATACACACATGCAATTCATTTGAAGTCATGGTGGAAAATGGAGGCACTTTACCTTGTAAAGGTAAATGTCACAATGTCAAAATAAATATGGGGGATTATGAACTCAAGCAAGACATGTTTACCCTCCAATTGGGAGGATGTGACATTGTGTTAGGAGCTCAATGGTTGGGCACCTTGGGCACTATCTCCTAGAACTTTGTAGAACTATGGATGCAGTTTTCACAACATGGACAAACACACACCCTCCATGGTACCAAAATAGGCCCTACACAAATTATCAGTTCCAATCGTATGGAGAAGTTGTTGAAAAAGTCATCCCATGGGGTCATTGCACAAATATTTTCAATTCAACCAACCACTTCCATAGAGGATCAAATTCCAGTAGATTTGCAACTTGTTCTGACCAAGCACAATGGCATTTTTTCAGAACCAACTACCCTACCACCTCGTCGCTCACATGACCATGCTATTCCACTACTACCAGGTAATGCACCACCCAACATCAGACCGTATCGGTATCCTCATGCTCTCAAGTCTGAAATCGAGAAGATGGTACAAGAATTGCTCAAATCTGGTGTCATTCGACCCAGTACCAACCCTTACTCTTCTCTAGTTTTACTAGTTCTCAAGAAATATGGCTCATGGCGATTGTGTATAGACTACCATGAGCTCAATAAAATTACCATCAAGGATAAATTCCCCATTCCGGTAGTGGATGAATTGTTGGATGAATTACATGGAGCTATGTACTTCTCCAAGTTAGACCTTCATTATGGATAGATACCATCAAATTAGGGTCAAGGATGAGGATATTCCCAAAACTGCTTTTCGTACTCATGAAGGTCACTATGAGTTCTTGGTAATGCCATTTGGTCTGACAAATGCTCCCTCCACATTTCAAAGCCTTATGAACAACATATTTTACCCTCTCCTATGGAAGTTCATCCTGGTTTTCTTTGATGATATCTTGGTTTATAGCCGCTCATGGGAAGAACACCTTATCCATGTGGATCAGACATTACAGTTGTTGGCACAACATCAAATTTTTGCTAAGTGGTCCAAGTGTTCCTTTGGTCTGACTGAAGTGGAGTATCTAGGACACATTATCTCCAAATATGGCATCAAGGTCGACCCCAAGAAGATTCAAGTAGTTTAGGACTGGCCAAAACCTCACACTCTCAAGGGACTTCGGGGATTCTTAGGGCTTACAGGTTATTACCACAAATTTATTCATAATTATGGTAAAATAGTAGCCCCCTCACATCCATGTTAAAGAAGGACTCTTTTACTTGGATGGGGCCCACTAACCAAGCCTTTCTCGAATTGAAGCATGCTATGACCACCACACCAGTTTTAGCCATGCCAAATTTTTCCAAGCCATTCATCATTGAAAGTGATGCTTTCGATCATGGCATTGGGGCAGTGTTGATGCAAGAAGGGAGACCCTTGGCTTTCACTAGTAAGGCACTCTCTGATCATAACTTGGGAAAATCTACATATGCCAAGGAGATGTTGGTAATCTTACATGTCATAACCCATTGGTGACCATATCTCATTGGGTACCATTTCTCCATTAAAACAGACCATCAGAGTCTCAAATACTTCTTAGAACAATGGGTTGCTACCTCGAAACAACAAAAATGGGTTTCTAAACTCATGGGATATGATTATGATATCACCTATAAGAAGGGCAAAGAGAATCTTGTGGTTGATGCTCTCTCTCACCAATTTGAGGCCCTCAATATGTTATGTGCCATTTCCTCACCTATTCCTCAATGGATAGATTCCTTACGATAGGAGGTACTTCAGGATGCAGACTTGAAAGCTTTGGTGGCCTCGCTCCATGATGATCCTACTTCATACCTAGGCTACAATTGGGATGGCCATGACTTGCGTTATCACCAATGCCTTGTTCTTCCTCGCACGTCCCCACTCTATGAGCTTTTCATGAAGGAACTACATACTGCTCCCTCTACAGGCCATTCAAGATTTCTCAAAACATATGAATGCCTTAAGCGCACATTCTTCTAGAAAGGTATGAAATAGGACATCCATGATTTTGTAGCAGCTTGTGATACCTGTCAATGGATGAAAGGTGAAACGGTACATTCTTTAGGTACTCTTCAACCCTTACCCATTCCATATCAGGTTTGGACTGATATTTCCATGGATTTTATAGAAGGGTTACCTAAATCTGGTGGTAAGTCTATTATTCTCATGGTAGTGGATCACCTTTCAAAGTATGCTCATTTTTGTTCCCTTGGCCATCCTTACACAACCTCCACCATTGCCCAAATCTTCCTCAATTCTATTTTTTGCCTTCATGGTATGCCCACCTCCATTGTGTCCGATCGAGACCCAACCTTCACTAGTCATTTTTGGCAAGAATTATTTAAGTTGTAGGGAACTCAACTCAAAATGAGTTCAGCCTACCACCCACAAACGGATGGTCAAACTGAGATTGTCAACAAATGTTTGGAGACCTATCTTCATTGCTTTGCATCAGATCATCCTACTCAATGGGTGAAGTGGCTTCCTTTGGCCGAATGGTGGTACAACACTTCCTATCATACAACAACCAAACTCACCCCTTTTGAGGCCATTTATGGGTGCCCTCCACTCACGCCTTCTTCATACATCCCAGGCAGCTCCAAGGTCCAGGCAGTCGACACTACTCTCAACCAACATACCGATGTTCTTCGCCAGCTAAAGCAGAATTTGGACATGGCCCAGAATCGGATGCGACAATAGGCTGACCAACATCATTCTGAGCGTAGCTTTGATGTGGGTGATATGGTCTTCCTTCGCTTGCAATCATACAAACAATCATCTCTACAACTCCGCAGGTGCCAAAAACTTGCTACAAAATACTATGGACCCTACCAAGTTCTACAATGGATTGGTACCATAGCTTACAAATTGGCTCTTCCGCCCACCTCCAAGCTCCATCCTATTTTCCATGTTTCCTCTCTCAAAAAAATTGTGGGCACACAGGTACAGGTTCAATCAACATTACCAAAATTGGATGAAGAAGGGTCCATATTACTCGAACCTGAACAATTGTTGGATCGTCGGACCCGCACTCTCTACAACCGTACCATCATGGAAGTCCTTGTTCAGTGGCATGGGCTCCAGCCAGAAGATGCTACATGGGAGTCTCTCCATCAGCTCCAACACCAGTTCCCTCATTTTTAGCTTTGAGGACAAAGCTTTTCGAAGGGGAAGGACATGTTAGGATCCTATCCTAATGCCATTTTGTAATTCTCATTTACTTATGTAATGACCCACTCCCAACATGGGGGATCCCATTATAATGTTATTTTGTAATACTTTGTAATGTATGTGGCAAGTAAGGTGCCTAGCCAAGTGGTGCCATCTCATGTAACCATTTTTATCAAGATTGTAACCGATGTTTGGTAGGAGATTCTAGCTCGAGTGGCATTTTGCATGTAAGCCAACTCTTGAGCCTTTAGGTAGGGTTGCATGAAGTTTTAATGACGTAATACTTACTACATTAAATTGGTAAAGGCTAAAGGTAAGTATTTAGATAAATAATATGGTTGTAGGGTAAAACTTGAGAATCATCAAAAGAGATTTAAAGTTTGAATTTAGTGAAATTTGTATGTTATTTACGTTGAAAAAAAAAAAAAAACTTAATATTGTACAAGTAAAATTTGAAACTTAGTTGGGTAAACATTTTTTTTATGTATCATCTGGTCTTATGAGAATTGAGACAGGCATATTAGACCTCTATCGGTGCCGGTTTGAAAATATTCAGCCAAATGACATCGTTAGAAATTAGAAATTATAATAATGTCCATGGTGCCAGGTTTTTCCAAATAATGTGTCAAATCTTGAAATAACAATCGATAAGGTACAGTAATAATTCACGTGTAAAGTGGTCCAATTACTTATCTGAACGCATGTTTTTATTTATTTTTTATTTTTTTATACATAGAAAATCGGTAGATTCAAATTTTTGGGTTGTTTTTAACAAGTTTCATTTCATTGTTATTTGATTTATTATGAGGAGGAGTATTGGTATCGCATAGTTGTAAGGTTTAGGATTGATACCTCTTTTGTCTGACATACATTGGTCAAACTATTACCTTCGCATAAAACAACATACCTCAAAATTTATACTTAATTTTTTTTTAATAAACACCAGACGCTCCAATATCTCCTTTGCAAGGTTGATGGCCATGTATTAGAACTTGAACTATTGGAAGAATGGCCAGCTTCAGGACAACTCAATAATGGCTTATCTCTAATATAAAATAAATTTAAAATTTTTTAATAATAAAATTAATTTATATATATATATATATATATATATATATATATATATATATATATATATATTTCATTCACGTGGCAATCCATTTTAGATTTCTGAATATTATACCCATTGAAAAGGATGCATGTGAACGGCACGCTGTGTCAAATATATAAAGTCTCAGTCACGATACAGCATTACTTTAGAATGTATATCGTATGTTCGAAATTGTCCGTTTTGTATCACTTGATTTTGGATGATTAAATTTAAATGAGCGTTTAAAGTGATCAGCATTTTTACATCCATCATGTACTTACAAGCTAAAGACAAGAAGACGATGGGATTTTCATTGTCGTTTAATTATTGGCTCGACAGTATCATTTAAAAAATAATATCGAATTAGGAATTTCAACCTTTTTATTACTGTGAAGGGGTCAAGGTTACATGAATTCTATCAGGCAAAAGCATAGCATACCCATAGATACATACTCATATAATAGTTTATAACACAATTATATTTAGTTTATAACATGAAATAATTAAAATCAAACCTACTATCATTTGTTTAAAAAAAACATGTAAATGTAAAATAAATTAAAGAAAATTAGTTTGTTAAATAATTCAATATTAATTTTTTAATTGATTATATAGAATTGAAATGAAGTTTACTTTTATTTTATTATGACGGTATGGTGGTGTAACAAGCTTGACAATTATACATGGTGGTGTAAGAGTTTGAATAATATTTTATTATGACGGTATGGTGGTGTAACAGGCTTGACAATTATACATGGTGGTGTAAGAGTTTGACAATTATCCATGTATCACTTGGCAAGATTTAAACTTTATTCTCTGCTTTGAACAATAATTATGATATAAGTCAATTATAATTAATATAAAAACTTTTTAAATATGTTTCTTACTGTAAGTTTGTCATTATATTTTAAAATCTAATTTTAAATTTACAAGATTATTAGATAATAAAAAATATATGTTATTTATTTTAAGGTGGAAAAATATCTTCCAAAAATAGTATGTTCATATTGGTCTATCAATTCTAAATAATACACAAACTTATATTTTACAATGCATACTCATATTAGGATCTATTAGAAATGTTTGTAGTCCCATTGAACATGTTTGTCTACAAGAAGACTATAGTTAAAAAATAACTTTTAAAACTATCATAACATAAAAGTAAGTTTAACTTTCATAACAATTAAGCATTACTATATCAAGAGATTAGCTTGGTCAAATCATTATTAACAATATATAAATTTGGGAAGAGGTAGTGTTAAGTATTTCTTAGAATTAGGTCTTATTTAGGTCTAAGGTGTAGACCGATTGGTTCAACCAACCCCGTAAGGGGGACAGAGGTCCAAGGTTCAAATCTTAGGCCTTGTCAAACTGAACGCTTATCCTTTTCCTGATGCTTTAAGCAGTGTAAAATGTTTTAAATGATTGTGGCATGGTGGTTATAGAGGTGGACTGCACGAAAAACTATGTGGTGGCTTTCAAGGTGGACAACATAGAATATTGTGACATCTATAAAATTTGGACAACCTGCCTACATTCATGGTGGCTATCGATTCCACCACGTAAATTCAAAAAAAAACTATAGGTCTTATTGCTTTAAGAATTATATTGTGCTTATTAAGGTTTATATTAAATATAATCAATAAAATAACCATATGCGTAAGTATTTAAACTTGCCAAGAATATTCATTCTCAATTTTACATGATGTATTTAAATCATGTATGTTATTTACATTATTATGCTATATATATATATATAAAAGATACATGTCCATCAAAATATTCATAACTAAGTACAACTTTGACAAAGATGAATTTACTCCAAGGTGAAACAATCATTACAGGTACTTAAACAAATTTTCTAGTTCTTCATATCATGAGAACTTCCTCCACATTGCATTTATACAAAAAATAATCATAATTGTGAGTATACTTTATTTACCCATCTTAATGTGATTAAGTCTCATCATTGGCCGCATGGCCTTCACCATAAATCCAAGAAAATTGAATACATATTTAATGGAATTATACTTTATTTTTATGTTTTTATCCTATTTGTGAAATTCATGTTTAACTTATTTTTCAAAACGTAATTTTCAAATTCTGAAGAACACAAGCTTATATTGAGAGGGGGGGTTGAACAGTATAAGACCACTTTTTACTTTTCTTTCCCAATCAATATTATGCAATATATCAAATGGCAATATCAACAATAGTAATCAAAGCAATGCACAAATCACCACACACAATAGAGACACCAATTTAACGTGGTTCACCCAATGTGGGCTACTCCACGGAGAAAATATTTCACTAAAATTTTCTCAATAAATCTCTTGGGAATCCTTTCCCTATTACAATATTTATGGACCTCTATCCAAAGGAGACACCAATCCCCTAATCAAGTTCATGGATCTCTATCCATAGGAGAACTCCTTCTCCTCTACTCTAGTTGGTGATCTTCTAGAAGAACTGCTACCTCCACTGCATTGGCTTATGGATCTCTATCCATTAAAGACTCCTGCCCTCACTCAGAAGACCTGTCTTCACTACCCTAGCTAATGGACCTCTATCCACTGGAGACTGATGTCCTCTATACTCTGTCACCTCCAAAGCTTGCTCTCAACTCTATCTCAAATATGTACTAAACACAGTCCTTTGATCTAGCACAAATATGCTCAATATCTATCTCTAATCTGCACTAAACATAGTCCTTCAGTCTAGCACAAATTTTCTCAATATCTATCCTCAAATATACACTAAACATAGTCCTTCGGTCTAGCACAAATCTGCTCAATATCTATCCTCAAATATGCACTAAACATAGTCCTTCGGTCTAGCACAAATCTACTCAATATCTGTCCTCAAATCTACACTAAACATAGTCCTTCGGTCTAGCACAAATATGCTCAATCTCTATCCTCAAATCTGCACTAAACATAGTCCTTCGGTCTAGCACAAATATATCCTCAAGCCTTAACACAAATCTTGATTCAATCACAAATCAACTCTACTAGATCTACCCCAAACCTTAACCCAAGGTTTGAAAAAATCAATCAATCAACTCTGCTCTCAAGTCTTCTCAAAGACTTATCTCAAATCTGCATTGTAATCTTCCACAAAATCTCACACTAATCTATCCACAAGTCCTTTCTAGAACTTGTCCAATATGCTCAACAAGTCTTCACCAAGACTTACCTCAAATCTACTCAACAAGTCCTCACTAGAACTTGTCCAATCTCACATAAACATATAGAGAATTGTTAGAGACTCAATATGCTTCACACTCACAACAATGCTCAATCACTTTCAATATCTCTTGCTTAACCACAGAAACATATAGAGAATGGTTAGAGACTCAATATGTTTCACTCTTGCACAACACTCAATCACTTTCAATATCTCTTCCAAATCAAATCAGAATATAGAACAATTTGTTTCATAGAACTTGAACTATCACTCCAACACTTTCCAATCACTATAGCTCAATCAACTCAACCAATGAAACCAACTTGTTTGCAAAACCCTAAGCAAATGTTTCATCCAATGCTCTCAACAACTCTCACAATGAAACTCAACCTCAACTCAAGATGTTCACAAACCCTAGTTCAAGATAGTTCTCAACTTCACATAACAATGATACTCATGATCTTTCACAAACCCTAGTTCAAGCATATGAAAGCTTACTTCAATATTTCCAACAATGCTTATCAAACAAGGTTTCTAACATCAACTCTCATTCCAAAAAACCAAACTCAACAATGCTTATCAAACAATCCTTTTCACTCCAACTTAGCATTCACAACATCCAACAATATTTCACTCACAAGGAAGATGTGCCCATACCTTTTGTTTGATGAAGAATTGACCTTAAAAACCTGTCTCAATCACAATTACTCTTTTTGCCAATCTCAAGGGTTAGGTAGCAAAACCTTCTCAAAATTTCATTCAATAATTCCCTCACAAATTATTCTCACCATACAAAACACTAGATCTCAATTACACCTTATTACTCCTCTCAAATATTAAACACAATAAGACTTTATTTTAAAATAACATTTAAAACCCTCTAAAGCCTTATCACTCCATTCAACACTTAATCACCAAAATCACAATATAAAAATCAATTTTCATAAACCTTATATCTCCCTAAAATCTTATGCCAAACAACCTTAGGACAAAAATTAAATTTAAAAATTTAAATACCTTTTGCCCTTGGTGGGAATCGAACCCACGTTGCGCTGCCACCAATGCCCTAGCCATGGCTTCAACTACCGCATGAGCTAGGCACTCACCTTGGAAGAAAGGAGTGCCTCATGCGCTATATGCTTCCCTTTGGCACCTAAACAAAAAATGAACACATTGCTTCCTTTGGCACCCAAACCAAAACCTTCACCAAAAACTACCACCGAGATTCGATCGCGGGTCCTCCCGCTTGCCAAAGCCCTAAGTCACAACCGCTTGCCACTAGGCCAACCAGTCGGTTGGTTATGAGGCTTAGAGCCTCACCAATCTTGTCCCTTCATTGGCGCAAACAAGACAAAAACCTTTTGTCTTCTTCCTCGCACGAAAATCATAGAAATCGTAGGCTTAGTGTTATTCGAACGAAGGTAATTTCTTTGCCACCAAGGCACATGGTATTTATACCATTGTGCCACCACCATATTAGACGTCGATGGAGGAATTAATTCATGACGTCGGTGCATTTATTTTTGCCCTCATAACCCTAACTTTAGGGTTAATTAAATTAGATTATAATTTAATTAATAATAAAATTATTATAATTAACTTATAATTAATTTAATAACTATAAAGTTAATTAAATTAAATTACAAATTAATTTATAATGAAATTATTAAAATTAATTTAATTTCTTTAGGTCTTACCATTAGACCTTTAATATTATAATAAAATATTATAATATTATTTTTCTTGGGCCTTCATATTTCTCCTGTAGACCTTATCTGATCACCTTCTTATTTTTGAAACTGACTCTTGACATCCTTCCTCTTGCACTGCTCACTGAAATTGACTCTTGACATCAATGACAACAAATATTGCTCATATTTCCAACAATCTCCCCCTTTGTCATTGATGGCAACCCATTTTCCTTTTACCATTCCTTTTACCTTTTCCTGTTCTACTCCCCCTGAGAAACTACTCCCCTTGACTGAATGCTCTCCCCCTAACTCAAATATCTCCCCCTTTGTCATCAATGGAAAAGGGTCACCTTTGGGGCTCGGGGCTAAGAATGAGACTCTTAGCTTAGCCCCTCCCCCACCTCCTCTTGAGGTGGTTAATTCTGGGGTGGGAGTATTTCTACTCCTAACATGCACTGATATTTACCTTTTTCCACTTTCCTCCTCATCTGATCCTTCTGATTCCTCTAACTATTCATGTTCCTGCTTGTCTCTGGAATTTTTGCTCTACACCACTTTGTTGTATGTCCATAATTATTGCACTTATAACACTTAATGTTGTTATTCCTTGGAGGTGCAAATATCTTGGGATTTCTCCTGGTGAAGCCATATCTATTCCTATCATGAACCCTGCAATTCACTACCTTGTGACCAAACTGATTACAAGAGTAGAAATACCCTTGAAAAAGCTACCTTTTTTGAATTTTCCATATTCATGTCTTTCATGTGTCCTGCACTATGTAGCTTTGTGCCCAAACTTGTGACATGAGAAGCATCATCCATTGAAATTGCCTTGCCTTGACCTCATTGGTCTCTTAGTCTCTTCTACCTTGTGCTACTTTCTATTCCATCTGTTCCTCATTTGTGCATTGTTCCTTTCCTTGTTGAACTTTATGTTGTCCAACTCATCCTTAGAAGTCTCACTCTCTCTTACACTCTCTTCTTCTAAAGTTTCTTCTTCTTTGAAACTTGAGGTTGACTCCTCTCTTTGTTTATTTTGTACCTGTTCAAAACCAAGACCTATCTTGTTTGTTGATTGTCTTTGTACCTTGATAATCTTGTCTATGGTTTTTGAGCTTTTCCCAAACTTGTGTAGCTTATCTTTAGACTCTTTTACTTCCTTCCTTAGTGAAGCTACTTCTTGCTCTAACCTTTCACACTCTAAAACCTTAGCTTCTAACTTCTCTTTGAATCTCCTTGTCTTAGCTATTGAGTTAGTTAGATCCTCTATAAGATTTCCTTTCTCTTCATCACATTCTTGAAATTTAAGCTTGAGTTTTGAGTTTTGCTTTCTTACCTCCTTTAATGCATCAAGGGCATGAATAAGCTCACCCTCAAGATCAACTTCTCCTTTCTCTGATTCTTCCTCTATTTGTTTGCCTTTGAAAACATATTCATTCCTTTTTGACTCCTCTTTTATAGGATCACCTCCTTCTTCTTCTAGTGCCATAAGAAGATTCTCTTTTAGTCCTTCAAGTGTATCTTCATATTCATCATCACTGAAACTAAATCCATTCCTTGTACAACTATCTTCAATATGACCAAAGTTACCACATCTAAAACACTTGAGGATTATTGGTGATCTTTTCCTAACCACTTCTTTTTCTTTTGCCAAAAATAGAACTTCATCTCTATCATTATCTGAGGAACTATCATCACTATCACTTGAGTTCTTACCTGCCTTATCTGCATAGAAACTCTTCTTATGCCTTTGGAAAAAATTCTTTCCTTGTGTACCTTGTCCATCCCTATTTTTCTTTTGGTACTTGTGCTTTCTTGTATCCCTGTTCTTATGATCCTGTTTCTCATCACCACTGCTATTTCCAGCTTCTGGATAATCAAATGCATAGTGACCATATTTTCCACATTTAAAAAATCTAACTGATTTCGTACCTTTATACTTTCTTGAGTCCTTGTTCCTTCTACCATAATTTGCTTCTTCATCACTGGATAACTCATTGCTTGAATATGACTTCTTACCCTTAGTCTTCTTAGTGGCTTTAAATGCTGCTTCTTTCTAGGGAATAGGTTCCTCTTTTATTCTTATCTCAAAAGTTGTGAGAATGCCATGTAATTCATCTCTTGTCAAAAGTTCAATATATTTTACCTCTTCTATAGCTGAAATATTTTCACTAAACCTTTTTGGAAGTGACCTTAGAATCTTATCACACACATCAGGTTCTGTGACTTCAAGCCCAAGTCCTTGCATGGAGTTAACAACCTCATCCACATGAAGTAGATATGCAGAAATTTTTTCCTCATCCTTCATTTTTAGATCTTCAAATGCTCTTTTGAAATTTTGCAACTTGGCCCTTTTGACCTTTTTATCTCCTTCATATATGCCTTGCAACTTATCCCAAATTTCCTTTGCTAATTTGCAATGCATAATCTTTATAAACTTTGTTTCACGCAAGCCCTTTTGAATTGCATTCATTTCTCTTGAATTGTAATGATGTAGAAGCTTACCATATTTATCTATAGGTGGAGTTTCTAGTGGTGTGTATCCATTTTCAACTGCTTCCCACACTTCATTTCCAAGTGCCATTAGATGAAACTTCATCCTTGTGCTCCATAGTGTATAATTGTTCCCATCAAACAATGGTGCTGAATTTCCTGAGGATCCACTCTCGAGAATCCATCCGTGTTCTTGTAAGATTTTCCTTCAAGTTGTTAAACTCTTCCGAAGGAACCCACTCTGATACCAATTGAAGAACACAAGCTTATACTGAGAGGGGGGTGAATAGTATAAGACCACTTTTTACTTTTTTTTTCCCAATAAATATTATGCAATATATCAAATGGAAATATCAACAGCAGTAATCAAAGCAATGCACAAATCACCACACATAATAGAGACACCAATTTAATGTGGTTCACCCAATGTGGGCTACTCCATGGAGAAACTATTTCACTAAAATTTTCTCAAAAAATCTCTTGGGAATCCTTTCCCTATTACAATTTTTATGGACCTCTATCCAAAGGAGACACCAATCCCCTAATCAAGTTCGTGGATCTCTATCCATAGGAGAACTCTTTCTCCTCTGCTCTAGCTGGTGATCTTCTAGAACTACTGCCTCCACTACACTGGATTATGGATCTCTATCCACTGAAGACTCCTACCCTCACTCAGAAGACCTATCCTCACTGCCCTGGATAATGGACCTCTATCCACTGGAGATTGTTGTCCTCTATACTCTGTCACCTCCAAAGCTTACTCTTAGCTCTGTCTCAAATTTATACTAAACATAGTCCTTTGGTCTAGCACAAATCTGCTCAATCTCTATCTTTGATCTATACCAACACAGCCTTTAGTCTAACAAATTTGTCAATTTTATCTTACTGCACTAAACATAATCCTTTTGTCTAGCACAAATCTACTCAATATCTATCCTAAAATATGCACTAAACACAATCCTTCGATCTAGCACAAATCTACTCAATATCTTCCTCAAATCTACATTAAATACAATCCTTTGATCTAGCATAAATCTGCTCAATCTCTATCCTCAAATCTACACCAAAAATAGTCCTTCGGTCTAGCACAAATCTGCTCAATATCTATCCTCAAATCTGCACTAAACACAGTCCTTTATTCTAGCACAAATCTATCCTCAAGCCTTAACACAAAGCTTGATTCAATCACAAATCAACTCTTCTAGATCTGCCCCAAACCTTAACCCAAGGTTTGAACAAATCAATCAATCAACTCTACTCTCAAGTCTTCTCAAAGACTTGTCTCAAATCTGTATTGTAAGCTTCTACAAAATCTCACACCAATCTATCCACAAGTCCTTTCTAGAACTTATCCAATCTTCTCAACAAGTCTTCACCAAGACTTGTCTTAAATATTCTCAACAAGTCCTCACTAGAACTTACCCAATATGCTCATAGAAAAAGTATTGAGAAAAGTTAGGACTCAAATATGCTTCCAACAATGTCCTCACTAGAACTTATCCAATATCACATAAACATATAGAGAATTGTTAGAGACTCAATATGCTTCACACTCACAACAATGCTCAATCACTTTCAAACTCTCTTACTTTACCACAGAAACATATAGAGAATGGTTAGAGACTCAATATGTTTCACTCTTGCACAACACTCAATCACTTTCAATCTCTCTTCCAAATCAAATCATAATATAGAACAATTTATTTCATAGAACTTGAACTATCACTCCAACACTTTTCAATCACTATAGCTCAATAAACTCAACCAATGAAACCAACTTATTTGCAAAACCCTAAGCAAATGTTTCATCCAATGCTCTCAACAAATCTCACAATGAAACTCAACCTCAACTCAATATGTTCACAAACCCTAGTTCAAGATAGTTCTCAACTTCACATAACAATGATACTCATGATATTTCACAAACCCTAGTTCAAGCATATGAAATCTTACTTCAATATTTCCAACAATGCTTATCAAACAAGGTTTCTAACATCAACTCTCATTCCAGAAAACCAAACTCAACAATGCTTATCAAACAATCCTTTTCACTCCAACTTAGCATTCACAACATCCAACAATATTTCACTCACAAGGAATATGCGCCCATACCTTTTTTTTATAAAGAATTGACCTTGAAAACCTATCTCAATCATAATTACTCTTTTTGCCAATCTCAAGGGTTAGGTAGCAAAACCTTCATAAAACTTTATTCAATAATTTTCTCACAAATTATTCTCACCATACAAAAAACTAGATCTCAATTACACCTTATTAATCCTCTCAAATATTAAACAGAAAAGACTTTATTTTAAAATAAAATTTAAAACCTTCTAAAGCCTTATCACTCCATTCAACACTTAATCACAAAAATCACAATATAAAAATCATTTTTCATAAACCTTATATCTCCCTAAAATCTTATGCCAAACAACCTTAGGACAAAAATTAAATTTAAAAATTTAAATACCTTTTGCCCTTGGTGGGAATCGAACCCACGTTGCGCTGCCACCAGAACCCTAGCCGTGGATTCAACTACTACTTGAGCTAGGTGCTCACCTTGGAAGCAAAGAGTGCCTCGTGCGCTATATGCTTCCCTTTGGTGCCTAAACCAAAAATGATCATGTTGCTTCCTTTGGCGTCCAAACCAAAACCTTCACCAAAACTACCATCGAGATTCGATCGCGGGTCCTCCCGCTTACCAAAGCCCTAAGTCATAGCCGCTTGCCACTAGGCCAACCAACTGGTTGGTTATGAGGCTTAGAGCCTCACCACTCTTGTCCCTTCACTGGCACAAACAAGACAAAAACCTTTTGTCTTCTTCCTCGCACGAAAATCATAGAAATCGTAGGCTTAGTGTTATTCGAACAAAGGTAATTTCTTTACCACCAAGGCACATGGTATTTATACCATTGTGCCACCACCATATTAGACGTCGATGGAGGAATTAATTCATGATATCGACGCATTTATTTTTGCCCTCATAACCCTAACTTTAGGGTTAATTAAATTAGATTATAATTTAATTAATAATAAAATTATTATAATTAATTTATAATTAATTTAATAACTATAAAGTTAATAAAATTAATTTATAATGAAATTATTAAAATTAATTTATAATTAATTTAATTTCTTTAGGTCTTACCATTAGACCTTTAATATTATAATAAAATATTATAATATTATTTTTCTTGGGCCTTCATATTTCTCCTATAGACCTTATCTGATCACCTTCTTATTTCTAAAGCTGACTCTTGACATCCTTCCTCTTGCACTGCTCACTAAAACTAACTCTTGAAATCAATGACAACAAATCTTGCTCGTATTTCCAACAAATTCTAGAAGTACAAGTATCTTCTAAAAATAAAAATATTTATCCGTAAAATTATTTGAAAGTGAAGGAAAAGTCGCTATATAGACGAGAAAGTGATGGTGACCATAACTTATGATTTTGACCTCATTTAACTCATATTTTGGTCAAGACACTTGTTAGTAAATTGAAATATTCAATCCATTTCTTAAAATGGAATTTGGTAATGCCATTCAACATTCCACAAATGTACCATAGATTATATCTTTTCACATGCACCTCACCTGCTTAGTTAATGAGGGTGTGTGGGCATAAATCAATCATCATATTTGCTCAAGAAGTTTTTGTGGATTCCATATGACCCTCTTATATACATACTTTTTTTTTTATTCCTTACTTTCACATATATAATGTTTAAATTTTAATTTACTTATTTTTTTGAATTTACATGGTGGAATCAGTAGCCGCCATGAATCCGAGCAGGTTGTCCGGATTTTATGGTCATCACAGTATTTTGTGTTTTCCTCCCCAAAAGTTGTCACACAGTGTTTCACGTAGTTCACCCCTATAACCACCATGCCACAATCATTTTAAACCTTTTACGTTGTTGAAAGCACCAGGGAAGGGACAAGCGTTCAGTCTGATGAGGCCCAAAATTTAAACCTTGGACCTCCGCCCCCCTTACGGGATTTGATAGAACCAATTGGTCTACACCTCGGACCTACAAATCCTAAATATTACTCATAACAATTATCCATATTAATTTATTATATGCAAGGTCACTTGCATATACTTAGAATGTTGTTGTAAATATATTATTTTGTTTGTTTTTTTTGGAGGTTACATTTATTAATATATTATATAATTTTCAAATCCTAAATACTACTCATGTAACAATTATCTATACATATTTATTGTATGTAAGGTCACTTATATATAGAATATTGTAAATTGTTACTTTGTAATTTTTTTTAGAGGGGGCAAATTCTCAATCCCAATACCATGATAATAATAGTACCAAAAAAATAGATTTGGTACCTCTTTTTATTACTTATAATAGAGTAGTGAACTTGATCTTATGATTGAGTAGTTTTCTTAACTCCAACATGTTGTTTAATTATAAATCAATGAGATTTAGATGAGCTACTTATCTCAATTCAACAAACCATATACACATACATAATCACAAAGAAGAGGGATTTTACTACTTATCTACCAAATTTTATATGTGTAATTTTTGGCAATTGAATCGGCCTAGATATAGATTTTCTAATTCTATAGTGCCCTAAACCCACTGCTAAGCATTGAATTTCCGAAGGAAAGAAATGTCCTCCATGACAATCTCCAGTAGGGTTGGTTTCGAAATAAAATAAAATTGCTTTTTTGGGATAAGGGTTAGAGAAGATGGGCAAAAAGAAGGAAATTACTAAAAGGAATGGGAAAAGAGACCAAAATCCTGAAATACAGGGGTGATGGACAGGAAGCATGATACACAACTCTCACTCAAACCAAAATCAATCAAAATAATGAACTTTTAACAGAAATCAACACTAAATCCTCTCACTTGCATAACCTCCAGGGGTATTCTAGAATTAATCCTTTACCAACAGCTAAATCTAGAAATAGAATTCAAATTGTATGACAGAGTGACCAACTTAATAGAAATAACATGATAGAAGATATACATAAAGACAGAAGATTTAAGACCGAAACTAGAATTTCGTGTTTTAGAAGCAGATTTCAAGATATACAGCTACTTTTCTAACAAATATTATTCATCTTTAGCTACAGATAAAATTCTAGTTTTTATAGAGGATTTTTCCCCTCAAAACATTAATGCCCAACCACTTCTATGATGGTGGTAGGTAGAATTGATCTAAAATTGACTTAACAAATTAAATTTGATTAGCATTGAATCCAGAAGGTTCCCCTAATCCCCCATGATTGGACAGCTCAAAGCGTAGCTTCAGGGTCGGTTGAGCAGTTAATGATGGTTGTTGGTAGCTTTCACTATGTTTGGGGCCTTCCTGGAGTTCTGCTCCATAACTAGAGCAAAATTACTTTTGCTCCAGAAGTGGATCGAAAGCATACCTTTGCCTCGCTTGGATCCTTCTTCACTTTTTGTCCAACTTTCACTCCTCTTGTGGAGCGAAGATGCTTTCGTGCCATAAGTGGAGCAAAACCACCCTTTGGATTTACACTTAAGATGATCATCCATTTTCTTGAGTTTTGCTCCACTAGTGGAGCAACAGATATTTTCACTCCAATGGTGGAGTGACAGAAATTTGGACCATAACTTTGACTTTCCTACGCTTTGACTTTCATGACTTTCAAGAAGGAGCTTTCGCTCCCTAAGTGGAGCAAAATTCTGGTCAATGTGCACACTTAATTCTTTTGGGGGGCTTTCGCTCCACATGGAGTGAAAGCACTTCGTGCCTTGACCAAGACTTAGTCATTTGCTCCCCTTTCATTTAATAGGAACTTTCGCTCCACACTTGGGAGCGAAAACACTTTTGCTCCACCAGTGGAGCGAAAGTACCCCTTACTTGCATTTAAAAGTGGAAGCATTCTTTGAAAATTATCTAAGTTTCTAGAAACTATCACCACATCTAAAGAATAAAATGAACTTGCAAAAACTAGACTTAAGTAGAAAATTTATCCACAACATCACCCCATGCTAAAATGTTTACAATTTTACATGCAAAACGATAGGAATTGCACAGAAAAACTAGAGAAACCATGGGATTCAAAAGAAAACAATTCTGAGTAAAAAATAGACAACTAGTGAAAACACAACAAACATAACATCTTAACCATTTTTTATGGAAAAAGAGAAGTTTTACAATGGTTAACTCCTAAAACTGCATATGATTTAGATTTTATAAAATATGGTAGAAATTCCAACATCTCTGGCGGCTCCTGAGGTATTGAGCCTGCCTCAATGCAAATATCCCAGGCCTTATCCTTGGGTTGCAGAGTCATATTCACTTTCAGCATCCTCGAACTACTCATCGTTGCTTCCTAGTACCTCCTCAAGTTGGTCCTTCTCCTCTTCATATTCTTGCTTACCTTATGCTTCCTCCTCTTTTTCTTGCTCGCCTTCTATCTCCTCCTCGAGATCTAGCTCACACTACTAGGGGAGAAATATTTCCATAGAGCTCTTCAAAACATGTTCATATACTACAGAAGCATTGACCTAGTGGTCGAGGTAAAAGGTTGGCTACTTTTGGAGCTCCTTGATTAGGTAGTAAAAAGTCTCAATTCACTCAATATTAGCAAGATCCAGCCTTAGGTTGAATTTTTGCAAGAAATACTTGATAGTGGCATACTTGTAAGGCATCACCTGCGCATATAAAATTGGATCCTCCCAAGCATCAACTCCTAAGGTGTTATTTATGAATTCCACCCATTTTGGCCTTAACTCCTCGAGTGGTGGAATGTCTACCTCATTTTTTATGAAGTTGGGAATGCTAATTTGCATGAGGGAATTAAAATATTGTAGCGAACCATCTTTATCCTACTTGAGGATGTTTGAGAGCCTACCAGCTTCTTTGGTTAGCTCAAGCTTTATAAATAAAGAGCGTAGGATCATCTTCATTGTTGCCCAGGATCGAGCCAGGGGGCTCGTGGGAGTAAGGTGGGCATCCACACTCTCAAGTTTTTGCAGTTACGTGGCTAAGTCGAGCCAAAGATCAACGTCTTCCTGAGCAGCTTTTAAAATGAAGCTACCAGTGGTAACTACCTCTTGCGCCTCTCTATAAAAGGTTAATATTGTGACTCCCCATGCAACTCTCATAGAGAAATATGTCAAGAACTGTAGGCGCATCTCCTTGATGCATTCCCTAGAGAATGTGATAGGTTGTGATGTCTTCTTTGCTAACTTGGCCTATAACTGTTGGATCTAAATGGTTAATGTTTGCACTTGTTGGTTTGCTTGGGTACGTATCTTGGAATATTGATCGTGTGCATTGGTATGCTCATCGACCTCTGCCTCTAGAAAAACCACATGTTGCCTCAACTACATGGCTTAAGACTCAAGAATTTCAAGCTGCCTCATCACCGTCGCCAAGGCCTACTTGAGATCAAAGTTCTTTTCCTATTCTTTGAATAAGTGCTCCTTGTAGTGTTCTTCATGAAAGTAAACAAAGCCCATTTCTACTGCAATGTTACCCATTTTCTATGTCATGTTGATTTTTGTTACATCCTCCATGGTATGGCAGTAAGTGTAATCAGTCGGGGTCATCTCCCCAAGGGCTTCTGAACCATTGGTATTTTCTCTATCGTGTGAATCTCTATATTTTCTATATTGATAATGGATGCCTTCTCGACTTGCACCAGAGTCTACACTTCCTTCTTCCTACAGTCCCTCGACCAACATGATGAACTGTAATGCACCTTGTGAATGCTCTCCACAGGTACAAGATGTTGTATCATATCCAACTTAGCTTCGAGTGGCTCCTAAACTCTAGGGATGGGCGTATAAGGAAATGGATACCACTATGGCTCAAGTTTAGATAGAACACAAGAAATAGGAGGGGAAGCGACTATGCTAACCCTCAAGGGTGCTTGAGTCTGGATAGCAACTATGAATATGGTGGGTCTAGGCATCAAGATATTGGATGCAATTGATGCCATGATAGCAGAGGGTGGTGAAAGGGAAAATGGGTTTAACTCTATGATGGTAGAAATATCGATGATAGGGTCTTTCAAAATAGAGAAGGAAAGGCTGATAGGCACATAGACTATGAAAGAATTAATGCACATCATAAAGAACGTGAACACAGTTGAGGATGATGAAAGGGTTGGGAAAACCAAAATGCCAATAATTATGGGATGGGGCGGCAAAAGAGAAAAATAAGTAGTGACTAGGGTTTCAGGAATTGAGTAAAATACTGCTATAGAGAGGGAAGAAGAAAGAGATAAGAGTGAATGTGTACTTTTGGGCTCCATGGTCAAAGGAGCCAAGGAAAAAAAATTCTACATGTGTGTGTCTTCTCTCTTCTCCATGTCCATTGCCTTGATGTTAATCACCTCCACCTCTCCTTTTTTCTTTTCCAAGTGCTCTATGATAGGTCATTTAGGAGAGCTCGATGGAGGGATTTTAACTACCACATAAGAGCTCGTTCTAAATGGCCTTAGAGTTTTGGTTCATAGCCTCTTTATTGCCTACAATGAGGGAGGTGTATTTTCAACTTTTCTCTTTAGTAATGTGGTCTACTTCTTAGGAGGTGATGGCTCGCTTTCTCTAGCCAGTTATGAATCGCTTATGACTACTTTGTCCTTGCCTTGCACCACATGTTTTCTTGTTGCCAGGTCATCCACTTTGTCAGGGCTTTGTGTGCTTCGTGGTAAAATATTGAAAAATGAGGAGGCTTGATAGGTATCTATATTTTCATCAAATACCATGGAGAACTTATTGTTTAATGTCATTAGGTAGTCAAATAGCATCTTGTTATTGTGGACCCTCATGATCCACCACTCCTTTATCTTTTGATCTGACTAATGTCGCAACTTCTCCTTCATTTCCTGGTACACATCCTTGGGGAGCCTCTACTCTGGGTTGACATTCAGATCATAGTCAACCTCTATAGTGTAAAAACCATGCCAGGGAGGCAAGGGTATTATCTCATCTATGTGCCACTACAAATCATGCCCCGTAGGGTTATTTCACTGGGTGAATATGTCAGGGTAAGGGTAGTAGTGAAAAGACTTCGCTCCAATGAAATTTTAGAAGATGTCACATAGATCATACTTCCATCATTGGAGGAGCTCAACCAACGTAAAGTCGTACGTCATTGAAAGGACAGCATTCTGGTCGCACTGCATCACCTTGATGGCTTCGAACTTGAAGGGTAAAGGGAATGTATACCTCTTTCCCCTGCCCTTCCTGTATGACTCATTAGTGAAGTCGCATTGTCGGGCGACCTCCAGGGCAAATAGGTACAATGTGGTATAGTAGGACAACAGGAAGAGTTTCTCTATGAACCCAAAAAATTGGATCACCAAGCCCTGGGTGAGGAGGAAAACATCTCTCAGCTTCCCATGCACCACCTTGTCTCTTATCTCCATGGGAACTCACTTGTAGTGGCCATAGATCAGCTTCAGCACTGGCCCCAAGAAAACTCAACTAAAATTATAGTAAGATTCATCCTTGGACAAACTCTACATCCAAAGATAGATCGACAATGCCTTACCTTATTTATCATTTTGATTCTTGGGGATGAAGAGGAAATGCTCATGCACGTGGTAGAATAAATACCAAGTGATAGAGGAGAAATATATGAACTGATCATATTTGTAGCTCCACAAAGATAGGATAATACGAGGTGCATCTATTGTGCCACCCATTCTGCCCAGTTGAAGAAAACTGGCATAGTATTCAGCTGCATATTGGATGGAAAATAGATTTCATTATAAAAATTGGACTCTACCATGGATACCTTATAGTCATAGACTATAGCATCGATAGAGAGTCCCATCACCCATGCCAGAATCGAATAATGTCATGATGCATGAACTCTGTTAGGTTCCTGGATAATTAAAGAATCTCCTTAGATGATGGCACTACTCCTAATTGCTCCCTCATGAACTGGTACATCTGAGGTATGGGTTGATACCTTTTGATTTGATTAGAACTGGTGATCTTCCTAAGGAGGAAATCGATAGAGGGTTTCCCTCTATAGGTAAAAGCTTCTCGAGCAGTATTAGTAGTAATGGGGAACAACATATTTCCATTGGAATCCCACATTGTTCTCATTTGGGCATCATAAAACTATGAAATCACCCACACCAACTCTAGGCATGGATGCACTAGCATGCACATATAAAATAATACATGTGAGTGACAAACTTTAGCCAATGCATTTCTAGTTGAGTTCTCCTTGAACGTCTTCTTGACATCCTGGCACAGTTCTTCAATATCTTTATGTGTCATTAGACAGTCCCAAAGTCTAAAGAGGTTGTCTTCAGGTGGTGTCAACTTTATCGACTTCTTCACACGCTTTCATGGCTTCTTCAAGCTATTCTTCTTTAGGGATGTTGCTTTTTCCTTGAATGCATTTTCTCTATGCTCCCCACTTTGCTTATGCATTTTTGCCAACAAATAGTTCTAGTTTGAACTCTGCACAGATAAATTATTTAGAAACTACAGGATGCAAGAACTACACAAAAATGGGTCTGTGATGGAGAGATTGGTACGAAACATCTCTGGAAAATCTTCTCCTTATAGCACTCTTTTCAAATATACCACCTTAAATGCCAGCATCAGGAGTTAATGCAAGTTGAAATCATGCATGAAATTGTACCCCTCTTATTTACCCTCGTGTCAAAAGATTGCCCTTGTAAATTATGAATAACGACACTAATTAATAAAATGCTCCTTGGGGCGGGTGCTTCTCTAGATGTGTGCTCACTTGGACTTGCCACGGGGAGGTATGCTTTGGGGCATTTGAATTGAAATCATGTACTTGGATAAAGACATCAAACGACTCCAAATTTTATAATGTTTGCTAGGCTAGGGCACACTTTTCAAGTCTATCTCTGCTTGACACATGGCATCTTCTATATGGAGAAATTTAAAAGGAAATAAAATAAAAATAGATGAAAAAAGGAAGGATGGGAGACTTTCACTCCACTAGTGGAGTGAAAGCACACTTTTTTTATATATATACACAAGATCGACAATGGGGAAGCATTCACTCCACAATTGGAGCGAAAGTCATTTCACTTCAAAAGTGGAGCGAATATGGTTCTTCTCAAGATCCCTTATCATTTTTTTAACAAAAATGATCTACGCACACCAACATATATACATAGAAAAACACCTAGCACTATCAAACCTTCCCAGAGCTCTATTGGTGATAAGCCTTCAATAGAAAGTTGTTCATCGATATTGGGATATTAAAACCCTCCATGTCCTATAGTATGAATATTTGGTCTGATTGACACCAAAGTCTCAAAATGGGCCTTACCAGAAGGCATAAAACTTATCATGGTTCCCTGGCTTAGACTTTTTTTGTTCCATTTCAAGACCAAGTCTTCGATATTGAAGGCTCTCTCAAAAAATTTTTACCAAACCATCCCTCGGTGGATTGAGTATGCTTTTTAAAATCTTTGTAAGCCTTCTCTCTGTCTTCTTCTAGCTATAGTATCTGGGCTAACCTCACCTCCATCGAGTCGAATTTACCCTCCTCATCGTCAAGCCACTTGAGTAATTGCAATACAGGTAGCTCTATATGTGTGGGCAAGACTGCCTCTTTCCTATACACCAACAAATAGAGAGATGTTTTAATTGAGCACTTGATTGAAATGTGATCGAACCAAAGTGACTAGTCTAAGAGCAGATGTTGGCTTCACTTATTCTCCTCTAGGGACCTTTTTAGAATTCTCAATAGGTTCTTGTTCATAGACTTCACCAATCCATTACCCTACGTGAAATAGTTAGATGAGATATTCAAATAAATCATGTATCTGACTATGAATTCATAGATCCTTACCTTGGTTAAAGGAGATCCATTATCAATAATGATCACCTCAAGCACATCAAAATGAGTGATCAACCCTTGAAGAAAATAGATAACCACATTGATTTACCTGCTTTGTTGGCACTACTTTCGACCATCGAGTGAAATAGTTTGTAACGATCAAAATATATTTATGGCCAACAAACGAGTTAGGGTTAATGATATCTATGAATTCCAAGACCCATTTTTGGAATGGATCTTCTGCTTGAATGGGATGAATAGGAAGCAAGACATTCCATGCTCTACCCGAGTAGCACTGGATTTTATCATAGCACTAATTGACCTTGAAATCATAAACAAAGAGGGTGGGCTAGTAGCAACCTATCTTGATGATATTGTAGCACCCTAAAATTGGCGTAGTTAAACCCTTAGTAAAAAGATAAAAATTTGAATTTTAACCCCGAAACCGCCCGTTAACCGCTCCCCCATTTTTTGCACCATTTTTAGGAGTTGTTTTGACCGTTGGACGATATCGTCGCCGATCAGACGAAATCGTCCCAGATCGGACGAATTCGTCTGGAACAGAACGTCCAGACGATTTCGTCCCAAAACCAAATTTTCATAATTAGCTTCTGTTTCAACAGCCTCTCCAACTTGGGCAGAAGCGTGTCTGCGTAGTTGGAGATTCCTCCGTTGGAGATCTCCCAGATTGGGATGATCCCCAACCTCCTAACCTCCCCCTAATCCTATATAAACTGGGATTTTCTTAGTTTATCCCCCGGCTCTTCTCCTGACTCTCTCCCTGGTTGATTTTCCCTGCCATTTAGCTTTGCTGTGTTAAGACGTCCTATCTACCATTGTTTGCACTCGTAGTTTTAAGTTTTCATTACAGGTTTTCACTGTGCTTCAACTGGAGGAAGCTCGGATCGTCGTAGGCGATTCCACATGATTTCGGATGATCCTATCGTAGATCGGCGATGATCTCGTACGATTGGAGGTGATCTCGACTACAGTTTATATTGGGGGAAATTAGAGCCCTGAGTTTGCATTTCTCATCTTCCTTCCTTATTTTATTATGCATTAGCTTGATTATTTTCATTCTGCATCCTGGAGTTCACCTCATTTAGCATAAATGCATGATAAAGTTAAAATAAGTTATTAAAACAATGCATTTCCTTTAATCTGCTATCTAGATTTATCAGTTAAGCATTTATACTCTCATTTCTATCATTTTGCATTATTCTTGCAGTTGCATTTTTGGTTTTTGGTGTCTATTTTTGTGATTGCAGGTTTCTGATGATCTTGTCTGATTTCAGATGATCGACTATGATCCTGGGATGATTATGTACAATTGTAGATGATCCTATCATATTCGAGATGATCTGGACTCCTACAAGCTTCAGAATCTTCATCAGACATCCGAAATAAGTGCATTCTTTCTCATTTAACATATTCCTTATATTTAGGATTCATTCATGCTTTCTGTATTCATATAAATCGGCATTTTCATATAGAATAGCTTAGATTCATTTTGGCCAACCTAGGAATATGAATGATTGAGTATAAAATGAACACATCAAACCCATTCTCAACCTAGGCATGGAAACTGCCACTCAAAGTTTCCTGGTGAACCCCACCATCCATCAAAAATTCACCCTTATACCCCTCCCCCGAGAGGCACGACCTTCAAAGGGCCTCTCGGTCCGAGGTATTGTCCCATCCTTCTCGCATCCCCCTTCCGGGCACGGATCCTATAGCCTGAAGGTAAGGGCGCAAAAATTTTGGGTCAGTACATTTTGGTGAACCCGACGTGAAACTAAAAGCCTTTTGAAAACAAAAAAAATATATAAATATAAATATAAATATAAATGCATTATTAAGTAACATCTAGAATCATTAGACAAATAATTAAAATTGCATATCATATTTAGATGGTAGATTATAATAAAAGACGAGTTGTCACCATAAATGTTGAAAATCAATTAACAACCATAGAGATTACTTCTGTGCTTAGAGTACCTCAAACAAATAGAGTCCAACCTTTGTGGGATGAACTTGATAGGAGATTGGATATTATTTCATCTAGATCTGTAAAACTTAGGCAAATTAAGAGGTTTGTCCTAGATAGAATCCTGGATCCCGATCAGGTGACTTTGTACCATGAACTTCAGAGAGCTTGCCATAGGTGGTTAGCAGATAAAAGAGCACTTGTGTCTTCAGAATTGTACACCTTTGAGGAATACCTTGAGAACGTAGTTGTAGTACATAAGTTTCTATCTCGTATAGAGGATCAAGAAGTCATTCTTACGGATAGAAAGATATGGAATAGAGTTCCTAGAGCTGTGTTATATCGAGAGTATTGCCATGAACTTTATCTTTACAAGTTCGAGTATGAAATAGATCATATTACTATAGCACACTTTGTCAAATTCTTGAAAAACCATTTCCAATTTGAAGAGGAGCATTTCATGACTCCTGATGAACTTGATCCTATTAATGATATCCATAAACTATTTATAGAAAACTAAGTCATTCTTTTTACTATTGTTATTCTTTTTGCAACTAGAATGCTATTTGTTATCTTTATAATAATATTATAAAAAACAAAAAACAAAAACATTTCCCTTTTAAGTATTATAGTAGGTATATAATTAAAATATATACCTCTCAAACCTATCGCATATATATATATATATATATATATATATATATATATAAATATATATATTTGCTGAAATCTAAGTTTAAGCACAATGCCTAGACTTAGGAATGGAAAACAGACTGAAGAAGAAGAAGATTGGTTAGGAAAACCATTAAATAACCCAGATGTCCTTCCTGAAGACCAAGTTCAGGAAGAAGAAATCCTAGACCAGCAAGAAGAAGAGCTTGCTGTAAGAAATGAACAAGAAGAAAATGTTAGAGAGGAAGGATCCTCATCCCCTAAAATGTCTCTGGGAGGAGCCGTCACTTTTGAAAACATGGAACAATTCTGGAAGTTCATTAATACTAATATTGGTGTTCTTAATAGAGCAGTCCATATGGACAAGGATCGAATTAGTGACACTCAAGCAACTCTAGAAGACGTATTTCACACACGCACTAATCCCTTGTCCTTTATTGATCAAGAGAGTGATCAAGCTGGACCATCCAATTTGGATATGGCAGCTATAATCCAGAACATGCAACAACAACAAGTTACCCAACCATCTAAAGTGCCTGTTAGCAAGCCTAGGGTTATTCCCGCACAAAAGAAACCATCATTTACTGCTCTATTTCGCCAAGCTATTGATCAACATACTTCAAATCAACAAAAGCCCAAAACAAAACCAAACACCAATTACCAACAATCTGGGATACAACATAATACTATTACAAATCCCCTTCATAATACTCTTCCTACCAACACTTTGCATAATAGCAATATAGCATCTAATCCTTATGTCACACCATCATACACTCATAAATCCCATACCTATGTCCCACCGAACCAATATGGTGGACAAACTAGTAATCTTGAAGCCATGGTGAAACAATTAGTTTCCCGCATGGATCAGATAGATCCCTACCATCCCTCGTACAATTATCGAGAGATGTGTAGTCAGCCTTTAGATCCTATAGTCGTAGCACAACCATATCCTAAACATTTTCCTATGCCTGTCCTACCCATATATAAAGGAACGGAAGATCCTATAGAGCATCTTCGTATGTTTAGGATAGCATGTCATGATATATCACATGATGACTTATTATTGCTAAAAATGTTCCCGAAAAGTTTAGGAGGAATGGCATTAGAGTGGTATTATCAATTACCCACTAATTCTTTGAGGAATTTCGAAGAAACAACCGAGTCTTTTGTTCATCAATTTAGTGCCTACATCGAAAGGCATGTGACCATTAAAGACTTGTACAACTTAAAACAAGACAAAGATGAATGTTTTGCTGATTTCCTAGCTAGGTGGAGACAGTTGATAGGAAAATTGCACTTTGTGTTACCTTATAGGGAGATGTTGGACATCTTTATTAATAATTTGCAAGAGCAATTATCTTACGAATTATCAACTGCTACCTTGACCACCTTCGATCAGAGCTATAGACTTAGCTCGAAGAGTGGAAGATGCTCTCATTAGGAGAGGTCAACTTAAAAAGAAAGACGATGAGAAAACATCCAGAAATCAATATAAGAATAAACAAGTTGTGGGTGATGGAGTCACCGATAGTAGAAATATTGCTACTATTAATGTTGCGAAGACAACGGAGAAGTTTATACTAAAACCTCCCGATAAACCTCCTCGAGAATTTACTAGGTTAAATCAACCTTTATCAACCATTCTACCGCAATTATTAGAATGAGGTTTGATTCAATTACCAAATATCCGGGAACCTGATCCAACTATACCCGGATACAGAGTAGATTTACATTGTGACTTCCATAGAGGACCTGGACACACTACCAACTCTTGTAAAATATTAAAACATAAAATACAGGACTTAATTGATAACAATGAGATGGAGGTGCAAGCCTTTCAACCTAAGCAAAATCCTCCTAATAATGCTCAAAAGAACATCCCCCAAAACCAGAATCGGAATGCCAATCAGTCATTGGACATATTTCAACATCCTTTACCAAAACATGGCAAGGAAGTGGCTAATCAAATTGAACATCATAATGTTCCCCCTCCTACCCGATATGTAGGGACTATTAGTGGGCATTTACCCATTCATGATTTGGAAACCTTTGACACAACTTTATCCATGGTTACAACCAGGCCTCTATATAATATGCAGATATCTGATCTTAGTGATACAGAATATGAGACTGAGAGTGATATGGAAATCACATCAAATCAATCGAATAGCTCTGAAGATGAATCAGATCCTATTCTCCCTATCACAAGTTATATGGTTCCAGAAGAACCATTTCCAAGAAGAGTCACTACTAGACCATCGTCTCACCAATTCCTTTCTAATGAGCAAGCCATAAATGCTAGACCGAGACCCATTCATCATCCGTAGAATAATATTGTGGGTACCATCGGAGCTGTTACTAGACAACAGGCTCAAAACTCTCAACAAGATCAAATGCAGAACGATGGATCAACTCCATTTGTTTTGAAAGTTCCTAATAAAGGGAATCAGGCACCTAATGTCCAACCTAAACCTCCTTATAATATTAATGAACAACTATCAAATATTACAGCTAGAATTTCTCTTTTGGACCTTTTAAGATCTTCTCCTACACATAGAGATGAATTAATGCTTACATTAAGCCGGATGATGGTACCACAAGACATTCAACCTCGAAGCCATGGCCAATACTATAATAACTCGTGAAGTTGATTGTATTGACTTTCGAGATAGAGACATACCGCAACATAGTTTACATAAGGATAACCCCTTATATATTACTACCTTAATTGGAGATGTAGCAGTTAAACGAGTCTTGATTGATAATGGTTCATATTTAAACATCTGCACTTTTGACTTCTACCAAATATTTGGGTTTAGAAGTGAGGAAATGAAAAGAACTGATATGATCATAAAAGCCTTCAATGACGAAACACAAGAAACGTGTGGAGTTATTACCATCCCATTGCAGGTTGGTCCGAGAACCTTGGATACGACCGTGTTTATTGTACATTGCCCTGCATCGTACAATATACTCTTGGGTCGCCCTTGGATCAACGCGATGCGAGCCGTTCCCTCAACTTTACATCAATGTGTTAAATTCGAATTTAAGAATCAGTTGGTTACCATTCATGGTGATCCTAGACCCTTTGATATGTGTGCTTTGGCAGAACCTGTTGGAGTTCAATTTTGCCCTGCTCTGTCATCCACACATCCTAATTCTCATTATCCATCTAAACATGTGAAACACACACCCACAACGTCATCTACTTCTTCTCCATCAGTTCCACCTCTACATACAGCTCAACCATCCTCTAAACAAACCACATTAGGACCTCAGAAAGATCCTAATCCCACAACCAATGCCTCTTGTTCTACTCCTATAACTTCTATACCTATAATAGACCCATCCATCGACATCTCTACAACATCTACATCCACCAAAGGCATAGTTTCCACATCAGAAGACGTAGGAAATGTTCCTTCTACCTCTTATGCTCTTACTGACGAGCTCTTACCCGATTTATCTAAAATTCTTATATCAGAGAAAACGAATGCTTCTATGCAAGATTCCCTTATTTTAAATAATTTGCCACCATCTCCTCATACCTTGGGCCTCCCACAGCCTATGGGAAGTATTTACCAAGTCGGGAGCTGTGCTTTTATTTATAAGGGATATGACTGGGGTAGAATACCCAAAAACATCAAGACTCATTATGATGGATATGCTCGATGTTATTTTACTAATGAGTATATTAAAGCCAAATCTATAATGCTTAAATTGGGATATAAAGGGAAAGGTTTAGGACCTTTCCAAAATGGTATGAAAGAACCTTTTGAGGTAGAACCGTGGCCCGCCCGATGTGGTGTGGGCCTATTTCCTAGTAAGGGTCAGCCCTTCCCATTTGAGGATGATGACCATCTCATATCTTATCAAGATTATTTGGATGAACGTGATGCTTTGCGTTTAACGAATAAGCCATTTACATGTAATATGCTATCTATAGCTTATCCTGAGATGATCGCTGAATCCGACGATGAGTTGGAGGGAGATATCTTCCATGATGTCTCCATTGAGGAATTATTACATAATGAATTTTATTTTGATGGCTCTATACCTAGTATAGCCCAGCTTGAGGCCACGACTCCTCAAGACGAATTATCCAAGCTAACCTTGGCAGAATTACAAGAATTGGGCGTCTCACCCACCCCACCTAATTTTGAGAAAGATCTACACATGGAAGTAGAAAATGTCATAAAAACTAACATTGGAACCGAGGATAATCCTCACATAATCAACATTGGATCAGAATTGAGTCAAGAAAAATAGGATAAATACATTGCATTTCTTAAAGAATATGAAGATGTCTTTGCTTGGACATATGAAGATATGCCAGGTTTAGACCCTTCTGTAGTTATGCATCACCTAGTAGTCCATCCGGATGCTAAACCTGTTAAACAGAAACTTAGAAAAATGCATCCTAAAGTGGCCTTACTAGTCAAAGGGGAGTTAGAAAAACTCCTGAATGTTATTTTTATACAAGCCATTGATTATGCTGAATGGATCTCGAATGTAGTTCCAGTAACTAAGAAAGAAGCTACCAAAGTTAGGGTTTGCACAGACTTTAGAGATATTAATGTTGCATGCCCTAAAGATGATTTTCCTCTTCCCAATATGGATCAGATCATTGATTTTACTCTGGGAGTGGAATGATATCCTTAATGGATGGATTTTCTGGTTATAATCGGATCGAGGATAGCTCCTGAAGATCAGGCTAAAACAACCTTTATTACCCCTTGGGGGACCTTTTGTTGGAAAGTGATGCCATTTGGTTTGAAGAATGCAGGTGCAACATATCAACGAGCCATGACTTATATCTTTCATGATATGATGCATGATATACTACATGATTATGTAGATGACATTATAGCTCGTTCTATTAACGAAGATGACCATTTAGATGACTTGAGAAAAGTATTTGATCGGTTAAGGGAATATCTTATCCGATTGAATCCAACCAAATGTATATTCGGAGTTAAGTCCGATAAATTATTGGGGGTTATAGTTTCTTTACGTGGCATCAAAATTGACCCTCTCAAGATTGCGGCTATCACTGATATGCCCGCGCCCACAAATATATCTGAATTACGGAGTTTACAAGGTAAGCTTCAAGCTATCCGTCGCTTCATCGATAAGCTGGCGGATAAAACTGGACCCTTTCTTAAGCTTCTTAAGAAGGATGTCTCTTTCCATTGGGACGATGAATGTCAGGAAGCATTTGAACTCCTCAAACAATATCTTCTTAACCCGCCTGTGCTTTCGCCACCTAGACCTGATCGCCCATTTATCTTGTATATTTTTGCTTCAGATTTTGCCTTAGGAGCTATGTTAGCTCAACTGGATGATGAGAAAAGAGAGCGTGCCAATTATTACATTAGCAGAACATTAATCAGTTATGAAACCCGCTACACAACATTAGAAAAGTTATGTCTAGCAGTCATATTTTCTACACAGAAACTATGCCACTATATGCTCAGTCAGAAAACGTATGTTATTGCTAAATCCGATCCTTTGCGGTATCTTATGAGTCGACCTTATTTATCTGGTCGCACAACAAAGTGGGTTCTTGCTCTAAGCGAGTTTGAACTCATGTTTATAGGACAGAAGTCTGTTAAGGGTCAAATCATAGTAGATCAATTAGCTGCTGCACCCTTAGAGTCTACCCATCCCCTCATCATTGAGTTTCCTGACGAATGCCTTAAACTAGAGGCAGACCATCCAGAGCAATGGTCCTTATACTTTGACGGAGCCCGATGCATGAGTGGGGCTGGTGCAGGTATTATTCTAATATCTCCATAGAAACATCTTATACCTCTGTCCTTTAAATTAACGTTTGCTTGTACTAATAATACTGCTGAATATGAAGCTCTAATCCTTGGCTTACGAGCTGCCTTGGCACTAAAAATTAAAAATCTATTAGTTTTCGATGATTCTCAACTTGTTATAAATCAAATTAATGATGTTTATCAGACCAGAGATGATAAATTGTGCCCATATAAAGCATATGTATTACAATTAATATCTTTATTTGATCAAGTTACCTTGGAAGCTATTCCTAGAACTAATAATCGTGCGGTTGACGCTATGGCTGCAACTGCATCTCTTTTACCCTTGGAGTTAGATGACGAATATGCTACCATCATTATTCATCGACTCCAAGAACCCGCTTCAAATAAATCATGCTTAGAACCGTTGGATGTGTTTCTAATCAATGAAACTACTCCTGAACTTTGGTACACTGATATATTCAATTTTCTTCAAAATGGGACCTTCCCTGAAGGTTTTAATAGAAACCAACGTCGGTTATTACGTAGACGAGCAAGTCGCTTCGTAATAATTGGCAATACATTATATAGGAGATCTTTTGAAGGTATCCTACTGAGATGTTTGAATCTAGAAGAATCTAGATCAGCTTTGAGTGAAGCCCACGATGGATCTTGTGGGGGACACTTTAGTGGTAGCGCCATTGCTAAGAAGCTCCTTAGGATAGGATATTTTTGGCCTACCATGGAGAATGATGCACATGATTACGTGCGCCATTGCGACAAGTGCCAGAAACATGCTGACCTTGTCCATGCGCCTGCACAAGAACTGCAGGCTATTTCATCTCCTTGGCCCTTTTCAAAATGGGGCTTAGACATCATTGGAAAAATCAATCCTGTGTCATCTGATGGACACAAATTCATCATAACCGCCATCGAGTATTTCACGAAGTGGGTTGAAGCTATGCCCTTAGCTTCTTGCACTAGAACCCAAGTTTCCAAATTTATTTTTAATCAAATTATTTGTAGGTTCGGAATTCCTGCAAATCTCATCTCGGATAATGGAACTTGTTTCAAAAATAAAGATGTCAAGAAATTATGTCAAAAATATAAAATTCAACATCGTTGGTCCACTCCCTATTATCCTCAGGGTAATGGCCAAGTAGAAGCATCTAATAAAACATTAATTAAAATCCTCAAAATACTGGTCAATAAATCTGGCCGAGATTGGCACATTCAATTATATCCTGCTTTGTGGGCTTATCGAACTAGCGTTCGTACTCCCACGGGCACTTCACCTTTTGTTTTGGTTTATGGTGCTGAAGCAGTTTTTCCCTTTGAATTAGAAGTTCCTTCTTTGGCTCTACTACTTCAAGATTCTGAAGTAGGAGATGAATATCGTGTTGGCAGATTTAGTCAACTGGAACTCCTAGATGAGAAGCGCATCAATGCTTTGGAACATCTTCGAGCCTACCAGAACAAGCTTAAACGAGCATACCTCAAGAAAGTTCATCATCGATCCTTTGAGATCGATGACCTTGTCTTAAAAGAAAATCAAAAAAATACTAATGCAACTAAAGATCTTAAAGGTAAATTCGAGCCCAACTGGCTTGGACCATATATCATCACTGCCAAATTTGGCTCGGGAGCATACAGATTAGCTACCTTAGATGGTAAAGATCTTAAAGAACCTATGAACATTATGCATCTTAAACGCTATTATGCATAAATCTGGTCATTTCATCATTGTATATATTGTTATTTTGCATATTGTTTCATTTTAGTAATTCATATAAAAATTTCAAAAAATAGTAATATTATTTATTCTTTCAATTCATAAATTAAAACCAAAATATAACAAACATCAAAATCATCAAAATCTTCAAAAACATTTTCTATTTTTGCACCTGTCAATTCTTGAAGTATTGCAGTCATATTTTCAATTATTTTGGATAAATTAGCATTTATTTGGAATCCCGCACTTTCACACTCACATGAATAAATATCTTGATTTTATTTGGTATGATTATTAATCTCTCTTATATCAAAGTCCACAGTTTGAATTAAATAAAGTTTTGAGCATAGAGAATTGATCTTGTTATTTACTTGAACCAAGTATATCTTTTCACATTAAAATGATTTCATTGCAAATTCAATATGATGCTACATAGTAGAAGTGGTTTCTTGAGCGAAAAGTTTCCCCTGCTATCCTATCATGCACATGGTCTAGAATCTTTGAGAATTGACAAAAGGACAAGCTCACCCCTACCCAGAATAAAAATCCCTTGCTCTACAGACCAATCCGAGCAAGTATCCCTAGTATAGGAAGAAAAAGAAAAGTCAAAGAAAATGAGAAAAAGAAAAATATCATTTTGTACCATCGCAACAATATTTCAGCATTATCTCAGTTCCAAGCAAAAAAAAAAAAAGAAGAGAAAGAGAAAAGAAAAAGCAAAAAGCAATAAAATCCCTTTCCCTACCCCTTGAAAAGAAAAGAAGGGTGAATGAGCTTGAATCCCTGGAATTCTCAATTATTCGAAAACCGTGAGGTAAGCCCCATAACAAGTGGTTTGTGCCCAACCCGCTTGGCCTTGGGTAACTCCTAGCGTGGTGATATGTCCATCACATTAGCGACCTTCTTTTGTACATACCTATGTCTGCTTACGGATCAGCTAGCTCTTGATGACCTGACTTACATAGTAGTCTGGTACGGTTACATGCATATAAATCATGGTCAACGAACACTTATTTGGTTAATTCAAATTACTTGTATCAAATTATCTTGCTCAAAATTGGTAAATGAACAATACAATTGCACACACATTTGTATTTGAGAGATTTTGTATCATTATGATAAATCAAGATCGGCAATGAACTCACATATGCACATGAGGGTTCCTTATAAATCTACATTTTGTCTTTGAGATAATTTAAAATATTTATGCAAATATTTTGGAATAATTTCATCTTCTTATTTGAGAACATCTGTTTAGTATAAAAATAATTAAATACATTTTTTTTCAAAATCTAAAATTTTCTTTCAAAACATGTTCAAAAATCTAGCAATAAAGTCACGTTTATATATACTTTCGACTTCCGCAACGATGGTATAGTTCCTAAAACCTAAACTGGAATTTTATGCCTAGCGCAAGTCCTCATCTTATATATTTTCTGTTTATCTCAAAATCAAAAATCAATTATGCAAATTATTTTTGGATTTCGCGATGATGGTATAAGTCTATACCTATAATTCTATGCCTAGCGCAAACCATTGTTCTAATTTTATTTCCCATTTATTTAATTCATAAAAACATATGGCTTACATCATTATGTTACACAATTGTGCTTTAAAAAGAATGAACACCTTTTTCTATTTCATTTCATTATGTCAACATTCAATTTTGCAACGATGGTATAATTCCTAAGGAATTGTTCAAAATATTATCACACTTAGGAATTTTATGCCTAGAAAAAATCATATTTTTAATATTTCATGCATAATATTTTCATGAAAATCTGAAAACAAATCATCACCATCATCATTTTTCATCATCACAACACAAAGTCTTAAGACAAGTCTCTTAAGCACTCTTTTACTTTTAGCAATATTTCTATACTGGGATTAGCTTGACGACCTAGCGAGCGGCGACTCCATGAAATGGTCATATAACAATGACAATGTCCTTTGAAATTATTGTTAGAAGTCCCTTTATTTTTCATCAAATCATACCACAAACAACCAATTTGTTTACATCAGATTATTTCATTTAAATTTTACAACATGACATAAAATTATACTATTTCCAACGACATAATTACATGAATAATCAATCAACAATTCAAAATTTAAAGCATCATAAAACATATGGACAAGTCATATCACAAAAATATCATATATATATATATATATCAAAATTATGTACATCATATCAAAACTGGATTGGTATGCCACAATCTATACCCTGGCATACTCAATCCTCTCAAACATATACAGTCTATAGTCAAAAGCAGCTAGTCTCGAGAAGCCCTCGAGCTCTCAGCCTCATCTCCTCTCCCACCCTGGCATGGAGGAGGTGGTCCCATCGAGGTCCATGCTGTATCGTGGGTCCTCGATGTCGATCATGAGGATGTCCTCGATGATCCCATCATGATCGGCTCCGCAATGGGGGCTGGCAGTGGTATCCTCTAGGTCTCTGGAACCATATGATAGTACAATCCTTGGTAGAACATGGTCTGAGCAATAGCCCATGCTAGATCCTGAGTGCTCGCCCCTCCACTTCGAGCCTTGAGTCATGTAGCCTCATCCTGTAGTGTCTGCACCTGAGCCCGGAGGTGGGCATTCTTCGCTCGAAGAGCCGCCATCTCGTTGCTCTCCCCCACCTCGACACCCTTGCCCTTATCGAGCGATGGTGGCCTATCCCTCTACTGAGAAGGGAGTCCCTCCTCCCTCCTCTCTGGCTATTGTGGTCTCTCCGAAGCCTGTGGCACTCTTTGACATCTCTCCTGAGGAGACCATCGTTGCTCCCTCCCTCTATGACTCCTCGCTGCATCGATGGTAGCCTGGACTGGCCTCCCCATCCATCGCACCATAGCATGCATCGAACCCTATGCCCTCATCATCCGAGGAGGGTGGATGCCTACATACCAGGCATCATATCCATCTGTGACCCTAACATCGTCCCCATCCACTAGCTGAATGGGGGCATCGTCAGCATCCTGACTCTAGAATCATTGCATATCTGGAGCCTCGCTCAGTGTAGTATTATCCCAGATAGTCCGGGAGTACTCGTAGTCTCTGAGAGAAGGGATCCCCTACTGTAGACCGAACTACCTCAAAACTCGGTCATAGCGATGGAGCTCTACCTCTCCCCACTCCATCCTCAGCAGAAGACTCGCCTGATGTGAGCCAACTCCTGTCCATCCTCTCCCCACCCTGGATGCTCTCTCCATGGCCTCCAGGTGATCTGGTCAGGGATGAGGTCATCTAGCAACCTTCGGGACATCGACAGATCTATCCGCCATTGTGACCCTCTCTAGAGCCACCAATAGAAAACTGGGGTCTCTCTCGGTCAACCCCTATCGGTGGAAGCCCTACCGGCCTCCGCACCACAATGTGCTCCCAACACCAAACCTGTAGTAGCGATGTCAGTACTAGACATCGACCTCCCTTGTATACGACCCCGTATAGGATCCTATACAAGTGGCATAGTACAAAGCTGCCCCAAGCAAACCTATAGTCATGGTCTCTCATATCGTAGACCACATCTGAGAGCAGCCACGGTAACCTGCATCCACTCTGGTGGCATAGCAGTAGGCCACCCACTACCCCTGCCAAAACCTGAGTCAATCGAGATGCCCCAGGCATCTGCCTCAATGTCTCGATGTTCACTCCGCCCTTCTCCAGGGTGAAGCTAGGGTCTCCGCATAGTCGCATCATGGCATGGCCCTGATTGGCCATAGGAGTCATCAATTGCCCATGTATGGGGATCCTCAAGATCCTCCATACATCCTCTAGAGTGGGAGCCATCTCCCCTATCGATAACCGAAAGTAGGATGACCCCGGATACCACCTCTCTGCTAGGGCTATCAATAGCCCCATGTCTATAGGTATTTGTGGCATCTCTGCCACATGTTGTAGCCCAACCTTCGATAGTCGGTCTCGCTCTGCCTGGTCGAGTGTGGCTACATCATCTCTGAGCCCCCGTATTTCCACTCCCAACTTTTTAGTAATCCCCTCTACAAAATAAATAATAAAACAACAAAAATCATTAATAGATAATCATTAAAATCAGTTAAATCAATTTCATCTTATAAAAAAATGATATCATCCATTATTGGATGATATCATACTAAATTAAGTCAAATCATCCTTGGTAGGATGAAATCGTCTCCGATTTCTCAACTTGGGGATCGCCCCTTGTTGGATGGGATCACCCCTATTTCGTCGATTTTGCCCCTAGACGAAATCGGCGATATAGGGACGATTTCGATGAAATTGGGACGATTTCATCCCGACGTCGTCGACGGCCTAAAAACGGTCGTGATACCCCAAAAATAGTCAAAATTCAAATTAAAAATCACACAAATCAAATTAAAAACATAATATGTCAAGTTTAGATCCCTACCCGCAACCCGCGTCGGACCTCTGTCGATCTGTGTGTCATTTCCACCATTTTTCCTGCAGAGCTCTAAAACAGCAAAAGTGAACAGTAACAATGAATTAGGGTTTTACCCTATTTTTTTTAATTTTATTTAAAAACAACTTTTTTAAATTTTGCTTTTTCGCGCTTTTACCTCAAACGTTCGATTTGGGTAAAAACTCGGAGGGGGCACCATAGCAAGCAGTTGTACGATTCGACCTAGAATCGTCGTCTAAAAAATGGAATAAATTTTTGCTTTCTCATAAAGCGAGAAGAACTCGTCTTTAACGCATTTTCTTTAGAAAATTCGCTAAAGAGGGGGCAAAATGTAGCACCCTAAAATTGGCGCAGTTAAACCCTTAGTAAAAAGATAAAAATTTGAATTTTAACCCCGAAACCGCCCGTTAACCGCTCCCCCATTTTTCATGCCATTTTTAGGAGTTGTTTTGACCGTTGGACGATATCGTCGCCGATCAGACGAAATCGTCCCAGATCGGACGAATTCATCTAGAACAGAACGTCCAGACGATTTCATCCCAAAACCAAATTTTCATAATTAGCTTCTATTTCAACAACCTCTCCAACTTGGGCAGAAGCGTGTCTGCGTAGTTGGAGATTCCTCCGTTGGAGATCTCCCAGATTGGGATGATCCCCAACCTCCTAACCTCCCCCTAATCCTATATAAACTAGGATTTTCTCAGTTTATCCCCCTGGCTCTTCTCCTGACTCTCTCCCTAGTTGATTTTCCCTACCATTTAGCTTTGTTGTGTTAAGACGTCCTATCTACCATTGTTTGCACTCGTAGTTTTAAGTTTTCATTGCAGGTTTTCACTGTGCTTCAGCTGGAGGAAGCTCGGATCGTCGTAGGTGATTCCACATGATTTTGGATGATCCTATCGCAGATCGATGATGATCTCGTACGATTGGAGGTGATCTCGACTATAGTTCAGATTGGGGGCAATCAGAGCCCTGAGTTTGCATTTCTCATCTTCCTTCCTTATTTTATTATGCATTAGCTTGATTATTTTCATTCTGCATCCTGGAGTTCACCTCATTTAGCATAAATGCATGATAAAGTTAAAATAAGTTATTAAAACAATGCATTTCCTTTAATCTGCTATCTAGATTTATCAGTTAAGCATTTATACTCTCATTTCTATCATTTTGCATTATTCTTGCAGTTGCATTTTTGGTTTTTGGTGTCTGTTTATGTGATTGCAGGTTTCTGATGAATTCATCAGATCGACGATGATCTTGTCTGATTTCAGATGATCGACTATGATCTGGGATGATTCTGTACAATTGCAGATGATCCTATCATATTCGGGATGATCTGGACTCCTACAAGCTTCAGAATCTTCATCAGACATCCGAAATCAGGTGCATTCTTTCTCATTTAACATATTCCTTATATTTAGGATTCATTCATGCTTTCTGTATTCATATAAATCGGCATTTTCATATAGAATAGCTTAGATTCATTTTGGCCAACCTAGGAATATGAATGATTGAGTATAAAATGAACACATCAAACCCATTCTCAACCTAGGCATGGAAACTGCCACTCAAAGTTTCCTGGTGAACCCCACCATCCGTCAAAAATTCACCCTTATACCCCTCCCCCGAGAGGCGTGACCTTCAAAGGGCCTCTCAGTCCGAGGTATTGTCCCATCCTTCTCGCATCCCCCTTTCGGGCATGGATCCTATAGCCTGAAGGTAAGGGCGCAAAAAATTTGGGTCAATACAGACATTCAGGTCCATTGGCCTACCCACAAAATGACCTCCCAAAATCCCATAGTGAAACTCTTCAATGGTCTTTGATTTTTCTAAATCTTTGATACACCTCAAGAGGACTCCATCAATATTTTGATAGAATAGTTTGTTAGGTGTCAAAATGTACTAACCAACCTGTAAGAGAAATATCCTTCTTTGCAAAGTATTGAAGCAAGAAGGGTATTTTCCCCTTGTAAAAATACTCAACAAGGTTATTTGTCCAATATGGACTACTAATCGATAAGTTGGTAAGGTTTCTTTCAAACGTAGAGTGCTCTGATTTGGGATTTGTTGCTTTAGTTGCAACACTTCTAGCTAGTTCCTGACAAAGCGCTCGGTCTTGGATCAACTTGGAAAGGTGCACTTTGATATCAAATTCTTGGATATTAGAGACCCATCTAGCCCCCTTATTTTTTATCTCTCCCTAAGTAATGAAAATCCTAACATCGGGGTGTAACACGTACACTATTATCTTACTCTGGGAGATAAGATGTTTGAATCTAGAGTGATTTCATCACTACATGCACTTGTATTTTGATAAAAGTGTACCTTTCTTCATATGGTTGGATGACCTAAATTAGGAACACTATTGAGATTTCATCTCCATCTTCCCTCTTTTGGATTAGAACAACTACGTAGCTTTCTAGTTCCCCAATAGTGTAGAGGATGAAATCCTTTGCATAGTTGAGATTTATAAGAATTGGAGCTTGAGTGATTCACTTATTGATCTCTTAAAATTCCTACTTCCTTACTTTGGTCTACTTGAACTCGACATCCTTCTTCAAAAGCTCAATCATCGACTTCACCACTTGGGCAAAGTCAGCTATGAACTTCCTAACGAAGTTGATTTATCTAAAAAATGACTGCAGGGCTTTCTTGTTTTATCGCAATGGAAGTTAAAGGAGTTCTTCATCTTAGGCAGGATCAACATTTAATCCTTTCTCCGAGACTAGGTGCTCAAGAATTTTACCTTCATTCACTACAAAAATTGATTTTTTGGGATTGATGAAGACCCCAAACTCTTGATATTTCTCAAAGACTTTTCATAAATGTAGACCGTTTTCCTCTCTCTTGTGGGAGAAGACTATCATATCATCCAAGTAGATCATTATAACATGATTTAATAGTTCACCAAAAGTGAGGTTCATCACCCTTTGGAAATTTGCCCTGGTATTTGAAAGACTGAAGGGCATACGCTAATAGGCAAAGGTTCCCCACTTGGTGGTGAACACAGTCTTATGTTAGTCTTTGTCCTTGACCCATATCTAGTTGTAGCTATAGAATCCATCCAGTAAAGATAATCTTTGCACTCCCACCACTACGTAGATAATTTGGTCAATCTAAGGTAGCGGGTAGTGGTCCTTGAGTGACGCTTGGTAGAGTTTTTTAAAATCAATACACAAGTGAATGTCCTCATTCTTATTTTGTATTGAGATCAAGTTGGCCACCTAGGATGAGTGCTTGATCAAGTATATTATCTTTGCTTCAAGCATCTTCAAAAGCTCAACTCTCATCAGCATCTCAATCTTTGGGTTGATGGGCCTCTATTTCTACCTGAAGGGTTTGATCCTTTCTTCTAGCTCAATTGTGTGTTGGATGACATTCTTATCAATCCCCCTTAGTTTAAACACCTAAAATATGTCATGTTAAGGAGACTACCCATATGGAAACATTCACAGACCATATGAATCCTCTTGGACCTCTCCAAGAGCAAGCATTGGTCCTAACCACTCAAAAATGGTAGTTCTAGCCCATCCAGGCCTGGCCACTCTCATGCAGAGCAACCACCACATCTGGCCATTGAATCCTATAAAGGCTACACCTAATTGCTAAACCTGATAGCAACTAGCATCATGCATAGTCTAGCCATGAATATGAGCCCACATCACGTAGTCTGACTACACCTTGTATTGTTTACGAGCAAATTTTAGTGAGGAACTCCCTGAGTTCCTCCTAACTACCCCTTCAATGCTAGTTTGTAACTGATTCTTTCCACCTGGGATGGTCATTCGAATGCAATTTGGATTGAAACTTCTCCATAAAGTGAAGGTCTAGATCTGATAGAGAGGGAAGTCTACATATGGACTCTCCCACAAAGAGCAAAGGATCTGTAATTTTTAATATTTTATGCAACGAAGCCCTGTCAAATTGGAGAGTGAATCTACACACCCTTGAGGAGCAATGAAGTGCTATCTAGTTGAGAAGAGACTATGCACCCACTATTCATATCTGTTATTATTCACCACCAACCAGTGTACGAAGGCATAATCGACAACCGTTGAACATCAATTGGAGCAAGGATCTTAGTACTACACCCCTTGGATCAAGAGGAGAAATGTTCATTTTGTGGCCGTTATCCTGGAAAGTGGCTCACAGGCATAACCTAGGGTTTAGATATTAGTTTCCTTTGTTCTAGCATTATATCTGATTGTTTTCTATTTCAGTGTGTATTTCTAGTATAGTTTTGATTTATTTATACATTTACATTATTGTTCCTTGAGATATGCACACATTTTCATTAGTTTCATCGCATTTAATCATATTATGCGTATTTATCTTTCTTATCAGATTTGATACTAAAAGCCTCATCCGGGGAGGTAGCCCAGACTACTGATTGTGCTCTATTGTTTCCATGCCCATAGATACAAGTTCACAATATTAGTTCAAGGTATCCATAGTATGATATCCCTCCAATATGAAATCAGGAGAAGGAGGCATCAGTAAGCCCTCGAATAGTTTGGTGTGTGAGATCGGGAGGCCTACAAAGGTGCACCATCCCCTTGTAGGGGATACATTCATCGTCACCCCACTTGTAATATATTATATCAAAAAATGAGTATCCCTCAGAGGGATGTAGATGTAATCAAGATCCAAAAGTGTTAATAAAATAATATTGCTTTGTTTTACTTTCGCATTATATGTGCTTGTGTGCATGTATTTATTTTTGTATTTTATATAATAGCAACATTACAAGTCGGGTCAGTTATGGTGTGCACTTCCCAGGGTCGCACAGATGGTGATCATAGTGGGACCCCCACCAGGTTTTTATTTTTTATCAATTTATTGACATTTATATGTTTTATGTGTGCAAGTTTGGCCACTCTAGTCGACAACGATTAGAAGGTCTTGTCCACTCTAGTCGATAGCAACCTGCAGATCTTAGTCATTCCTATAGTCAACGACTAGAATTAGTCACTCTGTTCAATAGTGGCTAGCAAAAAAGTGTGGTAGAGGGCATAATTTCCAATCATATCAGAATTTAAGGTTGGTTGCATTCTTTGTTTCTCTATGTTTTTCTATCTGCAATTTTTTTCCAAAAAATAGCAACTTAAATCACTTTTTTTTTAGGAAAATATAAAGAAAAATGGAAAAATAAAATGCATTCGATGTTTCCTAGGATTTTCTTTAGTTTTCTCTAGGCACTTCTAGGAACAGTGGGCCTCTGCTTGTAAGGTGTATCCTAGTCTCCAGCATTCTAGGCTTTTGTGTGTTTATTTTTCTTGCATGTGGCCCAACCAGTGGCCATTGATTCATAAAATAGTATGCATTCTTTGAAGTTCATATAAATTGAATACATGCATCTTTATGAAATGAAACATCTTTTATCTTAGGCATATAGGCAAGATCATGTTTGCTTGGTGATGTAGTTTATTTACATGCAAGGTTAAAAAGAACCCCACACACATCATGTCTTATTTTTTTAACATCATTGGCGTTGGGCTCTCACATCCAACCCATTGATCAAGACCAATAGTGGAGGTCATTACTACTTGGTTGGCTTGTGAGAAATAATATCATCGAGACCCGTCTGTGGCCAAGGCCAACCCAAGAACTGTCCTAACCATGCAAAATAGCATGCACTCATCCTTAAGGGGTGTATCGCTATGCACGAGGTGTTAGGTGAGGGTTGGTAGTACCTATGCTACCTCATTGAGTATGGACTTCACTACCATATTTAGCTTGTGTGAGTATATAGGTGAAATACCTTAAACAATTTAAGTATACCATCCAACAAAAGTGTAAAATATGATGAGAGTTAGCTTATATATCCAATGAATCAAAACACACCAAATAGTTTAGGGAACACACACATAAATCCTTAAACGAGATAAACATCTACTTGTTTTTTTTGTGTGGTTTATAATTTACCTAAGAATATAACTCATAATTCACCATGGTATACACACAAATAAACCATCCTCGGTCCACCACCAAGGTAGAAACGGATGCTCCACACACTCACAGTCATACTGGAATTGAGCCGCCCACCCATAGTGTCACTGGATGAATTTTGGCAAGTCTTAGGGGTGACAACTCAACCCTTGGGGGGACTCCTTGAGAAACCCCAATGAGAGAGCCAGATCCTAGTTCCTCATCATACAGACATGAGGAGACCTCATGGCCTCTTTCGTCACTTAGACACACAGAGGCATCGTGACCTCCTTCATCACACATATATGAGGAGACCTCAAGGTCTTCCTCATCACATAAATGTGTGGAGGAATCATGACCTCTCTCATCACATCGACATGCATAGGTGTCATGACCTCCCTTGTAATACAAACATGCAAAATCCTCCAAGTCTCCATCATCATGCTAGTATGTGGAAGCCTCAAGGTCTCCATCATCGCATAGGCATGTAGGGGCTACAAGATCCCAAGCTTCACATGATACACATAGGAAAGATCAGCCCACTAAGGGGTAAGACATTAGGGCTACACCCAGTCATAGACCTAGGACATCCTATAGCCTCCCTGCATATGGGAGGGTACCCTTAGATTACGATCTCATTGGTGCCAAAGGGACTCCATGGGATCAGCTGTGGAGAACCCTATAGCTTGATTCATTGGATCGAGTTCCCTCGAGATGAGCTCCAAGAAGTATTGCTATCGAACATTCTATTTTAGGAATTTCATATAGCATAACTACTAGATGCACCAATGAACTAGGGGAAGCTTCAAAGTGACCCCGTAGCACATATACTACTTTCAACCATGGGGGTACTCAACCCTTAACATAGTACATAGAATAAGTCACCCTGGTGGACAAGGGCAAGAACACAGGAGGAGCCTCCTCGAGAGGCCTAAACATTAGAACTCCTCACACAGAGTTAGAAAGGTATGAACCTTCAATAGTAGGTTGTTATGACCATATACATAGATTAGAGGAAGCATTGTCCATCGAGCGAGAGCATGTAGAAAATCTTGAGCAAGAAGAGCAAAGGAATAGGTATTTATGCATATAAGAACAATGCTTGAGTTAGTAGAAAGGTTGGCTTGATTTGATGCACACATAGGTGGTGAGAGATACCAACATGAGATATGTGCCAATTCTTAGCATGAGAGAAGCACTAGATAAAGAAATGAGCGTACTCATCATTCTTCATGGCATCAACAATACTTGGACCTTGAATAAATACAATTCAATGAGGAATATCCAGGGATGGAAGATTAGGAATAAACATATCCTGAACCTCCATCCATGGTTATGGGGGATGAGTACAAATGCTCAAACTGGACAAACACAGGGTTACCCCCCTTACCACTGTCAGTGAACCTTCAATAACAAGATATTATTTCTTTGAAGGTATATCATATACTCATTGAGAGGTTCAAATCTCTTAAAAAATAGGACATGGGTGGACAAAAGCCAATATTAAGTAAGATACACAACCAACCTCTGTGCCCTTTAGTCCCGAGTCCTATGTATCCTAGGCACTTTGAGATGCCTAGGCTAGACAAGTTTAAGGGAGAGGAATATGCGCAAGAACATGCGATAAACTTCATGAACACATTCTTCCACCTTGACCAGAATGACACCCTAATGTTGATAACATTCATCATGATATTCTCAGGCATAGCGACTCAATGGTTCAATCAGTTGCCCAAGCATAGCATCACTATATTTGAGCAACTGATGAATGCATTCCTTGAATGCTTCTCCTTCGGTGCCAATAAGAAGGTAAACCTATCTGATTTGGCTAATTTAAAGTAGTATGATGATGAGCCAATGATGGACTATGGGGACAGGAGGAGAAAAATCATGGCAAAACTATCATTCTCCATCCCCACTTGAGAACTTATCCTAATATTCACAAAGAGCTATGTAAAATACATCTCTCTGTTTTTACAACTGTAGTAGTATAAATCATTCAAATAATCCTTGGCTCAATCCAAGCTTATTAAAGATATAAAGTTCGATGAGGGAGACCTCAAGCTCCGCAACAAGAAAGAGTGGAGCAAGAAAAATAAGAATGACAAAAATAAATAGAAGCAGACCAAGCCTCCTCAGGTTAATTAGGTTGTATTGGCCATGCCAAAGGAGGTGAATAGATAGAAACCCCAAAATTATCAAGCTCATCCCCCATTGACCAACTATGACCCTATGAACAACTAGGGCTGAAATAGGGAACATCGATCGCCTTGCTATTACACACATTTAACTAAATTGATGCAATTGATATTTAATAAATTGAGCGAGGCATAGAGGATTAGATTTATTGATGTACAAGTTCTTGATCCTAATCGTCCCAAGCCTAAGGGATATAGGAAAGATCAATACTATCCATATCATAGAATACAGGGGCATGACATAGAAACATGTATCAAATTCAATAACGTTGTGCAAAACATGATTGAGAAGGGTGAGCTGAAATTTGACAACCCACTACCTCTCGATAATAGAGATATGGGTATATTTAGAAACCTATTGAGGCCCCTTGAGATCAGTGTGCCCAAGTCAACTAGGTCTGGGTCGAGCCACCTATTTAGGGATGCATTAGAATGGTTGAGAAATTTAACGTGGCAACTAGGAGTCAGTGATATGGTCAACCATAGCCTCCAGCAGTGCCTATTCATATCTCAGTTGCACCTCGATAGAGATAGGTACAAAACAATCCCCTAGGTTTGCTAGTATGACCTATGGTAACTATTTAGAGTAGAATGGAACAAAAATTACAAATGACTCTGGCTAAGTTGTCAATATATGAGCTCATACAACAATATCCTAGACACGAGGAGACTTTGATAGAGATTTTGATATCAATCAAGCTCTAGCCCTAGAACCCAAATGCGTTCACACATTTTATGGGACAAGTGTAGTAGTACCAATAGCCTGTGATCTAATTCTATGATCATAAAATCAAGGTAATTCCTACTACCCTAGACGACCCACCACTACATATTATTGTGTCAATAAATGGCATACCCTTCAAGTGGGTTCTAATCTATACGAGCTCATCGATCAACATTATCACTACAAAGGCTATAGGGCACCTGAAGATCCCTATGTCCAACATTGTCCCGATCTTCTACATGCTCGGGGATTTCAATGATGTAGTGTGCTCCACAGTGGGGACAGTCATTTTGCCTATAAAATTAGGACATAAGACCATCCCCATGATGTGTCATATGTTGGAAGGGGTGATGCAATACAATATTCTTCTAGTATGTCCCTGGATAAGGTACATCTAGTGTGTGTCCTCAATCATGCACCAATGTGTCAAATATGTGCATGAGGGATAATTTCATGTGGTTTCATCCGATGAAGAGCCATTCAAGTATGTGCATCAAGTCAACTTACTGAGAGATTTTATCCTTCCATCAATGCACTTGTACATAAGGCCTTCATACCCAACCATGCATCCAGAGAACAAAAACATATTAGTGTGAGGTGATCCATCCACATCGACACCACCTCCTACGTCTAAGACTACTGGCACTTCTAAAAATCCTTTGATATCTAAGTAAAAAGACACTCAGAAGCTGAAAGCACCCCTAGTGGATGAGGGACCTAAGGATCATCCAACTATAGAAACTATGGAAATTTCAAATCCCATGGAGGAGGAATATTCCCAAGACATATCCAAGGAGGTACCTCAACCTACCTCGTCTGCATCATCAACAACATCATTTGCACCATAGGTGATAGTCCACTTAGCCAACACAGGGTTAGATAAATATCTTGTGCAGAATGTGACTTTCACACCTATTATTGAGTTTGCACAAGATATGGGATGACCAAGAGTCCCAAATTTTCTAATGGGTACAGTAGTTCCCTTAGGGTTTCTCCCTAACTAAACCAACTTCATCTATACTGGTTTGGACTATGCCCATACTGCTATCAATATTGAAGAAGTTGAGGATGAACCATTCACCACAAATGTTCATTACTTGTCAAATCTTGAGTTCACTCTAAGGTACTTTGAGTAGTGTTATTAGTATGTCTATGGCCTAGGTCTACACGAGCAAGGACATCGACTCCCATTCCATCCATAGTACCAATTACCTACCAATAGGTGTAGTCTAGACTATAGAATATAGAGCTGTAATTATTCTTTGGTAGCCACCCTAGATAGGCTAATCATAGGGTTTGGGGAGGATGTTTACTAGAACCCCTATCAATCCCCTAGTAGAAAATACTTGGGTGATGGATGGGTTTCGATGGTCAATATTGCACCACCTGATGAGTATCACCTGGAATCCTCTCTTGAAGGGGCCCCATCAGGAGCCATCCTATGGGAAGAAGAGCCAATGCATGGATATGAGCTAGAGGAGTATGATTATGTCCCAAGTGAAAACAAATATGAAGATAGCCTAGCCTACCATGGGCCTAGGTATGTGCAAAATATTTCTTGGACATGCCACATAGAGAGTGGATACATCTCATATGAGATTGGATACATCTTGGATGAGGGTGGATACATGTCAAATGAGAGTGGCTATGAGTTAGAGGACTCAACAGAGATGGCCAACCTGAGGCCTAGACATGCGAGCCACATCATTGGGTTGGAAGTAAATTCCAATGGATTCTTCATAAGTGATTATGACTATGAATATGAGACTAATATGGTCTATCTTGGGCATCAGTAGGCAAGTCAGCACCCCATCCTAGGTCCAGAAACAAATACCAATGGTTTCTTCATGAGCGATCATGACTTTGAGGATGAGACTGAGATAGTTTATCTTGGGCCTCACAACTTGCATCCAGTCGATCTGCTTATCAAAAGAGAAGTGGCACTTTGCTCCATAGATTTAGACCTTCATTTCCTAGGAATACCACCAATCCAGACATCATTTATCGCATGCTCTTCCTAGATCTACCAACATTTAGAGAGCAATTTTTACCCAATGATACCATTATCTCATCTGTACATAGACCATATCTTAATATCCCTATGCCCCTAGAGCCTCATCATGAGTATGAAGGGCACACCTTGGATATAGAGCTTCACCCATGTGGCCCTAGAGATTTCATTACATCCATCAACATGATCTCCATTGATTTGACCACTCCACTTCACAATCTAGTAGATCTTGCAAGGCCATTGTGTCTCAACTTAGACGTTATTGACTAGGAACATGTTGACTCACCCCTAGAGCCTAAATATTTCTTCCCCTAATGAAGAAATGCTACAACCGTTCCATTTCGCACTAGGTTGTGCATATGATTTCTATTATGTTGGCCCTGATCTTGAGTCTGTGGGAACTATAAATCCAACAGATGACATTCATTTAATCCCCACTCCTCACCAGCTTGAGAATGGGTCATATATGGTAATATAGGAGAATTTCAAGGTGGGCATTAGCGATGATCCTTCTCAACCAAATAAAGTAAAGTTTAGAGAAATCTTATCTCTAGAAGAGCAGACCATCATTATTCCTCTATTGAAAGAGAGACCAAATCTCTTTGCTTGGACCTATAAATACATGTGAGGGCTAGATCTAAAATTGGTTATCCACAACCTTTCGCTAGACCTCATGAAGAAATCGCTCAAGCAAAAGCTCAGAAAGTTACATCCAACCATCGCCTTGATGATACAAAATGAATTACAAAAATTGTTGGATGCAGTCTTTATTGTTCCCATCAACTATCCAGAATGGGTATCAAACATGGTTTCCATAGGAAAACCTAATGGAAGAATCTACATTTTCATGGATTTCAAGGATCTCAATAAGGTAACACCGAAAGATTCATTTTCGTTGCCCAACATAGATGCTCTTGTAGATGCAACTATAGGTCATGAGATGTTCTCCCTAATGGATGGTATTTCTAGTTATAATCAAATTCATATCAAACCTTAAGATCACATTCACCACTCCATGGGGGACATTTTGTTACAAAATGATGCCATTTGGCCTTAAAAATGTTGGTGCCACATATCAATGAGCTATGACATACATTTATTATAACTACATGCACAATATATTGGAATACTACATCGATGACTTACTGGCCAAGTCATTGCTATGAGAAGAGCATGTTGAGACCATCAGAAAGGTCTTCAATTGCCTGATTTAGCACAATGTTAGGTTGAATCCTAATAAATGAGTCTTTGGTGTAACTTCAAAAAAAATCTTGGGATTCATCATTTCCAAATGAGGCATCGAGGTAGACCCATCAAAGGTAAAGGCTATCCTACAAATGGTCCCACCCATGAACCTCAAATAACTAAGAATATTACAGGGCAAATTAGTTTTCATAAAGTAATTTATTGCACAACTATCAGACAAATATCAATCTATGAATCGACTGCTACACAAGGTATTCCCATTCCAGTGGGACAAATAATGTCAACAAGTCTTTGCTGAGATCAAGGAGTGCCTAGAAATGCCACTAATCCTAGCTCCACCAAGGCCAAACATGCAATTCCTACTATATATATCTGCTACCAATTTTTCTTTGGTCACCATGTTGGCTCAAAAAAATGTGTAATATAAATAACAAGTGATATATTACATTAGCCGCACTTTGATGAGCTACGAAATAGGATATGCATACATAGAAAATTTGTTCTTAGAAGTGGTCTTTGCAACCAATAAATTGCACCACTACATGCTTATCCATATGATATATGTAATATCCAAACAAAATCCTCTATAGTATATGATGAACAAGACATATCATAACACACATACTGCAAAGTGTATCATGCTATTGAAAATTTCAATTTGGAATTCATAAGCCAAAATTCCATCAAGAGACAAGTCATAGCTGATCAGCAGGTTGAGGCACCTCTTCAAAATAGTAGGCCCCTCACCATAGAACTTCCTTATGATGCAGTCTTTACACGATCAAAAGCACTCGAACCCAAAGAATCAGGAAACAAAGCTAACATGACTCTGTTCTTCGATGGTTTGAAGTACGAGAAAGGAGGCGATGTAGGGATTGTTTTTTTCATGCCATAAGGTGCTCCAATATCCTTGTCATTTAATCTTGACTTCCCTTACATGAATAACAACGTCGAATATGAGGCCCTAATATTAGGTCTCCAAATAGCCATTGCCATGAGAATCAAAAGGCTAAATATCTTTGATGACTCCCTCCTCATAGTCAACCAAGTCAAGGGACTATTTCAATTCTAGGATCCAATCTTGAAAGCTTATGAGGAGATTTTTGACACTTATCTAACCAAACTAGAATGGTATGACATCAAGGAAATCCCTTGTTCATTAAACATATTTATAGACACCATGGCATCTTTAGGATCCTTGATCCCTCAGAATCTATCTGCTGATTTCACTACCATTCATGTGAAAATGCTCTCACACTCAGTAATGCAACGTGAGGCTTTTGATAACAAGGATTCAATCAACATGATTCATATAGATCCAGACCATTATTGATTCTATAAAGCCAAAAACTTCTTAAAGAAGGCACCTTGGAGGTCCTTGATCTCATAGGGTCCTACAGAGAATGGTACCACCATTCACTACAAGGTTGTTTCTCAATCTGCACTCATGCAAATTAAATTACAGGAGGAACAAGTCATATTATCTATTGAGACTATAGCCTATTAGGATTGGCTATCCCAGTTACAAGATTTCTTGAGGCTTGGAATCATCCCACAAGGACTATCGCATGTCGAAAGATGAGCATTCAACCAAAAAGTGATAACATATGTCTTACTAGGAGGCATATTGTATCGTCAAAGCTATTATGGGGTCCTCCTTCATTGCTTAAAGTTCCAAGAATTAACTTGGGTGATTTCACAAGCTCACGATGGTACATGCATTGGCCATTTCAATGGCATGGCCATTGTCAAGCGCATCCTTCTAATGGGTTATTACTGGCCCACCATGGAGAAGGATTGATGCAAGTATGTCAGGAAATGTGCTAAATATCAACAACATGCAAATATGATGCACCTACCATCTCAGGACTTACATCCCATTTAGGTGGCTTGGTCATTTTCTTAGTGGAGTTTCGATTTGATCAAAAATATTTCTCTCTCGTCTTCAGGTCGACACACATTTATCTTAATAGCCACTGAGTACTTCACCAAATAGGTAGAAACGGTTCTCTTAACCTCAAAAATTAGACCTCAAATTACAGAGTTCATACTTCACATCATCTATCATTTTGAGGTACCCTTCAAGATAATCTTAGATAATGGTCTGTCATTCAAAAACAATAATGTGTGAGATTTAATGACCAAATACAACATTCATCACAGTTTTGTGACACCATACTATCCATAATAAAATGGTCAAGAAGAGGCCTCTAATAAGATAATAGTAGCCATATTAGAAGATGGTGAAATAAAATTATAAGGATTTGCATCTGCAATTGCCCCTGGCATTATGGACTTATAGGACTAGCATGTGGATGCCCACTGGGGCAACACCATTTTTTCTTGTATATGGATTTGAGGCCATTATGCCCTTAGAGTTAGAAATTATAACATTGAGTGTTGCATTGAAAGAGTTCATCAATGATGACAATGTGCAGTAAGCTTGCTTGGATCAATTGACCCTTCTGGATGAACATCGCATCAATTCTCTTGAGCATCTTCGCATTTACCAGGACCATATAACATAATATTATAACAATAAAGTCCACCTGAGAGACTTTAAATTTGAGGATCTTGTTCTTAAAGAAAACCAATAGAACTCAAATATGTTGCCGCACCTACGAGACAAATTTATGGCCAATTGGATAGGGCCTTATATCATCTTTGAGAAGATTGGGCCTGGGGCATATCTCCTAACAATGCTAGAAGGTGTTGAGAAGCTAGAGCTTCTCAACATTATTCATCTAAATGTGTTTCAGACATAAACCATCAAAATATCAAAAACATTCAAATAAAATTCAAAATCACAAAAATAATAGAAGACTTTAAAATAAAAAGGTCCCAAAGGCATCTTAAAGCCCTTTGGTCAAAAAAAAATAGAATACTCCAAAGGCATCTTAAATCCCTTTGGTAAAATCACAAAAGGCTCCAAAGGTATCTAAAAGGCCTTTGGTCAACTCACAAAAAGCTCCAAAGGTATCTTAAAGCCCTTTGGTCAATGCACAAAAGGCTCCAAAGGCATATTAAAGCTCTTTGGTCAACTCACAAAATGCTCCAAAGGCATCTTTAAGCCCTTTGGTCAACTCACAAAAATCCCCAAAGGCATATTAAAGCCCTTTGGTCAAAAAACAAAAGGCTCCAAAGGCATCTTAAAGCCCTTTGGTCAAATCACAAAAAGCTCCAAAAGTATTTTAAAACCCTTTGGTGAAAGAAAAAATTGAAAAGTTCAAAAACATTCACAATAATCAAAACTCAAAAACAATTGAAAGCATCAAAAATACAAAAATATTTGCATTATGCATTCACACTTGCATCCATATAGTTGCATTGCATTAGGTATTTGCATCCATTGCATTTACATTTAGTAGGTTGTATTCACAATATTACAAATGACACCACATTTGTACCTCAATCATGCATCTTCAAAATTCATCTTCATCCATCACCCATGTGTGTAACTATGTTTTTCAACACAACCCCTCCTATTTCTATAAGAAATATACTAGGGTTTTTTGGTCACTCAGACATACCTAGCAATTTTATCAAACTTTGTAGAAAGTTATCTTAGCTTTTAATAGGTGAGGTTTATTTTTGATAGCACCTGGTATATTTCAAAATCCTATCACTAATCAAAACACTAAGATCCTAGTTCGAACAAGGTAAATATGAATGTTGCGAAGTTGTATTAGGTATCCTAAGGTAAAAATTTTATCTTGCTTGTCCCCTATGCGATCGGTTCAAAAATGGTGAGAATTGGCAAAAGGACAAGTTCACCCCTACCCACAAAAAATCCCTTGCTTTAATCAAAATAAGCAAAAATATTGTACACAGCAAAATTCAAAAGCAAAATAAAAAGTGATTATCATCACTACATAAATCCCTTACTCAAAAGAAAAATGAAAATTCAAAATAAACAGTGATCTTCATCACTAACCATGAGCAAGTATCCCAAATAAATATGGAGAAAAAAAGAAGTATTTAACTTGAATCCCTGCAATTCTTAGCATGAACGAACCCTAAGGTATCCTTACGCATGATGATATGTCTATCACATGAGCATATCACTTTTGTACAGACCAATTTTTGCATGTGAAAGAGCTCGCTTTATATATCTTGTATCGCCTAGTGGTCTAATCCAACTGAGTCTGACTTAGGATAAGGATAAACATTTGTGGATCCCCAATATAGTAATGGGCTGAATGAATCCCACATGGAACTTGGGTATGCTTATGTCTTATCTAATATATTCATTTGCACACACATGGATGATGAGTATATAGGTCTTCATAACAAAATTTTATCCTTTGGGGCTTTGTATAATCAGTGTACCACTTTTTATGGAGCAACTAGGGTGTTTGAGTCTCATGGAAAACCTTAAAAATTCCCTCATAGAAATAATTTATACCATCACTCACATCATCATCTATCTTTAGGAGGGTTTTTTTATTAAAAGACGTTCATAAAATAGGATAGATACCGGATGAATGTCAGCAATGACATTCAAGCAGCCACTAACTATTTTGGGTATATTTTTTAATTTATAGAAGCTTATAAAGAAAGTACATATACATCACATCATCTCATCTCACACTTTGATGTATAAATAATTAATTCTGGTTATAAGAGTTATTATTTATTAATGATTTGTATACATTCTATGGTGTCACCCATTAGATTGTAGAACTCATATCACATGCATTCCTTATGTTTTAAGTGATTAAAGAATACAGTTTTATTCATATTTAGATCATCAGCATAATGCATTACATACATTTCATGCACCATAAGTTATATGCATACAATAAAATCAAAATTAAGCATACATTTGACAATAAGCACTACATCCACATATGCATACACATCTAAGCATCACATACAACTATCATCTAACTAATGCACGTTATACATCACATCATATAGCATAAAATCATATTTGCATCATATAAACATAAAAACATAATCATAAAAGATACACATAATGAATCTCAAATTCTAGTTATCATAAATGTGTGTGTCAAATAAGTACATGAAGATACAAAATCACCATAAGGCTACAACTATGTAGGTCACCTGACCTTACACTCAAAAATGAAACTAGTACAATAAAGCCATCAACATGGGCCTACGCCCTCTACCTCACCTTTGCCCTCAGCTATGTCCCTATCCAAACGGTGGGAGCTATTTCCCATAGTTCTCTCTGTATGGGTCCTGGTCTACTGGCTAGGCCAAATTGAATACTACCCTGATGTAGTCCACATGTTGTGTTGTGACCCCCTAGCTATGGGTCTCTCCCTGGGAGTGGCACCTAGTAGCTGAACTTGAGACCTCAGAGTAAAGATGTAGGTGGTATCTGATGCCATCTGGCCCTTGTTCTCCTCTATGATCTCCTATAACCATTTCACCTTAGCCCTTGTATCCAAACTTGTAGACCCCTGTATAGTAAGAGCGGTTGGTGTAATCTGGTTCCACATGATATATCACTTGGCAGTGAGTTGTGTAACCTATGCCTAAAGTGAGGCAATAGTAGAGTCCCACTGTTGTACCTAAATCTGATATGACTGAATCTTTGCCTCTACTTGGTGTAGTTGAGACCGAAGAGGGTACTCCTACTCCTTAGGAGCTTACTCCTTCTCAGGGGCAACCAGCTCCTCTACCTCCTATTGCTCTACCTACCCCCAGTCCTCTATCTAAGCTTGCACTCGGTTTCCATTAGGATCCTTATCCTTTGCCTCATCCACATACCATCCCATATGGTTGCCACCCTACCATAATTGTGTAAACCACCATCGAGTATATGCCTCAGTCACCCCGACATCAACAACACTCACATCAACTACTAGAGGGTCATCCTCCTCTAAAATTATTGAAACTCAAGGTGGTAGAAGGTTCTTCTTGACAGTGATTTATCTGTACATAACTATCTCAAGAGGTACATCCTATTGTATGCCAAACTATCAAAGCACCTTGGAAATAACTCCCTGATGTCGTCCTTGCGACCGATAACCCATTGGTCACATCAAGTTTGGTTTGTGAATCTATCAACCTCCTCCTAAGTGAGGCAAGTGTGATAGGGCCTCCAAATGATGTCTTGGACCTGCAATCTAGTCAAAGTATTTGCATAGTGAGAAAGCTCCCCTATGAAGCATCGACACTTGCACTCCTCACACTCTTAGGCCCATCTAGATCCATAGCACTATGCAACCTCTACTATATCAGTAAACTCGATAGGTAGACCTCTTGGATAGTCCACCATGATATGATCCTAGCCCTAGATCTGTAGGAGTAGGCTACAAGTGATGTTGGCTTTTCCCCATCACTGGATAAGATATAGCTCATCATAGCACTATGCCAGTAGGGTGCTCCCTCAAGCATAAATGATAGGTGCCTCACTATCAATCAAATCTTCAACCATTGCCAATAGGTTCCATGGGAACCTCATGCTAGAACATTCAGGTAGAAGGATGTTACAAATAACCATTAGCAGGATAGAATGTCTTCAAGAAAATACATGCTCCTAGTACCATCAAATAATGGAAATCCCACCAGACCATGTGTCCTAAAATGCAGCAGTGAAATATCTCCCAAAGACTCTAGTGAAGACTACATCCCTGGAACCCATCGAGAAATACATAATGGGGACTCCCTCAAAGGGGATCCTGAATATCCTGTACATGTCCTTCAGCATAATGGTCATCTCACTAGTAGGGAGGTGGAATGTGTTAGTCCTAAAGTCCCACCTATGGGCCAAGGTAGTAAGATAAGCCTGATCCAACATGATCATCTGAAGCCTAGTGACATACTGGAGGCCACGAGCATCAAGCCAACCCTGTTATGTGTCATCCATATGGGGCAAAAGATCCACAAGCAACTTCAGGTTCTGATCCCATGCAGATAAAATATAGAAGTGAAAAATAAATACCTAAATCAAATGCACTAACAACCTAATCAATGCATAAAATAAAAATAGTGCAAGATAACTTAAGATGAGCTTAAGGCTATTATAAAAGTAACTAAATGCACCTAAAAATAAAAAAATACACTTCAAAAATACAAAAAAAATCAAGTAAATTGTTCCAAAATTTCAAAAATCTAAAAAATAAGTCAAAGGCCTCTTAGCCGCTCACACCAGGAGCGGCCATGAAGCGGCCGCTGAATCCGGTAGTGGCAAATTCTCAATGGTCAAAAATTTGATCATTGGATTTTAAACTGATCGCTAACGATGACAACAGCCAGCCTCGATCCAGGCAAGCCACTCTGAGCGATAGCAGCCAGCGGTCAACATGCCAACAGCGTTCTCCCTTGGCCAAAATTCACAAAAAATATAACAAAATTCTAAAACCAGATTGGATCCAATACAACTAAACCTATCCTAAACCTATTGATGGGTTATGTTCATTTCTGGAAAGTCTAGTGAGGTTTATTTATCCAATTAATTAATTAGGTTCATTTTACCAAATTAAGTAGGTAAGTCAGGGTTTTGTAGAGTACCCATGAAGCTCCAACTCCTCCACTCATAGATGCCTCTCCCTGCTCGACCATCACGTACAATTAGAAGCAAATTTGGTAGCACTTTGTGGCACAATTGCACTTTCTCACCTCAAAGCTTAAAAGTGCAATTGATAGCTAGAAATGATGAAGGGTAAAACCCTAAAATTTACTTTTATATTTTCAAGTCATGCCTCGGTCACTTCTAGCATTAGTGGCCCACACTTTCTAGTCGTAGGACCTGACAGCAGCCATGAAGTAGCAATTGGGATTCATTGGACCTGATAGCAGCTAAGAAACAGAAATAAATTCACTCAATTTCTCACCATAAAGCACCTCAAAATGGGCCATCAAGCATACCTATTGGTCCAAAACAACCAAAATGTGCATGAATACCAAAAAAATAACATAAAGCAAAATTCATAAACATCATAAAAATCAAATTAACACAAAAAACAAAACAAATAACAACAAATATCAAGTGAGCCTTGTATTCCATTATTTAATCTATACACTTGGTGGTTGCAATGACTTGCACTCAATGCAATCCGGTAAGATGTGTAAATTACCATAAGGCCACTTGGGGAAAATTAGTTATAGGTGAATTGAGACGCTTCACTTCAAACCCAAAGAAGGTCATGGTGGTTGGACTACCCCACGAGAGCGAATATTCATCTCAATGTCCCTGTAACATTTGCACCAAATCAACAGCCTAATGATTCAACATAAGCTACAATATAATTGTTATCATCTTAATTTCCTAAGAAGGCCATTGTATCCAGAGCGCCCCATGGGATAGAGATGTACAATAACCAAAAATGGTTGAAATTAAATGTGGATGGAACCTACCGTATAAAATATAGCAACCCTCTAAAGAGGTCCAAATCATTCATCTTGCTCAAGTGACTCATCACTTTATTAATTTTCCTCTCCTCTTTGACTCGTCGCTTGATGGGGTAGTCAAAAAAATTTAAACAATCATAATCAAAATCAACAAAAGATCACCCGATCATGTCAAATTGCATTCGTATTATGAATCATTACCAACAACTATCATAAGCTTACCCTTTTTTGGGGGCAAAAAGCAAGCATGATAGTTAATTTTGTAGCTCTCCTCCTTTTGAATATATAGTTGCATTGAAGCCTATAGTAGCGATCAAGCTACCCATTTGTTTGATGAACGAGTGCAAGCATTTATAAAATTTACGTCTTCCATCCTATTGGAAGAAATTATTCTAGGATGTATGTCTTCTGCATGATTGGGGCATCCAATGTTGATCATATCAATGATCATCACACAACCTACAATGTGATCCTAGGTGGTCTATTTTTGCTTTGTGTTGTGTTTTCCCACAACGCATCCCAAAAAGGGGTATCTGTAGACACCTAAAACATGTCATGTTTAGGAGACTATCCATATGGATACATTTGCAGATCATATGAATCCTCTTGTATCTCTCCAAGAGCAAGCAGTGGTCCTAACCACTCAAAAAGGGTAGTTCTAGCCCATCCAAGTCTGGCCGCTCTCAAGCAAAGTGATCACCACATCTGGCCACTGAAGCCTACAGTGGCCACACCTAGTCGATGAACCTGATAGCGACTAGCACTATGCACAATTTTTCCATGAATACAGGACCAAATCACACAGTCTAACTAAACCTTACATTTTTTATAGGCAGATTTTAGTGAGAAACTCCCTGAGTTCCTCCTAACTGCCCCTTCAATGCTAGTTTATGATTGATACTTTCCACCCAGGATGATTAGTCAAGCAATTTGTATTGAAGCTTCTCCAAGAAGCCAAGGTCCAGATCTGAGAGAGAGGGAAGTCTACATATGGACTCTCCCACAAAGAGCAAAGGATCCATAATTTTCAATGTTTTATGCAGCAAAGCCCTGTCAGATTGGAGAACGAATATGCGCACCCTTGACTAGCAACGAAGTGCTATCTAGATGAGAAGAGACTATGCACCCACTATTTAGATCTGTTATTATTCACTACTAAACAGTTTACTAAGGCACAACTGATGACCCTTGAACATCAATTGGAGTGATGAGCTTAGTACTACAGCCCTTGGATCGAGAGGAGAAAGGTTCATTTCACTGCCACTATCCTAGACAGTGGCCTGTAGGCGTAACCTAGGGTTTAGACATTAGTTTCCTTTGTTATAACATTAGATATGATTGCTTTCTATTTCAATGTGTATTTTTAGTATAGTTCTGATTTATTTATGCATTTACATTATTGTTCCCTGATATATGCACACATTTTTCATTAGTTTCATCGCATTTAATCATATTATGTTTATTTAGCTTTCTTATCAGATTTGATACTAATAGCCTCATCTGGGGAGGTAGCTCAGACTACTTATTGTGTTTTTTGTTTCCATACCCACAGATACAGGTTCACAGGATCAATTCAAGGTATTCAGAGTATGAGATCCCTTTAGGATGAAATTGAGAGAAGGCATCAGTAATCCCTCAGATAGTTTGGTGTGTAATATCTTGAGGTCTGTGAAGGTGCCCCATCCCCTTCCAGGAGGATACATTCACCGTCGCCCCACTTGTAATATATTATATCAAAAAATGAGTATCCCTCATAGGGATGTACATGTAACCATGATCCAAAAGTGTTAATAAACTAATATTGCTTTAACTTTTACTTTCACATTATATGTGCTTGTGTTCCTGTCTTTATTTTTGTATTTGATATAATAGCATCATTATGAGTTGGGTCAGCTATGGTGCATGCTTCCCAGGGTCACACACTTAGATCTTGATAGCACCAAGTGATGATATCGGGGTACTTTTTACATAGGGCATGAATCTGTTGGAGCTCCTTAGTTGTGCAATTGACCCCTACCTTGATAACTTTCCCCAACTCTAACTCTAGGTCTACAAACTCTCTGCTATCTACTTTGATCTTGTGGGTGACGGACCTTTTTTTTTTTCAAACAAATTTTCTAATGTGATAATACCCTTGGGGATATGATTGTTTTTCAATTGGATTAGTCTCTTGTGGTCTTCTTCATCCATAGTATGATCTTCTATTGAGGATGCTTCATTAACTATAAAATTGACATGTTGTTCGTCATTGTCGAACACTTGCCAGTGGATCTTTTTATCAGGTATAGAAGGCCTATAGATCAGTTTTACCATTTTTTCCTTATGCATCAGATTGTCCATCGATGATAATCAAGTTCTATATAGGCCAAGATGTTTGCAATCTTATTTTGCTCTTGTGAAATTGACTTGATGCTCAGTGCGGTGAAGGATTCAAGCAAATCCCACACCTTTTTATGGTACACTTTTATATATTTCTACTTATATATGCACTTTTTGGTGATTTGGTTGCAGATCAATTCAGAATCCTCGAATATCTGTAGCTACTTGATGTTGAGTTTTTTAGCTTTTTTGAGTTTGAGGTACTGGTAAGACCCCAAGGTCTTACTATAAAATTATTAACAAATTAATGTAAATGTAATCGCAGGCCACTAAAAGGGGGCTCCCTTGTAATCACTTTGCCACTATAGGGGGCTCCCTCCTTAGAATTTATGCTTATTATTATTCTTCTTGGATGATTTGATATGGATGGCCAACCTAATATATATATCTACCCTAAAGCTACGTTGGTGAAGAGACATGATGGTTCACGTATGAAGAGACGTGATGGTTCATGTTATGAAGGGTCATGATGGTTCACTTTATAAGTTAATAATATAATAATTAAATGATTAATAATACTAACTAATACTAACTAATAATGTTAGGATTGAGGATCATAACATGCCACCCTCCTTAAAAAGAGCTTTGTCCTCAAAGCTCAAAGTGAGAAGCTTTGTCCTTTGTTTTCCAAGAAGGATTTGTGTAAGTTCTTGAACTCTTTTAATGACATCCTTTCATAGATAGGGATATTGGGAAGGATGAAGCATTAGCGGGGGGTTGCCAAGAACAATAGTATAATATTCCTTAGGAAAATCATGATGACAATGGGAGGGCAACCCTTGGGGTTCCTCAAATACTTCAAAATGATGCATCAAAAGTGATGGTAATGATTTCATATCCTTTTTTGGTTCCTTGGTAGAGCCAACAGAGGAGTGTGTAGTCACTCTGCGTTGGTTCCGAATAGGTTTGGTCATATGGCAAGAACTCACTATTGGTGAGGAAGGTATGTGTAGGTCTTGTAGAGTGCATGTTTGGCTAGTATTGGTCACTTTGGGTATGTCTACTTCATCCTTGCTTAGTACATCAATCACTTCTTGCATATCGACCTCATTGTCTTCATTGTAGTGAGTAGGTGCACTGGTCGCTTCGGACACAACTACCTCATCTGCTTGCTCTATGGAGAGACAGGGATCAACTTCCTTTAATAAATACAATGTTAGTGTAGCACATTTATGGTGGGGTCCAAATTGTTCATCACAATTATCACAGATTCCTTTTTCTCATCGTTCCTTCATCTCCTCAAAGCTAAGATGTTTAATTCATAAATTTTGATTAGATTTGGGGGTTGTGTAAGTGCTTTGTGCCCTTCCATTATGCATAGGTTTGGGAGCGATGTAAGTGGTCGACAATTTTTCCATAAGTGGTTTCCCTAATCGTTGTTGTGCATTGATTTTATCTTCAGCTAATTTTGCTAATCCATAGGTCTGCATCATGGTATAGGGATTGAACCTTGTCACCTCCATTCTAATTTCCTCTTTTAATCCCCTAATGAAGCCATTGATGAGAATTTATTCATCCAATATTGTGTTGTTTTTGGTGATATCCTCAAACCGATTTTGATACTCATGCACATAAGTGATTTGATGAAGATCTTTGATAAATTCCCACATGATTGGGTTCCACATGGCTCTGATACCAAATGGTAAGACCCCAAGGTCTTACTATAAAATTATTAACAAATTAATGTAAATGTAATCGCAAGCCACTCAAAGGGGGCTCTCTTGTAATCTCTTTGCCACTATAGGGGGCTCCCTCAGAATTTATACTTATTATTATTCTTCTTGGATGATTTGATATGGATGGCCAACCTAATATATATATCTACCCTAAAGCTACATTGGTGAAGAGACATGATGGTTCACGTATGAAGAGACGTGATGGTTCACGTTATGAAGGGTCATGATAGTTCACTTTATAAGTTAATAATATAATAATTAAATGATTAATAATACTAACTAATAATGTTAGGATTGAGGATCCTAATAGGTACAAAGCCTCATACTCTACTACATTATTCGTACAGCTCCATGTGAGCCTGTACGAGTAAGTCTTTTGTTTATCAAATGGAGATATAAGAGTGACACCAACCCCAACACCATTTTTGCATCGCGTACCATCGAAGAAAAGTTTCCATAGCTGATCGAATATTAGGGGTTTTTCTTCAAGTGCTTTTATTTTAGCCTTTTCAGGCTTTGTAAGTGAGTAGCACCCTAAATATATCTTGATTATGGCATTAAAATCGATCATAGAAAACTCATCTTCTACTCAAAATTCATCAAGATATTCTTCCATCACGTTCACTTCTTGCATTTATTCTATCATCAGGTTGATAGAGTCTGAGCCCTTCTCCCCATCTTCAAGTTTTTTGACATGAAAACTAGTATGCTTCTCATTGAAGAGCTTAAATTTCTTCCCCTTGAAATGGATTTCTAAATATGAGTAGTCGAGGGAGAGGTATCCTCCCAACTTGGTCATGAATTCTCTTAAGAGGTACATACTAAAGTATAGCTCGAGGTCGACTACCACGATCTCTTGGATGACCGTGACTTACAATATTTTGTGTAGGAATATCAAAACATCTTTGATCACTCCTACCATTATTATGGGAGTCCCATTTAGTTGCAATAATCCATGGCTACTCTAGGTATACTCCATTCCCATGATGTCACACACTACTTTAGGCATGATTATTGTCATAGTCCCAGAGTTGATCATGCATTTGTGCATGATCCATCCTTCCATTTAAAGGAAAAATGTAGAATGGCAGGGGCCTATTCTTTCCTATGGCTTAAGTCATCAATGGTTGAGCAAACACCCTCTATGTTGACCTACTCTTCTTATCTTTGGCAGACTTGAGATATTCCTACAATAGGTCTACTTGATCAAGAAGTTGGAGGGCATAATAAAAGCTTACCTTGGAAGGTACCTTCTTCATCTCTTCAAGAAGGGCTAGACTCTCTTGCTCCATCCACCCTTTGATGCTTGGTCAGTAAGGGGTATTGGAGCTTCTCCTTGGTTTGATCTCATGTCTCAGCTTGTGGCTGAGATGTCAAACCTTTAGGTTAGAAAACCCTTTGTCTAGCTCATGGTGGCAAGAAGTCCTTTAATAAATCAGACTACTCTGAAGTCATCATTGGATTGGGATCTTTCGCCAATGACTAGGCCTTTTCACTCTGTGTCTTGGGTGCAGTAGGCACTTTTAGTGTATTTATCTAGATTGGGTCTACCTCAATAGTCTTCTTCCTAGTCTTGGTGAGGACTGAGACCTGCTCGGTGGAAGGCATCATGAAATTATGACAAGCTTCCTTGATCATGTTGATTTGACCATCATAAGTAGAATCTGGATGTAGTTGAGGTGCACCATGTAGGTTTATTCATTATGAGAATCGTTACATGTGGTACACCAATAAGTTCTTCTATATGAACCAACTTCTTCACCTTCTAGAACTACTACATTCCTCTCAAGTGCCCTACTGGTGGAAGATGCTTTCTCCCTAGTGATAAGAGGAGGAAATATTCTTATCTAGAGGCTTCTATAATTTTACTTCCATCGCATGACAGTCATATCATTGACCATCATCTCTATTGATGCCCATAAATATTACAATTCCTTGACCTAGTCTGCATATAAAACTGCATGAGGTGTAGGTAATGGCAATGGTGCCAACATCATAGGTAATTTTAGATACGAGATAAGGATTGGGAGCTAAGGAACTATGGGTGCTTGATATTGTAGATTAGGTACCACTTTATTCTGAGGGCTTGGATTCTAAGATTTATTTGGGTACATTTGAGATGTAGGTGGAGCAGACGCATTGGGATACATGTTCTGAGGAAAATCTAGATAAATTGGCATGGTCACCTTTAGGGGTAACTTTTTTATGGTTACTACGTTAGCATTAACATTCTGAGCTTATTCATACAATCCAAGGAACGTGTTGACGTTAGAATGGTGGATTTTCATGTTGATGTTAGAATGGAAAGCTCTCAAGTAATAGCACATCGCTTACTCTAGAGTGGGTCAAAGGTGAGTGGTGACTATCTACCAGGTTCAAGCGAACCTAACATTGAAGTCAGCTATCTCCTCTTGAGGATGTCTCTGGATGGTGGTGAAGTGATACAATAGTGATAATGGATATGCTACCTCATTGAACCCTTTAATCAGTTGCTATGCTAACAAGTCTTGGGAAGTGATAGTGTTGGTCAGTAGTGATCAGTACCAATAGAGGAGCTTACCTCTAAGTGACAGAACTAGCAATCTTACCATTATATCCTCCTTCATGATGTGGTGGATGGTTTCCAACACATGGATGTCTTGGACATGCTCATAGGTAGTCTTTCCTGTGCCATCAAATTTAGGTAGAGCTTTAAATTTTGTAAGTAGCACTTGGTTCTGAGCCATCAAATATAGAGGCCCTAAATGATTCCATGTAGGGAACTACCTGGGGGTAGCCTGCTATGCCATCTAGACTGGAAAAGTTGGTTGAACCAGGGTAGTTGGTAGAATAGGTTGAACTGAAATGTTTGAAATGCATGATTGAACTGAAGGATTCGATTGAACTAGATATTTTGGTGGATTTGGGGGTAAGATAGTTGTTGTGCTGGTAGGAGTTAGAGTTCATGAAGCAACAACAGCTATTTGCAAAGAAGTCCCATCTAACAAGATATTTGGCCAGACCACTCTAGGATGCTCACCCAAAGCGTCGATGTCAAGCTCGAAGAACTTGACTTCTTCTTTTGTATTCTTAGATTTCAATCTTGTGTGCATGAAGGTATCATATTTTAAACTGGTCTTCAATATTTGGAGGTGTTTGAGTTCAGTTGAGTCACCAAATGTTTGAATTTGACAACAATAATATGAACATCAACTTCGTAATACTACTTTCAACATGGAACGTTTGCGTCCCACTAGATGTGTCAGACTATTAGCAATCGAATTGGCCTAGATATATATTTTCTAATTCTACAGTGCCCTAGACCCACTACCAAGCATTGAATATCTAAAGGAAAGAAATGTCCTCCATGACAATCTCCAGTAGGGCTAATTTCAAAATAAAATAAAACTGATTTTTTGAGATAAGGGTTAGAGAATATGTGGAAAGAGAAGTAAATTACTAAAAGGAATGGGAAAAGAGGCCAAAATCCTGAAATACGAGGGTGATGGATAGGAAGCATGATACACAATTCTCACTCAAACCAACAACAATCAAAACAATGAAATTTTAATAGAAACTGACACTAAATCCTCTCACCTGCATAACCTCCAGGGGTATTCTAGAATTAATCCTTTACCAATAGCTAAATCCAGAAATAGAATTCAAGTCGTATGATGTAAGAATCCTAAGTAAAAATTACCAAAACCTAGCTGTAAATATTTGAAATTTCTCCAATAAAATTTTGATCTATTCAAACAAAAAATTAGATTTGAATATTTAAGTAAAAATGAACACAAGAGACCCTCAAATGGTAGATCTGGCCACATAAATTTTATAAAAATATTCGGCTATGGAAATAGATAGACCAACCTTCATACATAATAAATCCACCCTCTTACTAGTTGTACACTAAAATATGAAACTCAAATATGGATTCAGTAGCAGGACCACAATTCCAACTTGTATACAAGGGCACATCACCTTGCTACACTTTTAGTTTCCCTTGAGAAACTAGGGCACATCACCTAGGGTTTTTCAAGAGGATGTTGGGATTCAACCCACAACAACAAGTTCACAAAATATAGTGGAATGACATGCCAAAATGGAGCTCACATATCTTTCTTATAGATCATGTTCTAATTCTTTGTTGAGTGGTCCCCACTATACTACACAACTTAACTTAAGTTGTTTCACACCAAGAGACTCCTAAAGACATCACAAAAATGGGCATCCCACATCCCCTTTTTTATTTAGCATTTTATTATAATAAAATAAGTGGGATTACATGACTAACATATAAAATATGAAAATACCAAAATGGGGACATTAAAAGTCTCCCCCTCTCAAATTGCTTGTCCCCAAGAAATTGAGGGCTAGATGAGAAAGTATCTCCTCTCCTTCCCACGTTGCATATTCAAGTGGCAATATCTTCCATTTAATCAGATACTCATTGAGAATTCTAGTCCTTAGCCTTTTTTCCCTTGTTGCCAAAATTATCTCAGGTTCCAAGACTAATTTCCCCTTCTCATCAAGTGGTGGTAGCTCATAAGATGGTACAATCTGCTATCCTAGTGCCCTTTTGAGACACAAAACATGGAAAACATTATGTATCTTTCTATTTTTTAGTAATTACAACTCATATGCCACTTTCCCTATCCTGCGTATGACCTTGTAGGGGCCATAAAAATGAGGTTTCAACTTCTCCGCACCACTTTTTTTCAAATTAGATTATCTATAGGGCTGAAATCTCAAATAAACCTGTAGACACCTAAAACATGTCATGTCAATGGCGACTACTCATATGGACATTCTACAAGACCATATGGAAGTGTAGCACCCTAAAATTGGCACAGTGAAATTGTAATAATTACATTCACCTTAGTAAATAATTTAAATTCAAATTTTAACCTCCCAAATCGCCCGTTAACCATCGGGTAATCCGTTTCCCCCTTTTTCATGCCATTTTTAGAGGTTGTTTTGACCGTTTGACGATATCGTCGTCGATCAGACGATATCGCCCCAGATCTGACGATTTCTTCTGGGCTAGGACATCCAGATGATCTTGTCGCAAAACTAATTTTGCACAATTAGCTTATGTTCCAACGGGCCTCTAATCCGGGCAGAAGTGTGTCTACTTCGTTAGAGACCCTCCCCCGTTGGAGATCTCCCAAATAGGGATGATCTCCAACCTCCTAACTATTCCCGTAAGCCTATTTAATCATTAGGACCTTCCCTTCCCAACCCCTGGCTGAAATTCTCTGTAACTTAACTTCATACACGTTAAATCATCCCAAATTCACACTTGCAGTAGTCCTATATCAATTTTTTTACAGGTACATTAGTGTTTTTTAGCCGGAGCAAGATTTCATCGTCGTCGATGAACCTGTTCAAATCGGAGGCGATCTTGTCGAATCAGAGACGATTTCGTATCGATGTGGGACGATTTCGACTGCAGTCAACATTGAGGCAATCAATGCCTGAAGTTTGCGTTTCTTCTCCCCTTTTCTACTGTTTTATGTTGTAATTAGCAATTTTATTCAGTATTTTATGTTCTTTTGCATTTGGAGTTCACCCATTTAGCTTAGATTGCATAATAAGATCATGATTTGTCACTAGAATATCATAATTTGTTTGAATTTCTATTCATAACTATTGTTCAGTATTCATATTGTTGTTTTATGTTGTTTCCCTCTATTATCACAGGGGTATTCTTTGTATTTTGCATCTGTTTTTCTATTTGTAGGTCTCTGACGATCTTGTCTGATCTCTGATGATTCTGTCAAATTCCAGATGATCCTGACTGCTTCAACATTAGAATATCCATCAGACATCCGGATCAGGTATTCTTCATTTGTATTCTGTAATTTCTCTGTTTTCTATCTTTAAATCTATTTTTTGTATTCATTAAATCTGCACTTTCATATAGATTAATTTAGATTCATTTGGCCAAACCTAGGATATGAATGTTGAAGGCTAAAAATGAACACATTAAAACACATTCCAAACCTAGGTGTGGAAACTGTCATTAAATGTTTCCTGGTGAACCCACCATCCATCAAAAATCACCAATATACACCTCCCTTGAGAGGCGGGACCTTCGCAAGTCCTCTCAGTCCGAGGTACCGTGACATCCTTTTCCCATCCTCCTTCCGGGCATGGATCCTATAGCCTGAAGGTAAGGGTGCAAAAAATTTGGAGCGATACATTTTGGTGAACCCGACACATTTTGGTGAACCCGACGTGAATGCATTGTAAACCTTTTTAAAACGAAAACAAAAATATATATATAAATATATATGTATACAAGAAAAACAAAGACAAAATCATCATTTCAAGTTTGTATGTTTTTCATAGTAAATATTAAATATTACTTTTAGAAGTACTAAAGAAACCATGAGTTTTTACTCAAATCAATATGAGCCCATCAGTAATGTTGGAAGAATTCAATCGAATACATTTGTTGATTATGACCAACCTCATCCCTATTCAACACCACCTCCATCACACTTTTCTCATTTTTCATCCTTACCCCAACAGGACAATCCCTTTGCCAATCCTCTTCATAACGATATTATCTATTCTCCCATATATCCATATTATGTCTATCGTTCCACATACAATCCTCCGCCACCTTTTCAATATTCTTCTTTTAATACAACACATCCATTTCAACAAGAAAATACTTATTCTTCCAATTCTACCATGTACTCACCTCATGCTTTGCAATCTTCTTGTCATCATTATACCCATAACAAAGAAAGTAGAGGTGAGAAACCATTAGGTCCTTTTATGACAAAAGTCCTAAGGCATTTATCAAAAACCTCTCAAAAACCTTCATCACGTAAATTTACTAAGCTCAATCAACCAATGGATATAATTCTCAAGTATTTACTTGACACAAATAAGATTGAACTTCCTTCCATAAGGCAACTTGATACCACAGCAGATTGGTTTAAACCTGAGCTACATTGTGAATATCATAGAGTAGATGGACATATGACACAAAATTGTAAATATTTAAGATGTGCAATTCAAGATTTGATTGATGATGGTCTTTTTAATATAAAGGAATTACAATCTACAACTGACTATAAATCTTCAGTAAACAATCAAACTCCTACACAACAAATACCAATAATCAATCAAGACATGGGGATATCCCAAGAACCCCTATTCAATTATCAACAACAAGAAACCAATCAAATATTGCATGTTAATGTGTCCCTTCATGATGATATTACTAATATTGTAATAGAAACTATAAATGAGCAACCTCAAGTTCAATCAACTCAATCCGATATTCAAGATATGGATTCCTCATTTGACCAACCTTCAAAACTATCTTTGGCGCTAGAGAATGATACAAAATGGAATGTAAGCATAGAAAGCTCATATTTAAAATCAAAATTTCAATATGAAATCCTGTTTGATAGCCAACAACAAGTGATTAATCCTCAAGCAAAGATATCCCTTTTAGAAGTATTACAAATTTATCACAAGGAAATTTTGTTCAAAATACCTAGCCAACAATTTGTTCCTCATCATATTTTCTCTAAGAACATAATTAATGGTGTAAACCCTCTTGAGGTTAACCATATTTCATTCTATGATGAGGATATTCCTTCCTCTACTCCACAAGAAGACTCCTATATTTACATTACAGGATCTAGTAAAGAAACACTTGTTAGAACTTTCATGACAGATAATGACTCCTCTCTTAATTTATGCACTTATCAATTATTCCAAAAACTCAAAATAAAGGAAGAAGATCTTAATGAATCAAATGTTCTTATAAAATATTTTAACAATGAAATTCAAGAAGCTCAAGGTACTATAATGTTTCCCCTCAATATTGGATCCAAGATCCTGGATACTTTATTCTATGTAGGATATTGTCCTTCACCTTACAACCTACTTCTCAGAAGTCCTTGGATGCATACAATGAAGGTTTTCCCTTACACTCTTCACCAATGTTTGAAATTTGAAATTGCAAATAAAATGGTTACCATATAGGGTGATCAAAAACCATTTGAAGAATATTTAACGGTTGAAACATCAAGTTCTATACATTATTTATTATCACAATTATATTCTATCCATCACTTTTCTTCATTCATTTATGATCATCCTTGTTTACCAAATAACACCCTTGCACATATTTTATATATACTTTCTCCATCTTATCAAGACTGGGAATATAGTAATAAGAATGAAGAACTTTCTTATATTTCTGATATTTTATTTTGTAACATGATTAATTTTCCACATATAAAAGTAAAATATTTTGCTACATTATTCTACATTATAACAAAGCTTTTGTTATCACTACCTTTTATTCATAACCTTCTATTCTTACCTTCACCTCAACCAGATTATCCTTCAAAACCTCCTTTGATTTTGAAGCAACCTTAGACATGCTATACTCAAATAACCTTGTCTAGTGTATATAGATCATCTTGTATATACCACCAATTTCAATTCATAAATTAAAATCAAAATACAAAAAAATCAAAATCCTCAAAATCTTCAAAAAAATACTAATGCAACTAAGGACCTTAAAGGTAAATTTGAGCCCAACTGGCTTGGACCATACATTATTACTGCTAAATTTGAATCAGGAGCATACAAATTATCTACCTTAGATGGTAAATAACTTAAAGAACCCATGAATATTTTGCATCTTAAACGTTACTATGTATAAATTTGGTCACTTCATCCATGTATATATTTGTTCAAAATCACTATCTTGTATTTCTTTCAAATTTATAAATTCAAAAACACCAAAAACATTCATACTCATCAAAATTTTCAAAACTATTTGTTGTATTTATTTATGGCATTTGTTAAATTTTTGTTCAAAAACAAAAATAAAACCAAAAAACAAAATAATGATAAAAAAAAAAAAATCAAAACAGCAATATGCTTGACTCTTTCGAAACCAAAACAAAATAAAGAAGAAAGAAAGAGTCAGTATTCTCAAAATCTTCTCAAAGTATATATATTTTCTTACAAATGTTGTAGTTATATGTTTCAAATTATTTTGGATAAATTAGCATTTATTTGGAATCCCTCACTTGCACACTCACAAAAATAAATATCTTGATTTTATCTAGCATGATTACTAATCTCTCTTATATCAAAGTCCACAAAATTCAATTAAATAAAGTTTGAGCATAGAGAATTGATCTTGTTATTTACTTAAACCAAGCACATCCTTTCACAATAAAATGATTATATTTGTAATTTACATGTTTTGCTACATAGTAGAAGTGATTTCTTGAGCGAAAAGTTTCCCCTGCTATCCTATCATGCACATGGTCTAAAATCTTTGAGAATTGGCAAAAGGACAAGCTCACCCCTACCCAAAATAAAAATCCCTTGCTCTACAGCTAATCCGAGCAAGTATCCCTAGAAAAGAAAAAGAAAAGAAAATTTCAAGAAAAATAGAAAAGAAAAATGTTATTTTATATCATTACAGCAATATTTCAAGCACTGTCTCAAAAATCAAGCAAACAAAAATACAAAAAGAAAAAGACGCAAAGTTCAAAAGAAAGCAGAAAGCAAGAAAGCAATAAAATCCCTTTCCCTACCCTTTGAAAAGAAAAGAAGGGTTGATGAGCTTGAATCCTTGGAATTCTCAATTATTCGAAACCGTGAGGTAAGCCCCATAACAGGTGGTTTGTGCCCAACCTGCTTGGCCTTGGGTAACTCCTAGCATGGTGATATGTCTGTCACATTAGCGACCTTCTTTTGTATAGACCTATGTCTACTTATGGATTAGCTAGCTCTTGATAATCCGACCTACATAGTAGTCTAGTATGGTTATATGCATCTACATCATGGTTAATGAACACTTCTTTGGTTTCTTCAAATCACTTGTATCATATTATCTTGCTCAAAACTGGTAAATGCACAAAGCAATTGCATACACATTTGTATTTGAAAGATTTTGTGTATCATTATGATAAATCAAGATCGAAAATGAATTCACATATGCACATGGGATTCCTTATAAATCTAACTTTTGTCTTCAAAATACTTTGAAATATTCTTTTTGCAACTTGTTTGGAATAAATCAAGTACAGTTGTTTAGCATAAAGACAACTATATAATAGAAAAATCAAAAAATTTCTTTTAAAACTATACAATCAAAATATATATATCTGGTTGACTTTCGCGACGATGGTATAGTTCCAAAACCAAAATTGGAATTTTATGCCTAGCGCAAGTCCTCATCTTCATATTTTTTGTTTATCAAAAATCAACCATGCAATAAAACTATCTCTTTTTTATTTTTGCGATGATGGTATAAGTCTATCCTTACATATTCTATGCCTAGCGCAAACCATTGTAACAATTTTTATTCCCCATTTATTTAAAAATCATGAAAACCATATGACTTAAATCATTTTGTTATACAATTATGTTTTTAAACAAAAAGCATGCACATTATCATTATTTCATGTCATTATGTTAACCTTCAATTTTGCAATGATGGTATAATTCCTAAGGAATTATCCAAAAAATTTATCACACTTAGGAATTTATGCCTAGCAAAAATCATTTTAACATTGTTTCATGCATACTATTTTTATGGAAATCTGAAAAACAAACCATCATCATCATCATTTGCACCATTGGACCAAAGTCTTAAGACAGTCTCTTAAGTACTCTTTTACTTTTAATAATATTTCTATACTGGGATTAGCTTGACGACCGAGTGAGCAACGACTCCATGAAATGGTCTATAATAGCGACAATGTCCTTTGAAATTATTGTTAGAAGTCTCTTTTTATTTTTTATTACATTACATCATAAACAATCAATTTGTTACATCAGATTATTTCATTTAAAATATTACCGCATGACATCAAAATTATAAATTTTCAAAATGACATAATTTCATGAATCCTCAATCCAATTATCAAATCAACCAATCAAACATAAAAACATCATAAGCATACACATACAACAAGTCATATGATCAAAAACATATCATATATATATCAACAGTATATATACATCATCAAAACTGGATTGGTATGCCACAATCTATACCTCGGCATACTTAGTCCTCTATCAAATAATAATACAATGCTATCATATCAATTTGTACAAAGTTGTGTAGTCCTCTAGCCTCGAGAGCCCCTAGAGCTCTTCGCCTCATCTCCTCCCCCACCCTGAGGTGGACGAGGTGGCCCCATCGCAGTCTGAGTAGTACTGTGAGTCCTAGTCCTCGATCGGGATGAGGTCTTCGACGACCCAATCCTGATTGGATCTATGATGTTGGCTGGCATGGGTAGTCTATCCACCTCTAGCACCAGCTGATAGTACAAAGTTTGGTAGAAAATAAGTTTGGCAATAGCCCATGTCATCTCCCCAGTGCTTGCCCCTCTGCCCCGTGCCCTAAGGCGTGCAATCTCGTCTCGAAGCTATGTCACCTCAGCTCGGTGGCATGTAGCCTCGTCCTGCAATGTCTGCACCTATGCCTAGAGATGATCTCTCTTCGCTCAGAGAGTAGCAATCTCGCTACTCTCCCCCGTGTCAATGCCCTTGCCCTTATCGGGCGATGGTGGCCTCTCCCTCTGTGGAGATGGGGGTCTCACCTCCCTCCTCTCCCTCTATCGTGGCCTCTCCTATGCCTGTGGCCTCCTCGGCTCTCTCCCGTCATGACCCTGGGCTGCCTCCATAGCCGCCTAGCACCGCCTCCCTATCCAATGCACAACTGCATGTATCAGACCTTGTGCCCTCGTCATTCGAGGAGGGCGAATGCCTATGTACCAAGCATCATAGCCATCGACTATTCCTATGTCATCCCCATCCATTGGCTGAATGGGGGCATCATCTGTGTCCTGACTCCAGAACCACTGCATGTTTGGAGCCCCGCTCACTGTGGTGTTATCCCGAACAGTCCAAAAAAACTCATAATCCCTGAGATATGGGATCCCCTGCTGCAAACTGAATTGATGCAAAACTCGATCATAGTAGTGGAGCTCCACCTCTCCCCTCTCCATCCAAAGCTAGCAAACTCGCATGACGCAAGCCAACTCCTATCCGTCCTCGGCCCACCCTGGATGCTCCTTCCATGGCCTCCAGGTAATCTGGTCTAAGACTAGGTCATCTAATAGTCTCTAGGACATAGGAAGGTCGATCCGCCGTTGTGACCCTCTTCGAAGCCACCAGTAGAAGACTCGGGGCCTCTCCCCATCAATCCCTATCATAGGAATCCCTACCAGCATTCGCACTGCAATGTGCTCCTAGAACCAAACCTGTAGGAGCGATGTCATCACCAGAAATTGGCCACCCTTGTACACGACCCCATACAAGATCCTGTAAAACCGGCATAGTATGTAACTGCCCTAAGAGAACCTATACCCGTGGTCCCATATATCGTAGATCACATCTGCTAGCATCCACGACACCCTGCATCCGCTTTAGTGGCACAGAAAAAGTCCACCAACCACTCTAGCTAGAACCCGTGTGAGTCTAGATGCCCCAGGCATCTGACGCAGTGCCTCGATGTTAACTCCACCCTTCTCCAGGGCAAAGCTCGAGTCACCACACAATCGTCCCATAGCATGGCCTTGGTTGGCCGCAAGAGTGATCAATCGTCCTTGTATGGGGATTCTTAGAATCCTCCATACATCCTCTAAAGTGGGAGTCATATCCCCTGTCGGTAGCCAAAAACATGAGGAACCTAGATACCATCTCTCTACTAGGGCTGTCAGTAGCCCCATATCCACGTCGACACCGTGGCATCTCTCGCCACATGTCGTAAGCCGACTTGTGCCAGCTGATCCTACTCTGCCTGTGTAAGAGTGGCCAAGTCATCTCTCAACCCTCCATACTTCCATTCCCTGCTCTTTAGCAAACCTCTCTGCAACATAAACAACAAACAAACATTAATAACAATTCAAGTATTTAAAAATGCAAATAAAATAATTTCAATTTAAGCAATTGATGATATCGCCCACTATTGGACGATATTGTCCCAAATTTGAGCAGAATCGTCTTCGATTTCGCAAGCCGAAATCGTCTCTAATTTTACGAAATCATCCCCCTTTCGTCGATTTCGCCCTTAGAAGAAATTGACGAAATTGAGACGATTTCGTTGTAATCGGGATGATTTCATCCCAACAACGTTGATGGCCCAAAAACAGCCACGATGCTCAAAATTCATCTAAAATCTACCTAAAAAGCATCTAAAATCAAATTAAAGAATTCTAAACTAAGTCTAGACTCTTACCCATAGACCGCACCGGACCTTTGTTGATCTGTGCGTCATCTCCACCATTTTTGCTTCAGAGCTCTAAAAACCAGTAAAAATGAATAGTAAAAATGAATTAGGATTTTACCCTATTTTTCTTAATTATATTCAAAAATAATTTTGCTTTTCCGTGTTTTTACCTCAAACGTTCGATTTGGGTAAAAACACGGAGGGGGCACCATAGTAAGCTGTCGTACGATTCGACCAAGAATCGTCACCTAAAAATGGGAATAATTTGTTTTCTCGTAGATCGAGAAGAACTCATCTTTAACGCATTTTCTTCAAAAAATTCGCTAAAGAAGGGGCAAAATGTAGCACCCTAAAATCGGCACAGTGAAATTGTAATAATTACATTCACCTTAGTAAATAATTTAAATTCAAATTTTAACCTCCCAAACCGCCCGTTAACCGTCGGGTAATCCGTTTCCCCCTTTTCCATGCCATTTTTAGAGGTTGTTTTGACCGTTTGACGATATCATCGTCGATCAGACGATATCGCCTTAGATCTGACAATTTTGTCTGGGCTAGGATGTCGAGACGATCTTGTCGCAAAACTAATTTTGCATAATTAGCTTCTGTTCCAATGGGCCTCTAATCCGAGCAGAAGCATGTCTACGTTGTTAGAGACCCTCCCTCGTTGGAGATCTCCCAAATAAGGATGATCTCCAACCTCCTAACTATTCCCCTAAGCCTATTTAATCATTAGGACCTTCCCTTCCCAACCCCTGGCTGAAATTCTCTGTAACTCAACTTCATACATGTTAAATCATCCCAAATTCACACTTGCAGTAGTCCTATATCAATTTTGTTGTAGGTACATTAGTGTTTTTCAACCGGAGCAAGATTTCATCATTACCGACGAACCTGTTCATATCGAAGGCGATCCTGTCGAATCAGAGATGATTTCGTATCGATGTGGGATGATTTTGACTGCAGTCAACATTGAGGCAATCAGTGCCTGAAGTTTGCATTTCTTCTCCCCTTTTCTACTGTTTTATGTTGTAATTAGCAATTTTATTCAGTATTTTATGTTCTTTTGCATTTGGAGTTCACCCATTTAGCTTAGATTGCATAATAAGATCATGATTTATCACTAGAATATCATAATTTGTTTGAATTTCTATTCATAACTATTGTTCAGTATTCATATTGTTGTTTTGTGTTGTTTCCCTCTATTATCACAAGGGTATTCTCTGTATTTTGCATCTATTTTTCTATTTGTAGGTCTCTAACGAATTCGTCAGATCTCAGACTATCTTGTTTGATCTCAGATGATTCTGTCGAATTTCAGATGATCCTAACTACTTCAACATCAGAATCTCCATCAGACATTCGGATCAGGTATTCTTCATTTGTATTCTGTAATTTCTCTATTTTCTATCTTTAAATCTATTTTTTGTATTCATTAAATCTGCACTTTCATATAGATTAATTTAGATTCATTTGGCCAAACCTAGGATATGAATGCTTAAGGCTAAAAACGAACACATTAAAACACATTCCAAACCTAGGCGTGGAAACTGCCATTAAATGTTTCCTGGTGAACCCACCATCCGTCAAAAAATCACCAATATACACCTCCCTTGAGAGGCGGGACCTTCGCAAGTCCTCTCAGTCTGAGGTACCACGACATCCTTTTCCCATCCTCCTTCCGGGCATGGATCCTATAGCCTGAAGGTAAGGGTGCAAAAAATTTGGAGCGATACAGGAAGATCTTGGATAGACTCCAAGATAGAACAGTGGTTCTAACCACTCAATTTGGGCTCCTTAGCCTAATCAGTCTGAACTGTAGCTCAGACCTATGGTCCATAGTATGAACTATGGATAACACCTATAGTTTATAGTATGAACCACAGTTTTCACCTATGATATTAACTAAAGTTCAATTGGCCTTCATCCAAGCCAAATCAATTTGAACGGCCATTTGATCTAGAAGAAGGCATTTAAAGGATGGAATCTTCCAATCCAACTATCCTAACCACCCCTTCTTGTTCTTGGATTCTCCATGAAGCCACCCCTAGCCCTTGGGTAGTCTTATAAGTACCCCTCAAAATTAGGGTAAATAATGAAGCAAGCATTGGATATTAGAGAAGCGAAGCCCTATCGAATTGTGAACTCACTTGAGTGCACTAAGAGAGAGATTTATTGTTATTACTTTGCCAACCTAAGCATAATGATGAATTATTCCATGGATACCCTAAGGAGCTAGAATGCCAAGAAATGCTAATTTGGGAAAACGAAGGCCCTATCGAGCACTTCAATCGCCAAATCTATTAGAGTACACTGAGGCGATCCTTGATCATCAATTTTACAAGGAGGATCAAGCCCACTCCCTTAGAATTTGAGGGTAAACCTACTTGGTTGTAGTTCATGGCTATTAGTTGCGGTTTATAGTGCAAACCACTCATCTAAGTTGTGGTTTGCAATAGGTGATAGATCTCCTTACTGTTTCTTTTACATTATGCTTAATTAGGTCAGATTAGGCATTTGAGTGGTTTATCTAGTATTTTTAGAGACACTGACCGATATAATTAGAGATTCATGCAAGTTATCCTCATTATGGCAATTTATGCAATCTTGTACTAATCTCTTGTTTCCATGCTTTGTTTCATGTAATTGATCCATTAGATTGATAGTTGTACTCATTGTTTCTATGCTTCAAACAATATTTATGAATCTTGCATAAGTTTAGTATGATTTGTTCACTTTCTTGATTTCATTAGTGTTATGCTATCTTTATGCTTATTTTCCTTAAGGGCCTGTTGTGGCTGATCCACAACACACCCCAAAATTGGGGACCCACCCTTTTTGCATGCTTTCAAAGAAGATCTCAGTGACCCAGATGCTAAAAATCAAGAAAAAGACAAAATTGCACAAGGATAGAAAAGTGTCGCGAAATCACGACATGTTGCTCCATCGCGGCTGAAAATGAAAAAGTGTCACGAAATCGTGGCATGTTGCTCCATCGTGGTAGAAAATGAAAAAGTGTCACAAAATCATGACATGTTGCTCCGTCGTGATCCAGAGAGGAGAGAGAAAGATACAATGGAAAAGCGTAGCGAAATCGCAACATGTCGCAAAATCGTGGTCAAAACAGTCAAACGGGGCACGAAGCAGAAAAGCGTAGCGAAATCGTGATATGTCGCAAAATCACGATCAAAATATTCAAATGGGGCACGAAGCAGAAAAGCGTAGCGAAATCGTGACATGTCACAAAATCATGATTAAAACAGTCAAAATGGGCACGAAGCAGAAAAGCGTAGCGATTTCGTGACAGGAAGCAGCAAAGGGAATCGAAATAGAAAGGTGTCGCGATTTCACGACGAAAAGCTGGCAAAGTGGTACGAAATGAAAAAATGTCACGATTTTGCAACAGAAAGCCGCAAGATAGCCCCAAGAAAAAAAAACATCGTGATTTTGCGATAGAAAGCCGCAAGATAGCCCCAAGTGAAAAAACATCGTGATTTCACGACAGAAGCAGCCGAGGCGTATGGATATGAAAAACGTCGTGATTTCGTGACAAGTTGCGCCCTCACAGCTCAAAACAAAAAAATGTTATGATTTCGTGACAGGTTGCATTGGCAAAGCTGCTAGCAAGAAAATGTCACGATATCGCGACATGTCGCATTTTCGCGATGCAGGCAAAGGAACAGAGTCGCATGCAGAAAAACATCACGATATCGCGACGTGCTATTTTTTGTCATGATTTACAAGGGGGCAGTTACGAAACATACAAAAGATCACAAAACATGTGGCATGCAGGTGTCAAAGTTGCAGAAGCGTTACATGTAAACAAAAATATCAAACTTTTCGGCATCGAGCATGAATTCAAAAGCTACGAAAAGGCGAGAATATGAAACGATGCATTCTGGGAGGTGAAACGAAGCGACACAGGGCAAAATAAAGAGCCGTATCAGTTAGTATAAAATTGAAAGGGCAAATTGATACGAGGGTTGGAAGTTGCTGCTAGTAGAGTTGCAGAGCCAAGGGCGACAAGCCATTCTGGGCCTGCTATTGGAGCAATTTCCTTCACTTGTTCTGGATTTGTTAAACCTGGAACATTCTGTCATTGTAACTGATATATTATTTTAAGGTAGAAATACAGAGAGTTGGCATCTCAATTGATAAGAAAGAAGGAGTCATTTTGCATGCAATATTTAATGTTTTACCTTTCCCTTTCAGATTTCTAGGCTTCTAGGTGAATTTTAATGCAAGTGTTCTTGGTTGCTTCATGCAAATTTTTGAATCTAAAATTACAGTAAAAACCCCAAAAACCCGCACCTAGCTTATCTATATTGTGCGAATTTGCAGGTTCAATAGGTTAGGTTGCATGCAGAAAACCTCATTATCTTCGGTTTTGTCAAAACAAGATGATAGCACTCTGGACGTAGTTTAGTTTCATTTTTTTTATTTGCATTTCTTTATTTTCAATCCTTTATTTTATTCTTGTATTTTTTATCGTCATTTAAATAAATAACTGAAAATCCATCAAAGCTCAAGATCAAAATAGATTCATTTCTTAGATTTATTCACTTTGAGTCCATTGCAAATTCAAATTAAAATAAACCATAGTGCCCCTTGTTAACATCCACTTACAACACTAAGGTATTCCCAGCATTTAAATTAAACAGCATCATTGGTATATAAAGAACTAGCATAACAGGAACCTTGGAGAAATTATTTATGAAATTTCTTTGCAAGCAGAGGATTTTGGGACTCAGATCCTACCGGAGAGTGTGCTTTCACAACTGGGTGAAAACACCACTCAACAGATTGGCGCTAGAAGGAGGGCATGATTGGTTTACTTTATTTTGATTTTCATACATATGTGATATCTTTTTGATTTGATTTTGAAATTATCTCTTAAATCTCACAAACGGCTAACTGCAGCACTGGTTTTTCTGTTGCAGGTTTTCTTGGTGATAATCGAGAGTTTCGTCAGGCAGGCTGGACCCACCATGCCGTATTGTGACTAGGTCCCAAACAATTGAGGAAACCATATTCCATGACCTTACACTCACTAGTACTCCCAAGAACAAAACCAAGCAAGTTGTAAACCTACCAGTCACAAAAGATCTTTTTTCTTCAGGAACCTCGAGCGGACCTACACCAGTGGTGTCAATTGCCACTAGTGTACCTATTGTCAGTAATATTTCCACTGCTCTTGTAGGGTTGTCCTCTTCGATTTTGAGTCAAATGGCTCAACCTCCAGCAGCTCCTTGGTATGGAGCTAATAATATCCCTTTGAACATTGCAGGGGATATCCATGAAATCCCCAAGAACATAGAAATATTCTTGCCCAAATATAAACCAAATGGACCAAGAACGACAGAAGAGCATATCCAAGCTTATAAAGATATTTTAATAAGGTTGCAAGTCCAGCATGAATATGTGGCTTGCAGGCTTTTTCCCATGAGCCTAGATCTAGTAGCCTATGAATGGTATGTATGCTTGCCTACTGGCTCAATCACTTTATGGGCGTAAATGGAGAACACCTTTGTTAATCAATTTAGGTCACCTTTGGATCCCGCAACCATTTATAATCAATTCATTACATGCAAAAGGGGCCAGGGTGAACCAATCAGAATCTTTAATCAGAAATTCCAAAAATGCTATAATAGAGTGGTTCGACATTTTTCCATAGACCCCACAGTGGCATTACAAATATATTTTGGGGCATTGGATCCCATGATAGCCATGTTTGAAAGATGAAATCCTCAAGTTACCATGCTCACTTTAGCCTACAATGAAGCCATGACCATCGAGCAGCAAATGACACCACAGGGCTATGGATTTCCCTAGATGCCTATGATGGGACAATATGCTCCATATGGTCAAGCTCCCTTGGAAAATTAGATCATGGCACCGCAAATGCCAAGCATGAATGCCTTCCCATATCAACAACCGTATCCACCAGCACCGGCTTATGCACCCATTCCAATTCAACCAACCACATCCATTCCACCTGTGCCCACATTTTTGCAAAATAGTCAATCGACTATGCAAGGAACCAGCCAAGTTAATTCTCAGGCTATAGTTCCTTTCCCAAATCCAACTTCGATTCAAAGTGTCAATCCATACGTGAATCAAATTCCTCAAGACCCCACCAATTATGCAAACCCAACGGGAGTTAACAACAATGTAGGGCCACCGAAGGAGATTTATTCGGAGGTCGAAGAGCTCAAGAAGATAGTCCATAAACTGAGCAATGACATGGTTCAAAAATAGAAGTATGAATCCCATGCCCCTCACTCAAATCAAAATTTTAACAATAGAGGGAGACATTGGAACACAAAGCCAAAAAATGGGGGAGTACTCGTCCCCATTGCCAATCAACTAGATACTTCTGCAGGACCTAGTCAATCCATCTCCCTTTTGAATCTTTCCGACTTGGCATGGGAAAAGGGGTGTAGGTTGCACAACACAAAAGAGCACAATGAGAGGAATTGTCCTGAAATTGCTAGATACACTCATTGTCTCCAGGCCCAAGTTGATGATTTGGAACTGGTGTCAAATGAGGGTCCATCGCATCATCAGGATGATAACATTATGGTGGTGGAAACTTTGTATCGTCAAAGGTGAGAGTGAGGAAGAAGAAGACGAAATTTTGGAACAAGAGGTGCAAGCTTTTCAAGATTTTAGAAAGGGGAATCATGGATACCATTTGAGAAGTAAATCTAAATCCCCTAAAACCTCATCAACACCACCAAACAACTCTATTCTTCCTCCGGATACTAAGGCAGATAATAATCCTCCTCCTCCACTGAGAAGAGAAATGTCTAATGATGTGCAGAAGACAGTCAAATTCGAAAAGCCAAACTATGACATAGTGGAGGATCTAAAGAAGTCTAAATCTAGCCTTTCGTTCTTAGACACGGCTAGATTGCCTGGTCAAAAGGAGGCATTGATAAAGGCTCTAAACTCACCTGATCAAATGTGGAAGGGAAAAGGAGTTGAGTCCCATCTGATTTTACAAAAGGAGAGATGGGATGTCCCGCAATTCTTATTAACTCTGAGAATTACGAGTAAGAATTTGCATAACTGTTTGGTGGACACGGGTGCCACGAGCAACCTCATGCCTTCGAAGATATGTCAAATGCTAGGTCTACAGCCTATTTCATCCAAATGCAAGGTTTTGCAATTGGACATATCAGAGGTAAATGTGGTAGGGACCTTATATGATGTCAAAATTAAATTAAATTCTGAACCCAGGGTCCATCAAGTTGTCGACATTCTGGTTGTTAATATCCCAAGTAGATATAGAATGCTACTTGCAAGGGATTGGATGAAAACTCTAAATGGTTATTTTTCAACAGACTACTCACATATGTGGCTACCCTAGAAGGGAATTGCAAATCAAATCAGAGTGGAAAATGAACCGAGGCTCAAAGAAATCATAACAAAATTTAACAAGCCGAATGAAGTTCAGTTTTTTGAGCCAAAGCTAGGGGTCTATGCACTTGATGTTGAGGAAGCTACTAAAGAGCCTAAAAAGGAAACATGTCATGGTGGCTCTTTTGAGGAAAATGATTTCACATGGTTGCTTAGATTTGATGGATCCAAATCTAGACAGGGAGCAGGAGCTGGAGTCGAGCTCACTGGTCTAGGAGGTAAACCATTATTGGCTGCTTATAGATTGTAATTTCCTTGCATGAACAATGTGGTAGAATACAAAGCACTGATCTTTGGTTTACGTCTAGCATTGAGCAAACAAGTTAAATGCTTGAAAGTATTGGGAGATTCTGAACTAGTTGTCAAGCAGATTAAAGGATAGTATACATGCCGTGACAGGAGACTGAGCCTTTATAGAACTAGGGTTATGGACCTCATTGAGGAATTCGATGCGTTCAATATAGCCCTTATTTCTAGAAAAGGAAACCGAATAGCAGACTCTCTTGCAGTCGTCGTGAACATGTTAAATCTAGTGGACATAAAAAGGTGTAAAAAGTTCTCCATTGAATTAGTTCCTTGTCCATCAATACCCGATAATGTCAAGAATTTCTAGGTTTTTGAAAATGATAGACACATCTTCAAATTTGTCACGAACTCGGGTATTTTTGAAAATCAGGTGATTGATGAGGAACAAAGGTGGCAAGATGAAACAGAAAATGAAATTGAAACTGCGTATCAATCCAACAAAATACCTAAAGACGTGGTTTCATTGGAAAAAATGTTCGACATGGGATACAAGACCAAGAAAGGAAAAAGGGTCCCACTCCCCAAAGATGTGTGTGATCTAATTAATCTAGGGGCAGACAATCCACGGGAAGTGTACATTGCCAAGGCATGTACAGCTGAAGAAAGGAACAACATAATGCATGTATTAAAGCATTACATGGATTGCATTGCTTGGAATTACAATGAGCTGAAAACATACAACCAAGACATCATCACACATACCATCCCTCTAAAGCCGGACTCCAAGCCTTTTAGGCAAAGACAGCGAGTTTTTAACCCGCTATTGGAGCCCCTAATAGAAAAGGAGGTCAAAATATTATTGGAAGCGAAGATCATTTTTCCTGTTAGGCACTCAACCTGGGTTGCTAACCTCGTTCCAGTAAGAAAAAAGAGTGGAGAGATTAGGCTATGTATAGATTTTTGAAATCTTAATAAAGCCTCTCAAAAGGATAATTATCCATTGCCATCCATTGATGAAATTCTACAAATGGTAAATGGATCTGAAATGATGTCTTTTCTTGATGGGTATTCTGGATACAACCAAATTCTTATACATCCAAATGACAAGATGAAAATAGCCTTCACCACCAAGTGGGGGACATTTGCATATAATAGAATGTCATTTGGACTGTTAAATGCTGGTGCAACATTTCAACGTGCCATGGACTATGCATTCAAAGGGCTTATAGGAAAATGTATCATCGTGTATGTGGATGATATTCCAGAGATTCTCGAGAGAAGAGAGAAGACCATGTCAAATATTTGAAGAAGGTGCTTCAAAGATGCAAAGAACATGGAATTTCCTTAAATCCCAAAAAGTGCATTTTTGGAGTAATAGAAGGAAAATTGCTTGGTCACATCATTTCAAAAGAGGGCATATCCATTGACCCAGAAAGGATACAAGCTATCCAAAACTTACCTCTCTCGGGTAGTAAAAAAGAACTGAGATCTTTCTTTGGGCAGGTTAATTTTGTGAGGAAGTTTATCTCAAGCTTTTCCAAGATAGCCAAACCTCTAAACAAGATGCTCAAGAAGGATGTAGATGTCAAATGGAACGAGGAAAGTAGGGTGGCCTTTCAGAACATCAAATATGCCATTTCCAGAGCCCCTGTCCTCATAAGTCCAAACTATTCTAAGCCTTTCTATATTTATGCCTTCACATCAGAACACTCTTTTGCGAGTGTCTTGACCCAGAAAGGTGAGGATAGTGCAGAAAACCCCATAGCATTTTTAAGTGCCCCTCTAAAATATGCTCAATTAAGGTATTCCATCCTTGATAAGCAGATGTACGCACTTTTTAAAATGGTAAAAAAATTTAGACATTACATTGTGCATAGCAGAGTTATTGCCATCGTGCCTGACCCTGCTATTAAGACCATGTTTTTACAGAACGAACTAGGTGAGAAAAAAGGAAAATGGATTTCCACCATCCAAGAATTTGATCTCGAAATCCAACCTATGAAACTAGTTCAAGGACAGGGACTGGTGAAGGCGATCGCTGAAAATAATCCGCAAATAACATGCCAATACTCGAATATAGAATACATTTCTAAGGATGACTGGTACGTTGATATTGTGCAATTTTTATTGAATGGTAAGTGTCCTTCTAATCTGAATTCAACCCAAAGAAGAGCTTTAAGGCTTAAGTCTGTCAATTATCTGATGAAATTTGTTGTTCTTTACAGGAAAAATCATGAAGGGATCTACTTAAGATGCCTAAACAAAGAAGAATATGCCAAGGTGTTGCAAAGAATTTCACGGGAGATATGGAACTGGTCATGGTGTGGCAAACGCTACAGCACATCAAATCCTGAGAGCAGGATACTACTGGCCCCACATTTTCAAAGATGCACATGCCCATGTACGATCATGTCACATTTGCCAAGTGGCTGCCAATAGAGAAAGAAATGCAGCCATGCCATTACAACCTGTAGTTGAAATGAGACCATTTGAACAATGGGGACTAGATTTCATTGGGGTTATTAACCCAAATTCTTCTGATTCCCATAAATTCATATTAACAGCTATAGATTACTGTACAAGGTGGATAGAAGCAATTCCTACAAAACATGCCACCACAGACGTTGTAATAAGATTCCTTGAGGACCACATTATAACAAGATTCAGAATGCCCGATTCTATTGTCAGTGACAATGGTAAAGCTTTTATTTCTATGCAATTTGCAGATTGGGCATATGACAACAAAGTGAGCTTAAAATTTGCATCTAATTATTACCCTCAAGGAAATGGTTTGGCCGAGTCTTCAAATAAAAATTTATTGAATATCATTAAGAAATTGCTGGAAAAGAACCCTCGGGATTGGCATAGCCATTTGAAGTTTTCCCTTTTGGCAGACAGGACCAGAGTAAAAGAATCCATAGGGAATACTCCCTATCATTTGGTCTATGGGCAAGATCCGATATTTTTTGCAAATTTGAAGTTGCAAACTTTGCATTTCATACAAGAGTACTTGGGGACAGATGATCAAGTTGAAGCCAGGTTAAGTCATTTGCTGCACCTTGATGAAAAGAGGGAAGAAGCCATGAATCACATGAATAAACACCAGGAAGTTATCAAGAGATGGTTTGACAGAAGGGCTAAAATCAAGTCCTTCAAAATTTCAGATTTGGTATTACTATGGGACAAAAGACATGAGGAAAAAGGGAATCATCAAAAGTTTGATTGTCTTTGGTTAGGCCCTTATCAGATTTCAGAAATTCTCAAAAAAAATACCTTCAGGCTAAAAACTTTAGAGGGGAAGGATTTGATGTTACCGGTTAATGGGCGTGTGTTAAAGCATTATTTTAGTCCTTAGGTCGTAAGAGATTGATGTTATTCTTTTCGGTTTTGGTTGGGTTTTTTCATATTTTGTTTTCATTGTTTAGGATTGTTAGTCTAGTTAGGATTTAGGTTATGGGTGTGATTTCAATTGACATGCTTTGTTGTTTTTATAAAATATATATATATAAAAAAATAATAAAAAATAAAAAAAATAATAAATAAATAAATAAATAAATAATAAAATTGAGATGTCAACTTATGCTTAAGACTAGGAGAATATGAAATATTGGAATTGTCTTGTAAAAGCTCCACAAGTAACACAAAAATTTTAAGTTATATCGTTTGAAACTTGTGATGCATGAAGTAGTCAATTTTGTATGGAAAATATTTCATCTGCAATTCAAGAGATAATGCATTCATGTTACATCTCACTTTACATATACATTCCATCTTAGTTGCATATGCATCTTAGGTACAAGTCATTATGGTGTGTCAAATCCTCTTAGGGTTGTGCTATAACATAAATGTGAAAAAATCCTAAGGTTGGAAATTGAACCTATTGATATCTAGAACTAAGCACATCTTATACATTAAAAAGGATCTTGAGCAAAATTATCAAAACCTAACTTGGAAGAAAAGGTTGGGTGAAAGAAGTATTTCAGGTCTATCCTATTATGCAACATGATCCTTAAAACTGTGGTTTTGACCACTTCCATAAAGCTTAAAGCCTAAAATCAAAGTAGTAAGGATAGGGTTAAATCCTCATCGAACTTAGGTTGAGGATCCAACTCCCCAAAGCTTTGATTTGACCTACATGGAGTAGTAAGGATAGGGCATAAATTCTCATCTTGCTTAGGTTGAGAATTTGATTCCCCAAAGCTCTTGTGTCTCATTTCATGATAAATCTTGGATTGGAAGGATCGTACTACTTGTCCTCTACAAAGTATGGGTAGTCATCCCCAAGGTCTAAGAAATAAATTAATATTTTCCATTTTTATCCAAATCTTGGATTGGAAGGATCATACTACATGTCCCTAGCAAGGATGGGTAGTCATCCCCAAGGTCCAAGAAGTAAAAATTAATTTTTTTCATCTCATCTTTATATTGGATTGGAAGGATCGTACTACTTTTCCTCTGCAAAGGATGGGTAGTCATCCCCAAGGTCTAAAGAAATTAAGATAAGTCTTGGATTATGGGGTTAAGTATGCCCATGCATGGCAACATGTCTTGTCTAAAAACAAGACCACTGATTGTCCAAAGGGTTAGACTAGCATGACCATTTCTTTCATAATTGGTTAAATTATTTTGCTCAAAGTGAGATAATGAATTCCAAATCAGAATAGTAAGGATAGGGTTAACCTCCCATCTTGGTTAGGTTGGGAGTCTGATTCCCCAAAATTCTGATTTCACATTCACGTGCACATGGGTTCAAGATAGTAGGGACTCATAACCAACTTTGGGATATAATAAAGCAATTCATTAGTGGATCCTAAGAGGGTTTGGCAATCTTGAATGTTTGTGCATGATACTAGAAAGTTTAGGCCTTTACAAGAAAAAAATCTCTAAGCATAGTTATCAGGTTACACAAATCATTCACAATCTCACATATGCACTCATGTAAAACTAACAATGGAATATTGATCAATTTCAAACGATATGGAATGAAATACATTGCACACACCGAGCTAATACTTGATGATTCTAATGATTCATGTACTTCTAATCTTTGGGTATTTGTTTATTTTTTTTATGTGCTAACACATGTTTTCGTGTTGTATACTTTCAGGTAGGGTTCTCACTAAAATGCTCAGGAGCATTTGATAGTAGAGTCGCCATTTGTTGTGGCTGATCCACAACACACCCCAAAATTGGGGACCCACCCTTTTTGCATGCTTTCAAAGAAGATCTCAGTGACCCAGATGCTAAAAATCAAGAAAAAGGCAAAACTACACAAGGATGGAAAAGTGTCGCGAAATCGCGACATGTTGCTCCGTCACGGCCGAAAAATGAAAAAGTGTCACAAAATCGCGACATGTTGCTCCGTCGCGGCCAAAAATGAAAAAGTGTCACGAAATCGCGACATGTTGCTCCGTCGCGGTCTAGATAGGAGAGAGAAAGACAGAATGGAAAAGCATAGCGAAATCGCGACATGTCGCAAAATCACGGTCAAAACAGTCAAATGGGGCACGAAGCAAAAAAGCGTAGCGAAATCACGACATGTTGCAAAATCGCGGTCAAAATAGTCAAACAGGGCACAAAGCATAAAAGCGTAGTGAAATCGTGACATGTCGCAAAATCACGATCAAAACAGTCAAATGGGGCACGAAGCAGAAAAGCATAGTGATTTCGCGACAAGAAGTAGCAAAGGGGACCGAAATAGAAAGGCGTCGCGATTTCACGATGGAAAGCTGGCAAAGTGGTACGAAACGAAAAACAATCACGATTTCACGACAGAAAGCCGCAAGATAGCCCCAAGCAAAAAAATGTCGTGATTTCACGACAGAAAGCTGCAAGATAGCCCCAAGTGAAAAAATGTCACGATTTCGCGATAGGAAGCAGCCGAGGTGTACGGAGATGAAAAACATCACAATTTCACGATAGGTTGTGCCCTCACAGCTCAAAACAAAAAAACATCGTGATTTCGTGACAGGTTGCATTGGCAAAGCTGTTGGCAAGAAAATGTCGTGATATCGCGACATGTCGTGTTTTCGTAGCGCAGGCAGAGGAACAAAGTCGCATGCAAAAAAATGTCGTGATATCGCGACATGCTATTTTTTGTCATGATTTACAAGTGGGCAGTTATGAAACATACAGAAGAGCACGAAACACGTGGCATGCAGGTGTCAGAGTTGTAGAAGTGTTACATGTAAACAAAAATATCAAACATTTCAGCATCGAGCATGAATTCAAAAGCTACGAAAAGGTGAGAATACGAAACGATGCATTCTGGGAGGTGAAACAAAGTGACGCAAGGCGAAACAAAGAGCCGTATCAGTTAGTATAAAATTAGAAGGGCATATTGATATGAGGGTTGGAAGTTGCTGCTAGCAGAGTTGTAGAGCTAAGGGCGACAAGCCATTCTGGGCCTACTATTGGAGCAATTTCCTTCACTTGTTCTGGATTTGTTAAACCTGGAACATTCTGTCATTGTAACTGATATATTATTTTAAGGCAAAAATACAGAGTTGGCATCTCAATTGATAAGAAAGAAGGAGTCATTTTGCATGCAATATTTAATGTTTTACCTTTCCCTTTCAGATTTCTAGGCTTCTAGGTGAAGTTTAATGCAAGTGTTCTTGGTTGCTTCATGCGAATGTCTGAATCTAAAATTACAGTAAAAACCCCAAAAACCCACACCTAGCTTATCTAGATTGTGCGAATTTGCAGGTTCAATAGGTTAGGTTGCATGCAAAAAACCTCATTATCTTTGATTTTGTCAAAACAAGATGATAGCACTCTGGACATAGTTTAGTTTTATTTTTTTTATTTGCATTTCTTTATTTTCAATCCTTTATTTTATTCCGGAATTTTTTATCGTCATTTAAATAAATAACTAAAAATCCATCAAAGCCCAAGATCGAAATAGATTCATTTCTTAGATTTATTCACTTTGAGTCCATTGCAAATTCAAATTAAAATAAACCATAGTGCCCCTTGTTAACATCCACTTGCAACACTAAGGTATTCCCAACATTTAAATTAAACAGCATCATTGGTATACAAAGAACTAGCATAACAGGAACCTTGGAGAAATTATTTATGAAATTTCTTTGCAAGTAGAGGATTTTGGGACTCAGATCCTACCGGAGAGTGTGCTTTCACAATTGGGTAAAAACACCACTCAACAGGGCCCCATCACGAGATTCTACCTATGCTTTTAATGCTTTTGTGTTGTTTCTTGATCGTAAGAAAGCAGATTCAAAGGAGATTCAAACATCCAATTCCTTCCTCAATGCGAAGAAGAGGGTCAACTCCACCCTAGAGCAGTTTATGTCACCCCGAATGGCCTAAAACTCACATTTACCCTTGAGAGGGATTTCATATGCTTTTCCTACTATAATAAGAGTATCAAATCGGTATCCCTAAGAGGGTAAATATTTGTAATTGGAATTGGCTTCATGAATGGAAATAAAGCATTCTCATTCTTCATAATTTGTTGTCAATTTTGCAATGCATGCTTTTGTATCTTTTATTTCAATTACATAGTAGGAAGCATAGGTGTGAGGCCATTTTGGTGGTCACATAAGGTGATCATGGTAAAAATTTGTGTTTCTTGCATCTGATCTCTGACATATTATATTTTCTATCATCAGGTGCAAACCGCAGGTTACAACTACGGTCTCATTATTGGTCAGTGGCTTCAAGATGCGGTTTATAGTGTATCATTCCAAATTTTTCACACCCTTACCTTCAGGCTATAGGATCCGTGCCCAGAAGGGGGGTGTGAAAAGTATGGGACAATACCTCGAACTGAGAGGCCTTGCAAAGGTCCCGCATCTTGGAGGAGGTGTATTAAGGTGATTTTTTGACGGATGGTGGGGTTCACCAGGAAATGTTTAGTGGCAGTTTCCACGTCTACGTTGGGAATGTGTTTTATGTGTTCGATTTTATCTTTAAACCTTCAAATCCTAGGTTTGGCCAAATGAATCTAAGTTATTCTATATGAAATGCAGATTTAAATACAGAAAACACAGAGAACAAACTAAGTGAAGAAATCCATACCTGGTTTCGGATGTCTGATGGAGGTTCTAATTTTTGAAGTAGTCCAAATCATCTGGAATTTGACAGGATCGTCTCCTATCTGACAGGATCGTCTGAGATCTAACGAATTCATCAGACGAATTTGTCAGAGACCTGCAAACAGAGAAATAGATACAAAATACCAAAATTGCAACTATTCTGATAAAGAAAAATGATATGAAACAATAATAAGGATGTTAATAAGATAATCCTGAATGGAAATGCAAATAAATTATGATACTTTAATAGCTAATCATGATCTTATTATGCAATTAAACTACATGGATGAACTCCAAGATGCAATATAACAGAAAATAATAATAAAACTGACTAAATGCATAATAAAATAACAACAAAGTATAGAAAAAGCACAAACTCTGGGCACTGATTGCCCCAATGCAGACTACAGTCGAAATCATCTCAGATTGATATGAAATCGTCTTGAATTGTATAGGATCGTCTACGATGATCTGAGCTTGCTATGGCTAAAGAATGACAAGGTTCCTGCAACAAAATTTGGAAAGTACAAATACAGATGGTAATCCTAGGTATTCTAATGTGTGTAAAGGTCAAGTTACAGGAAATTTTAGCCAAGGGAAAGTCAGGGGGGGTCCTAAGGTTTAAATAGCCTTAGGAGGGAAGTTGAGAGGTTGGAGATCATCCTAATTTGGAATATCTCCAACAGGGGAGGTCTCTAGCAGTGCAGACACGCTTCTGCCCAACTTAGAGACGCCGTTGAAACAGAGGCTAATTATGAAAAATTAGTTTTGGGACAAGATCGTCTGGACGTCCTAGTCCAGAAGAAATCATCCAATCTGAGGCGATATTGTCTGATCGGCGACGATATCATCAAACGGTCAAAACAAACTCTAAAATTGGCACAAAAAATAAGGAAACAGGTTAAACGGCAGTTTGGAGCGGTTTTGGGGTTGAATTTGAATTTGAATTATTACTAAGGTAATTTTAATTATTGCTAAGGTTTTACTGTGCCAATTTTAGGGTGCTACATTTTGCCCCCTCTTTAGCAAATTTTTTGAAGAAAATGAGTTAAAGATGAGTTCTTCTCGATCTATGAGAAAGCAAAAATTATTCTCATTTTTAGGCGACGATTCTAGGTTGAATCGTACGACAGCTTACTATGGTGCCCCCTCCGTGTTTTTACCCAAATCGATGTTTGAGGTAAAAACGTGGAAAAACAAAATTTTAAAAAAGTTAAGTGTTTTTTGAATAAAATTAAGAAAAATAGGGAAAATCCCTAATTCATTGTTACTGTTCATTTTTACTGTTTTCTAGAGCTCTGCAGACAAGATGGTCAAAACAATGCACATATCGACAGAGGTCCGGTGCGGGCTACGGGTAAGGGTCTAAACTGAATTTAGAGTGTTTTAATTTAGAATTTCATGCTTTTTAGATTATATTTGATTAATTTTTGAGCATCGCAGCCAATTTTGGGCCGTCAATGTCGTCGAGACAAAATCATCTTGATTTTGCCGAAATCGTCTCGATATCGCCGATTTCGTCCAAGGGCGAAATCGGTGATATGGGGACGATTTCATCCAATAAGGGATGATTCCCTCATGCAAAATTGAAGATGAATTTGTTAAAATTTGGGACGATATCGCCCAATGGTGGACGATATCATCATTTGTGAAAGTGAACTTATTTTACTTGCATTTTGATTAATGATTTAATGATTTTTATTATTGATTTTTTATTGTTTATGTTGTTTATGTTGCAGAGAGGATTACTAAAGAGCCGAGAATGGAAATACGATGGACTAAGGGATGACTTTGCTACTCTATCTTAGGCAGAGTGAGATCATCTGGCTCAGGTCGGCTTGCAGCATGTGGCAGATATGCCACAAGTGTCTACAGACATGGTGCTATTGATAGCCCTAGCAAAGAGGTGGTATTCGGGTTCTTCTTATTTTTAGTTACTGACAGGGGAGATGACTCCCACACTGGAGGATGTATGGAGGATCTTGAGGATCCCCATACAAGGATGGTTGATCACTCCTACGGCCAATCAGGGCCATGCTATGATGAGACTATGTGGAGATCCAAGCTTCACCCTAGAGAAGGGCGAAGTGAACATCGAGTCTCTTCGCTAAATTCCTGGGGCATCTAGGCTGATACAGGTTTTGGTTGGGGTGGTATGTGGTCTGTTGTTATGCCATCAGATTGGATGCAGGCTGCCATGGCTACTGACATATGTGGTCTGTGACATGAGAGACCACAAATACAGGTTTGCTTGGGGGAGCTTTGTACTATGTCGATTGTATAAGATCCTATATGGGGTCATATACAAGGGCAGCCGATGTCTGGTCATGACATCACTACTACAGGTTTGGTGCTAGGAGCACATCATAGTGTAGAGGCCGGTAGGGCTCCCACTGATAGGGATTGACAGGGAGAGGCCCCAAGTTTTCTACTGGTGGCTTTGGAGAGGGTCACAACAACGAGTAGATCTGCCAGTGTCCCAGAGACTACTTGATGACCTTGTCTCCGACCAGATCACCTGGAGGCCTTGGAGAGATCATCCAAGGTGGGCCGAGGATAGATAGGATCTGGCTCACGTTAGGCGAGTTTGCTGATTGAGGATGGAGAGGGGAGAGGTGGAGCTCCATTGGTACGACCAAGTTTTGAGGCAGTTCGGTCTATAGCAGGGGATCCCATCTCTCAGAGACTACAAGTTTTCTCGGACCATCCGAGATAACACTACAGTTAGCGAGGCTCCAGATATGCAATGATTTTGGAGTCAGGACGTGGATGATGCCCCCATCCAGCCAGTGGATGGGGACGACATAGGGGTAGCTGACAGCTACGATGCCTGGTACGTAGGCATCCGCCCTCCTCGGATGATGAGGGCTCAGAGTCTAATTCATGCAATTGTGCATCGGATAGGGAGGCAATGCTAGGCGGCCATTGAGGTAGCATAGGGTTACAACGGGAGATAACAGAGGAGGCCACAGGCTTAGCAGAGGCTGCAACAGTAGGAGAGGAGGGAGGAGACCCCCTTCTCCATAAAGAGAGAGACCACCATCGCCCGATAAGGGCAAGGGTGTTGAGGTAGGAGAGAGTAGCGAGATGGCTACTCTCTGGGCAAAGACTGTCCATCTCCAGGCATAGGTGCAGACTTTACAAGATGAGACTACATGTCATCGAGTGGAGGCTACACAGCTCAGAGATGAGGTTGCATGCCTTATAGCATGGAGCAGAGGAGCGAGCACTCAGGAGCTGGCACGATCGATTGCTTAGACCGCGTTCTACCAAGGTATCTACTTCTAGCTGGTGCTAGAGGGCCAGAGGGTATAGCTACCAATCAGCATTGTAGATCCGATTAGGGTTGGGTCGTCAAGGACTTCATCCCGATCGACAACTAGGACTCGCAGTACCACACATACTGCGATGGGGCCACCTCGTCCACCTCAGGGCAGGTGAGGAGATGAGGCTGAGAGCTCGAGGGTTTCTCGAGGCTAGGCTACTACACTGCACAGACTGGGTATATGATTGAGAGGACTGAGTATGCCAAGATATAGATTATGGCATACCAATATAGTTTTGATATGATATACATACATTGTTGAGATATATATATATATATATATATATATATATATATATGATATTTTTGATCATATGACTTGTCTTATGTATGGTGCTTTAATATTTTTGATGTGATTGATTTGATGATTCATGTAATTATGTTGTTTGAAAATATTATAGTTTGAATGTCATGCTTTAAAATTTAAATAAAATAATCTGATGTAAACAAATTGGTTGTTGAGATGATAATTTGATAAAAATAAAAAGGACTGTTAACAATAATTTCAAAGGACATTGTTGCTATTATAGACCATTTCATGGAGTCGCTGCTCACTCGATTGTCAAGCTAATCCCAGTATAGAAATATTGTTAAAAGTAAAAAGAGTGCTTAAGAGACTGTCTTAAGACTTTGTTGTGATGATAGAAATGATGATGGTTTGATGGTAATTTGTTTTCAGATTTTCATAAAAATGATATGCATGAAATATTTTAAAATGATTTTTGCTAGGCATAAATTCCTAAGTGTGATAAAATTTTGAATAATTCCTTAGAAATTATACCATGGTTGCAAAATTGAATTTGAACATAATGACATGAAAAATAGAATAAGTTGCATTCTGTTTGAAAGCATAATTGTGGAACATAATGATTTAAGTCATATGTTGGAATAAATGGGAAATAAAATTAGTTCGATGGTTTGCGCTAGGCATAGAATATTTAGGTATAGACTTATACCATCATCGCGAAATCCAAAAGAAGAAAATAAATAGTTTTATTGCATGGTTGATTTTTAATTTTTGAAAATAAACTAAAAATATGAAGATGAGGACTTGTGCTAGGCATAAAATTCCAATTTTGGTTTTGGAACTATACCATCGTCGTGAAAGTCAAAAATCATATGTAACTTTATTGCATGTTTTTGAAAATGATTTTTATTTGTTGGTAATGCATGTAGTTGTCTTTATACTAAACAACTATTCTCAGAGAAGAAAATGAAATTATTCCAGACAATTTGCAAAAATATTTCAAAGTATATTAAAGACAAAAGTTAGATTTATAAGGAATCCCATGTGTATATGTGAGTTTATTTCTAATCTTGATTTATCATAATGATACACAAAATCTCTCAAATACAAATGTGTGTGCGATTGTATTGTTCATTCACCAGGTTTGAGCAAGATACTATGATACAAATGATTTAAATTAACCAAATAAGTGTTTATTAACCATGATTTAGATGCATATAACCATACCAGACTACCATGTAAGTTGGATTATCAAGAGCTATCTAATCCATAAGCAGACATAGGTCTATACAAAAGAAGGTCGCTAATATGACAGACATATCACCATGCTAGGAGTTATCCAAGGCCAAGTGGGTTGGGCACAAACCACCTATTATGGGGCTTACCTCACAGTTTTTGAATAATTGAGAATTCCAGGGATTTAAGCTCATCAACCCTTCTTTTCTTTTTAAAGGGGTAGGAAAAGGATTTTATTGCTTTTGCTTTTGCTCATTTTGCTGTCTTTCTTTCTTTGCTTTCTCTCTCTATTTTTTTTTTTTTTGTATCTTTTGCTTTGATATTTGAGATAATGCTGAAATAGTGTAAATGATTTTGCTTGATTTTTTCTTCCTTTTTTTTTGCTTCCTATTCTAGGGATACTTGCTCGGATTAGCTGTAGAGCAAGGGATTTTTATTCCGGGTAGGGGTGAGCTTGTCCTTTTGCCAATTCTCAAAGATTCTAGACCATGTGCATGATAGGATAGCAGGGGAAACTTTTCACTCAAGAAACCACTTCTACTATGTAGGATAGCATGGACATTACAAATATAATCATTTTATTGTGAAAGGATATGTTTGGCTTAAGTAAATAACAAGATCAATTCTCTATGCTCAAAACTTTATTTAATTGAATTTTGTGGACTTTGATATAAGAGAGATTAGTAATCATACCAAATAAATCAAGATATTTATTCATGTGAGTGTAAAAGTGCAGGATTCCAAATAAATGCTAATTTATCCAAAATAATTTGAAAATATAACTGCAATGCGTCACAATGTGAGAAGTACAAAAATAAAAGATGATTTTGATGATTTTGAATGTTTTTTAGATTTTTAAGTTTATAAATTGAAAGAAATACAAGATAGTGATTTTTTTTAAATATTTTAAACAAATATATACAATGATGAAATGACAAATTTTGTTATGCATAGTAACGTTTAAGATGTAAAATGTTCATGGGTTCTTTAAGTTCTTTACCATCTAAGGTAGATAATTTGTATGCTCCTGATTCAAATTTAGCAATGATAATATATGGTCCAAGCCAGTTGGGCTCAAATTTACCTTTAAGGTCTTTAGTTGCATTAGTATTTTTTTTATTTTTTTTAAAACAAGGTCGCCGACCACAAAGGATCGATGACGAACTTTCTTAGCATATGATATTTTAAGCTTGTTTTGGTAGGCACGAAGATGCTCCAAAGCATTGATGCACTTTTCATCTAGGAGCTCCAGTCGATCGAGTCTCACGACTGATATTCATCTCCTACTTCGGTATCTTGAAGTAGTAGAGCCAAAGAAGGAACTTCTAATTCAAAGGGAAAAGTGGCTTCAGCACCATAAACCAAAACAAAAAGTGAAGTTCCAATGGGGGTTCGAACACTAGTTCGATAAGCCCACAAAGCCTGGATATAATTGAATGTGCCGATCACGGCCGATTTATTGACCAATCTTTTGAGAATTTTGATTAAGGTTTTGTTTGAAGCTTCTGCTTGGCCATTACCCTGAGGATAATAGGGAGTGGACCAGCGATGTTGAATCTTATATTTTTGGCATGATTTTTTAACATCTTTATTTTTGAAACAAGTTCCATTGTCTGAGATGAGATTTGCAGGGATTCCAAACCTACAAATGATTTTATTAAAAATAAATTTAGAGACTTGTGTCCCAGTGTAGGAAGCTAAAGGCATAGCTTCAACCCACTTCATGAAATACTCAGTGGCGGTTATGATGAATTTGTGTCCATCAGATGACACAGGATTAATTTTGCCAATAATGTCTAAGCTCCATTTTGAAAAGGGCCAAGGATATGAAATAGCCTGCAGTTCTTATGCAGGGGCATGGACAAGGTTAGCATGTTTCTGGCACTTGTCACAATGGCGCACATAATCATGTGCATCATTCTCCATGGTAGGCCAAAAGTATCCTATCCTAAGGAGTTTTTTAGCAATGACACTACCACTGAAGTGTCCTCCATAAGATCCATCGTGGGCTTCACTCAAAGCTGATCTAGATTCTTCTAAATTCAAACATCTCAATAGGATACCTTCAAAAGATCTCCTATATAAAGTATTGCCAATTATTACAAATTGACTTGCTCGTCTATGTAATAACCGACGCTGGTTTCTATTAGAATTGGCAAGGAAAGTCCCATTGTGAAGAAAATCAAATATATCCATATACCAAGGTTCAGGAGTAGTTTCATTGATTAGAAACACATCCAAAGGTTCTAAGCATGACTTATTTAAAGCGGGTTCTTGGAGTCGATGAATAATTATGGTGGCATATTCATCATCTAACTCCAAGGGCAGAAGAGATGCAACTGCGGCCATAGCATCAGCAGCACGGTTACTAGTTCGAGAAATAGCTTCCAAGGTAACTTGATCAAATAGAGACATTAATTGTAAAACATATGCTTTATATGGACGTAATTTATCATCTCTGGTCTGATAAACTTCATTAATTTGGTTTATAACAAGTTGAGAATCATCAAAAACTAACAAATTTTTAATTTTTAGCGCTCGTAATCCAAGGATTAGAGGTTCATACTCAGTAGTATTATTTGTGCAAGAAAATGTTAATTTAAAGGACAAAGGTATAATGTGCTTTTGTGGAGATATTAAAATAATACCTACACCAGCCCCACTCATGCATCAGGCTCCATCAAAGTATAAGGACCATTGTTCAACATGGTCTACCTCTAATTGAAGGCATTCATCAAGAAACTCAATGATGAGGGGATGGGTAGACTCTAAGGGTGCAGCAGCTAATTGATCTGCTATGATTTGACCCTTAACAGACTTATGTCCTATAAACGTGAGTTCAAACTCGCTTAGAGCAAGAACCCACTTGGTTGTGCGACCCGATAAATAAGGTCGACTCATGAGATACCACAAAGGATCATATTTAGCAATGACATACGTTTTTTGACTAAGCATATAATGGCATAATTTTTGCATAGAAAATATGACTTCTAGACATAGTTTTTCTAATGTTGTGTAGCGGGTTTCATAACTAATTAAATTTTGGCTAATATAATAATTAGCACGTTCTCTTTTCTCATCATCAAGTTGAGCTAACATAGCTCCTAAAGCAAAATTTGAAGCTGAAATATACAGGATAAATGGGCGGTCAGGTCTAGGTGGTGAAAGCACAGGTGGGTTAAGGAGGTATTGTTTAAGAAGTTCAAAAGCTTCCTTACATTCATCGTCCCAATTAAAAGGGATATCCTTCTTAAGGAGCTTAAGAAAGGGATCGGTTTTGTCCACCAGCTTATCGATGAAGCGACGGATGGCTTGAAGTTTACCTTGTAAACTTTGTAACTCAGATATATTGGTAGGTGCGGGCATATCAGTGATAATAGCCACAATATTAAGAGGTTCAATTTCGATGCCACATAAAGAAACTATAACCCCTAATAGTTTACTGGACTTAACTCCAAATATGCATTTAGCAAGATTTAATCGAATAAGATATTCTCTTAACCGATTAAAAACTTTTCTCAAATCATCTAAATGATCATCTTCATTAATAGAGCGAGCTATAATATCATCTACATAATCATGTAGGATATCATGCATCATGTCATGAAAAATATAAGTCATAGCTCGTTGATAGGTTGCACCTGTGTTCTTTAAGCCGAATGGCATCACTTTCTAGCAAAAGGTACCCCAGGGGGTGATAAAGGCTATTTTAGCCTGATCTTCAGGACCTATCCTGATCTGATTATAGCTGAAGAATCCATCCATTAGGGACATCATCCCATTCCCAGCAGTAAAATCAATGATTTGATCCATGTTTGGAAGAGGAAAATCATCTTTAGGGCATGCAGCGTTAACATCTCTAAAATCTATGCAAACCCTAACTTTGGTAGCTTCTTTCTTGGTGATTGGAACTGCATTCGAGATCCATTCAACATAATCAATAGCTTGTATAAAAACAACATTTAGGAGTTTTTCTAACTCCCCTTTGACTAGCAAAGCCACTTTAGGATGCATTTTTCTATGTTTATGTTTAACAGGTTTAGCATCCGGATGGACTACTATGTGATGCATGACTACAGAAGGGTCTAAACCTGGCATATCTTCATATGTCCAAGCAAAGACATCTTCATATTCTTTAAGGAATGCAATGTATTGCTCTTTTTTTTCTTGACTTAATTCTGACCCAATATTGATTATGTGAGGATTATCCTCAGTTCCCATGTTAACTTTAATGATGTTTTCTACTTCCATGTGTAGATATCTTTCAAAATTAGGTGGGGTGGGTGAGACGCCCAATTCTTGTAATTCCTTTAAGGTTAACTTAGATAAGTCATTTTGAGGAGTATAGAACCATCAAAATAAAACCCATTGTGTAACATCTCTTCAACGGAGACATCATGGAAAATATCACCTTCCAACTCATCATCGGATCCAGAAATCATTTCAGGATAAGCTATGGATAGCATATTGCATGTACATGGCTGATTTTGTAGAGGCAAATCATCACGCCTATCCAAATAATCTTGATAAAATATGAGTTGATCATCATGTTCAAAAGGGAAGGGTTGACCCTTACTAGGAAATAGGCCCACACCACATCGGGCGGGCCATGGTTCTACCTCGAAAGGTTCTTTCATACCATTTTTGAAAGGTCCTAAGCCTTTCCCTTTATATCCCATTTTAAGCATTATAGGTTTAGCTTTAATATACTCATTAGTAAAATAACATCGAGCATATCCCTCATGATGAGTTTTGATGTTCCTGGGTATTCTTCCCCAATCATATCCCTTATAAATGAAGGCACAACTCCCGACTTGGTAAGTACTTCCCATAGGTTGTGGGAGGCCCAAAGTACAAGGAGATGGCAGCAAATTACTTAAGATAATGGAATTTTGCATAGAAGCATTTGTTTTTTTTTATATAAGAATTTTAGATAAATCAGGTAAGAGTTCATTAGAAAGAGCATAAGATGTAGAAGGATCATTCCCTATATCTTTAGATGTGGAAGGTATGATAGATGTAGATAATGTAGGGGTGTTAATAGATGGGTCTATAGGTTTTGAAATTATAGGGACAGAACATGAAGGATTGGTTGTGGATTTAAGATCTTTTTGAGGTTCTAGAGTGGTTTGTTTAGAAGATTGTTGATCTATATATGAGGGTGAAATTAATGGAGGAGAAATAGGTGAAGCTATGGGTGTGCATTTCATAGTTTTATATGAAAAATAAGAATTAGGATGTGTGGATGACAAAGTAGGGCAAAATTGAACTCCAACAGGTTCTGCCAAAGCACACATATCAAAAGGTCTAGGATCACCATGGATAGTGACCAACTAATTTTTAAATTTGAATTTAACACATTGGTGTAAAGTTGATGGGACAACTCGCATTGCATTGATCCAAGGAAGACCCAAGAGTATATTGTACGATGTGGGGCAATGTACAATAAACACGATCATATCTAGGGTTCTAGGACCAACTTGCAATGGGATGGTAATAACTCCACATGTTTCTTGTGTTTCGTCATTGAAATATTTTATGATCATGTCAGTTTTCTTCATTTCATCACTTCTAAACCCAAATCTCTGGTAGAAGTCAAAAGTGCAAATATTTAGAGATGAACCATTATCAATCAAGACCCTTTTAACGGCTACATCTCCTGTTAGAGTAGTAATATATAAGGGGTTATCCTTATGTAAACTATGTTGCGGTATGTCTTTATCTCGAAATTCGATACAATCAAATTCTCTAGTGATGATAGTATTGGCCATGGCTTCAGGTTGAATGTTTTGTGGTACCATAATTTGGCTTAATGTAAGCATCAATTCATCTCTATGTGTAGGAGAAGATCTTAATAAATCCAAAAGGGAAATTTTGGCTGTAGTATTGGATAATTGCTCATTAATATTGTAAGGGGGTTTAGGTTGAACATTAGGAGCATGATTCCCTTTATTGGGATTTCTCAAAACAAATGGAGTTGATCCATCGTTCTGATTTGGTTCTTGTTGAGAATTTTGAGCCTGTTTTCTGGTAACGACTCTGATGGTACCTACAATGTTATATTGAGGATGCTGAATAGGTCTTGGTCTAGCATTTATGGCTTGTTCATTAGAAATGAACTGATTAGAAGAGGGTCGAGTAGTAACTCTTCTAGGAAATGGTTCTTCTGGAACCATAGCATCTGTGATAGGTTGAATAGGATCTGATTCATCTTCAGAACTATTCAATTGGTTTGAGGTGATGTCTATTTCACTTTTAGTATCTGATTCTACATCACTGAGATCTGAAGTTTGAATATTATGTAAGGGCCTGGTCGTGACCATGGATAAAGTTGTGTCAAATTTTTGTAAATCCTGATTAGGTAAATGTCCGCTAATAGTTCCTACATATCGGGTAGGAGGAGGGACATTATGATGCTCAATTTGATTGGCCACCTCTTTACCATGTCTTGGTAAAGGATTTTGAAATATGTCTAATGATTTATTAGCATTTTGATTTTGATTTTAGGGAATGTTCTTTTGAGCATTATTAGGAGCATTTTGTTTAGGTTGGAAAGCTTGCACCTCCATCTCATTATTATCAATCAGATCTTGTATTTTATGTTTTAACCTTTTACAAGAGTTGGTAGAGTGTCCAGACCCTCTATGGAAATCACAGTGTAAGTAGGCTCTGTATCTGGGTATGGTTGGATCAGGTTCCCGGATAGCTGGTAATTGAATCAAACCTCTTTCGATTAATTGGGGTAAAATAGTTGATAATGGTTGATTCAATCTAGTAAACTCTCGACGAGGTTTATCAGGAGGTTTCAATATAATTTTTCTATTGTCTTCGTTATATTGATATTAGCAACATTTTTGCTATCAGTGACTCTGTCACCTACAACTTGTTTGTTTTTATATTAATTTCTGGATGTTTTCTCATCATCTTTCTTCCTAAGTTGGCCTCTCCTAATGAGGGCATCTTCTACTCTTCGAGCTAATTCTATAGCCTAATCGAAGGTAGTTAAGGTAGCAGTTGATAGTTCATAAGATATTTGTTCTTGCAAATTATTAATAAAAATGTCCAACATTTCCCTATAAGGTAGCACAAAGTGCAGTTTTCCTGTCAACTACCTCCATCTAGCTAAGAAATCAGAAAAACATTCATCTTTGTCTTGTTTTAAGTTGTACAAATATTTAATGGTTACATGCCTCTCGATATAGGCACTAAATTGATGCACAAAAGATTCAGCAGTCTCTTCAAAATTTCTCAAAGAATGAGTGGGCAATTGATAGTACCACTCTAATGCCATTCCTCCTAAACTTTTTGGGAACATTTTTAGTAATAGCAAGTCATCATGTGATATATCATGACATGCTATCCTAAACATGCGAAGATGCTCTATGGGATCTTTAGTTCCTTTATATATAGGCAGAACGGGCATGGGAAAATATTTAGGGTATGGTTGTGCTACAACCATAGGATCTAGAGGTTGACTACACATCTCTCGATAATTGTACGAGGGACGGTAGGGATCTATCTAGTCCATGTGGGAAGCTAACTGTTTCACCATGGCTTCCAGATTACTGGTTTGCCCACCATATTGGTTCAGTAGGGCATTAATATGAGATTTGTGAGCATATGATGGAGGGACATGCATATTAGATGCTATATTGCTATTGTGTAAATTTTTGGTAGGAAGGGTGTTATGAAGAAGTTTTGAAGTTGTATTATGTTGTATCCCAGATTGTTGAAAATTGGTGTTTGGCTTCATTTTAGGTTTTTGTTGATTTGAAGCATATTGATTAATAGTTTGGCGAAATAAAGCAGTGAATGAAGGTCTCTTTTGTGTGGGAATGATTTTAGGCTCAATAACAGGTTCCTTAGGAGGTTGGGTAACCTATTGTTTTTGCATATTCTGAATTATAGTGGACATATCCATATTGGATGGTCCAGCTTTATCACTTTCTTGATCAATGAAAGACAAGGGATTAGTGTGTATGTCAAACATATGTTCCATGGTTGCTTGAGTGTCACTAATTTATCCCCTATCAATACGAACTGCCATATTAAGAGCACCAATATTATTATTGAAGAATTTCTAGAAATGATCTAAGTTATCAAAAGCAATAGTTCCATCTGAAGCCATTCTAGGGGATGAGTATCCTTCCTCTCTAAAATTTTCTTATTGTTCACTTTCTTCAGCCAGGTCATCTTCTGGCTGTTCTAGAGTTTCTTCTTCGGAATTGAATCCTCTGGAAGGGTATTTAATTTTTTATTTTTCTTGCCTAACCAATCTTCTTCTTCTTCTTCTTCTTCAGTTTGTTTACCATTCCTAAGTTTAGTCATTATGCTTAAACTTAGATTTCAGCAAATATATATATATATATATATATATATATATATATATGTGCAACAAGCTTAAGAGGTATATATTTTAATTATATACCTACTATAATATTTAAAAATGTTTTGGGTTTTTGTTATGTTTTTTGGTTTTTCTTATTTTTTATAACAATATTATAAAGATAACAAACAACACTCAAAATGCAAGAAATAATAATAATGAAAGCAATGATCTAGTTTTCTATAAACAATTTATAAATGTTATTAATGGGCTCAAGTTCTTCAGGAGTCATGAAATGTTCTTCTTCAAATCGAAAATTTTCTTTCAAAAATTTGACAAAAAGTGCTATAGTGATATTATATGTTTTAGACTCTGGTTGGTAGAAATAAATCTCGTGGCAATACTCTCGATATAACACAGCTCTAGGAACTCTATTCTATCTTTCTTTATCCATAAGAACGACCTCTTGGTCTTCTACATGACCTAATAATTGGTTTATAATGGCTGCATTCTCGAGGTATTCCTCAAAGGTGAACAATTTTGAAGACACAAGAGCTCTCCTATAAGCTAACCACCTATGGCAGGCTCTCTGAAGTTCATTATAAAAAATGATTTGATGAGGATCCAGGATTCTATCCAGGACAAGCCTCTTGATTTTTTTAAGTTCTGTTGACCTAGATGAAATGACACCTAGTCTTCTATCAATTTCATCCCACAAAAGTTGGTTTCTATCTGTTTCAGGCACACTAAGCATAGAATTAATTTCTAAGGCTGCTAATTGGTTTTCAACATTTATAATAACTGCTAGTCTTTTCTTAGGAGCTACCATCTAAACATGATATGCAACTTAGTAATTTTCTAATGATTTTAAATGCATCTATTTTTTTTTGTTTTTTTTTTGTTTTCAAAAGGTTTTAGTTTCACGTCGGGTTCACCAAAATGTATCGTTCCAAATTTTTCACACCCTTACCTTTAGGCTATAGGATCCGTGCCCGGAAGGGGGATGTGAAAAGGATGGGACAATACCTTGGACTGAGAGGCCTTGCGAAGGTCCCGCCTCTCGAGGGAGGTGTATTAAGGTGATTTTTCGATGGATGGTGGGGTTCACCAGGAAACGTTTAGTGGCAGTTTCCATGCCTAGGTTGGGAATGTATTTTATGTGTTCAATTTTATCTTTAAACCTTCAAATCCTAGGTTTGGCCAAATGAATCTAAGTTATTCTATATGAAATGCAGATTTAAATACAGAAAATGGATTTAACAGAAAACACAAAGAACAAACTAAGTGAAGAAATCCATACCTAGTTTTGGATGTCTGATGGAGGTTTTGATTTTTGAAGCAGTCCAGATCGTCTGGAATTTGACAGGATCGTCTCCTATTTGACAGGATCGTCTAAGATCTGATGAATTCATCAGACAAATTTGTCAAAGACCTACAAACAGATAAATAGATACAAAATACCAAAATTGCAACTATTCTGATAAAGAAAAAATATATGAAACAATAATAAGGATGTTAATAAGATAATCTTGAATGGAAATGCAAATAAATTACGATACTTTAATAGCTAATCATGATCTTATTATGCAATTAAACTACATGGGTGAACTCCAAGATGCAAGATAATAGTAAATAATAATAAAACTGACTAAATGCAAAATAAAATAACAGCAAAGTATAGAAAAAGCATAAACTCTGGGCACTGATTGCCCCAATGCAGACTGCAGTCAAAATCGTCTCGGATTGATACGAAATCATCTCGAATTGGACAAGATCATCTGTGACAATCTGAGCTTGCTCTGACTGAAGAATAACAAGGTTTCTGCAACAAAATTTGGAAATTACAAATGCAGATGGTAATCCTGGGTATTCTAATGCGTGTAAAGGTCAAGTTATAGAAAATTTCAGCCAAGGGAAAGTCAAGGGGGGTCCTAAGGTTTAAATAGGCTTAGGAGGGAAGTTGGGAGGTTGGAGATCATCATAATTTGGAATATCTCAAATAGGGGAGGTCTCTAACGGTGTAGACACGCTTCTGCCCAACTTAGAGATGCCATTGAAATAGAGGATAATTATGAAAAATCAATTTTGGGACAAGATCGTCTGGACGTCCTAGTCCAGATGAAATTGTCCAATCTGGGGCGATATCGTCTGATCGACGACAATATCGTCAAACGGTCAAAAAAAACTCTAAAAATGGCACGAGAAACAAGGAAATGGGTTAAACGGTGGTTTGGAGCGGTTTTGGGGTTGAATTTGAATTTGAATTATTACTAAGGTAATTTTAATTATTGCTAAGGTTTTACTGCACCAATTTTAGGGTGCTACATATAGTATGAACCGTGCATCAGGCCTACGATTCACAGCAGACACATTAGACAGTAGGAGTCCAAATCTGAATCAAATGAGGACCTGATGTAGGCCTTTTTTACCACTTTCTATCTCTATTTTTTGCTTATGTATTTTCCAAAATGGAAAATTGAAACCTAGATAATTAAGGATAAAATGAACATGAAAATGAATTAAGTTCTTAGAGTTTTATTTTTCTAAATCTTGGCTAGGTGTTTCTAGGAATAGCAGACCTCTGAGTGTAGTCCATCCTAGAATCCAGTGTGCTAGGTTAAAATTGTGTGTTGGTTTGCATGCTTGAAGGCCAATCAGAGGCTATATCATCGTAATTGCATTGTCAAAAATCATTTAGGATATAGCATGCATATTTTTTGAAATGAAACATTTATTTTTGCATATCATATAGGAAACAATCATTTATGCTATATTATGCATTTTTATTTTATGCAAAATAATAAAACAAACCACACACACCACGTTTCACTTAAATTCTAGTGAGTTGGGAGTGACATCCAACCACTAGTAGGGTTCAACGATGGTGGATGTGACTTCCATTTGTTGGCCCAAATCCTATGTACCCTTGGATACTAGACCAATACCAGATCTAAGAACCTTTCGTACCCTAGAAAATTTGCATGTATTCTCTTCGAAGGGTATAACACTGACTACAAGAAAACAGGTGAGTATATGGAAGGACTATGCTCCCTGATCGTGTGTGGGCTTCATTACCACACATTATAGGTTGGATTACATGAGTTTGAGTTCATAGACAAGTTGTTGAGCTGTGAGTATACAGGTGAAAGTCAATTTAACTGAGAATATCATCCAACAAGCTTTCAAAACATGATAAGGAGTTCTTTACTGATACAACAAACTTGAAACAACATCAAACAATCTGGGGCTAACTTTTAAAAATTAATACAAGATAAACACCATTGTATACCTTGTTTGCTTAATAAATAATAAATATAGATGCTAGGTACACCATGGTGGAGACATGGGATGGTCGGCAAAGGCATAAGCTTGACACCCATGACCAAGCCACAATAGATTCACATCAACACATGTCGAATCCTTGCCCACATGTTCTTCTCGAATGTCATTCGACGAGCATTAGAGGAGACAATTCGATAATAGGGGAACCTATTGAGCATACCCCCATTATAGGAGATTGTGTGCATTCTTCTAGAAATAGAATAGAGCATGGAGGCTCTCAGCATGAGGGTGTTCCACTCAAAAGCCATTACCAAGATCGCATTACACATGCATCCATAAGATGGGCTAAAGAGTATGTTATACAGGGGTTTAATTTGGTACCCCTACATCATAGGTCTGTAGGAGGATCTGTGGCTTCACTCTTAGAGTACAGACATGATCGAGACCCGCCCATTCAGGGGCATGCTGACAGGGTTGCCAATGAGCATAGTCCTGTGCATACTCCCATACGTAGTGAACCTCAAAAGATCACTATTGATATGGCTAAGGTGGGAGCCAATGGCACACCACCATATGAGCGGTGGAGATCTAGATATTTGGATGGCTTAGGTAGCATCCTAGAGCAGCTAGGCTATAGGCCTTTGGCTCCATCCACATGTGCTCCAAATGAGCATAGTGGGGGTTCTATTAGGACCGCTAGAGATCATGGAGAGGCTTCTAAGCACCCTCATGTAACACATCCACCATCCATGCATGGTGGCACAAAGCATATAGCTCATCAGGATGCCAATACCGTCTTTACAGAAAAAGGCAAAATCATTGCAAATTAGTCATATGGGTATAAAACCCATAAGATCGCTCACATATAGTATGCATACCAGAGGCTTGTCACAACCAATGAACTTGATAAATCACATAGACTGGTATTTGAGCAACGATGACAACTTTTCCAAGATAAATTGGAGGATGCTTGCCTAGAAATGCAGCGCATTGAATAAGAGAATATTCAATCGCAGAGGCTCATCATAAAAAGACTATACAAGCAGCGCATGCATGAGGAACGCATCTTTACCCAAACGGAGTGTGTAGATTAAGAGGATAGTCTATCTAGGGTTGGTCTGTACACTCACATGGAGAATAGACAGTGCATACATAGGAAGGCTTTTTCACAAGTCGATGTGCAGTAGGAGCACAAGGATGCTCATACTCATATTAGTGCCCTACCAAGAGAACGTCCACCATCATTTGAACATGAGAGGCAACAACAATATGAGAAAGAAGAGGGAGATGGAAAATATCAAGAGTATCTTAAAGAATCTAAGTCGAGGAGGAGGAAGAGTAACGTCCTCCACCCCAAAAAAGGAAGAATGTACCTCCAAGGCCACCCTCACGTCAGCTTAGGGAGGACTTCTTATCCTTAGAGGCTTATAAAGCCCTAGCAACGAAATTAAAAGCGACTGAGAGGCAATGCATGGCACTTCAAAATATGACATTAAGAAATATTTATAATGAGCATTTGGACCCCTCGATACCTGCTCCAGCATACCCTGAGCTTTTTTTTATGTCGAGGCTAGATAAATTTAAAGGTGACGAAGATGCGTAGGAGCACGTCATAGGTTTTCTAGATGCCTCTTTCCAAATTACGAGCAATAATGCCTTAATTTTGCACACATTCATCACAACCATCTCAAGCCCAACTTGAGAGTGGTTCAATCAGCAAAAGAGGCATAGCATTACCAGTTTTGATCAACTAGCTGACGCTTTTTTTGAACACTTTTCTTTTGGCATCAAGAAATAGGCTAACCTTTTCGATTTGGTTGTGCTAGCTCAGCGCGATGATGAGCCAATTGAAAAGTATGGAAAGAGGTGGAGAAGATTAATGGTAAATTTGCCACTCCCTATTCCTACTATGAAATTGACCCGAATGTTCACCAAGAGTTGTGCCAAGCATATCTTGCTGCTATTGCAGTTGCAGCAGTATCCAACATTCAAGGAAGCTTTGGCGCAAGCCAAAGTAATTGAGGACATCAAGTTGCAAGAAGGTAACTTGAAGCTTAATAATAGGAAATAAGGGCCCAAGAAGAGCTCCACAAAACATAAGGGAAAGCAGGCCCACATCAACCAGGTGGTGCTAAACCTCCAGAGATTGGATAGGGCAGCAAAAGCAAAATTATCAAGCCCAACCTCCTCTTGCACAGTACAAAAAGTGCAATAATAACTATAAGGGTAAAAACAAAGAACAACACCTGCCTTGCCAATTCACACCTCTAACAGAATCATTGACGTCAATATTCCATCAGTTATGTGAGGCTAAGGGGATCAGACTTCCCAAGGTTAAGCTAGTCGATCCGAATCAGCCCAGGGGTATCAGGACGACTTATTTTGCATCTTCCATCATGCAAAGGGCTATGACATCAAGGTATTTTGGTCCTCTAAGCATATTGTGCAAAACATTATTGAAAAGTGTGATCTTTTAATACCAAGTAATCCACTAGTGCTTGACAACCAGAACATGGGGATTTACAAAAATTTGTTGCTAAACCATGAGGCACCGTGCAACAACGTTGGTCAGGTCAACCAAGTGCACGTCGAACTGCCTACCCAGGGTTTCATAGGCATGATGAATGTTGTTACCAAACATGGGAGACATGAGCAGTTGAATCAACCTTGTGCTCCCATTAGGATACAAGCTAAACCGAATCAATGATCAACGCAGAATATTCCAGGCCCACCAACAATACCGATGGTGACCATACGGAGCAGGCTAGTCCAAAACCTACAGATAGCTTCTACAAAGCTATCTATATATGAACTAATATAGTAGTACCCTAGGAACAAGGAGACTCTTATGGATATTCTAAGGTCCATCAAAGTATAGTCTCAGGATGTGCAAGCATTTACCAATTTTGTGGTACATGTATAGCAGTTCCAGGAGCCCATGATCCAATTTTATGATCATGAAATTAAGATGGTTTCCATAGATACGACTGACCCACAATTGCATATCATCGTGTACATTAATCACATACCATTCAAGAGAGTCTTGATCGACATTGGTTCATTAATTAATATAATAATGACCAAGGCATTGAATCATCTAAAGCTACCAAAGTCACATATTGTGCCCACTGCCTTCACATTGAGAGCATTTAACGATGCCCTATGCTTGATGGTTGGCACAATTGTCCTACCTATATAGGTAGGCCTAAAGATCATCTCTATGATGTGTCATGTGATTGAAGGGGCCATGCAATACAACATCCTACTCGGGAGGCCTTGGATTCATGAAATATGTTGCATTCCCTCTATATTACACCAAAGTGTATTATATTTGCATGAGGGACAAATTCACATAGTGTCATCAGACAAAGAACCTTTCAAGTTTGTGAACCTAGTAGATTTTACTGGGGGTTTCATACTCCCATCAACACACCTAAACATCTGGCCTATATCACCAATTAAAAATCTAGGAGGTAAACCAATAGTACATGCTCAACCATCGACATCTGTGTCACACATATCTGAGTGCACTACTACTACTTCATTGAAATTGACTGCATCAGTAATGCTTCGAGACGACAGGAAGTTAAAGGTGAAAATGAGTGAAAAATAGAAGAAACAAATGCCTGAACCAGTCACCAAGGAGTCTCCCATCCCCATGGAAGTGGAGGAAGCCCAAGACATAGCCCATGAGGTACCTCATCCTGCCTCGCCTACATTGTCAGTAGGGTCATCCGCACCACAGGTGATTGTACATCTCGCCAACATAGATAAGGTGAGTATATGGTGTAGAATGTAACCTTCAAATCGATTATGGAGACTGCACAAGAGATGGGCCAGCTGCCTACTCATAATTTTCTAGTTGGATCGATGGCACCGTTAGGAGAGCCACCTAATCAGACTAACTTCATCTATGCTAGGCTAGATCAGCTTCCAACGTGAGAGCCCATGGATGAAGATAGTGATGAAACTTTCATAGTAAATGTTCATTATTTATCCAACCTAGAGTACTCCATACATATTTTTGAGTTATATCACTGGCATGGGTATGGACTTGGCCTATTTGAATAAGGACGTAGGACTCTTCTCAAGCCACGTTATCAGTTAGCAACTGATAGGTTCAGTCTAGGGTTACAGATACAAGGACAAGATGACTTGCTCGTAGTATCCTTAGATCACTTATACCTTAGTCTAGGGGACGATGTGGACTTCAACCCATATCATCCTAATCCTTCCAGCTTCTGGAGGACTAACCCGATGGCATTTTTTGTCACTTCTAAGCCATTTGAAGAGCATCATGAAGGGCTCCTAGAGCAGACCAACACAGAGTATAATCCCAGAGGCAACCTGGGTCATCAAATCCATAATGCAACCAACAACATAGGTGTGCAGGGGCATAACCCCATAGTTTTAGGTGATCTCGAGTTAGGATATCTCTACAGCAATGATGGAGAGGAGTCCACCTCCGAGATAAGTAGACCAAGTTATGATGTCGATAGTGAATCCTCAAACGATGATCAATCTAAATATGAAGTTGAGAGGGGCTATCTAAGGCCTTTGTATGCACATCACCTACTACCTATAGAGTCAATACATGTTACAGAGGATATTCTTCCTAACATTGATCATTTTGGGGAAGAATCAAAGTCAATTTTCTCGATAGTGTCATACATACATACTAATTATCCAATTTTTCTAGACATCGATGATAGTGACCAGGAAGTGAGATTCATGTGATCGCATTTACCAGAGCATCCCCCACCTATAGGGGTAAATGAAGGATTGCACTATGACAGTGACTAAGAGGATGAAATAGAGAGCCTATCTAGGGCCTCCTTACCTATGTCACTACCATGCACCGTATACGGCTGAGGATATATGAAGAGAAATCAATCTAGACCCTCACCTTAGGGAAATACCACCAAATTTCAATGTGATTTATCATATATTGTTTCCCCATTTGCCTAACTACATGGAGATCTATGAGCTGAATGATCCCATATTGCAACCAGTGCATAGAGAGGATCCAATAATTAGTAGTTTTCATAGAGAGGACTCGTTTATACCTATGCCATTAGAGCCAGATCTCAGGTATGAGATTTGCATCGATGATGTAGAAGTTGATCTGTGTGGTCGTTGATATCAATGCCATTACATCAATATGTTTTTTGTTGATTTGACCACCCCATTTCACAATCTAGTAGATCCGTCCAAACCGTTGTATCTCGACAAAGATGCTATTGACTAGGATCGTGCTGACTCACCCATTGAGCTTGAATATTTCTTTCCTAACGAAGAAATGTTACAACCATTTCATTTTGCACCCAGCTATGCATATGATGTCTATCTGTAGACATATAAAATGCATCATGTAAAGGGCGAGTACTCATATGGACATGCTACAAGACCATATGGAGGATCTTGGACAGACTTCAAGATAGAGCAGTGGTTCTAACCACTCAATTTGGGCTCCTTGACCTAATCAGTCTGAACCACAGTCCAGACCTATGGTTTATAGTGAAACCATGGCTAAGACCTACAGTTTACAGTCTAAACCGTAGCTGTGACCTGCAGTCTTAACTGGAGTTCAGTTGTCCTTCAATCTAAGCAAAATTAGTTTGAATCGCCATTTGATCTAGAATAAGGTGGTTAATGGATGAAATATTCCAGAGGCTTCCATTCCAACTGTCCTAACCACATCTTCTTAATCTTGACTTCTCCAGGAACCCACCCCTAGTCCTAGGGCATCCTATAAATACCCCCTCCAAATGGGGAGATAATATAGAGAGTTGATTGATCAAGCGAGTAGTGAAGCCCTATCGAATTGCATATTGAATCCATGCATTAGAGAAGGCCACTTTGCTATTCACCCAAAGATCAATTTTCCATGGAAGTTCTAGGAGCCTAGAAGAACCAAGAAGCACAAATTTAGGCAAATGAAGGCCCATCACAGTGAATCAACTGCCAAACCTATCAGAAGGACACTGAAGGCGACCCTTGAACATCAATTGGACAAGGAGGTCAAGCCCATAGTTTACAGTGCAGACCACTCAGATTGATAATCGTGGCTTTCAGCCATAGTTTATAGTGCAAACCACTCACTAGATTTGTGGTTTGCAATAGAGGTATCACCACCTTCCCCTTTTCATTTCCATCCAATTAAATAGCTTAGATTAGCTATTTTCATGGTTTAATTGCAATTTAGCAGACTTTTGACCGATATAATTAGGTTAGATTAGTTTATTTATGTATAGCATAGAATATGACATAAATGGATTCTTTATGCACATTTATGCTTTATCTTACACAATTGATCCATGCACAGAGTATTTGTTGTATTTTTGTATGCTATTATATGAATCTTGATGCAATTAACATAGTTTAGAAGCACTTTTCATGTTTTCTTGATTATACATGCTTAATGGTGTCTTTATGCAATTTTCCTAAAAAGGCCTCATCATGAGAGGCTGCCTATATTTTTGACACTTCTATGTTGTTTCTTGATCGTAGGGAACAGTTTCAAAGGAGAACCAACCATAAACTTCCTTCCTCAATGTGAAGAAGAGGGCACCTCCACCCTAGAGCAGTTTGTGACCAAGTGAAAAGCAACATTAGTGCGCCTACCCTGTTGAGGGATTTGGCATTGTATTAATCGTATCATCATTTGGGTGACCCTAAGAGGGGCATGATTGTAACCGAGATTCTTTATAAATATTAATACAAGAAAGTCTATTTCATTGAATCTATGCAATATTGTCAATTTATGCTTTGAATGAATGAATACAACATAATATAGTAGATGGGTGCATGCTTTTTGGTTGGATCATAAGGCAATTACGACGGAACTCCATAATTCTAGCATCTGACTATGTTTTTTGGTTTTTGTGACTTGTAGGTACAAACTGCAACTACCAGCTATGGGCCAAAAATTGAACTGCAAGTTCAATCCATGGGCCACAGTTAGAACCGCAGCCTAGATCTACGGTTTCCAATAGACATAGTAGACAACAGAGGGATAAAGCTAAATCATATGAGGATTTGAGGTAGGACCTACTTCTCACTCTCTATAATTTTTTTATCTCTGTGCTTTTCCAGAAAGCTAAATTTTAAATGCAAGTAAGAAACTAAAAAGGAAAAGAAAATGAATTAGGTCTTGGTTGCATTTATCTTTTGTGTCATTAGAAAGGTTTTGCTAGGAATAGTGAATCTCTGATTATAATCCACCCTAGAATCCAGCATGCTTGATAGAATTTATGTGGATGGTTTGCATGTGTGAGGCCCAATTAGTGGCTAATTATCATCGTAATGTGCATAGTCTTAAAGAGCATCTAGAATAGCTTACATTTTTTGAATTTGAAATATTCTTTCATTTGCATGGCATTTAGAAAATGAGCGTATATGCTATATGATGCATTTCTTTTATGTACATTAAAAGGAACCACACACACCACTTGGCACTTAAACTATAGTGAGTTGGGCTTGACATCCAACCACTAGTAGGTTTCAACGACGATTGGCATAACTTCCATCCGTTGGTGCAAATCCCATGAAACTTTTGGATACTAGACCAATATCGTATTCGAGAACCTTTCATACCCTAGAAAATTTGTATGTATTATCTTTGAAGGGTATAACACTGACTGGAGGAAAACGGGTGAGGCTCTGGGAGGACCTGTGCTCCCTGATCGTTTGTGGGCTTCATTACCACACATTATAGTTTGGATTACATGACTTGGATTTCATAGCCAAGTTTTCGAGTTGTGAGCATATAGGTGAAAGCCATTAAACTAAGAATAAAATCCAACAAGTTTTGCAAAACACAATAAGGGTTTCTACACTGATACAACAAATCATTGAAACACATCAAATAGTTTAGGGCTCAAATTTTAAAATTTAAATGGGATAATCACATTGTTTACTTTGTATGCTTCTTTATTGCTTAATTCATAAATATAAGGCCCTCCTTGAGGCCACAACTTTTAGTAAGAGAGGAAACCTCTCAAGTATTTTTTAGTCAGTTCATCATGATTACTAGGAATGATAGAGCTCAATCACAAGCTAATGGGTCAAATAATTCATGGATAGGTTTGAACGCTCCTGATGTTCTCCTGAGGGTCTTTCAAAATTTGTATGCATCCTTGATAGGTGTCATACTCATCATACATCGAAGGATCCAATCCTCCTTGTGTGACATTCTGATAGTCATCATGAGCTCCCTTCATCACACAGGGGGTTCACCCATACAGATCATGGGGTTTCTTCCCATATGGTGAGAACCCAAGTCACTAGGTCTTCGACTAGGGAGATAGAGAGTTGTGGATCATATTCCATGAATCAGTCCTATAGGGAATCTGAGTCTCATGCAGCCCATGAGAGGCAACTACTCCAAGATCAATTGGAGGAGGTGCACCATTAGTGTAAGCACTTGGAGCATGAGTCCATAGAGAGAAAGAGAGTGCATCAACAAAGGTTGGATGAGCTCCAATGGTGTGAAGAGAGAATTTACCAATATAAAGCATGTGAAGAACAATCATGTGAGGTAATTCTTGAAAAGAAGCTCATACCTAGAGTGTATAGGCAACAAGTTAACGTGACGCACCTAGTGTATCATCAAGAGTTGCACTTAAGTGAGTAGATAGCCATTCTTCTAGATAGATAGACATGCCTAGGGTTATTGAAGAGCAACAAAAAGAGACATCTATGGATCCCATGCGTAAGCATGAGTTTGATAGTATTCAAGTCCGATAGGTGAGCAGCAACAACGCTCAAAAGTCATCACAATCTTTGGGGCGTATACAGTCTATTCCACCATATAAGGAACCTATGATTACTTTCCATAAACAAGAAGTCAAACATGTCCCTATCAAGGAATCTGATCCTCCATTGCATATCATAGTGAGGATATAATAGATTGTGTATAAGCAAGTGTTGGTGGATATAGGATCATTGATTAATATCATAACCACCTCAGCATTCAAACATCTCAAAATTCCATCATCCCACATCAAGGAAACAAATTTCATATTGCAAGCCTTTAACGATGTAGAATCCCCTATAGTAGGCACAATAGTCCTCCCCATTGAGGTGGGACAAAATATTATTTCTACATTGTGCTATGTTTTAGAGGGATCAAGACAGTATAATTTATTGTTTGGAAGACCATGGATAAGATCCATGGAGTGCGTACCATCAATAGTGCACCAATGCATTAAGTACACTCATAGAGGCGAAGTTCATGTAGTTGAAGCGGATCTAGATCTCTTCAAGTATTTTAAGCTTGAGGATAATCCGCAGGAACCTAGTGAGGCACCTATGCATCTGCAAGTTAAATTGTATGAGTCTATCCAAAGTGTGGATGTAGCCTCATAGACTATGGTGGAGTTACCATCCCCACCGTTGTCACCTGTAGAGTCACCTACAACCCCTGCATTCTTGATACCACTTAGTATGGAAGGGTTAATGAATGCCCTCACGAAGTTGCTCAAAGTCACTTTAGAAGTATCATTAGAGGATCTTCACACTTATATCAAGGAGGAAGAACCTAGCATAGTCATGGATGCACCTGAATGTATCACACCCTCTTCATTTGACATGTCACCATATAGTTCTCACGAGGACAATGGTGAATATGAAGAGCCTATGGAGACCAGTATTACAATGTTGCCCACCATAGAGTCCACTGAGGATCTAGATCAACTTTTTATCGAGTCTCCACCTGTGAATCCCATCCCAGAGACATCATATGAGTATGAGGAAATTTCAATTATCACGATTGAAATAGAACAACCTTAGTATGTTGACGAATTACCTACAACGCATGCAATTGTAGAGTTTTCTCATGATTTTATGGGTGTGGTCGACATTAGTCTAGAAGATCAAGTGATTCCTAATCACATAGAGCTAGATATGGGGTAATCCAATGGTATTTTCACATTGCCTAGGCTAAAAATTTTAAAATTGGTCACTCCTGAATCATTTCTCATGGCACCATCTCAATAGCACAAACGAGTAGGTTCACACATCAGATTGAGGGTATGGTATGTGACACAGTTCAACACAACAAAGTGAAACAAGATCTTGAACTGAGTCATATACATGAGTATGTAGATAGGACTGATGAAGTGTGTCATCAAGAAGCATCCACATCAACTCAAGTGAAGGAAATAGGTGATTTACAATTACCTAATGGATCCATAGCATCCACTTTTTTGTTTCATTCAAATGAAAAAGGTATTTCGAATCAGTAATTAGAAATACATATGAATTATTTATCAGTTTTATGATCCATTTTAAGCCATCTCGAGTGGATGGAGCACCTAATGGATAAGCAAGATAAGGCATTGCATTTTATCAAGAACCAGATTGAAAACCTAGAATTATAAAAGCAATCATTTCTTAAAGTCGAATTGCTTCCTATGCAAGTATAGGAAAAGCCTCAGTGAAAGCAAAAGCCCATGCGACCAACCCAACCATTGGATTCTTAAAGCAAACCAATGCGGGATAAGAGCTCAAAATAGGTGCAGTATAGTGGGACTCCATTACAAGAGTCTATGTTTGATATCTTTCAAAATCTATAGGATACCAAGATCATCACCTTTCCTAATGTCATACCTTTAAACCCAAAAAGAGGTAAACGTGTGGGTTACAAGGAGCATCACTACTGTCTCTACCATCGAATAGAGGGTCATGGCATTTGATATTGTCATGAATTTAAGAGTGTGGTGCAAAATTTGATAGATAATGGGGTGTATCATGTGGATGGTTCTCTTAGATTTCCCCAACATGCTAAAGTGGAGGTCACACCTCCTCAAGAACAATCTCAGAGTCGTCAATCACCTCGTAGGCCCAATAGGTTAGTACAATGAGTAGTTTTATTTCATATGACTACACTAACTTTGTTACAAAAGTTACATGAGGCACAAGCATTCATATTTCCCAAATTCAAGAATAGGGCATCCAATACTGGGTCACCTGATAGGGGTCCCTTTTGTGTCTATCATCGAGTGCATGGACACGATATTCAGAGTTTCTAATCATTTAAGAGGATCGTAGAAGACCTAGTAGAACAGGATGAAATCCATGAATATGGTTCTCTTATCCACCCATGCCAAAGCATAGGCACGCCCGTGAAGTCCGATCTTCACCTGGGGAAGTCGGTTTCTATCACTCTTCCTAAACAAGTTGATTACCTTTCAGTAATTAGCATGCATGTTGGGATATTTAAGGTAGCATACCTTTCCCACCAGCTATGCCAAAGTTGATAAGGAAAAATGAGGAATCAAGAGGTATTGTACCTCCTTCACCGTCATCTAATGGCACACTCACTAGGAGCATATAGGGTAGCATGCCCTTCCCAAAAAGCTCCAAGGGTTCCTAAAAATTGCTTGGTCATGTTAGCTAAAGGCTCCAAGGATTCTCAAAATTGCTTGGCCGTCCCAAAATGCCCTTAAGGTACCCATAATATCTTTGGTCAATCCTAAAAGCTCCAAGGGTGTTAGGATACCACAGTATAAAATGGATTGAATCGCTTTTGGAATATTGGGTTTAAACCTGTAATATTGATATATATATATATATATATATATATATATATGTATTTGATTTGATGATTTAAAATGAATATGGTGATGCACCATAAATATGAAGGATGGGGTACGATTGGAAAGACGCACCCTGGATAAATATAATTACAATATGTTAGGAGGGTCCTAACATGCCACCCCCCTTAAAGGAGCTTTGTCCTCAAAGCTGGGAATTTGGAAATTGCTGCTGGATATCGTGAAGAGTTTCCCACGTTGCATCTTCTAAAGGTAGACCTTTCCAATGGATTAACACTTCCGTGATATCGCGAGTACGAAGGTGACGAGAGCGGTGATTCAAGATAGCTTCTGGCTCGACTAAAAGTAATCCCTCCTCAGAGAATTTTGGAAGAGTGGTTTGTGTCATGATATGTGTTCCAACTGCAAGCTTAAGGCAAGATACATGAAATACGGGGTGAAGTTTGGAAGAGGGAGGAAGCTCAAGTTTGTAAGCAACGGTCCCAATACGTTGGAGAACTTTATACGGCCCGTAAAATTTGGGTGGTAACTTCTGAGAACCATTTTGTTTAAGAGAAGTTTTTCGGTAAGGTTGGAGATATAAGAAAACCATATCACCCTCGTGGAAACTATGTTCGCTTCTATGTTGATCGGCTTGCTACTTCATGTGATGTTGGGCGATGTGTAGATTCTCTTTTAGGGTCCGTAGTATGTCCTATAGACTAGCAAGTTCTGTTTCCACCGCATGGACTTTTGTAGTCCCTGGAATATAGGAAGTGAGGGATGGTGGTGTTTGACCATATAGTGCTTCGTAAGGAGTCATTTTGATGGATGTATGTTATGAAGTGTTATACCACCATTCCGCTAGTGAAAGCCACCTTACCCAATGGAGTGGTTGAGTAGAGACAAAACATCGAAGGTATGTTTCCAATCATTTATTTACAACTTTGGTTTGGCCATCGGTTTGAGGATGGTAAACGGAGCTCATACGAAGTTGAGTACCTTGTAATTTGAATAATTCCTTCCAAAAGGTACTAGTGAAAGTTGGGTCGTGATCACTAATAATTGTGGAGGGCATACCATGTAATTTAAAGATGTTATCGAGGAAAATGTGGGCTATAGTGCTTACGGTATAAGGATGAGCCACTGGACAAAAATGGGCATATTTAGATAAACGATCAACAACTACGAAAATGGTTGTTTTTCTGCCTGATTTAGGCAATCCTTCAATAAAGTCCATAGAAATATCTGCCCATGTTTTGGTTGGTATAGGAAGAGGTTGAAGTAATCCGGGAATAGCGATGGTCTCCCCCTTTTTTCTTTGGCACACTTCACATTCTTTTACAAAGTTTTTGATGTAATTTTTCATTCCTACCCAATAGAAGGAGGTAGTGGCTCTTTTATAAGTTTTTAAGAACCCTGAGTGGCCTGCAATGGGTGAGGTAGGTAACTCATGAAGAAGTTTCTTTCGATAAGTTGAATTGGGGGTGAGGACCATCCTCCCTTTGTATCTTAATATATTATCCTTCCAAGTGTATGGAGGTTTGCTACTAGGATTATGTTGAAGTTGTTGAATTAATGCATGGGTAATAGGATCATTTATCCATTCTTCATGCACCTCATCTACCCATTTAGGAATAAGGGAGGAAAGATCATGGACTTGAGGCATATCTTCAAATTTTCTAGAAATTGTGTCGGCTGCCATGTTGTCCTTGCCCTTTTTATATGTAATTTCATAATCATAGCCAAGAAGTTTAGTAACCCATTTTTGTTGTTTCGGGGTATTAATCCTTTGTTCCAAAAAATATTTCAAGCTATGATGGTCGGTGCATATAATGAAATGTTGGCCAATAAGGTAAGGCCTCCAATGTTGAATAGCATGGAAAATCACCAAAATCTCTTTTTCATATGTAGAGCAAGCTAAATTCTTAGGAGAAAATGCTTTGCTTATAAAAGCTAGAGGTCTTTCATCCTGCATGAGTATGGCTCCCATTCCTATTCCTGAAGCATCACTTTCAATGACAAACGGTTTAGAAAATTTGGGCATGGCTAGAACAGGGGTGGTACACATTGCAGTTTTCAAGGTGATAAAGGCCTCATTCGCTTTAGGCGACCATTTGAAAGAGTTTTTCTTAAGTAATGATGTTAGAGGAGCAGCGATTTTACCATAATTTTGGACAAAATTTCTATAATATCCCGTTAGTCCAAGAAACCCACATAGAGCCTTTACGATTTTTGGAATAGGCCAATTTTTCACTTCCTCGATTTTGGAAGGATCTACCATCACGCCTTCCTTTGAGAAAATATGCCCTAAGTATTCAATTTCTTGTTTCCCAAAGGAACACTTTGATCTATTTGCATAAAGTTTATTTTCCTTCAAGATTTGGAACGCTTGTCTAACATGGTCCAAATGTTCTTCCCATGTTTTGCTATAAATCAAAATGTCATCAAAGAAAACTAATATAAATTTATGAAGGAAAGGGTGAAATACCTTATTCATTAGACTTTGAAAGGTAGAAGGAGCATTGGTAAGGCCAAATGGCATCACCAAGAATTCGTAGTGCCCTTCGTGAGTGCAAAATGCCGTCTTAGGAATATCCTTTTCAGTGACTCGTATTTGGTGGTAGCCTGATCGTAAGTCCAACTTGGAAAAGTAAGCTGCCCCATGGAGTTCATCTAGTAGCTCGTCTATGACCGAAATAGGAAATTTATCTTTGATGGTCATTTTATTTAGCGCTCAAAAATCGACACATAAATGCCACGAACCATCCTTTTTCCCAACTAAAATAATTGGAGAGGAGTAAGGGCTTTTGCTAGGTCTAATGACTCCTGTTGTAAGAAGCTCTTGTACTAATTTCTCTATTTCGGTCTTTTGAAGGTATGGATAATGATAAGGTCTAATATTAGGAGGTTGATGCCTTGGAAATAGTGGAATAGTGTGATCGTGACTTCGTTGTGGGGGTAGTCCTTTTGGTTCGTTGAATACCGCCTTATGGTGGTCTAAAATTTTTTGTAACTCTAGTGTCTCGTCTTTTTGGTGACTAGGCTGAATTGAAAATAATTGGGTGACCATTCCTTTGTTCCATTTTCGAATAATTTTCTCCATTCTATGCAAGCTAACGATTTGGGAAGGTCCTGATTTCAGGCCTTGGATAATATAGGTTTGGTTCTTTGCTATGAATTTCATCCATAGTTCATCAAATTCCCATTGGACTATGCCCAAGGTTCTTAACCATTGTATGCCTAGTACAATGTCGCATCCCCCTAGGGGTAAGACGTACATGTCACTTTGCATGGTATAAACTCCCATAGTTAGTTTTATATTTCTGCATTTTCCTTTGCATGCAATTTTTCCACCATTTCCAATCATCACTTTGAAGTTATTGCAAGGGTATATGAAACAATTTTCTTGTTTAGCCACTTTTGGATTGATAAAATTGTGCGTGCTACTAGAATCTAGGAGCACGGTAAGGTTTTGTTTCTTAAAATACCCTTTTACTCACATTGTTTGAGGGGCAAAAAATCCGGCAAGGGCGTTGAAGGAAACCTTTGGTGTATTTTCTTCATCACTTTCAAGTGTGTTTGATAATACCTCTACTTCGAGTTTAGGTTCCTCTTTAGTAGAATTCCCTTCCTCTGTGGCATCGAGAATATATAATTTTTGTGAGGCACATTTATGATTTCTATCAAATTTCTCATCGCAATGGTAGCAAAGACCTTTAGCTTGTCTTTCCTTCATTTCCTTGAAACTCAAACGTTTAATTGGTAGAGTGGGGTTAATTTTGGGGGTTGTGTAGGAGTTTTGGGTTCGTCCATTTTGCATTGGCTTAGGGTTGGTATAAGTGTTTGATTGTTTCCCCCAAGTTGGTTTTGTGAACCGATTCCATGCCTTAATTTTTTCTTTCGCTAATTTCGCTAAGTCGATGGTCTCTAACATGTTTGTAGGGTTGTACATTTGTACCTCAATTCAAATTTCTTCTTTTAATCCGCTAACGAAACATTCTTGAAAGAAGGCAGCGTCTAATCCGGATGTTCAATTAGCTAACCTTTCAAATTCTGCTTGGTACTCGCTTACTAAAGTGGTTTGGCATAATTTAGTGAGGGCCCTTGTAAAGCTTTGAAACTTGCTAGGGCCAAATCGTACTAATAGGTTATGTGTAAAGGTTGACCACGTTGGAGTGCCATTAGTTTTCTCAAACCATTGGTACCATTGGATGGCATCATTTTCCAAATGGAAGGAGGCGATATGCACTTTTTGTATTTTCGGAATTTGATTTAGTGAGAAATATTGCTCTGCTCGGTAGATCCAGTTTGTAGGGTCTCCGCCTTCAAATTTTGGGAAGTCTAATTTGGTCGTCCATGGTAGAATGGAAGTTTGTGGACCTCCTAACATTGCTCGGTTTGATGACCCATTGTTGGTTGAGTTTGCTTGTGTTGTTGCCTATTTTTGACTGATGGCATCAAGTTTAACATCCATTGCAAATATTTTCTCGAAGAGTTCTCTTATGTTACAAGAATTTTCCTCTCTTTCCTGTTTAACTTCTTCAGCGAGCCTTTCGTGTTTCTCATGGATGGAATCCAATGATTTCCGTTCGTCGGCCATTGCGGTTGGTGTAGGTAACGATCAAAGTGAGCAAAAAATTTAAAATTTAAATATTTTTTTTTTAAATTGGTGGGCAATGCCCTATCAACTTTTTATTTTGGCCCTCCCCCCGAGAGCACACAACGGTTTGTAGGCTAGAAATACAACAGAGGCAGCCCGATAGTAGCAGGTGACAAGGCTGAGACTAATAGACAAGGGTGACAGCAGGCGGCAACTGACATAGGTGTGGGCTAGAAAGATGACATAGGCAAGAGAAAGGACACACGTCAGGTGGTGGGAGGCACAGAGGAAGGAGGACACGTGTTAGGCGACGAGGCGGCACAGAGGAAGGCAAGTTCGACGGCTGAAGGCAAAGTGGTGTATGCGGGCTGTGCGGCTAAATAGCGATGGGGTGGACCATAAGTGGTAGGCCTGAGGGCTTTTTTTTTTCCTAGCATCGTCAAATTTTATATCGATTTCTTGGTCTGTAAAACTGATTTCGACATTTTCTTCGGATTAAAAACTGGCAGATGCTGGCGACGTTCAGAAAGATTGTGCTCTGGTTTAAATTTATTACCAATGGATGCTTGAGGACCCTGTTCGCCTATTAAAAAGAAAACAATCCCAAAACTTGACGTTTGTTTATGCCACGGTCGCCTGCACTGTTGTACCTGAGCCTAAAACAATGACAGGATTTTGTGTTCGAATATGACGTTACTTTCTATATGCTGCAAATCTCTTGGTTGTAGCTGCGGTGTATGTTCACGAAATGGATACGGCGGAAGCTTGTAGATTTCGTTGGAGTATGACAGCGGAGGGTGAGCTTGGGTTGGCTCGGAGGTAAATAAAATAAACAGATAAAATTTTGACAGTGGAAGGTGGTTTTGACAGTGGAAGGTGGATGATGGCTCTGATCCAAATGTTAGGATACCACAGTATAAAATGGATTGAATCGCTTTTGGAATATTGGGTTTAAACCTGCAATATTGATATATATATAAATGTATTTGATTTGATGATTTAAAATGAATATGGTGATGCACCATAAATATGAAGGATGGGGTGCGATTGGAAAGACGCACCCCAAATAAATATAATTACAATATGTTAGGAGGGTCCTAACAAAGGGTTCTTAAAAATCACTTGGTCAAACTAAAGGCTCCATAGGCATGTACTCACCATTTGGTCATTTATGAGGCTCAAAACCCATAAAAATTATAAAATCCAAAAAAATCCAAAAAAAATGGTAAAGCATAAAATCCAAAAACATTTGCATTTGCATTTGAAATTTGTATTCTCATTTGCATTTACATGCGCATTCGTTACACTATTGCATTACATATAGGCATTCGCCATTCGTTGCATTTCATAGTAGGAGGGATTATTTTTGTACAAACGACACCATGTTTGTGTTTAAATCATGCATCTCTGCATTTATCATGATCCATCATTCATGTGAGTAATTGTATTTTTCAACACAACCTATAATGTTGCTATGGAGATATACTAGGTTTTTCGGTCATTCAGTCATACCTAGTAGTCTTATCAAGAGTTGGTAGAAATATTGCTTTGCTTTTGTAGCTAAGGTTCAATTAGTATATCCCTTAACATATCAGAAGCCTATCACTAATCAACAAATATAAATAGTCCTAATAAGTACTAGGGGAATATGAAATCCACAAAGTAGGATCGAGTATCCTAAAGCAAAAATATTTATTCTTGCTTATCCCTCTATGTGGATGGTATGGGAAATGTTGGCAGTTGGAAAAATGATAATATAGTTCCCTATTCAGAATCTCTTGCTTATGATAAAATGAGCAATATCCAAAAGTGATATCCCACATCAATCCTCATGATTGATACCCTAGATCGATATCATAGATCCACTCCCTAGAGTGATATCCCATATTGATATAATAAGATCGATATTCTCAATCAATATACCAGAAACAGTTTTCCCAAGTAAATTCCCCAAAGGAAATTTTATGAAGAAAATTATCAAATGTAAATGCCAAAAATTGAAGATTGAGTGAAGATCAGAAAATAGGCTTAAATCAAAGTTCAAAGTGAATATCAAATGAAGATCATAAATCAAAGTTCGAGTGGAGATCAAATGAATATACAAAAATCTAGTTTGAAGAGAGATCAAATGAATATCCAAAGACAGTGCAAAATGAAGATAGAATCGACTCCCTTGCTTCACCTCATATGAGCAAGTATCTAAAAAATTGAAGGATAGAAAGGAATGAGCCTGAATCCCTAGAATTGTCGTTACTACTGTACCTTATGCATGACAATATGTCTGACGTATTAGCACATCTCTTATGAACAAGACCAAAGTTTGAATGTGGAAGAGCTAGCTTTAGGTGTCCTACATTGCCTAGTGTCTTAGTCCAACTAAAATCTAAACTTAGGATTGGATAAGACATTTGTGGAACCCCCTATCTTAGCAATGGGTTGAAAGAATTTTGCCTAACATCGGGGAACGCTCCTGTCTTATCTTAAAATAATCATGTGCACACACAGGGATAATGAACAGTTAGGGTCTATCCTAGCAAAATTCTTTTATCTCAAAAGTCTAGTGTGGTTAGTATGCAACTTTTGATAATTCTATTAGGGTGTTAAAGTCTCTTGGAAAACCTCAAAAATTTATCCCATAGCAACAAAATATCAAATATCGCAACCATATAAATCATCAAATTACAAAGTATCGAATCCATGATACATCATTATATAAAGCACAATAAAAATATAGGATAGATACCAGATGGATATTAGCAATAATATTTAGACGGCCACTAACTATATCGTGCATATTTTTCAAATTTTGCAAAAGAAAATTGAATGACACATTATATCATTCACATCATAACATCACATACCATTGCATTTCATATATGGGTGATTAATTGATTAAATTCTTAAGGATTTTCAATTACATTCATGATTTTTATACATTTTGTGGTGTCATCCATTAGATTGATAAACATATGTACATCTATTCCTTATGTTTTAAGTGATTAAAGCATACAAGTTAATTTACATTAGATTAGCATTGTATAAATAAATCATTACATACATTAATGCATACAATAAAGCAATATCAAATATGTGTAAAAAAAGAACATTGCATCCATATGCATCCATCATAAAAAGCACATCTAAGCATTTAGATCACTACATACCATCATCATAAATTAAATAGCTATCTAGTGCATGTCATCATACATCGCATCATATAGCATCAACATAACATAATCATTGCATCCATGTGCATCACATAAACATAAAATCAAAAATAAATGAGTACACAATAATGAGCCATAAAATGATCAGTCATATCATTTATAAATATGTCTTAGAGTGCATTGGGAGTACAAAAATACCTGTAGTATACAATTGTGTAGGTCCTCAACCTTACACTCAAAAATGGTACAATACATATATCAAAAAATATATACTAACGAGGGCCTGCACCCCCAGCCTATGAATCACCGCTTGTATCCCTGTGGCTCCTATGAGAGTTGGCTCTGTGTGTGCTAGAATATCGATGAGTCTGCTTGGTCCTATGAGTTCAATGGCTGGAACTCATTAAGGATTGCTATGTAGTTCTGGTCTTGGTCCTCTATGACCCTGTAGCCTACATGTCCTCTAGAACCTATAAGATCCTTAGCTCGATGAAGCCCTCTAACTGAGCGATGCGAGCTACCCTCACATCCAATTGATCATTTCTCTCCTCCATGAGAGAAGTGAGCCACCTAATCTCTACCATAGGATCCACACCTGTGAGTAGTGGAGAATTTGGAGGTTCCATGACAACCTGAGTGGATGAAGGGTCTCCCCTCTATAGCCTAAGTAGGTCTCTCTCTGCAACTGCCTCACCCTGATGTGCCACTACTACATCGTAGGTTCTAGTGAGCTCCTATACTCAAGCCTCTACTTTTGTAGCTTGCTCTATGAGACTGGTGATCTCCTCCTATGTCTTAGCTAACTACCTCTCTCGGTCAGCTAGCTTCACCTCTAGAGTAGCCATAGTAGTGTCTTGCTCACATTACTGAGTCTGATATCTGCAAAGCTGACTCTGCAAGTTAGTAACCTAAGCTAAGAGTAGCCCCTCTGCACTATCAAGAGGAACCTCACCCTCCTCTAGAGCCTCATCATCTGGGTCATCCTTGAGAGCCTCCTTGGTGATTGCCTTTGTACCCCATATGTCCTCTATTTGTTGGCACACCCTACGCACGTCAGGATCAACCACCCCCTCTTCCTGGTCATCAACTCTACCCAAAGGCCCTGATCCATGCCACAGTAGCATCGACCACCATCCATCGTATGCTAAAGTGGTAGTAGCCTAGTCAACTCTAGTCTCCTAAAAATCATTTGTTTCGTCCCCTAGATCCAGAGGCTATATCCATGGTAGATGTGTCTCTAAATCCAAGCACCTATAGACAAATGGGATCTCTAGAATGTCCTACACTAGGCCAAACTATCGTAGGATGTGATAATAAATTGGTACTCTCTAATCTCGATCTTTCAATCAAGTAGCCATCTATCCCGATGAGCCTGTCGAAGCCAGTCGTTGACCTTAGTCTAGTCAAGGCACTCCATGTAAGGCCGCCACTCAATAGCATCCGGGCTGAGTCCTACAAATCGTGTGATATAATGTTAGACATCACCAGCATGGGTCCTGCTCCTAAACCCCTCCTTCTCTTGAAGCCAGCAGGAAGCATAACACTAGTGGGCATCATTGACCTCTATAATATGTAGTGGTAACTCCCTAAGATGCTCTATCCTGATGTGTTGTCAGCCCCAAATCTAAAAAAGTAAACTACAATTGATATCCTTGTAGCTTTGGTATGTAATCTAGTATAGCTCTCTATATAGTTGGCAGAGAAGGGTGCTCCTCTAGGCCAATCACAGTGGCTAAAGAATGGTGCTCTGAATAACCCTCCTGATAGTGGCTAAGAGGTTCTAGGGAATCCTCGTGCCCAAGGAGTCTAGAAGCACAACTTGTACCACTAGGTGCATAAAGACGGCCTCATGTATGGAGAAGACATTCTTCCCCTGCCAATAGCTGATATGAACCCCTCTATGGTCAATATCATGCTGAGCCTCCTCACTCCAAGCACCAAATATGGTATCAAAAATGGACTCCTTAGCCCCAGAAGTAGAAGATACGATGGCCTCACCATCAATGGGGATCCTAAAGATCTTGTAGATGTCCTCCAGGGTCACCGTCATTTCACCTATAGGCAGGTGAAATGTGTTGGTCCACGCATTCCAACGTTGGGCCAACACAGTCAAGTAATCTTGATCTACCCTAATAGTGGGTAGATCCAATACGTAGCTGAAGCTAACAGCTTCGAACCATTCTTACTCCCTGAGAGTGAGCTCTCCATGGAGAGTCTTAACTATTTTGGTCTCATGAGCTCTAGAGGTCAACCTCTTAAATAGAAATCATAATATAAGAGAAAAATCTAACTAAAACAAGCAAAAACAGTTTAAAAATAACCTAAAAATCATAAAGAACATCTAAAAAGTGATAAAATTGTAAAAACATGTCATCATGCATGCCTAAGATATTTCTAGTTACTGTGGATTTGAAGACAAGATTGCTTCTCTAGGAGGGCCCAATGGGGACACCTCTGGATCCTCTTCTAGAGAGACATAGTTCTTTTGTAGATTTGTTAAAGGATAAATCTCCATCAAAGACTGAAGAAGCACAAAAAACTGCATTAAAAATGCTCTTTACGACTGCTAGAAATAGATCAACATCTCAACGAGTTAATGGATGCTTGCCATAGTCAGAATCAAGGCCAAATATTATCATTGAGCAAAGGATGGTCAAAGAAATAGTTTTATATAGATCCAATCATGATTTGATCTATAAATTCATGGGTATTTGCCCTACCCTAATTTTTTTTGCATTCCTGGGTCCAAAAAAATTGGGATCCTCTTGGTGAGTATTCTTTGTGGTTTATTAGCAATGGATATTTTATTGTTATTTTTCCTTCACTTTTCGATAGGAATAGGGCTTTCAAATAAAAAAAGAGGAATCATGGTCTAGCAGGATTATTTGTTTAACCCTAGGGAGTGGGATTTGATCCTCAAATTGAACCCACTGCTGTCCCAGTTTGGATCCGTTTGTATGCACTTCCAATGGAGTTTTAGAGTGAGTAGGTATTGGAAATTATCAATAATTTCCTTGGAAGACATTTGGGTTTTTCCAAAGACACAATAGAAGGAAACATAGTTTTTTATGCAATATTATGTGTGGAAATGGATCTTAGCCAACCTCTATCGACAGAGGTGGAACTTGAACTTGCAATACTATCTTGGATTCAACAACTGGATTATGAGGCATTGCCCTTCAGATGCAGAGTTTGCCACAAATATGGGCATTTGGCCTGATCTTGCCCAAATAATATGAACATAAAAATGAAGGCTCCTCTAGGAATGTAAAATTTTCCTAAGGAGGGTAAGTCAACAATAAACAAAGAACCAACCAATATTTCTTAGGTTAAAGAAGCATAGGGAGATGGTTTTGAACATCCCAAAAGAAGGAGAAAGCAAAAGAAAAAATATGGTAAAGAGAAAACCCAACTCAAGCCCTCCAATAGGTATGAGATATTTAAGACACTAATGGACCAAGAAGAAGAACAATTCATGGAAGGAGTGGATGGGAATAATGAAAATAATAATAGCCATGTTCAAGCTCCTCTTTCATCTCCCCCCATCATAGAGTAGGTAATTGATTACAGTGAGTTACCGCAATCAGAGAGTGAAGGGGCATTGATATTGCATAACCAAGAGCAACCAATAATTAAGGATGTTAGCATGGGCATAGCAGAAAAGAACAGAGAAATGCTAACTCTAGAGATAACTCAGGTGGAAAAGAGATAAAAAAATAGAAGCTCTCAAGGAGTGGGTAGAAAATCAAATAAGAAATTGATAGTAGATCAAGGAGACAAACTGATCACTGGAGGATCGGTGAGGCCAATAGATTTTTACTGCTCTCAAGGTAACCAATTATTATACAATCATGGAATGTTAGGGGTTTAAATAGTAGAACCCATCAATCTATTGTTTGAATACTCTTAGAAAAATGTAAAACATATTTTGCTTATCTAGGAGACAAAAATGTCGTTAGATCTTATGTGTAAAATAGTTAACAGACTTTGGAAGGGTGTTAGTCATATGGAAATGGCTGCCCAAGAGGCCTTAAGGGGGATAGTTACTCTTTGGAACTCTCTTGAATGAACTGCAATAGAACATATAGCTTGGAGGTGTGTTCTCACATCATATTTTAGAAATAATGTCACAGTTGAACATGTTTTAATCATAATTTTTTATGGGGCTCAAAACCTAGATGGTCAGATGCATCAATGGAAAGCTTTGCATAACATGAGAGTCTCAAGGGAAGATTTAGATTGGATTATTGCTGGGGATTTTAATGCTAAATTATCCTCTAAATATTAGGAAGGGGGAACCCCAATTTTGGACCCAAGGGATTGACTTATGATTGCCCAAGTCCAGGCATTACACTTGGTGGATATTAAATGCCCTGGAACCAACTATACTTGGAGTAATAAGAAGATGGAGCCACATAGCAAGAAGGTGAAGTTAGACCCTTTTTTGGTTTCAGAGGAGGCATTTGTAAAATGGAATATAAAATTATAGATTTTGGAGGGTCCAGTTTTAGATCACTTTCCCATTTTGTTGGAAGGAGGGATCAAGACAGTGCAACATCACAAACCATTTAAATTTGAAAACTTATGGTTACAAAAAGAGGAACTTCGAAATAAAATTCCACAATGGTGGGAAGGTCACCTAGCATATGGGACAGCAATGTTTAGATTCCATAAACAGCTTCATTATGTCAAAAATCAACTAAAACAATGGAGGCAAGCTAACAAGACAGGCTTCTAGGTCCAAAGAGCTCCATTGGTGGCCAGATGGGATGAGGTTAAAAAACACTTTAGGGAAGGAACAATTATAGAGCAACTCAAAGAATAGGATGATGCATTACATAAAGAAGTTGAGGATATTTACAAACAAGAGGAGACCTACTGGAAACAGAGAGCAAGAACCACTTGGTTATTATAAGGTGATAAAAATACCAAATTTTTCCATCATACTGCTTGTGCTCGGAGACAAATGAACAACATGGAAGTTCTTCAAGATGATAAAGGACACTCCTTTGATACAATTCTAGGTATGCATTTCCATTCAATGGATTATTTTTCTAAAATATTTAAGGAAAGTATGGTGCAAGATGAAGAGGCTCAAAAAGAAGTTATTGTTGTCATACCCTCTATTATCTCTGAAGAAGAAAATCAAGCCCTACTTAAACCCATTAATAGAGAGGAACTAAAGAATGTAGTCTTTGGAATGAGCATCAAAAAAACACCAGGTCCATATGGCTTTCCAATTGAGTTTTTTTAGGCCTTCTAGGATAACTTGGAGGAGGATGTAATGGCTATTATAAAGGAGTCCAAAGGTAGTAAAAGAATGCTTAAATAATTAAATCATAATTTCATTACCTTAATTCCAAAATGGGAGGAGGGGGTACATATTTTAGATTATAGACCTATTGCCTTATGCAATGTCATATATAAAATAATCACAAAGGTAATGGCTGAGTGGCTAAAACCTCTTCTACATAGCATTATCTCCTTAGAGCAAGGGGGTTTTGTAGAGGGTAGGCAAATCTTGGATGGTGTGGTTCTAGCTCAGGAGGCAATCCATTCAATGTAAACATCTGGTAATAGAGGAATGTTCATAAAATTAGATATGTCAAAGGCTTATGATAGGGTGGAGTGGAGCTTCTTATCAAAGATGATGGCAGCCTTTGGTTTCTCTTAGGATTGGATAGAATGGGTTATGAGTTGTGTTTCTACTTCGACATACTCAATGTTAATCAAGGGTCTTCTCTCACAACAATTTGGATCTACTCAAGGCCTTCATCAAGGAGATCCTTGCTCTCCATATATTTTTCTCATATTGGCTGAAGGATTGGGTAGACTCATCTTGAGGATAAGATAACAAGGTTTGCTAATAGGTATCAAGGTGGGTGAGGAAGTTTTGATTCACCTACAGTTTGTGGATGACACGGGATTGGTAGGAGTGGCCAGCTTCAGTGAAGCAAGAATGATTAGAGATACACTTAATGTCTACCTTAGGGATACAAACCAAGTCATCAATGATAAAAAATCCAAAGTGGTCTTTTTCAATCTTGATTAAAGGCTTCAATACAGAATTTTAGAGATCTTGGGATTCATAAGGACTTATATCCCAGTGGTATACTTGGGGGTCCCTTTGCATTTTAAAAAAATAAAAATAGATATCTGGAGGAATCTTTTGGACTGTATCAAGGACAAAATTAATCATTGGTCTCACAAATGGTTAAGCTATGGGGGTAGATTAATTTTTTTATAGTCAGTCATTTAGGCCATGCCAATTAGTAATTTTTCTATCCTTGCTGCCCCACATACCATATGGAAAGAGTTGGACAATATGGCTAGAAATTTTTTATGGGAAGGAGTAAAAGGAGAGAGGAAATGGGCCTTAGTAGGTTTGAATAAAGTAAGCCAGCACAAGGTAAAAGGAGGTTTGGGACTGAGAAGACCAAAGTTAAATAATAAAGCTTTGGTTGGAAAGCTTTACTGGAGGTGGATTTCCCAGCCAACTTCTTTATTCAGTAGAATCTTAACTAGTAAGTATTTGGGATAGGTAAACCCAAATGAGGTGGGTCATTTTCCTTTGGATGGTAATGGATCCTTAGTGTGGTAGGATCTCAAGTAGTAAAATATGGATTATTTTGTAAAGTGGGGAGAGGGGAGAAGGCATGATTTTGGACAGATTCATGGGATCAATACCCACTTATCATTGTTAAATTTCTTGAATTGCAACCAATAAAAATAGCCATAGAAACTAGGGTGTGGATCCAAATTGAAAGTTATTTCAACACTAGTCAGCTGGGGGATTATAATTTTAAGTAGTTTAAGAAGTTGGACGAGTGGCCAATTTCAATCCCTCCATATTTGACACCCGTCATGACTAAAATCTTGGTAGAAATATTTCTCACAGGTAGAGATGATGAGGATGAATTAGCTTAGGGCTATGGTAGCCTTGGTGTCTACACAGTGAAGTATGGATATTATAAGATCCTTCTAGAGCCTCCTCCTCATACATATCAGGTTGAGGATTGGAGAAATATTTGGCAATCCAAGGGTTGGCCGAAAGTAAACTTTTTTGCCTAGAAATTCATGCATAATGGAATTCTTACTTTTGATAATCTCAGATGTAAGGGAATAATTGGTCCATCTCAATGTATTTTATGCTACAAGAGTGAGGAAAAAGTTGATCACTTGATGTTTGAGTGTCCATTCATGCACCAAATTTGGGAGAGATAGTTTTTATATTATAAAATTCAAGTTAATGGTGATTTGAATCGGATTAATATTTAGGAAATATGGAATAGGGATATATTTAAATCTAAATCTCTTTGTATTGGTTGGGATCTTGGATTAAACTTCATTTAGTGGCAAGTGTGGTTGGAGAGAAATGCCAAAATTTTTAGAGAAACTTTTTCTTATTTAGATGGAGTTTGGTAGGTCATTTGGAGCAAAGTCACAAAAACTATGGTAATATATGCTAAAGAGGAAACTCGGGTTCTTATTATGGCAATGGATAAGGAATTTGAAGTGCAAGAGGGACAGGACAGAGCTAGTTGGAAACCACCCCCAAAAGGTTGGATTAAAATTAATATTGATGGAGCTGCAAAAGGCAATTCGGGTAGAGCTGGAATTGGAGTGGTCTGTCGAAATCATGTTGGAACAGTGCTCTATTGGGAATTGCAAGGCTTGGTAAGAGCCACAAACAATGAAGCGAAAGCCTTAGCTATCAAATTTGCTTCTATTTTGGCATTAAAACAAGGTCACAAGAGGATAATCCTAGAATCAGATTCTCAAATAATGGTTGGAGCTCTAGATTTCATGAGGAACTTTGCTTTGAAAACATGGAAGTTGAGGATTCTTATCACTCAAATTAAGGAATTATGGATGGAATTAGATGATGTGATTTTAGTTTATGTGAGTAGAAATCTAAATAAATTGGAAGACTTCTTGGCTAAGATGGGTACTAAGAAGGAGGTAGGGGTTCAGTGGCACAATGACATGAATATTGAAGATGAGATGATTAGGCAGGTTGGTGAGCAAATCCAGTGCTTAGCTAATTTGGATAACCATTCCAGAAATACTGTTTAGGAGATTTGGGATTCAATGAAGATCTTCTTTTATAGTTGTAAATAGGTGAACAGTCATTGTAGAAATATGGTTTAAGATATTTGGCTCCAATGCAAATCTTCTTTTACTATTGTAAATATGTGTTCTCTTTGGCTAAGGTTGGGAAAAGTCTCATCCCAACTTGTAAATGATATTTGTTTTAATACAAGTTTTTTCAAATTATTTTTCAAAAAAAACCAAAAATGTCACTCAAACAGGTCAAAAATGTATTAAAAGACATTAATTGCCTATTAAAACTTAGAACAATTAAAAAAAATTGATAATTTTTTTCTAAATTTTGCGAACCGCGGGTCAACCCTACAGTCTGCATGTGATCAAAAATTGATCGTTGGTATTTTAAATGCTGACTACAATTGGTAGTTGCGGTCCCCAATTGATCAATTGGGAACTGTAGCTGGTACCTGCGGTCTCCAACTGAGATCCCATCGGGTACTTTACTATGGCTAAAAAACAAAAAAAATTACAAAAATAGCAAGCCTAAGCTACCCTAACCTAAGGTGGGGTTCATTGCCAACAATTTAGTGTGATTTATTAACCAATTACTTAATTTGGTTCATTTTATTGGTAATGGATGCGAGGTTTTAGTTTTGAATTACTTTGATGATGAGTGTCGTTGAATCTCATCATTTAATCTCAATGATTTATCAATCCGGGGTGGTGTCCAAGGCTGTCTACGATAGAAGGCTAGGGCAAAGTACAATTTAGGCATTCAGATTTCAAGCATTTATTGGTGAAGCAGATTTGGTTTAGCCTTTTGGTGTCACACTAAACCTAGTCTGAAGAATGGAAACTAAAATAAATTACAGAAATTAAAAACTAAATCTAAATTGCAAAATTTAACAATTAACTACAATTGCATGAATTGAAATCTAATCTACTTTTGCAGAATTGAAATAACATAATTGAAATTGCTAAATTGAAATCTAATCTACTTTTGCATAATTGAAATCTAATCTACTTTTGCAGAATTGGAATCTAATCTACTTTTGTAGAATTGAAATCTAATCTAAAACACCTGTCAATGCCCTGCCACAAAAGGTCGTCAAGCTTCTGCTACAGGAATTGACAGCAAAATAAAATATGCTGAAAAGGGAAAGTTGCTAAAATAGAAAGCAGGGAAAACATGAAGGAAAATGCTTAATATAATTTGTCAGCTGACATACACACAAATGTTGTACACAAACATAATAGGAAACATAAATCACACAACACAAAATAAAAACAAGAAAATGAAATATGGCAAGCAATCTATTAATTTTGTCGCAAGCAAAATTATAGATTAAAACCTGCCATAAAATCCCTCCTTCTAGATCTGAAAGTGGGCCCATACTTCCTGATCTAGAAGGAGGTGAAAAACACTCCTTAACTAATTAACACTCAACACATAAAATGATAAAATACTGCACTTTTATTGATGACAAAACATGCTGAAAACTGTTACAGAAAATCACTGTATAGTCCTAATTGTTGCTATTGAAAACTCTCCTCTATTCTAATTCCTAACTGGCTCAACCAAGGAGGGAGCTGTGTTATTTATATAAATATTTACAATATATCCCATGCTCAAATCAGCCTATGTGCTATTTTACAGTCATTTGCCAATAATTCTGGATCTGAAATAAATGCAAATCTGGACAGTTTGTGTTGCAATAGTAGTCATTGGCCCTTAGAAAGCATCTTCAGTGGTGGGAGTACGTGAGAGGAGTCTAGAAATATCTCACACATAATTATCCACTTCAGAATATGCCATTCCTATCTTGCAAACAACTTTCTATTATGCTATAGTTTTTCTGGGTTTATCCTAGAAGAGGATCAAAATTGATCTTTTCCATGAATGGTGGCTTTGGACGGCAATGACGGCAAAGCCAGGTGGAAGATATTTTCCTTTACCTTTTCCAACCTTTATTTCCCTTTTTCCAGCTTCAAAAATCGGTCAATAAGTCAAAAAGCACATTCTGTTTTCATTCCGAAGATAAGTGGCTTCATTCCGAAGACAATGCAATTCTCATTCCGAAGATCGCTCATTTCGAAGATACTGCAATTCTCATTTCGAAGATACTGCAATTCTCATTTCGAAGATACTGCAATTCTCATTCTGAAGATCCGCTCATTCCGAAGATACTGCATTTCTCATTCCGAAGATGTCTGCTCATTTCGAAGACACTGTGTTTTCTCATTCCGAAGATATTTGTTCATTTCGAAGATACTTTGGAATGAACAAATGTGTACTTTTCAAGTGATTTATTCTACATCTCTCAGGTGGGTTATCTCCTAGGATCATATTCCAATGGTCTTCATCTCTTTCCATATGTGAATTCCATGCCTTGTTGTTTATTTGTAGCTTGCTGGAATTTACATGGTAAATTACTGCATTTTCCAGCTTCTGCTGCATAGTTGTAAAATATTGGCATTTCTTGCAAATTCAAACAAATTAGAACATGGAAAAATTATTCAAGTATCAACATGAAGGAGTACATCAAGTTGCTACTGAATTTATACACTTCATTCACCAAGTAACCATGCTGAAATAGTGCAACAAAGCTCGCACAATTGTCCCCGCTCTCGTTATACCTCGTTGTTGCCTATTTAGATCATGTGGGAATGCTTCTAAATAGGTCAGATGTCTTCTGTAGTCCTTCTAAACTCATTCCATCCATATCCTCATGCTTTGCCTGACAACTTCAAGGTGTTCCTATAAAGTGACAACTTGCTGATTTTTATATGGCTGTTTTTCTCAGATTTTCAGATTTATGACAGTCCTAAACTTTTGGCTTAAATGTGGATTTGAAACAAGTTGAAGGGCAGGAAAACATTCAAAAACCATTGAGAAGTTAATGGATATCAGCATACCACATTTGGTTAATTGAAATGCATGTTCTTACTTGCTACTTAATCACGCAAAATCAGTCATAAAATGCTGAAAATAGTCAAAAACAGAGATATAGTATTCCTAACATAAAAACATGCAAACACTTAACAAATAGTATATTCTAGTCAACTATTTGGCAATTAACTTATCATATGGTAGTCAAACATTGTGCAATAATGAGTCAAACATTGTGCAATAATGAGGCATTCTTGGGCCTCATCATCCCCCCCAACTTGAACCGATGCATGCCCTCATGCATCTTAGTAGGCCATAGTAATATGCAGGTTTTATTCTTGTGAACAACATCCTTTGCTACCTGCTAACTGAGAAATTCCTCCTTGCTACACTATATCAAGTATTTTGCAATTAAGCACATGTATGACTTTTTTTCTGTTTTTCTACAAGTTTTAGTGCTGCAAGGTATCTCTTAAAGGCTTGATATCATATGATTCATCTTGCAATAGTCTTATTGTGGAACCGTATTTGGCAGATGCACTACTACTGATGGAATTTTTTTTTTTTCTTAACAACATTTCAGCCTGAATGCTTATTTTTGTTGTTTGCACCTTTTGAACAAAATTGATAAAATTTTTGATTTGAAATGCTTGAGGGATGTACTTACTTGTGGTAAACCTCAATATTTGATGTACCCTACTCTTTTTGCTATTCTGTAGCATTTTCAGCAATTCTGGTACAGTTTCTGCTCATTTCGAAGATATCCTGCTCATTTCGAAGAGACTGCATTTCTCATTCCGAAGATCTTCAAAAAATGCAGAAATGACCTCCTATGCAAAAGTTAGCTACAGATTCTATTGTGGGTCCATCTCTAGAGTGTATAAGCCTTCCATAACATCAAAAATCCCTTCTTCATCCTTTTGTTTAGATGCTATTCTTTGTTTTGTATGTTGTTGTTTTATTCCAGTAGTACTAAAATAGAACCTTCAGGTGCATTTTGTTGATTATCCTCCTTCAATTTATCAGACAATTGTGAGATATAAACTTGCAGTTCTCCTTCTAAAATTGCCCTACAAATTGAAATAGAATTGCTGCCATGTCTGTCCCAAAATCAGGTTTTGCACAGTTTTGGAATTTCCATGCAATTAAGGGCATAAGGGGGTGTTTCTTGACATCTTGAACATGTTCCTTTTTCAATTTGTCACTATTGTATGAATAGTTTATGCCAAATACCGACTATCATACACTAAATACTAAATGTTTACTATGAATTATATGCAAGAAACACATACCTTACTATCCTGAAAATTGGTCATGCACCTTACAAGCTGCTTTTGATGATTGTTAGCAGGTTATCTGAAAACATAAACAAACATAACACATGTGCAGTGTGGGATTTGTACAATGGTGGAACAATGATGGGTAGATCAACAAGGCAATGCATGCCGAAAAATCGGTTTTCATGCAAGCCAACTCAGTAGCGCCTCCAAGAAGGTTTTCACTATTGAATTATTCATTTTTTTATATATTTTTTTTTCATTTTTTTTTTTCATCTCTTTTTTTTTCATTTTTTCCATCAGAAGAGGCTGCCATTTCTGGTTTTCAACCAACTTCTGTCCTCTTTTTTTTTTTTTCAAGTGCTTCAATCCGAGAGAACATATCTCACTCTTATTTGGATAAGACCAATCCTTATTCTGCAAAAACATGTCAATTGTTGTATGAAAACACCATCTCTTTCTGTTGAAACCTGCAACATTGATGCAACTTTCCTTACTAGATGAGCAGTAAGAATCTTCTTACATCATCATTGCCTCCTTATTGCTGGAAATGAAGTATTGGCTCCATTGTTCCTCTTTCTTGCTGAAATTGATGCTTGTCCTCATGTATCCCCATTTTGTGGGACATGCCTTTGTTGCAATTTTTTTTTCTCTTTTTTTTTCTTTTTTTTTTTTTTCAATTTTTCTTGTCTTGCTTGTACCCAAGAAGGAAGTTCACAAACAAGACTATTCTTCTTTTTGCTTTTCTTGTATATATATATTTTTCTCTTTTTGTCAGACTTTTTATCATCACTCTGAATCTGATATTGAAGAGAAATTCTCTTCCATTATGTGTACATCCAATGGAATCTCCTTCAAGAACTCCTCCTTAGTTAATGGTGCATGGTATACCCGAAGGCAATGTCCATTCACCACTAACATCCTCCATGAATTACCAATGGGAGAAAGAAGCACTTGCTCCATATCTGAAAACTTCTTCAATCAAGTGTTGTCCATGCCTCCTAGTCTGCAAAATCTTGTCAATCTATTCTTGAAACAATTAAATACCAATTCCCAAAAGATGTTAAGTGCTTACATCAAGATAAAATCTTGATATACCCTGTAATTCTATGTAAAGGGATTGAAATATTGTTTCAAAATAGCAACAATTTTGCTTTTTGTTTATAATTCAGCCAGCTAATAATGTTCAAGTATTTTCTTGGCTGCACTTCAATTTGTTTCATTCCTAGGAGGACAGAATTTACCCCTTTGTAATTTCTTACTAAGGAGTTTAATGGAAGTAAATTTTCTATGTGCAGTTTTTCTAGTTTTTCTCCTTTATCCAAGGCTAATTTCTGTGTGTTTGGACTAAAGGTTTTCTGTGTATCTCCATTGATTTTTATCTCTTCAAGCTCAGGTAAGTTCTTGTTTGAGCACAGTTGGATGTTGCTGCAGTCAATAACATTTCTTGTGTGTTTTTTTTTATACCAGATTTAGCTACATAGACAGGGGTTGCCTATCCTGTATTATTCATACTGATCATAGGTTGGGCTAAAAAAATATTTTTGGTTTGCACAATAAGACAAGAAGTGTATAACTTTAGCAGATCAACTACTTGTCAGGTAGGATCACCTCTAATGAGATCAACTATTGTCTGTGTAGGCTAAGAATTGCTAGGTTGCGGTTTAGCACGGTAAAATCCTAACAATATTTAAGTAATAATGAAAAACTCTAGGATCATCATTAAGTTGTAAACTCCTATTTTGATTGTGCAAAAGTTTTTGTGATTTTTTTTTTTTTAGATTCAGCTTACATAGACAGGGGTTGCCTGTCCTGTTGGGCTGAAGGTGGTGGTTGCTTGTTTTCTAAATGGACTGAAATGCAACTATCAATAATTATTATTTATACCAACTATTACATTCAGATTTAACTCTGAACTTCATAACTTAGCACAATAATAATTATTTGACTGCTTTTACCCTCTAACAACACCATGTTCCTCGGCAACGATGCCAAAATGATGAGTGTCATTGAATCTCATCATTTAATCTCAATGATTTATCAATCCGGGGTGGTGTCCAAGGCTATCTACGATAGAAGGCTAGGGCAAAGTACAATTCAGGCATTCAGATTTCAAGCATTTATTGGTGAAGCAGATTTGGTTTAGCCTTTTGGTGTCACACTAAACCTAGTCTGAAGAATGGAAACTAAAATAAATTACAGAAATTAAAAACTAAATCTAAATTGCAAAATTTAACAATTAACTACAATTGCATGAATTGAAATCTAATCTACTTTTGCAGAATTGAAATAACAGAATTGAAATTGCTAAATTGAAATCTAATCTACTTTTGCATAATTGAAATCTAATCTACTTTTGCAGAATTGGAATCTAATCTACTTTTGCAGAATTGAAATCTAATCTAAAACACCTGTCAATGCCCTGCCACAAAAGGTCGTCAAGCTTCTGCTATAGGAATTGACAGCAAAATAAAATATGCTGAAAAGGGAAAGTTGCTAAAATAGAAAGCAGGGAAAACATGAAGGAAAATGCTTAATATAATTTGTCAGCTGACATACACACAAATGTTGTACACAAACATAATAGGAAACATAAATCACACAACACAAAATAAAAACAAGAAAATGAAATCTGGCAAGCAATCTATTAATTTTGTTGCAGCAAAATTATAGATTAAAACCTGCCATAAAATCCCTCCTTCTAGATCTGAAAGTGGGCCCATACTTCCTGATCTAGAAGGAGGTGAAAAACACTCCTTAACTAATTAACACTCAGCACATAAAATGATAAAATACTGCACTTTTATTGATGACAAAACATGCTGAAAACTGTTATAGAAAATCACTATACAGTCCTAATTGTTGCTACTGAAAACTCTCCTCTATTCTAATTCCTAACTGGCTCAACCAAGGAGGGAGCTGTGTTATTTATATAAATATTTACAATATATCCCATGCTCAAATCAGCCTATGTGCTATTTTACAGTCATTTGCCAATAATTTTGGATCTGAAATAAATGCAAATCGGACAGTTTGTGTTGCAGTAGTAGTCATTGGCCCTTAGAAAGCATCTTCAATGGTGGGAGTACGTGAGAGGAGTCTAGAAATATCTCACACATAATTATCCACTTCAGAATATGCCATTCCTATCTTGCAAACAACTTTCTATTATGCTGTAGTTTTTCTGGGTTTATCCTAGAAGAGGATCAAAATTGATCTTTTCCATGAATGGTGGCTTTGGATGGCAATGACGACAAATCCAGGTGGAAGATATTTTCCTTTACCTTTTCCAACCTTTATTTCCCTTTTTCTAGCTTCAAAAATCGGTCAATAAGTCAAAAAGCACATTCTGTTTTCATTCTGAAGATAAGTGGCTTCATTTCGAAGACAATGCAATTCTCATTTCGAAGATCGCTCATTCCGAAGATACTGCAATTCTCATTTTGAAGATACTGCAATTCTCATTCCGAAGATATTGTAATTCTCATTCTGAAGATCCGCTCATTTCGAAGATACTACATTTCTCATTCCGAAGATGTCTGCTCATTCCGAAGACACTGTGTTTTCTCATTCCGAAGATATTTGTTCATTTCGAAGATACTTCGAAATGAACAAATGTGTACTTTTCAAGTGATTTCTTCTGCATCTCTCAGGTGGGTTATCTCCTAGGATCATATTCCAATGGTCTTCATCTCTTTCCATATGTGAATTCCATGCCTTGTTGTTTATTTGTAGCTTGCTAGAATTTACATGGTAAATTACTGCATTTTCTAGTTTTATGCTACAGTTGTAAAATATTGGCATTTCTTGCAAATTCAAACAAATTAGAACATGGAAAAATTATTCAAGTATCAACATGAAGGAGTACATCAAGTTGCTACTGAATTTATACACTTCATTCACCAAGTAACCATGCTGAAATAGTGCAATAGTGCTGCACAATTGTCCCTGCTCTGTTATACCCTGTTGTTGCCTATTTAGATCATGTGGGAATGCTTCTAAATAGGTCAGATGTCTTCTGTAGTCCTTCTGAACTCATTCCATCCATATCCTCATGCTTTTCCTGACAACTTCAAGGTGTTCCTATAAAGTGACAGCTTGCTGATTTTTATATGGTTGTTTTTCTCAGATTTTCAGATTTATGACAGTCCTAAACTTTTGGCTTAAATGTGGATTTGAAACAAGTTGAAGGGCAGGAAAACATTCAAAAACCATTGAGAAGTTAATGGATATCAGCATACCACATTTGGTTAATTGAAATGCATGTTCTTACTTGCTACTTAATCACGCAAAATCAGTCATAAAATGCTGAAAATAGTCAAAAACAGAGATATAGTATTCCTAACATAAAAACATGCAAACACTTAACAAATAGTATATTCTAGTCAACTATTTGGCAATTAACTTATCATATGGTAGTCAAACATTGTGCAATAATGAGTCAAACATTGTGCAATAATGAGGCATTCTTGGGCCTCATCACTTGCCCTCACCTCATCTACCGCGGCTAGAAGAAGCTTGCCCACGCTCTGCCATTGTGTTGTGAGTAGGTGTGCATGTAAATTTTGGTAGGGTTGAAGGTTAGTTTCTCATTTTTCACTATCAGAGCTCTAGATTGCAAGTCATTTTCAGGCAATAATGAGAGAAATTTGAAAATTGGGCTTTTTATAAGATTTTCATATTTTGTGCGGACCGTAGGCCCTAGCCATGGTTCCCAAAATTACAAATGGGAATCGCAGACCCTAGCCATGGTTTGTAGCTGGAAAGAAATTTAATAAAATCCCACCATGGGAAGGTTTAAAATGATAAATCAATAAATCCCAGGGGATAAAAATTCAATAAAAGTAATCAATTTGGAAATTTGGTGATAATAAAGCACCAGGATCCAATTAAAAATCAAATATATGGCTAAGATTATAAAGTACATTCAACCAAGGTCATCGCTATGACAATTCTTTCATGGAGCAACGCACCTCCCAGCCAAATAAATAAACTCAATTCATAATTCAAAACATTCAAAAAAATCAAATAATTAAAAACACTAAATGTGCCTTGTATTCAGTAATTTACCCTATACACTTGGCGGTTGCAACGACTTGCACTCCATGCAATACGACAAGATGAGTAAATTACCATAAGGAAATTTGGGGTAAATTTATCATTGTTGATCTGATATGCTTCTTTTCAATCCCTAAGAAGGCCTTCATGGCTGGACTGCTCCACAAGAATGAGATGTTTCATGTCATGTCCTCTATGACATCTTTCAGCAAATCATTGATAATTTGATTCATCATGAATCTGATTGGATTTGTATCATTTTGATTCCCTAAGATGGCTATTGTAGCCCTACTGCTCCATGGGATAGAAATGTGCAAATACTATTAATAGTTGGAATCAAAAGCTGAACTAGGCCTAGCCAAGACATTAATATGCTCAAATCTAAATTTTTTTAGATCATCCATGATGGTCAAGCGACATCGTTGCTTTAATAATTGTCATTACCCTATCGAATCATCACTTGAGGAGGTAGTCATAATATCAAATCATAATCAAAATCAATAGAAGATCCTTAAAATCATAGATCCCTTGATCTTGTCAAAATTGTGTTTGTCCTTGCGAATCATTGTCAACAACTATCATAAGCTTACCCCTTTGCTTGGGGAAAATAGCAAATATGATAATTTATTTGTAACTCTCATCCTTTCGGATTGATAGGCGTGAAATCCTACTTGGCATTGATGTTATCCAAATGTTTGGTGATGAGTATAGACTTTTCAAGTTTAAGCCTCTAAAGAGTTGGAAGCAATGATTCTAGGATGTGCATCCTTTTGCAGGACCTGGGGCATCTAATGTTGATCTAACTAATGATCATCATAGGACCTTCAACATAATTTTAGGAGATCTATTTTTGTTCAGCGTTATTCGATCTCACAATGAATCTCAAAAGGGGCATATGTAGACACCTAAAATGCGTCATGTCGAGGGTGACTACTCATATGGACATGCTATAAGACCATATGGAGGATCTTGGACAGACTCCAAGATAGAGCAATGGTTCTAACCACTCAATTTGGGCTCCTTGGCCTAATCAATCTAAACTATAGCCCAGACCTACGGTTTATAGCAAAACTATGTTGAGATTTGTTGTTTATAGTCTAGACCACACCTATGACTTGCGATCTTAACTAGAGTTTAGTTGGCCTTCAATCCAAGCCATATTATTTTGAATGACCATTTGATCTAGAAGAAGGTGATTAATGGACGAAAGATTCTAGAGGCTTCCATTCCAACTATCCTAACCACATCTTCTTGACTTGGCTTCTCCAGGAAGCCACCCCTAGTCCTAGAGCATCCTAAAAATACCCCTTCCAAGTGGGGAGAGAATATAGAGAGTTGATTGATAAAGTGAGCAACAAAGCCCTGTCAAATTGCATACTTAATCCATGCATTGGAGAAGGCCACTTTGCTATTCACCCAAAGATCAATTTGCCATGGAAGTTCTAAGAGCCTATAAGAACCAAGAAGAGCAAATTTGGGTAAACAAAGGCCCATCATAGTGAATCAATCACCAAACCTATCAGAAGGACATTGAAGGTGATCCTTGAACATTAATTGGACAAGGAGGTCAAGCCCACTACCTTTGAAATTGAGGGTAAAATTATCATATTGCTAACCATGACTTTCAGCTATGGTTTACAGTGCAGACTGCTCACCAGAGCTGCGGTTTATAGCAGAGGTATCACCACATTTCCTTTTTCATTTATGTCTGGTTAATTAGCTTAGATTAGTTGTTTTCATGGTTTAATTGCAATTTAGCAGACTTCTGATCGATATAATTAGGTTATATTAGTTTCTTTATGTTAAGCATAGAATAGGACATAAATGGATTCTTTATGCACGTTTATGCTTTATCTTACACAATTGATCCATGCATAGTGTATCTGATGTCTTTATTTATGCTATTATATGAATCTTGATGCAATTAACATAGGTTAGAAGCACTTTTCATGTTTTCTTTATTATACATGCTTAATGGTGTCTTTATGCAATTTTCCTAAAAGGGCCTCATCATGAGAGGCTACCTATCTTTTTGACACTTCTATGTTGTTTCTTGACCGCAGGGAACAGTTTCAAAGGAGAACCAACCATCAACTTCCTTCCTCAACACGAAGAAGAGGGCACCTCCACCCTAGAGTAGTTTGTGACCAAGTGAAAAGAAACATTAGTGTGCCTACCCTATTGAGGGCTTTGGCAATTGTATTAATCGTATCATCATTTGGGTGACCCTAAGAGGGGCATGATTGTAACCGAGATTCTTTATAAATATTAATACAAGAAATTCTATTTCATTGAATCTATGCAATCTTGTCAATTTATGCTTTGAATGAATGAATACGAAATAATACAATAGATGGGTGCATGCTTTTTGGTTGGATCACTATAATATCAAAAATGCTTCCAACGTGGAACCTATCAACCCGATTGATGACATCCATTTGATTCCTATGCCTCATCAGCTTGAGGAGGGATCGCACATGTCAATAGAGGAAACCTTCGATGTGGATATCAGTAACGATCCCACTAATCCAAGGAAGGTTAAATTCAGAGAGAGTCTCACTCCCGATGAGCACGCCACACTCATCCCTCTACTGAAAGAGAGACCTAATATTTTCGCTTGGACATACAAGGATATGCCAGGTCTAGACCCAAAATTGGTTATGCATAACCTTTTGCTAGATCTGACGAAGAAGTTGGTCAAGCAAAATCTTAGAAAGATGCATCCAACAGTAGCCTTAATGGTGAAAGATGAGCTACAAAAGCTGTTGGACATAGAATTTGTAATCTCCATCGACTATCCAAAATGGGTATCCAATATGGTGCCCATAGGAAAACTTGATGGAAGAATCCGTATTTGTATAGATTTTAGAGACCTAAATAAGGCAACACCCAAAGATTCATTTCCGTTGCCCAATATTGATGCTCTTGTATATGCAACTGCAAGTCACGAAATGCTCTCCTTAATGGATGATTTTTCTGGTTACAATAAAATTTGGATTAAACCCGAAGACCAACATAAAACCGTGTTTATAACGCCATGGGGAACATTTTGCTATAAAGTTATGTCATTTGGCCTCAAAAATGTTGGTGCCACATATCAGTAGGCCATGACATACATTTTTCATGACTACATGCATAATATTCTAGAATATTATATCGATGACTTGTTGGCCAAGTCATTGTTGCGAGAAGAGCATGCAAAGGTCTTAAGGAAGGTCTTCGATCGCCTGATAGAGCACAATGTCAGGTTGAATCCTAAGAAGTGTGTATTTGGCATAACTTTTGGTAAACTCTTAGGATTCATCATTTCTAAATGAGGCATCGAAGTCGACCCAACGAAGGTCAAGGCTATCTTAGAGATGTGTCCTCCCTCCAATATTAAAGAGTTAAGAAGCCTTCAGGGCAAAGTAGCATCGATAAAGTGATTCATCACTCAGTTATCGGATAAATGTCGACCCATGAATCGACTTCTACATAAGGGGGTCCCATTCAATTGGGACGAGGACTATCAAGCAGCTTTCACTAAAATAAAGCAATACCTGGCGATGCCGCCAATGCTAGCTCCACCAAGGCTAGAGGTGCCTTTTCTACTATATATATCGGCAACTAACTTTGCACTAGGAACCATGTTAGCCCAAAAGAACGTGCAAGGCAAAGAACAGGCCATATATTATATTAGTCGAACCTTGGTGAGCTATGAGCTTGGGTATGCATATGTGAAAAAATTGTGTTTAGCAGTAGTGTTTGCTACCAAGAAATTGTGACACTATATGTTAAGTCATACGACATATGTTATATCCAAAACAAAATCCTTTGCAATACATGATGAGTAAGATGTATCACAATACGCGTACTACAAAGTGGATCATGCTACTGATAGAATTTGATCTAGAATTCATAAGCCAGAAGTCCATTAAGGGATAAGTCATAGTTGATCAGCTGGCTGAGGCACCACTATCAAATAGTAGGCCTCTAACCATTGAGCTTTTGGATGACATAGTCTTCATCGTATCCGAAGCTCCCGAACTCGAAGAACCAGAGAATAATGCTGATATGACTTTGTTCTTCGATGGTTCAAAGTGTGAGCAAGGGGGTGGTGCAGGAATAGTGTTTTTCACACCACAAGGAGCTCCTATGCCCTTGTAATTTAAATTAGACTTTCCGTGCACCAACAACAACACTAAGTACGAAGCCCTACTATTGGGCCTCCACATAGCCATCGCCATGAACATTAAAATATTAAACATATTTGGTGACTCCTTGCTCATAGTAAATCAAGTTAAGGGGCTCTTCTAGTGTCGATATCCCATATTGAAAGCTTACAAGGATCTTGTTGCTATATATCTGGCTAAATTGGAATGGTACGACATCAAGGCAATCCCTCGTTCATCAAATAGGTTCGCAGACACCATGGCCTCTTTGGGATCCTTAATCCCTCAGAATCCATCTGTTGATTTCACTACCATTCATGTTAAAATGCTTTCGCACCCTACTATGGAATGCGAAGCCTTTGATAATAGAATGTCAATCAACATGATCAACGTAGAACCAAAATCTGAATGGTTCTGCAGAGCTGAAGACTTTTTGAAGAAGGCACCCTGGGGGTCATTAACCTCTCAGAGTTCGAAGGTGAGTGGTACCACCATTCACCATAAGGTTGTTTCCCAGTCTGCATTTGCAAAAGTAAATACGTAGGGGGAGCAAGTCATCTTGGTAGTCGAAGCTGAGGCTTATCAAAACTGGATGTCACAAATCCATGACTTCCTGAAGCTTGGTGTAATCCCAGAGGGATTTTCACATGTCGCAAAATGTACATTTAAATAGAAAGTGGCTAAATATGTCTTAATAAGAGACATCTTATACCGACGAGGCTACGATGGAGTTCTCCTTTATTGTCTAGAGCCCCAAGAGGCATCATGGGTGATTTCATAAGCTCATGATGGTACATGCGGTGGTCATTTTAGTGGCATGGCCATCATCAAGTGCATCCTTCGAATGGGCTACTATTGGCCCACTATGGAGAAGGAGTGCAATGTGTATGTCAAGAAATGCATCAAATGTCAGCATCATGCTAATCTTACGCACTTGCCATCATAGGCCTTATAGCCCATCCAAGCGGCTTGGCCATTTTCTTAGTGGGGATTAGATCTTATAGGCAAGATCTCTCCTCCATCATCGGGTCGACATACATTTATAATCATGGCTACTGAGTATTTCACAAAGTGGGTGGAAGCAATACCCTTAACAATGACAACTGGATCTCGTATAGCAGAGTTTATACTGGAGCATATCATAAGTCATTTTGGGATTCCATCCAAAATAATATCAGATAATGGAACATCATTCAAGAACAAAACTGTGAGAGCTTTGACGTCTAAATATAGAATCAAGCATAGTTTTGCAACTCCTTATTATCCGCAAGCAAACGGGCAAGTTGAGGCCTCAAACAAGATAGTGGTGGCCATCTTGAAAAAGATGGTCCAAGAAAACCACAAATATTGGCATATCCAGCTACCCCTTGCATTATGGGCTTATAGGACTAGCATTTGGACGCCCACTGGGGCAACGCCATTTTCACTAGTATATGGCACTGAGGCCATTATGCCCTTGGAATTGGAAATTCCAACGTTGTGCATCGCATTGAAAGAGTTCATCGATGATGACACCGCACGACAAGCTCGATTGGATCAATTGGCGTTGCTTGATGAACATCGCGTGAATGCCCTAGAGCATCTCCGCATTTATCAGGAGTGACTAAAATGAGCTTACAATATCAAAGTCCACCAGAGAGACTTTGAAGTTGGGGATCTTGTCTTGAAAGAGAACCAACAGAACTCTAATTTACCGCTAGATATGCGAGATAAATTCATGGCTAATTGGCTAGGACCCTATATCATATCTAAAAATATTGGTCCGGGTACCTATCACCTAACGTCGCTAGGAGGTGTTGAAGAGCCTGAACCTCTCAACATCATCCATCTTAAGGCATTCTATGCTTGAAAGTGTAGCAAAAGGCTCCAAGGGTTCCTGAAAACCGCTTGGTCATGTTAGTCAAAGGCTTCGAGGGTTTGTTTAAAACCGCTCGGTCATCCCAAAAAGGCTCCAAGGGTTCCTAAAAACCACTTGGTCATGTCAGTCAAAGGCCCCGAGGGTTTTCTCAAAACCACTCGATCATCCCAAAAAGCTCCAAGGTTTCTTAAGAATCGCTTGGTCAATCCTAAAAGCTCCAAAGGTGCCCATAATCCCTTTGGTCAACCCAAAAGCTCCAGGTGTTTTCTGAAAAATCGCTTGGTCACCCCTAAAGGCTCCAAAAGCATGTACTCATTGTTTGGTCAAATATAAGGCTCAAAAGTCAACAAAAAAATTAAAATGATTAAAAATCCAAAAAAAAATGGTAAAGCATAAAATCCAAAAACATTTGCATTTGCATTATGCATTGTCATTTGCATTCACACATGCATTCATTGCATCACATTGCATGTAGGCATTTCTCCATCCATTGCATTCTGTTGTAGAAGGGATTGTGTTTGTCAGTATTACAAATGACACCATGTTTGTTTTTCAATCATGCACCTCTGCATTTATCATAAGTCATATTTCATGTGAGTAATTGTGTTTTTCAACACAACAAAATTGTTGCTATGAAGAATATACTAGGGTTTTTTGGTCATTCAACCATACCTAGTGGTCTGCTCAAGAGTTGATAGAAAGCTTGCTTTGCTTTTGTAGCTGAGGTCCAGTTAGTATAGCCCTTAGCATATCAAAATTCTATCACTAATCAACAAATTAAACAATCCTAACAAGGACTAGGGGAAGATGAAAGTTGCGAAGCAGGATCGGGTATCCTGAGGTGAAAAGAGTTATTCTTGCTTATCCCCCTGTGCGGATGGTTTGGGAAATATTGGCAATTGGCAAAAGGACAGGTTAGTTCCCTATTCATAATCCCTTGCTTATGATAAAATGAGCAATATTCCAAAGTGATATCCCACATCAATCCTCAATATTGATACCCTAGATCGATATCATAGATCGACATCCCAGATTGATATCCCATATTGATATCATAGATCGATATCCTAGATCGATATTCCAAAAATAGTTCCCACCAAAGCAAAATCCCCAAAGGGAAGTTTTTGAAGAAAATTATCACATGTAAATGCCAAAAAGTGAAGATCAAATGAAGATCAAAAAATAGGCTCAAGTGAAGATCAAATGAAGATCACAAATCAAGTTCAAATCAAGATCAAATGAAGATCATAAATCAAAGTTCGAGTGGAGATCAAATGAAGATCAGAAATCCAGTTCGAAGAGAGATCAAATGAAGATCCAGAGACAGTTCAAAGCCAAAAAGGAATCTAATCCCTTGCTTCACTACACATATGAGCAAGTATCCCAAAAATTGAAGGATAGAAAGGAATGAGCCTGAATCCCTGGAATTGTCGGCACTATTGTACCTTACGCACGATGATATGTCTGATACACTTGCATTTTGCTTGTGTGCAGACCAATGTTTGAATGTGGAAGAGCTAGCTTCAGGTGTCCTGCATTGCCTAGTGGCTTAGTCCAACTAAAATCTAAACCTGGGATTGGATAAGACATTTGTGGAGCCCCTATCTTAGCAATGGGCTGAAAGAATCCTACCTGACATCGGGGAATGCTCGTGTCTTATCTTAATATATTCATGTGCACACACAAGGATAATGAACAGTTAGGGCCTATCCTAGCAAAAGCCTTATATCTCAGAAGTCTAGTATGGTTAGTATACAAATTTTGAGCAGTCCACTAGGGTGTTTGAATCTCATGGAAAACCCTTAAAAATATTTTCTAAAAGCAACAAAATATCAAAAGCTCATAAATCATCAAACATAAAAGTCATTCAATCATCAAATTGCAAAGTATCGATTCATGATACATCATTACATTGAGCATAAAGTTTTGCGATATAGGGTAGATACCGGATGGATATCAGAAATGATATTTAGATGGCCACTGACTATATCATGCATATCTATCAAATTGCAAAAGAATATATAATGACATATTATATCATTTGCATCATACCATTTCATATCATTGCATTTCATATATGGGTGATTAATTGATTAAATTCTTGTAATGAGGATTTTCAATTACATTTATGATTTTTATACATTCTGTGGTGTCGTCCATTAGATTTTTAAACACATGTAGCATTCATTCCTTATGTTTTAAGTGATTAAAGCATACAGGTTCATTTACATTAGATTACCATCATGTAAATAATGCACTACATACATTGCATCAACATATCATGACAGTGTCATAAAATTAAATGCATGCAATAAAGCAAAATCAAATATGCATTTAAGTAAACATCGCATCCATATGCATCCATCATATATCGCACATCTAAGCATCTAGATCACTGCATATCATCATCAACATAAAATAAAATAGCTATCTAGTGCATGTCATCCATACATCACATCATATAGCATCAAATTAACATAAGCATCTGCATCCATGTGCATAACATAAACAGAAAATATTAAACATATACAAGTACACATAATGAGCCAAAATGATCAAATATCTCTGTATATATATGTGTCAAAGAGTACATCAGGGTACATCAAAATGCCCATAGGCTACAATCATGTAGGTCCTCAAACCTCACACCAAAAATGATACATACAAAAATGATATAGCCTGTATCAAATGGAGACCCTAGCTCTAGCCTGATCCTCCTCCGTTGGAGCCCTCTCTGCCTCCCTCAGCCCTATCTCTAGGAGCCTGCTCTATAGTCTTCTCTAGTGCCTATTGAGGATCCTATGTCTGGCCTAATCCAAAGAGGCTCCATACACGAGAACCAATCCCCTGACTCCTGTGTGAGCTGGCTCCATGCATACTAGAGGACCTATGTGTCCTCTCGATCCTATGGGTCCGATGGCTCGAACTAGCAGAAGATTGTCCGATCTCTCTGGTCTTGGTCTGAGAGCTACTCCTGTGAGTACCTATGGTCTGGGTGTCCTCTGGCACCTCTCCACCTATCAATCGAATGTGATCCTCCAATGCAGAGATGCGAGCTGCCCTCGTAGTCGATCATGCATTTCCCTCCTCCAAGAGGGAAGTGAGCCACCTAACCTCTACCATGGGGTCCCGACCTGAGGGTAATAGGTGAGATGGAGTTGCAGGTGGTGCCATAACTACCTATGAGGATGAAGGAATAGCCCTCGAGTCCCTTAGTGAATCCCTCTCTGGTCATCAGGTCCAACTGAGTCCATGCCAAATCATGCTCTACAGTCAGCCGCTGGATCTCTATATCTACTATGGTAATCTAGGCCTTGAGGAGAGGCCTCTCCTCCTCATACTCCCACCACTATCTCTGCCCATGAGTGAGCTTCACCTCTACTATGGCGAGGCTAGTATCCCTGTGTCGTAGCTGAGTCTGTAGCCTCCCAACCTGGCTCTATAAATCTACCACCTAGGCTAGCAGCTGCCCTACCTCACTGTCTAGAGGCACCTCACCCTCATCTAGGGCCTCCTCCTTGACCTCTATCAGTGGTGCATCCTCTACTACAACCTCTACCCCCCATCCACCCTCAGTCCATGGGCGCACATTGTGCCCCTATGGATCAGCCTTCACCTCATCATCTACCTAGACGAGAGGACCATATCCCTACCACTAAAGTAAGGACCACCAGGTATCATACATTGGGGTGGTCCCAACCATAGCAACTCTAGACTCCTAGAAATCATCTACAGCATCACCCAAAGGTGTAGGCTACACCCACTATAGATCCATCTCTAGAACTAGCCACCTATAGATAATAGGCAGCTCTGGAATATCCTACACCATGCCGAACTATCGCAGGACCCATGAGTAGAACTGGTACTCATGGACCTCGACCTTACGGTTGAGTAGCCATCTATCTCATCGAGCCTGGCATAGCCACTCGCCAACCTCTAGCCATATAGGGCAACCCATGTAGGGGTGCCACTCAATGTCATCCAGTCTCAAGCACTGCAAATCTACTGATATAGTGCTCAATATCCCCAGCATGGGACCTACTTCGGAACCCCTCCTCGCAAGGCCAGCATGCCATATAGCACTAGTGTGCGATAGGAATAGAAGTAATATCCAAGGGTAGCTCTACAGGTCTCTCGATTCAGATGTGCTGCAAACCCCAGATCTATAGGAGTAGACTACAGCTGATGCCTACTCAACTCCTACTAGTAATCTGATACAACTCTTGATAGAGCTGGCATAGTAATGTGCTCCCCTAGGCTAGGAGCAGTGGCTGAGCCATGGAGCTCCGGATGACCCTCCTAACACTAGCTAGAAGGTTCTAGGGGATCCTCACACCGAGGAGTCTAGAAGGACAATCAGCACGATCGTGCATAAAAACTACCTCTCAAATGGAGAAGACCTGCTCCTCGTACCAGTCTCCAATGTGAACACCTCCATGGTCGATCTTCCACTAGGCCTCCAGGCTCCAATCATCGAAGATCTCATCAAAAATAGCTCCCCTACTCGAAAGGTAGAGGAGGTGATGGGCTCACCATCAATAGGGATCCTGAAGATCCTATAGATATCCTTGAGAGTGATGGTCATTTCACCTGTCGATAGGTGAAATGTGTTGGTCCGAGCATTCTAGCTCCAGGCCAACGTAGTCATATAAGCTTGATCTACCCTGATAGTGGGTAGATCCAAAACATAGCTAAAGCCTATGGCCCTAAACCACCCCCACTCCTCGGAAGTCAGTAGTGGGTGGAGAGTGTTAAGGAGCTCTGGCTCCCTAGCTCTAGAGGTCAGTCTCTGCAAAGAGATATAGTATAAGGAAAAATCTAACTACAGGCTAATTAAATAGCTAAAAATGACCTAAAAAGAGATAGATCAAGAAAAAATAGCTAACAATGCAAAATTATGCTAAGCTTGATCAAAAATTTTAAATAATACATCTCATAGGTGCAATAAATGGCATTAACTGCCAAGAAAATCACAAAAAATTGAAAAATTTGAAAAAATTTCACAAAAAAAGGAACCATAGGTCAAACCCATGGTCCACACAACGATCAATTTTTTGATCATTGTAATTCAAACCTAACCGTAGCTGATACCTGTGGTCCCCAACCTATCAAAGGGGAGCCACAGCTGGTAGCTGCGGTCTAGGAAAATGACCCTTTCTGGGTCTTTTCCTAGCCGATAAAACAAAAAATATAATAAAAAATTAATCTAAAGCTAGCCTAACCTAGGGTGTGGTTCATTGCCAACAGTTTAATGTGATTGATTAACCAATTAATTAATTTGGTTCATTTTATTGGTAATGAATGCAAGGACTCAGTTTTGAATTACCTTACCCGCACTGAGGCCTCGGCTAGAAGAAGGTTGTCCATGGTCTGCCATCCTGATGTGTGTAGGGTAGTAGGTTTTAGTTTACATCAAGTTTACTCTCACACCTCTCAGAGCTCTTCAAATTGTAGTCACTATCAAGGAATAATGAGGAATTTTGAAAATGATAATTTTTTAAAACCTTTTCCTATTTTCGTCGGACCGTAGCTGACACCCGTAGTCTTAAGATTAGGGTTTTCTACCCACGGGTCAGACCTGCGGTTCCCAAAATTTGAAAGTTCCAACCATAGACTGCACCCGCGGTTTGCAACTGATATCAAAAATAGCAAAATCCCACCGTGGGAAGGTTTTAAATGATAAATCAATGTCCCCTAATGGATCAAATTTCAATAAAAGCAATCAATTTGCAAATTTGGTGATGATCAAGCACCAGGATCCAATTAAAAATAAAATATCTGGCTGAGATTATAAAGTACATTCAATCGAGGTCGTCGCTTTGACAATCCTTTCATGGAGCGCCGCATCTCCTAGCCAAATAAATAAATTCAATTCAAATTCAAAATTAACAAAAACATTTCAAATCATCAAAAAGCCAAATGCACCTCGTATTCAGTTATTTACTCTATACACTTGGCGGTTGCAACGATTGATGCTCCATGCAATCCGATGAGATGAGTAAATAACCATAAGGACATTTGGGATAAAATTGTCATCGTTGATCTGATATGCTTCTTTTCAATTCTGAAGAAGGCCTTTGAGGCTGGACCGCTCCATGAAAATGAGGTATTTCATGTCATTTCCCCTATGACATATTTTTCAGCAAATCATCGACAAATTGATTCAACACAAAACTAATTGGATTTGTATCATTTCGATTCCCTAAGAAGGCTATTGTAGCCTGACTGCTCCATGGGATAGGAATGTGCAATTACTATTAACAATTGTAATCATACGTTGAACTAGGCTTAGCCAAGTAATTAAATGCTCAATTCTAAATTTATTCAGATCATTCATTGTGGTCAAGCGACCTCGTCGCTTCATACATTGTCATTACCCTCATCGACTCATCGCTTGAGGGGGTAGTCATAATATCAAATCATAATCAAAATCAGTAGAAGATCCCTAAAATCGTAGATCCCTTGATCTTGTCAAAATTGTGTTCATCCTTGTGAATCATTGTCAACAACTATCATAAGCTTACCCCTTTGCTTGGGGTAAATAGCAAATATGATAATTAGTTTGTAACTCTCATCCTTTCAGTTATATAGGCCTAACTCCTATTGTAGCACCAAAGCTACTCGAATGTCTGATGACGAGTGCAAACTCTTTCAAATTTAAGCCTCCAAAGAGTTGGAAGCAATGATTCCAGGATGCACGTCCTTTTTCTGGACCTGGGGCATCTAATGTTGATCCGACTAATGATCATCATAGAACCTTTGACATCATTTTAGGTGGTGTATTTTTGCTCACGTGTTGTTCAATATCACAATGCATCTCAAAAGGGGCATCTGTAGACACCTAAAACACATCATGTCGATGGCGACTACTCATATGGACATGCTACAAGACCATATGGAAGATCTTGGACAGACTCCAAGATAGAGCAGTGGTTCTAACCACTCAATTTGGGCTCCTTGGCCTAATCAGTCTGAACCACAGCTGAGACCTACGGTCCACAGTCTGAACCATGGCTCACACCTACGGTTTATAGTCTGAACCACAGTTGTCACCTATGGTCTTAACTGAAGTTTAGTTGGCCTTCATCCGAGCCAAATCGGTTTGAACGACCATTTGATCTAGAAGAAGGTGGTTAAAGGATGGAAGCTTCCAATCCAACTATCCTAACCACCCCTTCTTGTTCTTGGCTTCTCCATGAAGCCACCCCTAGCCCTTGGGTAGTCCTATAAGTACCCCTCAGAATTAGGGCAAACAATGAAGCAAGCATTGGAGATTAGAGCAGTGAAGCCCTATCGAATTGTGAACTCACTTGAGTGCACTAAGAGAGAGATTTGTTGCTATCACTTTGCCAACCTAAGCATCATGACGAATTATGCCATGGATGCCCTAAGGAGCTAGAATGCCAAGAAATGCTAATTTGGGAAAACGAAGGCCCTATCGAGCAATTCAACCACCAAATCTATCAAAGGACACTGAGGCGACCCTTGATCATCAATTTGACAAGGAGGATCAAGCCCACTACCCTAGAATTGGAGGGCAAACCTACTTGGTTGCAGGTTGCGGTTATTAATCATGGTTTATAGTGCAGACCGCTCATCTGAGCTACGGTTTGCAACAGGTGATAGATCTCCTTATTGTTTCTTTTGCAGTCTATTTAGCTAGGTCAGATTAATCATTTGAGTGGTTTATCTAGTATTTTTAGAGATACTAATCGATATAATTAGATATTCATGCAAGTTATCCTAATAATGGCAATTTATGTAATCTTGTAATAATCTCTTGTTTCATGCTTTATTTCATGTAATTGATCCATTAGATTGATAGTTGTACTCATTGTTTCTATGTTTCAAGCAATCTTTATGAATCTTGCATATGTTTAACACATTTTATATGCTTTCTTGATTTCATGTTATTCATGGCATATTTATGTTTTCATGCTTCTTAAAGGGCCTCATCACGGAGGGTCGCCTATTTTTTATAATGTTCTTGTGTTGTTTCTTGATCATAGGAAAGCAGATTTGAAGGAGATTCAATCATCTAATTCCTTCCTCAACGCGAAGAAGAGGGTCAACTCCACCCTAGAGCAGTTCGTGTCACCCCGAATGGCCTGAAACTCACATTTACCCTTGAGAGGGATTTCATATGCTTTTCCTACTGTAATAAGAGTATCAAATTGGTATCCCTAAGAGGGACGTATTTGTAATTGGGATTGGCTTCATTAATGGAAATAAAGTGTTCTCATTCTTTATCATTTGTTGTCAATTTTGCAATGCATGCTTTTGTATCTTTTATTTCAATTACACAATAGGAAGCATAGGTGTGAGGCCATTTTGGTGGTCACAAAACCATGTCTCCAACCTCAAAATGGCGCTCTATACGATGCTGATTAGCATACTTTTTCTATTGGTTTTGTGCCATATGAATATTATCTCTCAAAGATTGCAAAATTTTTTGGTTTTCCTACACAAAATCATTAGCTTTTGGAACCTTTTTGTCATGAAAAATCAAATCAGCAATGTTAGAAGCATTATAACCATAAAGGTCCATGAATAGGGTCATCTTGATAGATATGTGGTATGTAGTATTATAGAAAAACTCTCCCAAATATAGCCATTTAACCCATGAGTTTTGCTGCCCCACAACATAGTTTCTAAGATAGCCTTCAATCCATTTATTGACTATATCTGTTTGTCCATCTATTTATGGGTGATAATATGTTCTAGGAGTCAAAACAGTCCCACAAATTCTGAATAATTCCTACCAAAAATGACTCATAAACCTGTTGTCTCTATCACTTACAATGGCTTTTGGTAAGCCATGAAGCCTGAAAACTTCTCTAAAGAACAAATCAGCGATTTGTACAACTGAAAATATGGTAGATATAGCAAAGAAATGAGCAAACTTGGTAAGTCTATCCACTACTACATAAATATAGTCCTTACCATTCACTTTTGGAAACCTCGTGATGAAATCCATTGAGATGCTCTCCCATTTTTGGCTTGGGATGGATAAGGGCTGAAGTAGGCCAGATAGTAAAGTAGTTTCAGATTTGTTCTCTTGGCATGTTGTGCACTCTCTAACATGTTTGAGGACATCATACTTCAAACCCTTCCATGCAAACCTCTCACGTAACTGCCTATATGTTTTAAATAACCTAGAATGACCAGTCATAGGTGCATCATGCATTGTAGAAATAATTTTCTATTTTAACTTTGAATTTGGGACCACAAAAATTTTATTTTTATAAAGAATCAAACCCTTATTAATGATGTACCTATCAGCCTATATGTCACCATTCAAGATTTTGGATGTAAAACTGTTCTTTACATAATCATCCATGAGTTCAGCCCTTAAATCATCAGTTATAAGTGAAATAGAGTAAAAATTTGGGTGTCTAGACAGTGCATCAGCAGTAGCATTCTTTTTACCTTTCAAAAATTCAATATCAAAGTCATATGCCTACAATTTCGTCACCCATTTTTGTTTTCTTTCACTCAAATCATGTTGTCCAAGAAAATATTTCAAACTATTATGATTAGTCCTCACAAAAAATTTACCACAAACAAGGTATTGTTTGAACTTAGTCAATGCATGCATTATGGCCAACATTTCTTTTTCATAAACACTGAAAGTTCATTCATTTGGCTTTAATTTGCTACTCTCAAAGGCAATTGGCCTGCCTTTCTACATTAGGACAGCCCCTATGCCTATTCCTGAAGCATCACAATCAATAATAAATGGAACAAAAAAATCGGGAATAAAGAGTAGAGTACAAGAAGACATAACCTCCTTAAATTTCTCATAAGCTGCATGTGCTTCATTACTCCATGTGAAGGCTCCTTTTTTTGTCAATTCAGTTAGAGGGGCTGATAAAGCTGAAAATCCTCTAATAAACTACCTATAATAACTACACAACCCCAAAAATCCCCTTAATTGAGTAAGGGTGGTTGGAATAGGCCAATTTCTAATTGAAACAATTTTTTCTTGATCTACATGAACTCCGTTATGGCTGATTATGTGACCCAAATACAAAATATTTGTCAATCCAAACTTACACTTAGACTTTTTAGCATAAAAATCTTGTTGTTCTAAGATGCTCAAAATTGAATCTAGGTGCCTCAAATGGTCTTCCCAAGTAGTGTTGTACACAAGAATATCATCAAAAAACACAAGCACAAATTTCCTCAAATACTCCCTAAAAATCTGATTCATAGATTATTAAAACGTAGCTGGTGCATTTGTCAAACCAAAGGGCATAACCAAAAACTCAAAATACCCATAATGACATCTAAAATTTATTTTATGGATATCTTCCTCTTTGACCCTGATTTGGTGGTAACCACTCATCAATTCAATCTTAGAAAAATACTTAGCACCATGGAGTTCATCAATCAACTCATCAATTATGGGTATGGGATACCTATTCTTGATTGTTTTCTTATTAAGGGCTCTATAGTCTATACACATTCTAAGTGTCCCATCCTTATTTTTAACCAAAACAATGAAAGATGCAAAGGGACTACTAATTGGACAAATGTGGCCCATGTATAATAGCTCCCTAATAGTCTTCTCTATCTCATCCTTATAAATTTTTGGATGTCTATAAGGTTGAATTTGAATGGGGCTTGTACCATGTTCCAACTCTATAGCATGTTGGAAACCTCTACTAGGTGGTAGACCTTTCAGAATGTCATCAAAAACTTTACTATGCTTATCCAATAAAATCTGAATTTTTGAATTGAAAGAAATATCATTTTCTGCAGTATGAGGCTTACCTTTCATCAAGAATATTTCAACATCCCATGAAACTTTTTATTTTTTGAGTATCCACTCCATTCTCTTTGCTGTAATAGTTTGGACAACATTCTCTTTGATACCTTGCAACACCACATCACACCCATTTTCCTTAAATCTAATCTGCAAACTTTGATGATTGGTTGTGTAGTCTCCCAAAGAGTACAACCATTGCACCCCCAACACCATCTGAGGACCCTCCTTGAGTGGAAAAATAAATAAATTATCTTCAACATAAAAGTTTAAAAAATTCACCTTCACCTTAGAGACATATTTGTTGCAAGGAGTGAGTGCTCCATTTCCAGTCACCACATTGAAACCAAAAAAAAATTCTGCTTTCAGCCTTTTCCTAGCCACTAAACTCTTATAAATGAAGTTATGTGTAGCTCCATTATCCACTAGAACAATCACTTTGTCACCCAACACATTACCCCACACTTTAATGGAAAAAAATTGGTTTGTTCCACTCAAAGTAGCCAATGAACCAGTATTAAAGATAGAATTTGTAACTGTACTAGGGGTTGTATTTTCAATAGTATATGTTGTGTTTTGGATAGCCAACTCTTCATTAAAATCTAGCTCTTCACTAGACTCATACTCATTTTCTGAATCATCTTCTACATCTGAAGTCACTTCTATGTAATGAATTTGACCTTTACCTTGACATCGATGACCTGGTTCCCAAGGATTTCTACATCTAAAGCATAATTTCTTCCTCCTCAACTCATCCTGATCATCTCCTACCCTTCCACCTAGTGGTGCTTGCATTGGAGGCCCTTGGGGAGATAATTTTGACCTTCCAATGGGCTGGTTTTTACCTGTAAGTGGCTGATTTCTTGGTTGAAATTTCTTTTTTGAGATATATTTGAAGGACCTGCCATGCTTGGTCTATAAGGAGGTGCAGCTAAAAATTTGGGCTTTTATGGAGCTGAAATTTCAAGAGAAAGAGCTCTTCTAATTACCGCTTGCAAATCAGGAGGCTCAAAAGCTCTCACCAATCCCTTCAAAGGCTCCATCAAATCTTCAATAAAGAGAAATGTGACTCTTATCTGAAATATTGGGCACCATAACTAAAAAATTTTGAAATTCCTCCACATATGCCTCTACTATAGTTCTTTTTTTGAGAGTTGCAAATTCTTTAAAGAATACCTCCTCATATTTTCTCTCAATTCTTTCCAATACCCTTCTACTAAACTCATCAAAAGTGGTGATCTCTCCATGGCCTTGTGTGGTGAGACCATGATGCCACCAATCATATGTTGCATCCTTAAGATAAAGAGTAACCAATTGAACTGCATCTTCTTCAGCCATAGGGCATAAAGTGAAATAGGTTTGCAACTTTTGCAACCATGATCTAGCTGTAATACCTTTGCCATTGAACATGGGCACTTGCATTTTCTGTTGGGTCTTCCTTTTATCTTTAAACTTGTTGCCTTTACCAATTTTCTTCCCCAAAATACTCAAATAACTCTCAAAAGAGACCACATCCCTGAATACTTCATTCTTTATTTGATATTCCATGAAAAGTGTGTCTAGCTCATCTGAAACTCTCTATGGATCAGGTTCAAAAGGCTGCAAAAATATGGGTTTTATAGGTCTATACAAATGGGAATGAGTATACTGCACAGGTTTTTCACTTTTAGACTCTCGCACCCATGCCCTAGCAAAAATTTTCACCATGTGCTTGGGATTGAGGTCTTTCTAGATGGTGCGAGTTTGGGATTGGTTGGAGAGTGGTTGTACTGACTAATCCAACCTAGATGCGATTCTATCCAACAACTCTATCATGGCGTTGAATTTTTGTTTTGCCTCATCCGTTGGTGGCTGCTCCTTTCTCTCTTCCATTATAACAATTTTTTACTCGATTTCTTGGTGAGATGACCCTCTTGGCTAATCCAATGTTTGAGGGTTAGGTTTTTATCTATCTCTCCTCAAATTATACCTGTGTTCCGGTTGTATTCAAAACCCTCCAAATTACAAATAAACTAGATATTGGTCTTGCATGCACGATTTGTTTGCTTGCATGTCACTTTTCCTGCAAGCTGGAAAAAAAATGTGGCTCTGATACCACTGTGATAATCCTAAGTAAAAATTACTAAACCCTAGCTACAAATATTTGAAATTTCTCCAATAAAATTTTGATCCATTCAAACAAAAAATTAGATATGAATATTTAAGCAGAAATGAACATAAAAGACCCTCAAAATGGTAGATCTGGCCACATAAATTTTATAAAAATATTCAGTTGCAAAAATAGATAGACCAAACTTCATACATCATAAATACACCCTCTTACCATCTGTACACTAAAATTTGAAACTCAAATATAGATTCAATAGCAGGACCATAATTCTAGCTTGTATACAAGGGCACATCACCTTGCTACACTTTGGTTTTCTCTTGAGAAACTAGGGCACATCACCTAGGGTTTTTGAAGAGGACGTTGGGGTTCAGCCCACAACAACAAGTTCACAAGATATAGTGGAATGACATTCCAAAATGGAGCTCACATATCTCTCTTATAGACCATGTTCTAATTCTTTGTTGAGTGGGCCCCACTATACTACATAACTTAACTTAAGTTGTTTCACATCAAGAGAGTCCTAAAGACATCACAAAAAGGGGCATTCCACATACCCTTTTTTATTTAGCATTTTATTATAATAAAATAATTGGGATTACATGACTAACATATAAAATATGAAAATACCAAAATGAGGACATTACATATGATAGAGTGACCAACTTAACATAAATAACATGATAGAAGGCATACACAAAGATAGAAGATTTAAGATTGGAACTAGAATTTCGTGTTTCAGAAGCAAATTTCAAGATATATAACTACTTTTCTAGCAAATATTGTCCATCCTTAGCTTTAGAGAAAAATCTAGTTTTTATAAAGTATTTCACCTCTCAAAACATTAATGCCCAACCACTTCTACAATGGTGGCAGGTAGATTTGATCTAAAACTAACTTAACAGCAAAAATTTGTTCTAGCAAATAACTTAGCATTGAATGCAAAAGGTTCCCCTAATCCACCATGATCAGATGGCTCAGAGTGCAGCTTTGGGGTTGGTTGAGCAGTTAATGATGGTTTTGGGCAGCTTTCATTGTGTTTGGGACACGCCTGGAGTTTTGCTTCACAACTAGAGCGAAAGCACTTTTGTTCCATAAGTGGAGTGAAAGCATACCTTTGCCTCGCTTGGAGCCTTTTTCACTTTCTAGCCAGTTTTCACTCCACAAGTGGAGTGAAAGCACCCTTTGGCCTTACACTTAATGTGATCATCCCTTTTCTTTAGTATCGCTCCACTGGTGGAGTGACAGAGATTTTCACTCCATTGGTGGAGTGATAGATTTTTTCTCTACTGGTGGAGCGATAGAAATTTGGACCATGACTTTGACTTTCCTATGCTTTGACTTTCATGACTCTCAAGAAGGAGCTTTCACTCCCCAAGTGGAGTGAAAGTCTGGTCAGTGTGCACACTTAATTCTTTTGGGGGGCTTTCGCTCCACATGGAGCGAAAGCACTTCGTGCCTTGACCAAGACTTAGTCATTTGCTCCCCTTTCATTTAATAGGAACTTTCACTCCACACTTAAGAGCGAAAACACTTTCGCTCCACCAGTAGAGCAAAAGTGCCCCTTACTTGCGTTTAAAAGGGGAAGCATTATTTGAAAATTATCTAAGTTGCCAAAAACTATCACCACATCTGAAGAATGAAATAAAGTTGTAGAAACCAGACTTAAGCAAAAAAATTATCCACAACATTGTCCCATGCTAAAATATTTACAATTTTGCATGAAAAACAATAAGAATTGCACAAAAAAACCAAAGAAACCATAGGATTCAAAAGAAAATAGTTTTGAGTAAAAAAGAGATAGCTGGTGAAAACACAACAAACATAACATCTTAACCATTTTTCATGGAAAAAGAGAAGTTTTACAATGGTTAAATCCCAAAACTACATATAATTTAGATTTTACAAAACGTGGCAGAAAGGCCAACAATAATAAAAAAATTATATTTATCCTTTCAAGGGATGGATGAAGGTCCATCCTTTGCATTCCTTAAGGATGTTGTAGACCAAAATGGAACATGACTATCTTGATTATTATAATTCATGATGGATACAACTCCAATAAAAACTATGATCTATAGATGTTATTCCCTTAGAGGTTGAAATCCACTAGGGATGAATCTCTTTTGGAGACTACAACTCTCAAGGGAGGGGGCCTAATATGTTAGAAAACATAAAAATATAAATGGATCTATTTTTTATAATCTTAATTGGAAAGGGTATTTTATTTATAGGGGTGGATCAATCGAGATAAGTTAGCCTTAGAATCCCTTGAGAGTCCTTCTCTATCTTAAGTACATCATTAGATGCCCATATTCTATTTATACTACTTTAATTGAAAAAATGATAATATTTTAACTTTAAAGCACCACACTATAGTGCATATATATTCATCAAAGTTTCTAATATAAGTGCTTTCACTAAAATCAAGTTAAAATACCCAATACCTCAATATTAATCTTATTAGGTGTTGGAAAATGTGATGTTAAGATTCACTTGATGCCATGGTCAAATTTATTACAATATATTATTATTTAACCTAAAGGTTAGTTCCTTAACCTTGACCTAAATATATCTTATATTTGGATATTTATACCCCTCTCTACCAACCATTTATTTACTAGTTAAAGTATAATCAATTTTCTTTTAGTGAGATTATTTTACTATCTACAAACACCCTTCACATTATGCATTCTCTTTTTGTGACTTATTTTTACTTTTTTGGGTAATGTTTTGACTCCATTAATATCTAGAAAGTATAATGAAATCTACCATGGTATGAAAGTAGGTGTGAATATCCATCACTTAATTGCTTCTCTATGGCAAGTATTTCTATGAGAGTTTCAAGGAGTAATATTTTTAAAGCAGTTTATGGAAGCTTTGCATGCCACTAGCTATTTTTTATCTGTCAAATTATTAATAAAATCCTAGAAGTTTTGGATTACAAGGATCTCACTAGATTGAAACATATTTATTCCAAGAGAAGTATTCATTGACAAGGTTTTATTTTTCTCTCTTGTCATTTGATCCATTTATTTATTTTATCTTGACCATATAGATGCCCTAGCTATAAAATTAAAAATTTTGAGGTTTTTGATAACCTCATAGTCTTTTATGGATTTAAAAAATAATAGTTTAATTTTCTCCAAATTATTTTGTTGAAATGCAATATAAAAGAGTATAATTTACATAATTATCAAATAAGGAAAGAAGAGGCTAAATAGTATTTGGAAGTCTTCATATGCTAGATAAATAGTGGGTAAACTTTCTTGTGTAGTAAAAACCTCCAGGTCACTTAATAAAGTTACTAAATTTCTCCTACAATGTTTCTACTACATTGGGCTAGAGAGGATGGCCCAATAGGTTACATCCAATAAAAAGGTTTTATAGGGAAAACCTTGATAGATATCAAGAATCATTAGTATTTTTATATTATTTGTAATTTAGGAGGGTCCTAGTTTAATATTTTTTGCTATTTTTCTTCTAGGTAAATGTTTCACCATGTTAAAAAAAATCTACTTTTACTCCTAGTTTTAAAGAATTGAAATTTTAAAATGGAATATTCACCTAAATTTTCCAAAAAGGGAAAAACATGGTATAAAGGGTGTACATGTTTTTTGGGGTGCACATTGTATAGAATAGGCAAAGGACCCATGGGGTTGTTTGATGCACCTTGAAAAAAGACACCCTCTATTGTTGGACAAATGCACTCCCTTAAGGGGAGAGACATTGCTATTTTTTTTTGCATGAGCACCCATGGAGTTATGGTTAGAGAGAAGGACCTTAGTTTTTAGGACCTAGGAGGTCTAAGGTTCAAACCTCATGCACACATTTTTGATGAAAAACTAATATCACCTCATGTGATGCCACTTTGTTTGAAATGGTACATGCTAATGTCACAACTGACAATGGGGGCAAATGATGATGTCATCCTCTTTGGATTGTTACATGCTAATATCACACTTGATGGCATAGCATTTGATGACAATGACCTTGGACTTCATAATGTGGCATCTACTAATATGGAACTAAATGACATGGTACCTATTGACTTGGAACCCAATGACACAACACCTCCCAATATGGTGAATGATGACATGGTAGTATTTGACATAGAATCATTTTTTATGTATAAAAATTTTAATCAATCATAGTTTTCCAACTTATCAAATCATATGTTCTAGGGGTATCATAGTTGGTAATAAACTTGGAAAAATATGGATCTTAGAGGCACTAGCAAGCTACATGTAGAAAACTCTTATTTTCTTGTACTCTATCTAGTGGCCTACACGACCAACATCCTAGTGACACTCTCAATGACATATAGTGACAAACCATTCATTTTCTCTCTATCTAGTTAATATTAGTTGGCACTTCCTCAACCACTTAATCAACGACACGTGGTAATCTTGCATTAACTAAAGGTACAAATATTTGTTTTTATTTTTCAAAGGCTTTGATGACAATTTGTGTGATTTTAGGTCCAAAATTCTATGGGCCATAACTTTTACATATAAAAGCATTTTGATCCCATTTAAATTTTATATCACGATCTTTTGAGCTCTTTCCATTGGCAGTATTTTTTCTAGTCACAAAAAATATAAGAGACTATATTTTGGTAGAAAAATCATGGATCAACATGTATCCTTAATAAATAGGACAAATTATTCTACTTGTAAAATCAATATTGAAGCTCCCTTAATAGTAAGAGATTGATCAAATGTGTGAATAAGTTCACTCAAAACACTAATTCTAATGAGATAAAGCAAGTACTCAAGGATAAGAAGGATGTCATGCTTGGTGTGATATCTCTTCATATTGATAAGATCTATGATATTAATGTCAACAACACTTTTGATCCCAAGGACCAACTTGATAAATTTCAAAACCTATGTGAGTGTATTTACTCTACACAAATAATTATATTAGAGGTAGAGCTTGCTAATTTAAACATGGATAACTTTGAGACTGTATATCAATACATCATTCAATTTTAAAATAGAATAGGATATCTACATTGCTAGAGGAGTTGATAGCATAGAGAAGAGAACTGATTAAAATGGAAAGAAGGACGTCAAGATTCTTAACAATATATTCAATAACACACCTGATACATATGATATAGTTGTTATTGTATTTTATATGTTTATATTTTACTTGGTAGATACCCCCCCTTTTTATCTTGATGATATGTTCAAGTACCTTCTTCACCATCTGTTAGGATTCCACATCCTAACATTATTAAATTAGTATTATTAATTATCTAATTATTTTTTATATTATTTCATAGCATTAACCATTATGTATTTTCCAAATGTAGTTTAGAGTAGATATAAAATTATGTATGAGTGAGAACTCTTTTTTTTTAATTAAAGAGGTAAAAATTTATTGATAAAAAATTTGAATTACAAAGTACAGCTGATCTCCCAACCAGGACTCAAACAAGCAAAAAACAATTTAAAACCACCAGACAAGGTCAAAACCTAAAGAAAACAATAATAACAAACCACATTAAGTCTGAACATCCTTGTGTATCAACTCTCAAAGACGTTGAGAGTCCCTATATGGGAGACTCTCCTAGTTATCGATAATCCAAATATCCAATAGCTTAGAAGCCCTTTTGGTCAAGTAATCAACAACCTCATTCCATTCCCTTGGAATCTGCACAAAGGATATAAATTTGAACTCTTCACTCATTCTGAGAATCTTAATGGCCACAGAGGCCAACTATTAATTAACATCCTCCACCCTTTTACTGTTTAAAATATTAACCAAAATTTTAAAGTCAAACTCGTAGATAATCATACGCTAGCCAAGAGAAAACCCCCTATGCAAGGCCTCAAGAATCGTAAGAGATTCCCAAAAATTGGTGGAGTGAACACATTTTTAAATGGAAAATAAAAAACTGACCATGCCAATAGAATCTCTCCCAACACTGCCAATTCCAGCATGTCCAGGATTACCCCTAGATGACCCATCAGTATTAAGTTTTAAAACTCCTCTAGGGGACGACCTCCACCTACCATCTCTCCTAACCTTCTTACTAATCTAAGGAACCCAGCTAGGGCTATAATATTTTGCACCAACCCCAAAGATACCAATGGTCTTCCATACCTTCTCCTCCCTAGATTCCAAAAGAGGGTCCACATAACATTTGTTATGGATAGTATCCTGAACCATGCACAGGATCCTTTGCCAGATCTGTTGAATAGCCAAATGACTGCCCTGAAATATGTGACATTTTTGTTTGAGCCAAATCTTCCAGATGATGCAATAAGGGCCCAAATTCTAAACCACCCGTAGGAAGGGGGCCTTGGTTGAAGGTCTACCTAGACTACTCCCAAACACCACTAGGGAGATCACATGAAAACAAGGATGATTTTAGGAACTCCACCAACGGTGCCAAATGTCTCTGGCAAGGGATTACTAGAAAAATAAATGAGAAGATTCATCCTCATTCTTACTATAAAGGACATAAAAAGAGCGACCTTGAAATCCCCTCTTCCTCATGTTATCCCAAGTGAGGCATTTATTACGAGATACCAACCAGAGAAAGAAGTTACATTTTGGCCAAGCATATTTGTTCCACACCTTTTTCCACCATGTGATAGGGAGACTCCTGAACTTTTGCTTATCAAGAACCTGATAACCATAGGCTACAGAGTAGGTTCCCTTGGGATCAGGGTTCCAAGACATAATATCTTTACCTCTCAATGAAGAATATGGTCTCACCACAATAATAAGAGCAAGGACATATTTGTCCTTAGAAAATCCTCCTTGGGGCCATTCCTATGGATATTTCCACCTGTACATCTCTAGATTTCTAAAATATTGGATTTTTTTTAAAGTCCTCCACATGAGACCAGCCCACTTCCAAGAAACAAACACTTAGGGAACATAACCTAGGATATTGAGTCAATATAGGAGGGTGGCCATCCCAAGAATCCTCCTAGAAAAGAGCATTTGATCCTCAATTGCAAATCCTAAAAAAATCCTGATAATTAAATTAGCTCCTCTTTTTAGAGTATCCTAGATAAATGAACCTTTCCCAACCAAGCTGACTCTAGGGATATCAGCCTCAAAAATACCTCTCAAGTATTTACAAGATAATATTTTAGCCCAAATATGATCTTGAGAGGTACACCATCTAAAATAAATTTTTAGCCAAAGCCTACCTAAAAAGAGCCACCTGTCACAACCCAAGGCATCCCTCTTAAACCAACCTACAAATAGAATCCCACCTAACCAAACTCCATTTAAATTGATCAAGTTTTCCAAACCACAAAAACTATCTTGATCCATGTCCTTGATGAAATGAGAGAGAGTTGTTTGCACAAAACACTTGTAAATGGATAAATCTTGAACAATAAATTTTAAAAGCAACACTCTACCTGTATAGGATAACCATCTAAAAGTCCAGTGATTCACCTTCCTTATAAACTTATCAAGTATAGACTACCAAGAATATCTAGGCAGAGAAGATGAAATTAGAATACCAATATAAATGAAGGGGGAGTTCCGACCTGGAATCTTAGAATACAAGCAATCCTAGATTGAATAATAGGAGGGGTATTGAAGAAGAAAATAGAAGACTTGTTCTCATTAATCAACTATCCAGAAGCACAAATATATATATATATATATATATATATATATATATATATATCAAGAGACCGACCAATGTTGCCAGCTTCCTTGATAGTGGAAACTCCTAGCAAAGCAGTATCATCAACAAATTGAAGGTGGAAAATAGGCGGCAAACTACTATCCCACTTCCACCCCTGAATGAGACCCTACCTAACCTGATACTTGAGAAATATTTCCAACCCTTCTACCATAATGATAAAAAAATAAGGAGATAAAGGATCTCCTTGCCTCAAACTCCTTGAGGCCTCAAACAGCTTCAATGGCTCATTATTAACAAGAACAAAGAATGAGGAAGAAGAAACACAGCTCATCACCCATATAATCCATTCCTCCTCAAATACAAAACCAATAAGAACTTTTTGAAGAAAGGACCATCTGACCCGGTCATAGGCTTTGGCCATGTCCAACTTAATGAACATAGTTATCTCCTTAGAATTTTCCATAAAGTGAATAGCTTCTGTAGCAATAACAACCCCATACAGGATTTGCCAACCAACAACAAACCCACCTTGCTCCTCAGAGATAATTTTTATCAACCATATCTTCAGCTTCTCAGTAATAATTTTTGTGATGATCTTATACACAACATTGCAAAGAGTCATAGGCCTAAACATATCCAAGGAATTTGCTCCCTATTTTTTGGGAATAAGCACCACAAAGGTATAATTTAGGGCCCTTAGCATCTGTTTTTTCTTTTGGGATTCATGTACCATCCCTAGAAGATAAAATTTGATTAACTTCTAAAACTCCTGATAAAATTCAATTGAGAATCCATTTAGGCTCAGGGCCTTCCTTTTTTTCATCTTGAATACAACATTTTCCAACTCTTTAAGGGAAACTGGATCCATAAAGTGCTCATTCATATCTCTAGAAATAATTTAGGGAATACATTTTAGAATAAGCTTTTCATCCTCATCATTTGAGAGGGATTCCTCCTTGAAGAGAGGAAAAATACCTCCTAGTATCTTCTGAAATATTCTTGAAAGAAGAGAGCAGGGCACTCTGAGAATTCACAAGAGAGGTAATCAAGTTACCATTACGACAAGCCTTAATTGAGTTATAATATAAGGTTGTGTTCCTATCCCCAAAATTAATCCAATCTACACGAGCTTTTTATTTTCAAAAAATTTCTTCCCTCATTTCCCATTCAGCAAGGTCTTTCGCAGACTCAGATTCCTCAATGAGAAGCTCCTCCATGAGTCCCTAATATCTAATATTCCTTGAAGCTTCTTCCACCCTCATAAGAGCCACCAACTTAGCCAAGGAAAGGTTTTCAAAATTTAGTCTATTCCATCTCTTCAATTTATGCTTAACAAATTGTAGTCGCTTCATAAAGGAATACATAGTGGTGCCATGAGGAGGTTTGTCATTGGTCCACTAGCCTCGCATGAAATCATGAAGCTTAGGATCCCGAAGCCACATAAGTTGAAACTTAAAGGAAGGATTTTTCTTTAGACCTAACTCCAAAGTAGATAGTTTGATAGGCCAATGATCAAATCCCCTACCCTTCAAAATCATAGAACTAGCGCTTCTATTATTACCAATACAAAAACTAGAGATCAGAAACCTATCCAGTCTCTTTGAGATGGAATCTTCCCCATATCTTCTATTTTTCTAGGTAAATATCCCATTATCCAGCTTGATGTCAACCAAGTTTAGGTTCCATATATGAGCACTGAAGATACAAGAAAAATGCTCAAGACAATCCACCCCTCCGTGTTTTTCCTCTAGACAAGTGATAGAGTTGAAGTCTCCAGCCAAAATCCATGGGTATAGGGGAGCCAAACTTCTCACAAAGCCAATGTGCTCCCAAAAATTCACTTTATCATTGTAATAAAAAATATCATACACATTTGTAAGTAGGATGGTTTCACTAGATTCATTATCATGCCCGATCATCGAAATAGACCATCTGCTAGAAATCCAAGTAAGAGGAAATATCTTAACAAGATCTCATAAACAGGCAATACCACCAGCATATCCACATGCACCAATACACTGGCATTTAACCCTTTTCCATAACTTGGAAGTAATATTAAACATACTATCAGTAGCCAATTTAGTCTCCTGGATAAACACCACATTCGAAGAATGAACACGAATCACGAATAGCTTTTTGTCTAAGGATGTTGTTCAACACCCTTACATCCCATGAAAGGATAATTATTTTTGTGGGTTAGAAAAATGGGAGTCCAATGTTCTCACCAAGCCTAACTCCACCAAATTCTCCCCCATTAACTTAATTTTATCCTAGTCTTTCTTTCGACCCACCTTCATATTCTTATCCGAAGCACCTTTTTTAATTTTTTTCTACTACAATCCCAACACCGTAGGAGTTTTACATTCCAAGGATGACTACATTAGTGCTTTAGTAGGAGAGGGCATAACTACAACTATACCGCTTTCCAAAATAGTTTTCCTTCCAGGGCTAGAGCCAACCATATCACCTATACTCAGAGCCAAAGCCCTTTGTTCTTCATTTAAACACCCTAGATCTGATTCCTTAGGTTCCACCTCAAGAAGAGACATCTGATTTGGCCCTGTTATATCTGCATCACATAGCAACATTTCAGGTATCTCCACGCACTAATCAATATCATATATTATTTCAAAATGGTTGAGTAGAACATCTGGCTATCTATCCTTAAGGTCTCTTTTTGCCCTTCTTCCTTTGTTTCAAGGTTTTACCAGAACAAAGCCTTCCTTATCCCGATACCTTTACTTTATTGAGGCTTTTCCTTTATCAATATTTTGTGTAGACCAAAAGGGCCCAATATTTGAAGCCACGGGTGGGATAAACTTAGGGCATTTTCTGTGTAGGTGGTCGTATTCATGGCAGATCCAATAATGAAACAGAAGAGCTTCATACCAAGTTGTTGAATCCATGTAGTCGATCCAAACTATATTTCAAAAGAATATGGAATAGGATTATTTAAATCAATTTCAACACAAATACAGTAAATAGATATTACCTTTTTATCTATCATCTGTTATGACAGTCCAACTGGCTTCCCAAGAAGAAGGGAAATCATATGCAAGATGTCATTTCTCTAGAATTCCAATGGGAGCCACGAAAGTCAAACCCACACTGGAACACACAACGACTACTCCTCTGACGAGTTAAAACCCATATGCCAAGGTTTAAGAAAGAGTCCTGCTTGGTTACAGAAATAGGGATCCCCTTCAAATGCTTTGTTACGATCTACAATACAAGAGAAAACCACCATAAAATAGTTATTCGCACTCAGCATCACCTCCAGATCACCTTCAGGGTTCCAAGTCTTCCTAACCCAAGCCTCCACAAAGGGAAGAGAAATTTAGATACCCATAAATTTACCAATAAGCACATGTTTTGTTAAATACTCCACATATTCCACCATTGAGTCTAGTTGAACCACTAGAACCGGTTTGGCTTCACATCGTTCCAAACATCCATTGTTATTTAACAAGTGATTCCCAACATGCAATGGGAAATCTTGTTCCTTCCAATAATTTTTAGATGAAAAAATATTTCTAGCATGCATGCTTTGTAATGGTTCTAATGCCATCATAGCATTCCTCCAATTGTTCAGACCTCCTCCAAAAACTACTGCCATCCCCACAAAGCATTTTTTCCTCATCAAACCAATCAGATTCTTTCCAAAAACTCTTTGCCTTTCAACTGTGACACTCTTTGTGTAACCTGGGAGGATCCTTCATTGTTCTTTCTAGTGAGAACTCTAATCATCGAGAAAAATAATAATTTATTTATAAGTTTAAAATAGGGAGCCCCTATAAGTGATCTGAGATTCATTTCCTTCAATTCTTATCTATTATATTTATTTAATTTATATTAGAATAATAAGAATCTATAATTTTGTATTAAAGCAATGAACCTAGGATCATCTCCAGCCATTTATGAGATCCTAAAAAGCAACAGAAAAACATAGATTCACTTTGGTGCCAATTGCATTTCTATGCCTCATCGGGGATATATTACATACTACAAGACATAAATGAACCCTGTAAATTGGAATTTTTCTTTTTTATCCGCTTTGAGGATCTGGTTATCATGGTAATCAATCCATGTGGTAATATTTCCATGGTTGAAGCACAATAATCCATACATTTTTCTTTTTCATCCACACTTTCTCTAAAACACCCATTGCGAGCGATGAAATCTACTGGTTTATCCAGCACAAACAGATTTATATTCAAAAATCCATGAGCAAAAAAATTGTGAGATATTAATTTCTTTGAAGGTTATTCAGCATAAAATAATTCTTATTTCAAAAATTAAATCACATCCTAATTTTAAAACCAATCACATCTCATCCTCGAGTGCCCAAGTACAATGCACCATGTGGCAATGTTTTAGCATTTGAAAAGGTCCTTGACGTCATTTAATTCATGTGTGGGTTTTTAGTCTCACATGAGTTGTGTGATGGTCCAAAGGCATTTTAAAAGAACCACCATACATATAAGTTATTGACCACTTGTGGTCACGTCCTGCCAAGTCTCCTATGCATCATGACCTCACCTCGAACCCAGCTAGCTATCCTGAGAAACTATTTGTGTTAGTCAATCTCAAACTTTGATTCATCGTTGATCATATTGTCTTCATATTCCATGCCACTATCATTCTCTACTTTGTACCTCATATTATTTATCACTATTATTCTCTGCTTCATGCCTTGTGTTGTTTCCCTATTCATACTCATGTTTTCACATCACTGTTGATCCTTACTTCGTACTTCATGTTCCCTATTCATACTTTGTGTTCCCACACCACTACTAATCCTTACTTCATGCTTCATGTTCCTACATTTTTGTGTTCCCTGTTGGTTTCGGTCTATCAATATGATATGTGCCAAATCAATAGGGTCATTGGGAAAGGCTTGAAAGGTCCAACAAGTTGATAAACCACATTTTGGAAAAATAATTTTAATTTTTTCCAAAAACTTCAACCCTTGCTGCTATATTTTCTAATCATAATTTCAAATTTTTTTAGCCTTCGAAACATGGAAGGGTTGAATCTTATATAAATACTTTAAACCATACTTTATCATCATAATTCAAATTAAATTTTTGAACAATGCATCCTGAGAAAATTACCAAAATGGCTAATGAAAGATGATCCCAAGACCCCACTATAGAAAAATTAGACCATGATGTTTAAAAAATCAAGGATCTACTTTTCCATGTTAATTTCAAACATATGTTGCTAGAAATGGAGGTAAGGATTACTGGATAATCTAAATTCAACTCATTGAATCAAAGTGTGGCACAAATCGCATAATCAGTTGCAGCTAATCAGTCTCAAAACACTCAGGTTTCTAGCTCCCCACAGTCTTCAGAACCTGTTGGAATTGGGAATAAACACATATCCATCCTTCCATGCACAACTAAGTTGGATTTCCCCAAATTTTAGGGACACAATCCCACTAGATGGATCTACCGAGTATAAAAATACTTCTTAAAACCAAATTTATGTTGTGCAAAAAGTCCATATTGTATCTTTTCACCTCAAACATGATGCTATCCAATGGTACCAATGGTACAAAAAGACTAATGGCACTCCTACTTGGGATGACTTTACGAGGAATCTATTGGTCTGGTTTGTTCCTAGTAGATTCGAAGACTTCATAGGAGCTCTCACCAAATTATGTCAAAACACTTCTATACACGAAATACCAAGATCAATTTGAGAAACTCGCAAATCTCACAACAGGGTTGGATACATCATTTTTCAAAATTTGCTTCTTTAGTTTGAAAGAAGAAATTTTCATAGAAGTACAGATGTTCAACCTCGGCACCATGATGCAGGCCATTGGATTAGTGAAGTTAGCAGAAGATAAATTCAATGTCCAATCTCAACAAGGAAATCCACCTATTGGGAAACCACAAATCACTAACACTGCCCCAAAACCTACTCGACCCTTACAAATTAAGTAGCTTAGCCCCACAAAAAATTATGGAATGATGAACCAAGGGCCTCTGCTATAATCGTTATGAAATATATGTACCAAATCATAGATGCACTACAAAAAAAATATTTATTGAATGCAACTAATCCATGTACTTCAATGGAGGAAGAAGATGATATAGAAGTGGAAGTAGTAACAAATACACCTGATAACAATAATGAGGATACTCCATAAATTACTTTCAATGCTATCACAGGTTTTTCTTCCCCACAAACTATGAAAATTTAAGGATACTTCAAATGATAAAACCTCATTGTGCTCATTGACTCTAAAAGTACACATAATTTTATTGACCCACATGTGGTGATATGGGCTAATTTGTATATATAACCTTGCAACAGTTTTGAGGTGATGATCAGTAATGGCAAATGGATTACCTATAAAGGGAAGTGCCTAAATGTTAAACTCACTATGGGTGACTACAACATGAAAAGTGACATATATGCGCTTATGTTGGGATGTTGTTACGTTGTCTTGGGGGTGCAATGGTTGAAAACACTTGGGTTAATACAATGGGATTTTTCAATTTTATGGATGCAATTCACCATTGAAGACAAAAAATACACTTTAAAAGGTATTCAGGCAGGTTCCTCACAAATAGTGAGTTCTCACCACATGGAAAAACTTATTCGAAAAGGAGGCAAGGGAATGGTCGCACAATTATTTTTCATTCAACCCATAGAGGAAAAACAAGATGAAGTGGAAGAGTTACAACTTTTGGCTTGTCACTCTAAAGTTCTTGAAGAACCAAAGGGGTTACCTCCCCATCATAGTCATGATCATGCTATACAACTTCTTCCTAAAAATCAACCATCAAATATTTGGCCTTATTGATATCCCTACTTACTAGAAAACTAAAATAGAGAAACTTGTATAATAACTATTGAAAGCCAGTGTCATTCACCCAAGTGTCAACCCTTATTCTTTTCTAGTCTTGTTGGTTCATAAGTAGGATGGGTCATGGCGACTGTGTATTGATTTGTGTACCCTTAAAAAAATTACAATTAAGGATAAATTTTCAATTCTTGTTATCGAATGAATTTCTAGATGAGCTTCATGGCGCTAAGTATTTTTCCACACCCATGAAGAACACTATGAATTCTTGGTCATGCCTTATGGCCTTACCAATGCTCCTTCAACATTCCAAAGCTTGATGAACCAGGTATTTTGCCCTTATATTTGAAAATTTATTTTGGTTTTATTTGATGATATTTTGGTTTATAGTAGGACTTGGGAGGACCATTTGGTTCACTTGGAAAAAACCTTATAAATCTTGGGTGACAACCAATTAAATGTCAAATGATCAAAATGCTCTTTTGGGTAGAAGGATATTGAGTATATGGAACATATTATTTTACAAGTTTGGATTAATATGGATTCCCACAAAATTGAGGATATGCAAAATTGGCCTATTTCAAAATCATGGAAAATATTGCATGGATTTCTTGGGTTGACTGAGTATTATCGTAAGTTCGTAAAGAACTATGGCAATATTACAATCCCATTGACAGTTTTTTACTTAAAAATAATACCTTTCTTTGGTCCAAAAAAGCTGGCAATGCTTTTCAAAGATTGAAGGAAGCCATGTGTTCCACTCCTCTATTGGCCATGCCCAATTTATCAAAAACTTTTATGATCGAAAGTGTTGCTTTCAAATTGGGAATTGGTGCCATTCTCATGCAATAAGTTAGACCCTTGGCTTTCACTAGCAAGGCATTTTTAGGATGGAACTTGCCACGATCAACATATGAGAAAGAGATTTTGGCCATCATTTATGCCATCCAACATTGGCACCCATATCTCATTGGTCAACATTTCATTATTCGTACCGACCATCATAGTTTGAAATACTTTCTCAAACAATGTATCTCTACCCCGGAGCAGTAAAAATAGGTCACTAAACTCTTGGGGTATGATTATGATATCGTATATCGTAATGGGAAGGACAATGTGGTCACTGATACCCTTTATCATAAATTTGAAGAATTACCACAATTACAAACACTCTCTTCATCCATTCCATAATGGATAGATAGAATAACCTAGGAATGGTTCAGTGATAGTTCAACCCAGGCATTAATTAAGCAATTTTGACAAGAGCCCAATAGTAAGCCTCACTTTACTTGGATCAATAGGATGCTTCGATTCAAAGGATGTATTGTACTACATCCTACCTTGTCATGTCGATCGGAGATAATCCATGAATTACATGCTACCCTTACAGTAGGGTACTTTTAGTTTTTGAAAACCTATAAAAGGGTGGCTCGATATTTTTTATTGAGATGGCATAAAACAAGATATCAAAAAAAAATTATGGAATGTGAAGTTTACCAAAAATAAAAAGGGGAGACCATGGGTACCCCCAGCCTTCTTCAGCCTCTTCCTATCTTGATAAAAATCTGGACTGATATTTTGATGGATTTTATTAAGGTCCTTCCAAAGTCATCTAGAAAATATTTTATCCTGGTGGTTGTGGATTGATTGTCCAAAAATGCACACTTTTTCTCCTTGGGCCATCCCTACAAGGTTGTAAACATAGCTCAACTATTCCTTGATAGCATTTTCAAGCTCCATGGTATGCCATCCACTATTCATCAGTGATCGAAACCCTACTTTCACTAGTCATTTTTGGAAGGAATTCTTCAATCTCCAAGGCACTCAGCTTTGTATGAGTTCGGTATATCACCCCCAAATCGATAGACAAATGGAGGTTGTTAATAAATGTTTGTAAACTTACTTATGTTGCTTTGCTTCTATCCAGTCAATTCATTGGGTTAAAAGGCTTCCCTTGGCAGAATGGTGGTACAATACTTCATACAATACCACCATAAAAATGATGTCCTATGAGGCCCTATATGGCCATGCTCCCCCAACAGTCACATCTTATATTCCTAGAAACACCAATGTTCCAATAGTGTATTTTAAGCTTTCTACTCGGGCCAATATTAATTGTCTTCTTAAAGAGAGCACAACATCATATGAAACAACATGCAGATAAAAACTAGGTTAAACGCAAATTTTAAGAGGGCAATATGGTGTTCCTACGACTTCAACCTTACTTCCAAACCTCTCTCAAGCTAAAAGGTCTACAAAAATTATCCCCGAGATTCTATGGACCTTACAAAGTTTTGCAGTGTATAGGAACTGTTGCCTACAAACTAGAGTTACCTGAGTCTTCCAAAATTCATCTTGTGTTTCATGTGTCTTGCCTCAAGAAATTCATTGATTCACAAGTACAAATACAAACTCAGTTACCTAAGTTTACCGAGGGAGGATCCCTAGTGGTTGAACTTGAAGTAGTTTTGGATAGTCGAACCTGTCAACTCTATCATCGCACTATCATCAAGGTCTTGATTCAGTGGTGGGGTTTGGCTCCTGAGGATGCTACTTGGGAAGTGCTTCACCAAATTCAACAACAATTTCCTTAGTTTTAGCTTTGAGGATAAAGCTTTTTCTGGGAAGGGTGGCATGTTAGGATTCCACATCCTAACATTATTAAATTAGTATTATTAATTATCTAATTAATTCTTATATTATTTCATAGCATGAACCATCACATCTTTTCCAAACGTATCTTAGGGTAGATATAAAATTATGTATGAGTGAGAACTCTAATCATCAAGAAAAATAATAATTTATTTACAAGTTTAAATGAGGGAGCCCCTATAAGAGGCATGTGATTCATTTCTTGTGATTCTTATCTATTATATTTATTTAATTTATATTAAACTAATAAGAATCTACCACCATCAAGATCAAAGATAGAGGTGTAAACATCATTATATCATCCTTTAGTATTATATAAAGAAATTTATTAAGATAAATATTAACAAGAAGCTAAAGCAAGGTGAGAATAAAGCTAACAAGCTCTTCAAAAAATATGTTTATACTTTTTGTAAGAAGAAAGAACATAAGATGAAGTTTTTTCAAATATGAATGAAGAAACTTGACAAAGAAACCAAAAAGGGATTATTGATGTTGCTCTCTTTTAAACTTAGGGATAGGATGACCATGATGGAGAAACCTCACATTGAAATATAAATGTTCATTCAACATATTAGACATCCACTTCTTTTGATGAAGATATTGCAAATTCAAGCTCTACTTAACATATGATAAAGGATTGTAATCTCTTACATGTTTATAACACACTATGTTCTAGAGAATGTGTTGTTATTGGGGATGATTTTGCTTTATGAGTGGTTATGTGTGGTATTGAATAGGTTGGTTTATCTTCATTTGATGGTGTACTTCATATTTCTAATGTGGACTCTAATATTTTATCTATTTACTGCATCACTTGTACAAATAAGATGGAGTTTTTGCTAAATAGATGGGTGATCAAGGATATTGCTGATGATTTCAATATAGTTACATTAGGATATTATGATGAGTTAAATCATATGTATAAGCTTGGTGATTTTCTAAATTATTCTTTGTTAGGATCCCATCCTAACATCATTTTGTAATTCTTATTACTTATGTAATGACCCATTTCCAACGTGGGGGATCCCATCTATAATATTATTTTGCAATATTGTATAATTTATGTGGCAAGTGAGGCACCTAGCCAAGTGAGGTCATTTCATGTGATTGTTATCAATAGTGTAACCCTAGTTTGGTAGAATATTCTAGCTTGAGTGGCATTTTGCATATAATCCAACTCTTGAGCTTAGGGTTAGGGTTGCATGAAGTCTTTTATTTAAAAACTATGAAGCCATGTATGAATGTATCTTTTTACAAGTGAATGAAATATTGGAGGTTGCCCCCTTGAATAGGCCTATGATTCAGTGCTTATTGTGAGAGTGTTTATTTTTGTATTTACTTTTTGTATTGTGATATTGCATGAGTTTCTGCTTAATTTTAGTATTTTGTGTGAGATTTCTTATTTTTAATAGTAGGTTCCTAACAAGTGGTATCAGAGCACTTTCCAAGATCAAGTTTTGCGGTGACTACGATAATTCTTACCCATATTTTTTGCCTGTTAGGTATAATTTTTTTGTGTTTTACATTTTCAATTTCCTTTATTTAAAAAACAAAGAAAAATTAGCAAAACACAAAAATAGAAAAAAATACAATCTTTTTTCTATAGTAGTTGAGTAGGCTAGAAACCCTATGCTACGGGTTTTAAAATATTGTGAAGGAGCTATCATTATTGGCTAAGATAGATAGCCCATAAAGTGTCTACTAAAGTGAGGGGTGATCATGCTCCAATATCCAAGTCTCAGATAACACTCGTGCATGGAATTGAGCTCCCACATATCTTTGGGTGTATCAGGATACCATGTAGGGTTAAGCAAAACTTTATCCAATAGGATGCTTTTTAGCCTTGTATTATCCATATTCCATGGGATACAACATCCCATATTATTACCCTCCCATACTATCAAAGAGCCAGATAGTGTGCTCAAGGTTATGTGTGGAATCCTCCTTGGATAGTGGCCTAAAATATTGGTCCGAGCACTATTATTCATCATTAGGGTATAATAGAGGGCCTATGTATATTACATACTCCTTTGCCTAGCGTACCCTGGTTCTATCAACGCTTAATCCTACAAAAATAAAACCCTTCTATTCTTCTAAACCTGCATTTACGACCTACAAAAGTGAGCATACAAAGGACTTCCCTATCATCAAAGATTTTTTTTTACATGCACCAAACAGTCAGGACAGAGTCTGTAAGTGTTTTTGATAGTCAGTAATATTCTAGTACCATCCAGGTCAGTGGTAATAATAGTTGAGTCAGTGATAGCAATAGTCATATTTATTGTGGTAGTAATAGTCATCTATACTGGTCAAATATTATAGGTTGTCAATGTCAGAAACAGAATTGTCAATGTCAATAATTGCATAAAATAGAGAATCCTGAGGTCAAGGAAGTGAAAAGTTTCAGTAACTATAGTACAAGTAATAGGGATAGGGATAGTACAATAACACAAGTTTTAGTATATAGAATTCATAGGTCAGAGATAGTTATTCAGTACCCAACTTTTGAACTGAATCTCTAAATAAAAAATTGACCACACTAGTAGACTCATCAAAATGGAGGATTAAAAAAAATTAGGGTACCCAAAATCAATGTTGTGGGATATAGCTCATTGTGACCATCTTTTTGAGCTGATCATTTTGATATATAACACCCAAGCACTTTTTCAAACTCCTTACTAAAAATATTAACTCCTAAAACCACACTTCTATTTTTAGTAATTCAATAAAGAGGTTCAAGATTGTCCAAAATGGCTACTGGAACTCGTGGACGTTACGAAGAGATATCAAACCACCTAATTGTTGGAATCTCTAAAAAATGACATTGAAAACATGCACATAGAAAATCAAGCCATGAGGGAAGAGCTTTGAAATTTTAGAGATGATTATAATACCTCTAGAACCTGACTAGAAGAACAACTCACAGATGTTGAGTCCAAATTGCAAGGTGGTCCAGGTAAGTTTGAGTACTGTACTAAACAATCACAATCTAACTGAGGTAAAGGAAGGGCAAAAAATGACTCTCACCCTCACTATGATCATGATCCTACCTTTAAGATGCCTAAATTGGACTTTCCTAAGTTCAATGAGAAGGACGTAGATGGGTCGTTATGTTGTGTTGCTTAATTTTTTAAACTCCATGATGTTCTTAGATATTATAGAGTTCAAATGGCTTCCTTCAACTTGGAATATAAAGCATTATAGTGGTACCAATGGTTGTAAAAAACTACCCCTAATCCTTCTTGGGAAGACTTTGAGCCTCAACTACTCACTCACTTTGGCCCTAGTGAATATGATGATTTTATAGGCGTATTGAAAAATTTGAAATAAAATTTGATAGTTCGATATTACCAAACTCAAGTTGAGAAATTGGCCAACAAAACTAGGGGATTAAATGAAGGGTTCTTTATGATTTGTTTTGTTAATGGTTTAAAGGATGATTTCCAAGCTGAGATCAAGATGTTTAAACTGTAATCCATGATGCAGGCTATCAAGTTAGATTGTTTGGTCGAATCCAAATTTCTAGAAGCTAGACCCTCCTTCTGTCCTATATCCTAAAATCATAATGAACAAAAAAGTATTGCACCCAAATATCTAACTACCAAATAAATGGATGCATGATGCACCCAAGGGTTGTGCTACAATTATGATGAAAATTTTACTCATGGGCATAGGTGCACCCAAAATAAGTTATTCCTCATAGATGTTGATGATCCTAACACCAACGATTAAAGTGATTATGACACAAACCCAGTACAGGAACCACCCCAAACTGAGGAAGAAAGCCAAGAAGAACCATAAGCTGAAATTTGTGTTCATGCTCTTGATAGCATGACTACTCCCCAAGCCATGAAATTTTTGGGTTATTTCAAAGGCCTACATATTACCATCCTAATTAATTATAGCAGTACACACAAATTTATTAATCCCTACATTGCTAAGTAGGTAAATTGTTACATACATACATGTAATTCCTTTGATATTATGGTAGACAATAGAGGGACCTTACCTTGCAAATGTAAATTTCATAATGTTAAAGTAAAAATTGGGGACTATGAGCTCAAACAAGATATGTTTGTGCTTCAACTAGGGGGATGTGATATCATGTTGGGAGCTCAATGGTTGGGCACATTGGGAACCATCTCATGGAACTTTGTTGAGCTCTAGATGCAATTTTCACAAAATGGACAATCCCACACTCTCCATGGATCAAAAGCAGGGCCTTCACAGATTATTAGTTCAAGTCAAATGGAGAAGTTGTTAAAAAAAATATATCAGGGAGTCATAGCTTAGATATTTGTGATCCAACCTCACCCTTTCGAGGAGGATTCCATTCTTGCAGATTTACAACTTATTTTGGCCAAGCACAATTCTATTTTTACTAAACCATTAGAATTACCACCTTGTTGCTCCCATGACCACAATATTCTATTTTTACCTGGAAATGCACTACCCAACATTAGATTGTACCAGTATCCTCATGCTCTTAAGTCAAAAATCAATAAGTTATCCCAAGAATTGTTAAGAGTTGGTATTATTAGAACAAACAATAGTTCTTACTTTTCTCGAGTTTTATTGGTACGCAAGAAATATGGATCCTAGCGATTAAGTATCGATTAATGTGATCTCAATAAACTCACCATCAAGGATAATCTTCCTATTTTGGTGGTGGATGAATTACTGGATGAACTACATGGGACTATGTACTTTTCCAAATTAGACCTTCACTTTGGGTACCATCAAATCAGGCTCAAGGATGAGGATATTTCCAAGACTGCTTTTCATACTCATGAAGGTCACTATGAGTTTTTGGTGATGCACTTTGGCTTGAATAATTATCCTTGCACTTTTCAAATCCTCATGAACAACATTTGTTGTCCATTCCTTCAAAAATTTATAATAGTTTTCTTTGATGATATTCTGGTTTATAGATGTTCATGGGAATAGCATCTTGTTCATGTAGATCAAAATTTACAGTTGTTGGCACAACATCAACCTTATGCTAAGTGGTCCAAGTGTTCTTTTGGATTGAAAAATATGGAGTATTTGAGACACATTGTCACCAAGGATGGCATCAAAGTTAACCCCAATAATATCTATGTATTTTAGAAATAGCCGAAACCTTGCACTCTTAAGGGTCTTCAAGTATTTTAGGGCTTACAAGTTATTACCATAAATTTATTTATAACTATGGTAAGAGTGCATCTTCGTTGACTTCCATGTTAAAGGACTTTTACTTGGATAGGACTCGCTAAATAGGCTTTCCTAGAATTGAAACATGTATTGACCACTACGCCAGTTTTAGCCATGTCGAATTTCTCCAAATATTTTGTCATTGAAAGTGATGCTTCTAGTTGTGGTATTGGTGCAATGTTGATACAAGAAGGAAGACCCTTGGATTTCACTAGTAAGGAAATCTCTAGTCATAATTTAGAAAAATCCACTTATGCTAAGAAAATACTAGTAATTTTAGATGCAGTAATCCATTGGTGATCATATGTCATTGGATGTCATTTCTCCATTATAAATGACCATCAAAGTCTCAAATACTTTTTGGAGCAATGGGTTGCCACCATAAAACAATAAAAATGGGTTTCTAAACTCATGGGCTATGATTACGATATTACTTATAATAAGGGTAAGGAGAACATTGTGGATGATGCTCTCTCTCACTAATTTTAGGCTCATAGTATGTTATGCACCATTTCATCACCTATTCCATAATGGATTAATTCCTTACGATAGGAGGTACTTTAGGATTTAGGCTTGCAAAATTTTATTACCTCTCAACACACTGAATCTACTTCATGTCCTAGCTATGCTTGGCATGGCCATGATTTACGTTACCACCAACACCTTGTTGTTCCCCACACATCATCCCCATGGGAACTTCTCATGAGGGAACTACATGCCACCCCATCTATCAACCATTCAACGTTCCTCAAAACATATGAACGGCTTTAAGTGCACTTTTTTTTGGAAGGGGATGAAAAAGGATATTCAAAATTTTATGGTAGCTTGTGATACCTATCAATGGATGAAAGACAAAATAGTGCATTCTCCAGGTACTCTCCAAACCTTGCCCATTATTGACCAGGTTTGGACCAATATTTCCATGGATTTTATTGAAGGGTTACCTAAGTCTAGAGTTAAATCCATGATTTTTGTGGTAGTGGATCATCTTTTGAAGTATGATCACTTTTGTTCCCTCTCCCATCCTTACACAACCTCCATCGTTGCCCAAATTTTTTTGATTCTATATTTCACCTTTAGTATATGCCCACCTCCATCATGTTCGATCATGATCCAACCTTTACTAGTCACTTCTGGTAAGAATTATTTAAGTTGTAGGGAACTCAGCTCAAAATGAGTTTAGCTTATCATCCATAAATGAATGGCTGGATGGAGATTATCAATAAATTTTTGGATATCTACCTTCATTGTGAAGCCTTTGATCATCCTACTCAATGGATGAAGTGGATTCCTTTGGTTGAATGGTGGTACCACACTTTTATCACACAACAATGAAGGTTACCCCTTTCAAGACATTTTATGGATGCCCTCCACTCATGCCTTCCTCCTACATTTCAGTTAGCTCCAGGGTCCATGTGGTTGATACTACTCTTAGTCAGCATGTCGATGGCCTCCATCAACTAAATATGAAGTTGTATGTAGCCCAAAACTAAATGCACCAATAGGCTGACCAGCACCATTCTAAGCATAGCTTTCATGTGGGTGATATGGTTTTCATCATTTGTAGTTGTACAAACAGTTATCCCTATAGCTTCACAAGTTCCAGAAACTTCCTATGAAATACTATGGGCCCTACAAGGTTTTATAATCGATTAGTACCACAACATACAAATTGGTCCTTCCACCTACATCCAATATCCATCCTATTTTTCATGTTTCCTCTATCAAAAAGGTGATGGGCACTCAGGTACGGGTTCAATTTACACTCCCATAATTAGATGAAGAAGGTTCTATCTTGCTTGAGCCCAAATAGTTATTGTATCATCGGACTCGCACTTTCTACAACCAAACCATTACTGAGATCCTTATTTAGTAGTGTGGACTCCAACCAGAATATGCTACATGGGAGTCTCTCCATCAACTCCAACACCATTTTCCTATTCTTTAGCTTTGAGGATAAATCTTTTTGAAGGGGAAGGACATGTTAGGATCCCATCCTAACTTTATTTTGTAATTCTATTTACTTACATAATGACCCACTTTCAACATGGGAGATCTCATATATAATGTTATTTTGTAATATTTTGTAATGTATGTGGAAATTTAGGTACCTAGCCAAGTGGGGGCATTTCATGTAACCGTTATCAATATTGTAATCGATGTTTGGTAGAAGATTCTAGCTCGAGTGGCATTTTGCATGTAAACCAACTCTTGATCTTAGGGTTAGGTTTGCATGAAATCTTCTCTTTAAAATCTATGAAGACATGTACAAATGCATCTTTTTGCAAGTGAATGAAACATTGAAGGAGGTTGCCCCCTCAAAAAGGCATGTGATTCAGTGCTTATTGTGAGAGTGTTTATTTCTGCATTTACTTTATGCACTGTGATATTGTATGAGTTTCTACTTAATTTCAGTATTTTGTATGAGATTTCTTATTTTTAATAGAGGGTTCCTAACATTCTTCCTCTTCTCTTAGGAAGAAATATTTTATGGTTAAGGTGGCATAGTAAAATGATGTTAGTTAGTGATGGCATCATAGAATTGGTAATCTTCACTATGGATTATTTAGGTACATGAGTCAACATCAGTTGGGTATTATAAGTCCTTCTATTTCTTCCCTAGTGATGTTTGCAAGGGGCATATATTAAAAAACTATTATCAAGATTCGTTTCTAAAAAGGCATTAGCATTTGATGCTAAATACTTAATGTAAAATCAACCACAAGATATAAAATGAGCATGCAATATTAAATATATGATAATGGCAATATACTAAGTATGTAAAACTCATAAGAAACTTCTGCAATAACTCATAAAACTACCATTAATGAAAGCTCACGAAAATAGTATCTTCATACAAAATGTGGAGATCTTAAACTCTCCACACTTCTTACATGCTCTACATTGTATCTACTACTTCTATACTCTATGCTCTCTCTCCTATAATCTTCTTCTATAAAAGACCTGTATATAATGAGACATGACACTTGGCCTTCCATATTCCTATGAATCTTCATCTTCCTATTCTAAGGAATCATGTACACATTGACAACATGCACATTTACATCACTGCACATTCTAATAATACTTGTGCATGTATTACATTGCATAAAACAAATACTCAAACCCTAATCTAAGATACTCTCCTAATCTAAACATGTACCCAAGGTGGTACATTGGCATGTAACAAATAATGTAATATATTTCAATAAAAGGACTACTAAATGTGCTACATGATCCTTGGAGCTTATTCACTATGATATTGTGGATCCAAAGATGCACCATCTCATTCCACAAATAATTACTTAACTTCATTGATGATTTCTACTCACATGTATGGTTGTACACCATTGTACCAAATATGAGTATTTTGAGAAGCTTAAAGACTTCAAAGCATTTATGGAGAATAATTTTGAGATGAAGATCAAGTATATGAGGAAAAATGAAGGATATGGGTATGTGATAATGCCTTTTTTAATTTATTGACTCTTCATGGTATTACTTTTTATAGGATTTTCCATTATGCCTAGAGAAAAATAAGGTAGCTAAGTGGAATATTAGGGTGATTATGGATATGGATAGATGCATATTACATGCCAAATATATGGAACCTAAGTTTTGGGATGAATTAGTGACTTTTGCATTATATTTAGTTAATAATACTATAATTTATCTATTTAAGGTTATTTATCTTAAGAGGTTGATGGGAAAAAAGCCTAATGTATCATGGTTCTCTATATTTAGATCCACTACATGGGCCCATACTCCCAAAACAAAATATATAAGTGAAGAGTCATAGATGCATTTTTATGGGGTGGTTTGATGCCTTTAAGGATTATTGTCTATATGATCTTCAAAGGTAGGATGTTCTCATTTGAAAACATGTGATCTTTGATTAGTTTCTTCTAAATATTACCTCAAGCCCTATTCTTGATCTTTTTATTGAGGATACTTCTCCAATTCTTTGATGGCCCTTAATTCTTCCTTAGATATTACTATTAGCACCATTTTAGTTGTTACAATTTATTCATGTTTTCATGGATATCCTTCAAATGGATCTTTTCATTTGGTTCCTCTTCTAACAACATCACCTCTAACACCTACAATTTTGAATCCTTGAATATATGAGCTTCATTATTCTAAGCCTTGTATGAACTTAATTAATATTGTAGTGGATGGTGGTTCTAAATTTGATTCCTTAATTTTGGTTTCTAATGTTTCTCCCCAAAGTCATTCCATGGTTTATCTGATACTCAATTGGGTTCATAATTTTCTTCATGATGCTCAACCTCTCTCTCAAGAATATTATTGAAAGGATCCTTCTTAGGCCCTAATATTAAAGGTTAATGAATATATATCCCCTCACCTATTCCTAGGATAAGGGTTGCCTAGAGTGGGAGGATGTTATGCTTGCTTAATATATCCTTGATCAAGTATTAAACATGGGAGCTTGTTCCTTTGCCATAAAAAAAAATATATATTGTTAGGTACAAATGGGCCTATAAGACCGAGTATACATTCAATGATTATGTGGAGAAGCACAAAGTATTACTTGTTTGTAAAGGGTTACCTTAAAAGAGAAAATAAACTTCTAAAAGACATTTATCCTAGTTTTTTAGATGGATTTTATTTGAACGATTCTTTCCATAGCTACTTTTATGGTTGAAAGGTACATCCTGTTGGGAATGAAAAAAATATGAGATGTGTAATGATACAAATAAGTACAATATATAGGCATAATCCTATACGAAAAATATGACAAATGTCAATGAACATGACAAGTGTCAAAAAGAGGGCATAGTGCACATTGTATTATAACATTCCCCCTTAATGTGCACTACCCTAACTATAGAAAAAAAATAAGTAAACATTAGATAACATTCCCCCTTAATGTTGACTTCTCTAAAAGAACCCTAACATCCTTTTTTATTACATGATTTGGTCTAGGATTTTGCTCTTTGTGCTTAGCTCTCCATCTGTGAATAATGCTAGATCAACGGTGTATACATCTCGACCTGTTGCTACAGGGTCAGCCACTTCCTTGGATCTGTTACCTTTAGGTAAGTCGTCTAAGTGCCTCAGTGTCATCCTAGGTGCCTCAAGGTCAGCTATTTCCATGGGTTTGTTGCCTCTATAGATCATCCTCTAGGTATGTTGCCTCTCATAGGTCACTGACTATATTCACCATGAATATCATCCCTCCTCATGGTGAACTCAATCTAGAAGGTGTCAATCTCTACCAAAAATGCACCTTAATACAAAATAAATATGATCCATAAAGAGTGTTGGTATCTACCAAAAATGCACTCAAAAAATACAATAAAATGAGCCATAGAATCCAAATGTGGAGGAGAATAAGAAATAAGAGAATAGAATATTTTAAAGTGTCTTTGTTTGTAGTCTTTAAAAGTTGATCTAGAAAAGTCCTTAGATAGAGTCTAGGGTGTCTATGTCTATAGTCCCTAGAGTAGGTGTCCTTATGGTAATCACCTCATCTTACTAAAATGCATGGGTAACCAGCCACTACATCCGCCAAGTGTGATAGAGGAGAATACTATATACTAGGATCACTTACATAGAGTGTCAAGTTCAACCAAAAATACACTCTAGAATACAACAATATTTGAGGTTAAAAAATGCATATAGGACTACCTCAAAAATAAAATTGGATACCACCAATATGTCCATATTGAAAAAACCTTTCCAACGACTATAAATACCCCTATGTTCCACTCTCAATGGGGCCTTCATCTACTGGAAAAACAACATGCCTCCCTAGTAAAACATCGCACAATGGTGGCATCACTCTCTGGAGGAATAAAAAAATCATTTTAATTTTCCCTTGTAGGGGATTACATGGGCCAAAAAATTATTTCGACCAAGGACTCAAATTCTCCATACAAAATAAAGTGGCACCTTGCATTAAAAAAAAATTTACTCCACTAATGCTAATATTTAAAAAACACTCGTGGGCCTGTCATTTTTAAGTGTCCTTCCACTTTCATATGGAAAAGAATTGAGTGCCATATTTTTTAAAAAAAATACCCCCATGAGATCATCATAAAAATAATAAAAACAAACTTGTTTTCCCGTACAATAAATAAATATATGATATATTAATTTAAAGGCCTTGTCGATCCCCATTAAACTCCACCTCCATTAAACATTGATACCATATTTAGCCCCATTGGAGGAATAAAAAAATAGTGTCGATCTTAACTCATTTGGTGTTACTTGACGATGAACACGTGACGGTCTGCATTGTTGGATCGAGGAGCCGAATCTCCGATGACTCAATCTCCCACCGCACGGATTCTCAGTGGGTTTTTAGGTGTAGATCATAGACGTGGAGCCCTAGGAAATCCATGGCACCGATGACGACAAATGATGGAGAAATTTAGATTAGGGTATTGATGCAGTTGAAGTGTGTGAGCATGACTAACCTATACCAGAGCATCGTTGCTATTTTGCTCGTCACTAGAAATTAAACCCAACATAGATTTGTTCTACAAACAACATCTATACTGGTAAATAGTGTAGAATCATGCAATCGCCATAGCATACTTCATAAAATAGCAAGGCCTCAAACATTTGCATTGGCGATCTCCATAGCCATTGCAAATTGTTGCACTCTATAAAACTTGATCAAACTCAAAAAAATAAATGTGCCCAATAGTGTTTTTATTTCAGCTTCTTCAGCCTCCAAAAATCTTCACAAATCCATGCCCTCGCGTGCTTCATATCTGCATCAATGGATAGTAATAGTTCAGCCAGATTGGTGTGATATTTCACCACCACTGTGCCATCAAACAAGCTGCTGTGATCTGCATTTTTTTTTAGTATCATATTTTCTTCGTAGTTAAAAAATACTCTCAATGTTTCTCATAAACAAGTGGATCATTTTTGCCAAGTGTGAAGACAGGTTGTGTATCTCGACAGCGGGGTGAAATGGTGAAGTCCTCTCACATTGATGCTAGCTTGAATAGATAATACTAAATTCCCATTAATATCGCATACCATTAAATTAGCCACAATGAGGTCATGCTGGATTGCACCATTTCCATCCAATGCAGTAAACACTGCAAGAAAAAATTTGTTCGCATCACCAAATGGCTAGGCATATAAAGGACAAAAGAAAATATTTAAAAAAGATACATCCCATTATGTTTGTTGGTCTTTTTTTAGTGACGCAAATAACACCAAGTGACTTGAATTAGCAACATCATCCCCCCATAGGAAGGGTGTTCAGCAATCCTCTATGCGGTTGACAGACACGGCCTAATGAGATGTGTATTGATACAAATAAATACAATATATAGGCATAAGCCTATATGAAAAATATGATAAATGTCAATGAACATGACAAGTGTCAAAAATAGGGCATAGTGCACATTATATTCTAACATTCCCCCTTAATGTGCACTATCCTAACTATAGAAAAAATATAAGTCAACATTAGATAACATTCCTCCTTAATGTTGACTTCCCTAAAAGAAACCTAACATCCTCCTTTATTACATGATTTGGTCTAGGCTCTTGCTCTTTGTGCTTGGATCTCCATCTGTGAATAATGTTAGATCAACGGTGTTGAGCAAGGTGTAGCAACAATATTGTCATTGTTGTCAACACACTCAGATGGACAGGCTGATGCAATGGACAGTTATTCAGAGGTTGTTCAGAGTATGTACAGTGGTGTTCAATGCTTATGAGGATATTTTTTATGTTTAGGTGAATTTTTTACAGGTTGTTCATGCAAATTTGCAAAAGTTACAAAAATCATCAGGAAGTTGTCAAAGTAGCAAATTTGTCAAAGTTGCAAAAATTGTCAAAGTTGCAACAACACCAATGGAATGTGTTGGACAACCCAAGATACTATTTGGAGGTTTTTTTATCATTATCAAGTGTGGTTGCAGTGTTGGAACAGCCGGTTGCTTCACCGGTGCATTGTTGGTCAGTTTCATGCTTTATGTGACAGGTGTAAAATTTGCGTTAGAGGTCACTTTATGGGAGGAATATTAAGCAATCCATGAGGAATTGGACCTAAAATTTTTACTAGAGGTAGCTGGATATACTGAGAGCTTAAGTTTTAAATTTCAACTCAAACGGAGTCCGGAAGAAGAAACGGTAAGCATTGCAAAATGGCTCTGGAGCACTTTTTCCAGTTTATGTGATAGGTGTAAAATCTGCATCAGAGGCCACTTTGTTGGAGGTACTATGAATAATCCATGAATATTTAAAATCTGAAATTTAAACTGAAGGTAGTTGATTTATCCAAGAATATATGTTTCAATTTTTAACCCATTTGGAAATTTGAGGAGGAAGTTATGACTGTTACAAAAAGCCCTGTCAGCTCTTTTTGGCAATTTTGGCAATTTTTAAGAATATAACGGTTGAGTGGTACTTTTGTGTAACTGAAAAAAAAGAGCTGCATTTTTTAATGTGAAGCATATATATATATATATATATATATATATATATATATATATATATATATATATATATATATATATATATATATATATATTTTTTTTTTTTTTTTTTTTTTAAAAGAATAGGGTTTTTTGGAGAAAGGACTATCGATGCATGTTGTGAAGAATTTTTTCTTTGGCATTTTGATTGAAAAAATGTGCAAGGTGTGAGATAATCAATGTGCAGAGTTGAGAAGATTGAAAAGGTTAGACAGAAGATTTTAGAGGAGAATATTTGTGAGCTAGACCACTCAGGGTCTTTTTATGAGATTTAAAAATTTTATCAAAGCTTTTTAAATTTGTCGGGTCGGTGCTCCTTGCAGTTGGTGTTGCTAAATTTCGGGTTGGTTGGTGTCATTCCCTGCAGTTGGTGCTGCAAAAATATTGTAAAGATCAAACATTTTTTAGGTTGTATTTGGATGGGAGTCCAAACAGTCCATTGGCATACTGGTTTTCCCACATTGGGTTTCCATTATAAATTTGGTGTTATGTGATGCATGTTTGTGTGATTGCTTATTTTGATTTGATTTCATAGTTGGATTAATTTTTTAATACACATTAATTCACTCCCCCTCTCAGTGTCATTCTTAGTTCAACAATTGGTATCAAAGCCAAGTTCTTGAACAGGCTTAACCGACTAGGGTGATCTTGGAAGTGACACAATGGCAGGTGGTGAAGGCTTCTCATCAAACAAAGCACTATTGTTTCATGGAACTAATTACGCATTTTGGAGACTCAAGATATAGACATATATTTGTGCTTCAAGATACGATATTTGGAATTCAATAAATAGTGGATACACAATACCCACCACTTCTCCAATCGATGTTGCTAGTGATAAACTGTTTGACAATGACTCAAAAGCAAAGAATGCTATCATGTGTGGATTAGTGGACAGCAAACTGTTAAATATTATGGGTTGTAAAATGACAAAGAAAATATGGGACAAACTGAAGAGCATTCATGAAGGAGATGTTAAGATCAAGGAGGCCAAGTTACAAACACATTGAGCTTAATTCGAAGGATTAAATATGAATGAGGATGAGAATATAGAGGCATATATGTTGAGAGTTAATGAATTCATTAATACGATCAGAGGACTCGACAAGTAAATAAAATATTCTATCATTGTGAAAAAGGTATTAAGGTCCCTTTTCCAAATATTTGATTATAAAGTTTTAGTTATAGAAGAAGCTAAAGATCTGAATTCTTTTAGTATGGATGAGATGCATGGTTCTTTGACTGCATATGAGATGAGAATAGGAAAATCTAAACCCACAGACAGAGAAGCTACTTTGAAGCCCAAAAAATAATGAAAGTAAAACAAGAATTTGAGGAAGAAGAGACATCATATGAAATGGAAGCAAACTTTGTTCAAAAACTAAAAAAGAGAAAAAGAAAGTACAGAGGAAAGTTATTGTTTAAATGTTTCAACTATGGAGGCGTTGGGCATTTCGTAGCTAAATGTCCACTTAATGAGAAGAATGGAAGTGATGAAGGATTGCATGGAGAAAGAAGTGACTAGAAGAAAAAATCAAATTTTAAAAAAAGGTAACTTTAAGAAGAAAAGTTTCATCTCCAATGGCATTCAAAGAAGAAAAACAAAAAAAATAACAAAAATGTGATGAAGAAGAAATTGACGCAGAAGTGAATTTTGAAGAGGAACTAATTGCAGCTCTGGATGAATTGAAGACAAAAAGAAAAAATGAATAAGAAAATTTCAAGAAAGCTTGAGGATGCAAATGAAATCATAGTAAGTTTGAAAGTGTATATAGAAGAATCCAAGAAGATATCCGAAGATCTCGAAGTGCAAATAACCATGAAAATATATTATTGTAGCAAGTTAGAAGAAGAGATTGTTGGTTTAAGGATGCAGCTAGAAGAGATGAATCAGAAAATTAGCTTTTATCACAAACATGAAGAGAGTTCTATAAAGCTGGATAAGATCATAAAGAACCAGAAGACTACAGGCATCAAATTTGGTTTGGGTTTTAATGAAGGAGAATCATCAAATAGATCAAAGGCCACAAATGAATAATCCACAAAGAATGAATAAAAGAAACAGGTTAATCAAGTAAAAATGAATCATGAAAATGAAAGCAATAATGCAAGGCACGAAAGGATAATTGATAATGATGGTTTCACCAATGTCACACATCAAAGAAGAAGAAGAATTATGGCTTCTACAAAAACATGGCAAATACCACCACCTAGGTTCAATCATCCATTTTCTGGTTACTGTTTTAAATGCAATGGTTATGGACATCAGATTTCAAATTGCAAGTATAATGTAGGACCAAGGAATTTTTCCAGTAGAAATACTTTTTCACCTTTGATGGATTATGCAGTAGAATGTTATAACTATCATAACTTTGGGTATATTGCAAGAAATTGTATAAGTACATTTGCATCAAATCAATTTTAGGGAAGAAAATTTCAACCAAATAGAATAAGACAAAATAGAAAATTTCTCAAAAAACATGCACAAGCTACTAAAAAAGAAAATCCAAAAAAAGAGCCCAAAACTGTAATAAAATCAAAGTGGAAAGAAAAAAAGTAACCTAAGTAAGAAAAGGAATCCTTGATCATACATATGGCATTTAAAGTGCAGAATAAATCCTCACCATGGGTACTTGATAGTGGATGCTCCAGTCATATGATAGGTGATAAACAAAAATTTGAGAAGTTGCAGCAATATGAAGGTGGTTCTATGAAATTCAGAAACAATGATGGAGCTAAGATAGTTTGCAGAGGTTCAGTTAAGATCAGTGATGGAAAAATCAAGTCAGAAGAAGTATTTTTTGTGGTTGATCTAAAGCATAACTTGTTGAGCGTAAGTCAGATTTGTGATCAGGGTCATGATGTGATCTTTAAGAAGTAGGGTTGTGAAAGCAGAAAGGAAAATAGTGGGAAGTTGATAGCAGTTGGATCAAGGACATATGGAAACATGTACACTCTCGTGGAGACTTCAGAAGGAGCTTGCTTGATTGGAAAGGAAGAAGAGAATTGGTTGTGGCACAAGAGGCTCGTTCATATCAATTTTGACAACCTAGTAAAAATCAGTTCAAAGAAAGCAATGAGAGATATTCCCACCATTGGCAAACCATCAAATAGCATTTGTGCTTCATGTCAAAAAGGGAAGCAAACTAGAGTCTCATTTAAAATAAAAGAGTACTACACGAGCAAACCTTTGGAACTAGTACATACTAATTTATATGGACCCATGAGAATGCAAAGCATAAACGATTATAAATATTTCATGTTGTGTATAGATGACTATTCCAGGATGACATGGGTATTGTTTTTGAATCATAAATCAAAAGATTTTGATATGTTCAAGGTTTTCAAAAACTAACTTGAGAATCAAACAGAAAAAAGGATTAATTTTTTAAGGTCAGACAGAGGAGAGTTCATTTCATAGGATTTCACAAAGTATTGTGAAAAATATGGCATTAGGAGATAGTTTTCAGCAGTCAGGACACCTCAGTAGAATGGTGTGGTAGAAAGAAATAATAGGCAGTGCAGGAAATGGCACAGACTATGTTGACTGAGAGCAAATTAGCAAATAAATTTTGGAAAGAAGTAGTCCATACTGTAGTATACATCTAAAATAGGTGCATGTTTAGGATGCATGAAAGCAAAACTCCTTATGAGTTATGGTTCGGTAAAAAGGCAACAACAAGATATTTTAAATTTTTGGTAGCAAGTGTTACATAGAAAGAACTGAAGAAAACCTTGGCAAGTTTGAATATAGAGTGGATGAAGGTATTTTTCTTGGCTATTCGTCAAAAAGCAAAGCTTACAAATGTTACAACAAGAGGCTAAGAAAAATTGTGGAAAGTGTTGATGTTAAAGTTGATGAAGGAAGGGAACGAGTAATTAGCTATGAAGAGAACTACCCAATTTATGAAGAGGTCATTGAAGGATATGAGGAAGAGAAAATAGAAAAGAAACCAAGAATTGACTCATAGGATTCAAAAATTGATTCAGAATTGGAAGAAAATAAGAAATTCAAAATAGGTAGCTGGCAGAAAGATCATCCTAGAGAGCAAATAATTAGAGACCCCACAATTGGTGTTCATACAAGAAGAAGATTAGTAAGCAACTACTCTTTACTATCCAGCATTGAGCCCAAAACTATTATCGAAGTAAGCAAATATGAAAATTGGGTAAAGGCAATAAATGAAGAATTAGATCAGATCGAGAAAAACTAGACTTAGGAGTTAGTACCAAGACCCGCAAATAAAAATATAATTGGTACTAAATGGGTCTTTCAGAACAAATTGAATGAATACAGATAGGTATTCAAGAACAAAGCAAGATTGGTATGCAAAGGGTATGCACAAGTTGAAGGTATTGACTTCGAGGAAACCTTTGCACCTGTGGCCAGACTAGAGGCAATTAGAATGTTTCTTGCTTTAGCAGTTTACAAGAATTTCAAATTTTATCAAATGTATGTGAAATCAGTATTTTTGAATGGGAAACTTGAAGAGGTTTATATTGAGCAGCCAAATGGTTTTCAGCTTGGTGATGATCCCAACTTGGTTTGCAAGTTGAAGAAAGCGTTGTATGGCTTAAAACAGGTACCTCAGGCATGGTATGCAAGGCTAGACAGTTATCTTACTCAGTAAGGGTTCAAGAAAGGTATGGTGGATAGTAATTTGTATGTCAAAATAGAAAATGGTCATCATATTGTTGTTGTTATTGTATACGTAGATGATATTATATTTGGCAGAAGCAAAGATGAGTTGTGTAAATATTTAGCAAATAAGATGCAGAAAGAGTTTGAAATGTCAATGATTGGTGAACTTTTGTATTTTCTCGGACTGCAAGTTAATAAAAATAAGAAGGGTATATTTATTTCTCAAATTAAATATGTGAAAGAGATGCTGAAAAAGTTCACAATGGAAGATTGCAAGCTAGTTGCACTCCCATGATGACAAGTTACAAGTTGAGCAAGGATGACAAATCTCCACCTGTTGATCAAACTATGTATAGATCCATGATTAGGAGCTTACTGTACTTGATAGTTACTAGACCAGACATTTTGCAAGTAGTATGAATGGTAGCATGATTTCAAGCTAGTCCCAAGGAGACTCATGTGACAACAGTGAAGAGGATTTTTTGGTACCTCAAGGGTACTATGGAGTATGGGTTATGGTATCCAAAAGGTAAGGACTTCACCCTTATTTCGTATTTAGATGTATATTGGGTAGGATTTGTAAATGATAAGAAGAGTACCAATGGAGGTGCATTCTATCTTTGTGATAATCTTGTTGTGTGGCATAGCAAAAAGTAGGAGTCAGTCTCAATATCCATAACATAGGCAGAGTATATTACAACGACATCATGCTATACATAGGTACTTTAGATGAAACAAACTTTGAAGGATATTGGAACAGTGGGCCCATGTCAATCATGTGTGATAATACAAGTGTAATAAATATCTCAAAGAATCCGATTATGCATTCTCGCACAAAACATATTGCTATCTGGTACCATTTTTTGAAGGAGAAAGTTGCAAAAGGTGAGGTTAAGTTGGATTTTGTTCCAACAACAAAGCAAGTAGTGGATATCTTCACCAAACCATTACCCAAGGAATTATTTGAGTACCTTTGCAATAAATTGGGAGTGGTCTCACTTCCCAAGCATTGACTAGCTATCGGGGTCACATTCTCAGGGGGAGCATTTGTGTCTTTGTTTATCTTTTTGCTCATGTTTGTGATTCTTGCTAAGTGTAATAATTTTTGCTTGAGAATGTTGTATATGGACTTAGGGGGAGTTTGCAACAGCCATTTGGTCTTGTTATCAAATGGGGAGAAGAGTTACAGGAAATTGTGCGTGTGTTGCCAACAATTCCAAAGGGGGATATTGTTGAGCAAGGTGCAGCAACAGTATTGTCATTGTTGTCAACACACTCATATGGACAAGTTGATGTAGTGGACAGTTGTTCGGAGGTTTTTTGGAGTATGTACAGTGGTTTTCAATGCTTATGAGGATGTTTTTGATGTTCAGGTGAAGTTGTTATAGGTTGTTCGTGCAAATTTGCAAAAGTTGCAAAAATCATCAGGAAGTTGTCAAAGTAGCAAAATTGTCAAAGTTGCAAAAATCGTCAAAGTTGCAACAACATCAATGGAATGTGTTAGATAGTCCAAGATACTATTTGGAGGTTTTTTATCATTAGCAAGTGTGGTTGCAGTTTTGAAACGGTCGGTTGCTTCGTCGATGCATTGTTGGTCAGTTTCATGCTTTATGTGATAGGTGTAAAATCTGCATTGGAGGTCACTTTACGGGAGGAATATTAAGAAATACGTGAGGAATTGGACCTCAAATGTTTTACTGGAGGTAGTTGGATATACTGAGAGCTTAATTTTTAAATTTCAACCCAAACAGAGTCTAGAAGAAGAAACGGTGAGCGTTGCAAAATGGCTCTGGAGCACTTTTTCCAGTTTATGTGACGTGTAAAATCAACGTCAGAGGCCACTTTGTCGGAGGTACTACGAATAATACATGAAGAGTTAAAATCTAAAATTTAAACTAAAGGTATTTGATTTATCCAAGAATATATGTTTCAATTTTTAGCCCATTTGGAAATTTTAGGAAGTTATGACTGTTACAAAAAGCCCTGTCAGCTCTTTTTGGCAATTTTGGTAGTTTCTAAGAATATAACGGTTGAGTGGTACTTTTGTGTAACTGAAAAAAAAAGTTGTGTTTTTTAATTTGAATCATATATATGTTTTAAAAAAAAAGGAGAATAGGGTTTTTTTGAGAAAGGACTACCGGTGCATGTTGTGAAGAATTTTTTCTTTGGCATTTTGATTGAAAAAATGTGCAAGGTATGAGATAATCAATGTGTAGGGTTGAGAAGATTGAAAAGGTTAGACATAATATTTTAGAGGAGAATATTTGTGAGCTAGAACACTTAGGATCTTTTGATGATATTTAAAACTTTTATCAGAGCTTTTTAAATTTGTCAGGTCGATTCTTTGCAATAGGGGTCGGTGCTCCTTACAGTTGGTGTTGCTAAATTTCAGGTTGGTTTGTGTCATTCCCTACAGTTGGTGCTGCAAAAATATTGTAAAGACCAAATATTTTTGAGGCTGGCTTTGGATGGGAGTCCAAACAGTCCATTGGCACAATGGTTTTCCCACATCGGGTTTCCACTATAAATATGGTGTTATGTGATGCATGTTTGTGTGATTGCTTTTTTTTATTTGATTTCATAGTTGGATTAATTTTTTAATACACATTGATTCACCCCCCTATCAATGTCACGCTTAGTTCAACACATCCCCCGTAGGAAGGGTGTTCAGCAATCCTTTATGCGGTTGACATACATAGTCTTATGAGATGTGTATTGATACAAAGAAGTACAATATATAGGCATAAGCCTATATGAAAAATATGACAAATGTCAATGAACATGACAAGTATCAAAAAGAAGGCATAGTGCACATTATATTCTAACATTCCCCCTTAATGTGCACTATCCTAACTATAGAAAAAAATAAGTCAATATTAGATAACATTCCTCCTTAATATTGACTTCTCTAAAAGAACCCTAACATCCTCATTTATTACATGATTTGGTCTAGGCTCATGCTCTTTGTGCTTGGATATCCAACTGTGAATAATGCTAGATCAACGGTGTATACATCTCGGTCTATTACCACAAGGTCAGCCACTTCCTTGGATTTGTTGCCTCTAGATCAACCGTCTAAGTACCTCAAGGTCATCCTAGGTACCTTAGGGTTAGCCACTTCTATGGGTATGTTGCTTCTATAGGTCATCCTCTAGGTATGTTGTCTCTTGTAGGTCACTGACTAGATTCACCATGAATATCATCCCCCCTCATGGTGAACTCAATATAGAAGGTGTTGGTCTCTACCAAAAATGCACCTTAATACAAAAGAAATATGAGCCATAAAGAGTGTCGGTCTCTACCAAAAATGCACTCAAAAAATACAATAAAATGAGCCATAGAATCCAAATGTGGAGAAGAAGAAAGAAGAGAATAGAATCTTCTAAAGTGTCTTCGCTTGTAGTCTTCAAAAGTTGATCCAAAAAAGTCCTTGGATAGATTCTAGGGTGTCTATGTTTGTAGTCCCTAGATTAGGTTTCCTTATGGTAATCACCTCATCTTACCGAAATGCATGGGTAACCAATTGTTGCATCCACCAAGTGTGATAGAGGAGAAAACTAGATACTAGGATCACTTACATAGCATGTCGGGTTTAACTAAAAATGCACTCTAGAATACAACAATCTTTGAGGTTAAAAAATACATATAGTACTGCCTCAAAAATAAAATTGGACACCACTAATGTGTCTATCTCAAAAAACCTTTTCGATGACTATAAATATCCCTATGTTCCACTCTTAATAGGGCCTTCATCTACTAGAAAAACAACATGCCTCCCTAGTAAAACATCGCGTAATGATGGTATCGCTCTTTGGTGGAATAAAAACATCATTTTAATTTTCCCTCGCAGGGGATTACATGGGCCAAAAAATTATTTCGACCAGGGACTCAAATTCTCCATACAAAATAAAGTGGGCCCTTACATTAAAAAAAAATTACTCCACTAATGCTAATATTTAAAAAACACTCATGGGCCCGTCATTTTTAAGTGTCCTTCCACTTTCATATGGAAAATAATTGAGTGCCATATTTTTTTTTAAAATGCCCCCATGAGATCATCATAAAAATAATAAAAAAATAACTTGTTTTCCTATATAATAAATCAATATATGATATATTAATTTAAAGGCCTTGTCAGCCCTCATTAAACTCCACCTTCATAAAACATTGACACCATATTTAGCCCTATTGGAGGAATAAAAAATAGCAGCAATATTAGCTCAGTTGGTGTTACTTGATGGTGAACACGTGGTGGCCTGCACTGTCAAATTGAGGAGTCGGATCCCAGGTGACTCAACCTCCCACTACATAGATTCTTGATGGATTTTTTGGTGCAGATCATAGATGTGGAGCCCTAGGAAATCCATGGTACTGACAATAGCAAATGATAGATAAATTTGGGTTAGGGTATCGATGCAGTTGAAGTGCATGAGCATGACTGACCTATACCAGAGCATCGCTACTATTTTACTCATCACCATATATTAAACCCAACATAGCTTTGTTCTACAAACAACATCTATATCGACAAATAGTGTAGAATCACGCAATCACCGTAGCATACTTCATCAAATAGTAGGTCTTAAAACATTCGCATCGAAGATCTCCATGACCATTGCAAATTTTTGCACTCCAAAAAATTTATTGATCAAACTCACAAAAAGAAAGGCGCCCAATAGTATTTTTATTTTAGCTTCTTGGGCCTCCGAAAATCTTCATAAATCCACTTTCCTTCGTAAATTGGGATGCCCTCGCGTGCTTCAGATCTGATGAATGCACTATAACAAGTCAGTTGGATTGACATGATATTTCACCACCACTACACCATCAAATGGGTCGCTATGATTTGCATTTTCCTTGAGGATCATATTTTCTCCATAGTTAAAAAATACTCTCAACATTTCTCATAAACAAGTGGACCATTTTTACCAAATGTGAAGACTGGTTATGTATCTCGATAGCAGGGTGAAATGGCAGAGCCCTCTCACATTGATGTTAGCTTGAATAGAAAATACCAAATTTCCATTAATATCGCATGCCATTAAATTAGCCACGATGGAGGTCATGCTAGATTGCACCATTTAAAGCCAATGTGGTAAACACTGCAAGAGAAAATTTTTCCATGACACCAAATGGCTAGACATATAAAGGACAAAAGCAAATATTTAAAAAAATACATTCCATTATGTTTGTTGGTCTTTTTTGAGCATCATGAATGACACCAGGTAACTAGAATCAGCAACATCATCTCCCGTAGGAAGGGTGTTCAGTAATCCTCTATGCGGTTGACGAACATAGCCTACAAAATCATCATCCACTAGATAACATAAATCAATCATCAATAGTCCCACTTGACTCCATATTCATAAGCACGGGTCCCTGGTTGAATGGAAGTAGTAAGTGGAAGCCACGGTTATTGTAAATCTCCAACACTAGAAACTTCAACGATAGTATGATAGATGATTACCCTATTGCCACTGTCGCACGTATCAATCACAACATCAATATGTGCATCGGCATCACCACAGACTACACACATTTTTGGAAGGATGGGAGTCAAATCTTGAATAAATTTAGATTAAATTTAGAGTAATTCATCTAGGGGATATCAAGGCACTAGCCTTTATCATGTGGAGCAAATCGCAGCAGAGGGAAATTGATCACGTGTTTTAGGAGGAAAAGGTCACCACAAGAACAACGCTGCTATAATCAACTGGAAAAATTTCTATCATAATATTTGGTAATTTGTGCAGGATAAATTTTGCTCGATCAACTTCGCTCACAAAAAAAAAACATGGGTCCAAGGACATCATTAGTTTCTTGCAAACACCGATGGCAGTATAGGGTAGAAATATTGGATTTACACCTCCAAAACTTACTGGAAATAGGGCCACATGGTGTGGTCATGTAGAAACTCACAAATTTTGATAGAAAAAGAAATCACCACTGTGGATGGTTCTTAGACTTTATCCGATCTTCGCTAAGCAAAACCCCATGCGCTTGGTCACGTTTGCGCACTCCATCCATGGCACAAAAAATACACACTCTATTGTGACTTTATTAGCCTCAATATGCATGATCTCCTCAATCTTGATCCAGCAATCACAAAAAGCTGAATGCAACACTAAAAAATCATAGAAACCCTTAAAAAAAATATCTACACCATAAAAAAAAATTGCACTCCATAACTTGGAAAAAAATTCATGGCCCCAAGCATTGAAGCTTTAGGGGCAGCCATGGAATCCTTTCCTCCAATTGTATTTCTGGTTTTTGATCCACAAATATGGAGAGCATCCTCCCTGAGCCTTTTGGAGAGGGAAGGAAGGGAGTTGCACCACCAAGAGGTAATTCCCCCCTCAATCTTACAGGGCAGGGAAAGTCTGCTCTGATATCAAATGCTTGTAATGAATAAAATATGAGATGTGTATTGATACAAATAAGTACAATATATAGGTATAAGCCTATATGAAAATATGACAAATATCAATGAACATTACAAGTGTCAAAAAGAGGGCATAGTGCACATTATATTCTAACACATCCAATGGATGTGAATACTGCCTTCCTTTAGGTGATCTTTAAGAGGAGATTTATATGTAGCAAATATTTGATTTGTATCTTGATAGATTGGTCCCATTGGTGTGTCATCTCACTAATTTCTTGTATGGGCTTCAGTAGGTATACAATGCTTGGTATGAGAAGATTTGTTTCTTCTTTCTTAGCTATGAGTTTCAATATTGTGAGGTAGAGCATGATATCTAATATCAAATATCAATAAGGTTAGACATTAATGATTATGCTATATTTTATTGGCCTAATTATTATAAGAAGTTTACCTTCTTTGATTAAGGATATGAAGTCATTATTTGATGAAACTTTTAAGATGATAGATTTAGGAATTCTACATTGTGTTTTAGATATTCAAATTGACTAGTCATCCTCTAGAATCACCATTTTCTATCCCAAGTATGCTTTTGCTATTCTATAATAGTTTAGGATGGAGGATCACAAGTATGTTTGAAATCCCTTTACTTCTGGATTGAAGCTACTAGAATATTACATGAATCATTTAGTGGATGCCCTCTTATATTGGTTACTTATGGCGAACTTATCTATATTAAATAGCTAGATAATGCATTTAGCATTAACTATTATTCTAGGAGTATTCATGGACCTTGTGAGATTCATTGGATACTGGATAAGTAGATACTTTGGTATATAAGACGTACATACCATATGGGTATTGACTATTTAGTTGAAACACCTTTTATTTTGATAGGTTTTTAGATGTAGATCAGGGATGATTGGATCGGTGGCACTCTACTATAGGATTTTTGTTGTATCTTGGTTCTAGATTAGTCTCTTGGTAGTGCATATGGTAGTCCACTATATATCATTATTTTATAAAGGTTGAATATTATATTGCTAATGATCCCACCAAACACCTTTGATGAATTTTCAGGATTTTAAATCAAGTGCATATTCCTTAGTAGCTTCTAATCACTCTTCATTGTAACAATTAGATCTCCATTAATTATGTCCATAATATAGAGCTTCATCATTGAACCAAGTATATTTATGTATAAATGCACTATATGCAATGGATTTATTACTATGGTATGCTTGATCTAGTCTATGTATCACCAATAAAACAAACAACCAATATCTTGACTATGGTCATACCCAAAGTTCCTTATTTTTGCTTGAGAAGCATCCT